>JAEOAD010000025.1:23235000-23945000 GCA_036365145.1 Orientallactaga sibirica
GTGAGCGTAGCATTAATATATAGGTATGAACATAAGTGTTTTCAGTGCAGTTTGCTGGTTCTAATATACCCATTTAGCCAGACAACAGTAGTAGTTTCCGCTTTAAGGCTTTCTTTACCCATAGGCAGAAATTCCCTCCCTTGAGCGGGCTTCCAGTCCAATCAGAGAGCTGTTGGTTCCCCCAAAACAGACATGCCACTTTTGCACCAGTTGTCGCATTTGGCCTGCCTGGCCAGCTGTAAGGCTTGCAGGGTCCACTGCTGGTTAAGACTATTCATGAATAGTCTTATCTCTCCCAAAAGGTTGCATAGCTCTTTTGGCGTCCTGACAGCTAGTTAACAGGGAGGAGGTTTCCAACTCAGCCCCAGCTTAAAGTCGCAGTGACCTGCAGCCCCAGCATGTGGAGTCTTCAGCCATAGGGTCTAACCATTTAATTCTGGTGGGCAACCAAGAGCCTTGGCAATAGCCTGTAGAGTTTTGAGCATCGGGGGCCTCCCTGGCCTGGTTGGCAGATGTTATAGAAGGTAAATTTGCCAAGAAGCTAGTTAGACTGTATCCTTTTGTTTGAGACAGGGTTGACTTTTTTTTTTTTTTTTTGGATTGTTTTGACTTGTTTTGGGGTGGGGGTGGTTGAGGGAGGGTCTTAGTCTAGCCAAGGCTGACCTGCAACTCACTCCTCTGTAGTCCCAGGTTGGTCTCCAACTCACTGGGATCCTCCTCCCTCTGCCTCTCAAGTGCTGGAATTAATGGAGTGCACCACCATGTCTGGCTTTTTAAAAAAATTTATTTGTGTGTGTGCATGTACTTGGGTGTGAAATCAGATGCACAGATGCCACAGCACATGTGTGGAGGTCAGAGAACAACTTTCAGGATGGTCTTTGCCTGAGACAGAGTCTTATGTGGCTCAAGTTGACTTCGACCTCACTATGAAGTACGGGCTGACCTTGAACACCTGATCCCTATCTCCAATTTACAAGTTCTGGGATTACAGGTTTGTACCAACACACTGAGCCAGACTGCATCTTATTTATTTATTTATTCACTTATTTATTTTTATTTGCAAGGGGAAAGAGAGAAAAAAGAAAAGGCGTGTCAGCCACTACAAACAAACTACAGATGAATGTGCCACCATGTACATACATCTGGCTTTAATGTGGGCACTGGGGAATTGAACCTGGGCCTTTAGACTTTGCTAGCAAGTGCCTAAACCACTGAGCTCTCTCCATCCCAGCATTTTTTTTTTTTTTTTTTTTTTTTTTTTTTTTGCGAGGTAGGGTCTCACTCTGGTCCAGGCTGACCTGGAATTAACTATGTAGTCTCAGGGTGGCCTCGAACTCTCGGCGATCCTCCTACCTCTGCCTCCCGAGTGCTGGGATTAAAGGTGTGCGCCACCACGCCCGGCTCCATCCCAGCATTTTTTTTTTTGGGTTTTTCGAGGTAGGGTCTCACTGTAGGTCTGACTTAGAATTCACTCTGTAGTCTCTGGGTGGCCTTGAACTCACTGTAATCCTCC
Source organism: Orientallactaga sibirica (assembly GCA_036365145.1). Taxonomy (NCBI): domain Eukaryota; kingdom Metazoa; phylum Chordata; class Mammalia; order Rodentia; family Dipodidae; genus Orientallactaga; species Orientallactaga sibirica. The sequence goes on from JAEOAD010000025.1 coordinate 23,236,514, forward strand.
TACCTCTGCCTCCTGAGTGCTGGGATTAAAGGCATGCGCCACCATGCCCAGCCCAGACTGCATCTTTTAGAGTCTTGTGCTCTACCAACTGAGCTAGCTTCGTGGCTACAAGGCTGCATCGTTTAGAGGAAAAGATTCTTTTTTTTTTGAGTGACAAAGAAAGAAAGAGAAAATGGGTGCACCAGGGCCTCCAGCCACTGCAAACAAACTTCAGATGCATGCAACACCTTGTGCATCTGGCGTATGTGGGTCCTGGGGAATTGAACCTTGGTCCTTAGGCTTTGAAGGCAAACACCTTAAACACTAAGCTGTATCTTCAGCCCTAGAAGAAAAGATTCTTAAAATACCTTGAAAGATTATTACCCCCATCATACTATAATGGGTGGCAATGCTAAGAAGAAGTTAGCTGGAAAATTGAGGTCCATGGAGGTTCATTGACTAACATATAGCCATTATGGAGAAAATGAGAGCCAGGAGTGGTGGTGCACGCTTTAATTCCAGCACTCCGGAGGCAAAGTTAGGAGGATCGCTGAGAGTTCCTGGCCACCCTGAGACTACAGGGTGAATTCCAGGTCAGCTTGGGGCTAGAGTGAGACCCTACCTCGAAAAATAAAAATGGATAAATAAAAAGAAAATGAGAAAGTTTTCTGTGTTTTTGCAGATGTTTGGGATTTAGGGAGGAGCTCAGATGTAAACAGGAATAACGTTGAAGTTTTTATTTTTATTATTATTTTTTTTTGGAGAGAGAGAGAGGAGAGGAAGACAGAGAGATGGGTGTGCCAGCAGCCTCTCACCTGCTGCGAACGAAATCTAGATGTGTGTGCTCCCTTTGTCAAGTGCAGCATTGCGCCTTTGCGTCACTTTGCATTTGGCTTAACGTGGGACCTGGAGATTGGAACCAGCGTTCTTAGGCTTAGGAGGCAGGTGCCTTAACTGCTAAGCCATCTCTCCAGCCCAAAATTTTTATTTTATTTATTTATTTTTGGTATTTCAAGTTAGGGTCTCACTGTAGCCCAGGCTGACCTGGAGTTCACTATGTAGTCTCACAGTGATCCTCCTACCTCTGCCTCCCAAATGCTAGGATTAAAAGCATGCACCACCATGCCTGGCCTGTACTTTTGGTGGTGGTGTTTTGTTTTGTTTTTTTTCAAGGTAGAGTTTCCCTCTAGTCCAGGCTGACCTGGAATTCACTATGTAGTCTCAGGGTGGCCTCAAACTCACAGTGATCCTCCTACCTCTGCCTGCCAGTGCTGGGATTGAAGGTATGCGCCACCACACCCAGCAGGGGCAAGATGATTTGAGTTCAATTTCAGCCTGGGATATGTTATGAGATACTCTCTCAAAAATTAAAAAATCAGATAAAATCTGCTTCCATCTGCTTGGAAGCCTAGTTCTTTATGGAAAGTATTTTCCAGGCTGGAGAGATGGCTTAGTGGTTAAGGTGTTTGCCTGCAAAGCCAAAGAACCTTGGTTTGATTCCCCAGGAGCCACATAAGCCAGATGCACAAGGATGCACATGCATCTGGAGTTTGTTTGCAGTGGCTGGAAGCCCTGGCACACCATTTTCTCCATTTTCTCTCTCTCTCTGCCTCTTTCCCTCTCAAATAAAATAAATATTAAAAAAAAAAAAAGTATTTTCCTTCAAATGAAGTGGAAGAATATAACTAGGGGGTTGAAATAGGGTTGGGAGATGGCTTGCAGTTAAAAGTGCTTGCTTGCAAAGCCTTCAGGCCTGGGTTCAATTACTCAGTACCCATGTAATGCCAGATACACAAAGAGGCACACGTGTCTGGAGTTCATTTGCAGCAGCCCTGGTGTGCCCAAACTACTATCTCAAAAATATTTTCTAAGAAAATGCAAATAGGGCCAGGTGTGGTGGTGCATGCCTTTAATCCCAGCATTTGGGAGGCCGAGGTAGGACTATCACTGTGAGTTCAAGGCCAGCCTGGGACTACAGAGTGAGTGTCAGGTCAGCCTGGGCTAGAGTAAGACCCTACCTCAAAAATAAAAAAGAAAAAGAAAACAGGGATGGTGAAGCATTCCTGTTATATTAACCATTGTCCTAGATTTCTATTTCTCCCGCACCCCATCTAACTTTTGTTTGGTTTCTCTCCCCCTTCCCCCCAAATATTTTTATTTATTTGCAAGTAGAGAGAGAGAGAGACACAAGAGAATGGGCACACCAGGGCCTCTACCGAGGTCAGACAAACTGCAAGTGCATGTGCTACTTTGTGCATTTGGCTTTACATGAATACTGAGGAGTCAAACTTGGGTTGTTAGGGTTTTTTTTTGTTGTTGTTGTTGTTTGGGTTTTTTGCTTGTTTGTTTGTTTTTCAAGGTAGGGTTTCACTCTAGCCCAGGCTGACCTGGAACTCAGTATGTAGTCTCAGGGTGGCCTTGAACTCTTGGCAATCCTCCTGCCTCTGCCTCCCAAGTGCTGGGATGTTTTTCAGGCAAGTGCCTTAACTATTGAGCCATCTCTCCAGCCCGGCCTGGTTTCTTTTAGGTATAGTGTTGAGTCCTACTTGAGCTGTCATTTTCCTATTCCAGAAAATGGCACTGTCCAAAAGGGAGCTGGATGAGCTGAAACCATGGATAGAGAAGACAGTGAAGAGGGTGCTGGGTTTCTCAGAACCCACTGTGGTCACAGCCGCATTGAACTGTGTGGGGAAGGGCATGGACAAGAAGAAGGCAGCTGGTATGTACCTTTCTTCCCCTTGACTTAATAAATTGAATGATCACAAACAGTGCTTTGAGCTTCCCCTGGGTACTTCCTGCTAGGAGCATCTAAAGAAAGGTCAGGCCATTTTATGTTATGTTGGAAATAGCTTAAAGAATTTTTATCTTACTCTGTTTTTAAATTGATTTGTTTTTATTGACAACTTCCATAGTTGCAGATAATCCATGATGATTCCCTCTCCACCTTACTTTCCCCTTGTAACTCCACTCTCCATTATATCCCCTCCCCTCTCAATCAGTCTCTATTTTGAGGTCATCATCTTTTCCTCCTATTATGAGGGTCTTGTGTAGGTAGTGTCAGGCACTGGAAGTCATGGATGTTCAGGCTATTTTGTGTCTGGAAGAGTGCACTGTAAGGAGTCCTAGCCTTCCTTTGGCTCTTACATTATTCCCACCGCCTCTTCCCCAATGGACCCTGAGCCTTGGAAGGTGTGGGAGATGTTTCAGTGCTGAACACTCCTCTGTCACTTCTTCTCAGCACTATGGCACCTTTGAATCATCCTAGAGGTTAATAACATCTGAAAAGAGAAGCTTCTCTAACCAAAAGTGAGAGTAGCATTAATATGTGGGTATGAACATTAAGAGAAGTGCTTACCGGGCAGTTTGAACATAATATAATGCATTTAGCTAGACACCAGCAGGTGTTTCACCCCCATGGCTCATGACTTGTTCTGTCACAAGTTTTCACTGTCAGGCATGTATTCCCTCCTGTGGAGCATGCTTCCAGTACATTTATCTTAATCTTATTTTTGTATTATTAGTAGTGTATTTTGACCACCATATTGAGTCACCTAAGTCAGATTTACTTAGGAGATAATGCTGAAATTGTGTAGGTATTTTTACACTCCGATTGATATTTCAGCAAATGAAAGTCTATAAGATATGTGAAAATGGAAGGCACACGCTCTTCCACAGGGCTCAGTTCCCACCCCTCATTTTAAACTTCAATGTTCAGCTTAAGCAAATTGTGCAGGCTGTACTACCTCCTATTCAAAAAATTATAACTTTTCACTCATGCAGCAGGTTCATTGAGTGTATCAGAATTTGTGGGAATTCTGCAAAGAACTTTAAAAAAATGTTTCCTCTGTCCTATAGATACAGCTCCATGTGTTGTCTGTTACATGTCTAATGTTGGACTTAATACTCTTGTCTTTTCAGTCTTAACTACCACCTTTTTTTTTGTCAGACCATCTGAAACCTTTTCTTGATGATTCTACTCTCCGATTTGTGGACAAACTGTTTGAAGCTGTGGAAGAAGGCCGAAGCTCTAGGCATTCCAAGTCTAGCAGTGACAGGAGCAGAAAACGAGAGTTGAAGGTAGGTTACAGTTTACTATCTAATGAGCTCAGGAGTGTTTTGAGTAATAAAAAAGTTGCTGAGCTTACCTGGCTTACCCTGAGATATCCATTAGTAGAACACCTAATATTTGGGAGGGGATACAGCTAAGAGCAACATAGAATACCTGATGTTCAAGAGGGGCCATAGACAGCAAACTAGAGGAGATCTAAGTTGGATTATCACCGTCCTAAGATTCTGAACAAAGTTCACGCCAATGAAATAATTTATAGCTTTCTTCTTTTGATGCATAGCTTTTATTTTCATATTTCCCCCTTTACTATGACCTGTGAACTGATTGTTCCTGCCTCACTGTAGACCTCATTCTTGCTCACTTACAGAAAAAGAGACACTGTTTACTATGGACTATGTAGCATATAGTGAGTCATCTAACCCATGAGTGGGTACCTAAAGAGCTGGCAATACTTCTTTCCTTTCTTTGGTTTTTCGAGGTAGGGTCTCTATAGCTCAGGCTGACCTGGAATTCACTATGTAATCTCAGGGTGACCTCAAACTCATGGGGATCCTCCTTCTTCTGCCTCCTGAGTGCTGAGATTAAAGGCATGTGCCACCATGCCCAACAGTACTCCCTCTCTTATTATACAGTTTATTCTCTACTTGCTGAATGCTTATGGCAGTGTCAGGTGTCTGATCTCACTTTCTTATGTATCTAATGTGGTCAATTTCCCTTCTTTTTTTTTTGTGTGTGTGTGTGGTTTTTCAAGGTAGGGTCTCATTCTAGCCCAGACTGACCTAGAATTTACTATGTAGTCTCAGGCTGGTCTTGAACCCACAGTGATCTTCGTACCTCTGCCTCCCCAGTGTTGGGATTAAAAGCATGAGCCACTATACCCGGCTTTTTAAAAAAATATATTTTATTGATTTATTTATTTGACAGAAAGAGGTGGGGGTGGGGAGAGGGAGAATGGACATGCCAGAGCCTCCAGCCACTGTAAACAAACTCCAGACACATGTGTCCCCTTGTGCATCTGGCATATGTGGGTCCTGGGGAATTGAACCTGAGTCCTTTGGCTTTGCAGGCAAGCATCTTAACTGCTAAGCCATCCCTCCAGCTCCTGGCCATTTTTTTTTTTTTTTTTTTTTTTTTGGGTTTTGGTTTTTGTAGGCAGGGTCTCTCTCTAGCCCAGCCTGACGTGGAATTCACTGTGTAGTCTCAGGGTGGCCTCAAACTCATGGAGATCCTTCTACCTCTGCCTCCCGAGCGAGCGCTGGGTTTAAAGTAAAGGGGTGTACCACCACGCTTGGCCTATTGGATGCTTTTGTTTGCTTTTTAGTTGAATGGTTGCTTTTTCCAGATAGGATCTCACTCTGTACCTTGCCTGGCCAGCCTGAAACTGTTGATCCTCTGAGTACTTGTCTTGTTTGGTTTTTCGAGGTAGGGTCTCACTCTAGCTCAGGCTGACCTGGAATTCACTCTGTATTCTCAGGGTGGCCTCAAACTCAAGGCAATTGTCCTACCTCTGCTTCCTGAGTGCTGGGATTAAAGGTGTGCATCCTTGGTTGTTGTTTTGGACACAGGGTCTTACTGTGTATTCCAGGCTGACCTTGAACTCACAGTAGTCCTCCCAAGTTTTGGGACTGCAGTGGGATTACAGACATGCATTCCATTCCCAGCTCTCAAGTGCTTTTGATACATTGGTTATCATATTGCTTTTTCTTTTTTTAAAAAATTGTATCTATATCTTTTTTTGTTGTTTGTTTTTGTTTTTTCGAGGTAGGGTCTCACTTTAGTTCAGGCTAACCTAGAATTCACTATGTCGTCTCAGGGTGGCCTTGAACTCATGACGATCCTCCTACCTCTGCCTCCCGAGTGCTGGGATTAAAGGCGTGTGCCACCACTCCTGGCTTTATCTTTATTTTATTTAATTTATTTATTGATTTGAGAGAACAAGAGAGGGCGAGGCAGACAGAGAGAGAATGGGCGCGCCAGGGCCTCCAGCCAGTACAAATAAGCTTTAGACACATTCGCAACCTTGTGCATCTGGCTTACATGGGTCCTGGGGAATTGAACCGAGGTCCTTTGGCTTTGCAGGCAAATGCCTTAGTTGCTAAGCCATCTCTCCAGCCCTCACAATTGCTTTTTCTGATACACAAAGAAAAGATAAGCAGTGTCTGCTTGGTCCCTACCATGCTATGCAACCAAGAAAAATAGAAATTCATATCACATTGTCTAATAACATTAGCATTTCTAGCTATAATAGAAGAAAATTGAAATTTATGTGCCTTTTGTTTTTAAAGCAGTATAGGGTGGCCAGAGAAATGAAACATAACCCTTGCCTTAAAATAATACTGCAATTTAGAAAGGACGGGGTGGGGTGTAATAAAACACAGGCACACGTGATAAAATCTAAGTCACAGTTTTGCATAAATTACAGGGTTGATTATGGAATTTTAGACTTACCTTGAGTTTTTTTCAATATTTAAGAGGGAATGATTAATCCATACACTGTTCAGATCTATGCAATAAACATTATGATAGGACATGCCAATGTATAAGTGCTGTGAATGAATTGACTACATTGGGTGGGATTAATAAAATAGTTTCATGAAGGAGATGTCTAGTTAGCCATGGTATATGGGTCCCATTTTTGGTCCATTCTAGTCCCCACTCCACACAATATATTATGGGAGAGTCCTTTTTCTTGAACTGTAGGAGTTCCAGGAAGCGCTCGCCCCTGGCTGAGGATATGTCCTTGCAAAACACGAGCCCTCCTAGTGAAGAGGGGATGTCACCCAAAGCCTACCACCGGTGTGTACATTTGCTTTTTCCCATTGTCCCTTCCAGTTGGCCACTCTTGGTCCTATTAAATTCATTTTGCAAATTAGTCAACATATTTGAGTTCCCACTGTATGGTGAGAAGAAAATGTTATTTGGGAATATTAAAAAAGAATGATAAAACTTATGTCCTGGAAGAACATAGATGCTAGTTGTGAGAAAGTACTGTCTAACACTTGCTAACCAGAGTGTCAGCAATGTACTTTAACCTACTGTGAACCAAGCTCTGAAGTGCTAAGAGGATGTGAAGGAACACATCAGAGTGGGATGAGGTTATGAGGAAAATCTAGAAGGAGGTGAGTTTTAGGCAGGATTTTGAACACCTTATGGGAAAGTGGAGGGAGAGCATTATAAATGTGTACAGTAGCATTTGTAAAGATCTTGAGATGGGAACATTTATAAGAACATAAGAAGCTGGGTGAAATGGTTCTCATGGTGGAGGGTCTAGCAGACCCTGCTTCTTGCAGGCAGTTCTTGTTGCCATGTGTGTCATATGCCTGCGGGAAAGCGTCAAGATGCTGACAGGGGTTAGGATGATTATTCCCTTTTTCCCATAGGGAAGGATACAACTCTTCTTTCATCTTGGGTTCCCTTAGGAGGTGTTTGGCGATGACTCTGAAATCTCCAAGGAATCATCAGGGGTAAAGAAGCGACGAATACCCCGTTTTGAGGAAGTAGAAGAGGAGCCAGAGGTGATCCCTGGGCCCCCCTCAGAAAGCCCTGGCATGCTGACTAAACTCCAGGTTAGTTAAAAGAGACTGGAAGCCAAGTGGTTTGGTTTTGAGACAGGGTCTCGTGTAGTCCAGGCCTAGCCTCAACTCACTGTGTAGTTGAAGGTGACATGAGCTGCTTTATTCCTTTTTGTTTTTCAGGCAGGGCCCAGACTGGCTTGGAACTCACTCTAGTCCAGCCTGGTCTCCAATCCCAGCTCTTGGGATTGAGGTAGCAGGGTCACTGGGAGTATCAGGCGTTAGCCATTACGCCTAGCTGTGACCTTGCTCTCCTCATCCTTCTTCCCTACCTCCTCAGTGCTTGGATTTTGGGCATGTGCCACCATGCCAGGTTTTATGTGGCACTGGGGATCAAACCCAGGGCTTTGTGCATGCTCAGCAAGCACTGTACCAACCAAAGTACATCCCCAGCCCACAAATTGATTTTGTGACTTGAAGCAAAGAGTACATGGGTCCATACTCACCATAATCATTGATTGAAGTTAGTGTTTACCACTGGGGAAGTTTTCTTTACTGCTTTTTTTTAACCATTGATCAATAGTAGTAGTCCATTAAGGAGTATTGAAATTGCACTTTCTCAACACCTAGTGTGCTATATACATTGTCCAATCACCACCACATTATGTCATTGAGCAAATGAAATAAAATCATCAGAACTCAGTTTGAAGGTACAGGAGAAGAATTTCCAAATATACCAAAAATATAGCATACTTATTTAAAATTGGGCTGGTGATATAGGTCAGTGGTGAAATACTTGCCTAGCATGCCCTATGTTCAAATCTAGGAACACAAAACAATATTTTTCAAGTTGCCTATTTTATTTAATAAAAAATACTTATATATAATATATTGTTATTTATTTAAGAGAGAGAAAACATGAATGAGAATGGGCATGCAAGGGCCTCTTGCCACTACAAATGAACTCTAGTTATATGTGCCACATTGTGCACCTGGCTTTACATGGGTACTGGGGAATTGAACCCTGGGCTTACAGGCTTTGCAAGGAAGTGCGTTTAACTGCTGAACCACCTCCCCAGCTCAGGAAATGCTTGTATTTTTTAAAAATACGTGCTACTAAGCCATTTTGAAACTATATAACTACTTCCTGTACCACTAAAAATTCGGGTGATAGGGCTGGAAAGATGGCTCAGCAGTTAAGGCACTTGCCTGCAAAGCCTAATGACCAGAGTTCAGTTCCCCAGTACCCACATAAAGCAAGATAGAAAAAAAGGGCAAATGATTCCTGAAGTTTGTTTGTAGCACCTGGAGGCCCATTCTCTCTGTTTCTCTTCTATTTCTTTCTACTTGAAAATAATTTAAAAATATTTTTTAGGGCTGGAGAGATGGCTTAGCAGTTAAGGCGCATGCCTGTGAAGCCTAAGGATCCTGGTTCTATTCTTTAGGTCCCACAAAAGCCAGGTGCACATGGTGGTGCATGCGTCTGGAGTTCGTATGCAGTGGTAGAGCCCCTAGCATGCTCATTCTCTCTCCCCCCTCTCTGTTTCAAATAATTATATATATATATATATATATATATATATATATATATATATATAAATTTTTTTTTAATTGGGTTAGGGACTGGAGAGATGGCTTAATGGTTAAGGTGCATGCCTGCGAAACCTAAGGGACCAGGTTCGATTCTCCAGGTTCCATGTAAGCCAGATGCACATGTGGCGCATGAGTCTGGAGTTCGTATGCAGTGGTAGAGACCCTGACATGCTCATTCTTTCTCTCTCTGTGTCTTTCCCCCTCTGTCTGTCTCAAATAAATAAATAAATAAAAATTGAAAATTAGGCTGGAGAGATGGCTTAGTGGTTAAGGCGTTTGCCTGTGAAGCCTAAGGACTCCAGTTCGATTCTAGAGGCCCTGGCGTACCCATTCTCCCTCTCCCTCTCTTTCCCTCCCTCTGCTTCTAATAAATAAATAAATATAAACTTTAAAAATTAAAAAATTATATATTTTTTAAAAAATTGGTCTCACTCTGGCCCAGGGACCTGGAGAGATGGCGATCCTCCTACCTCTTAGTGTGGATTAAAGGTGCACCACGCCCGGCAAAAAAAAATTATATATTTTTTAAAAAATTGGAATAGGGACTGGAGAGATGGCTTAGTGGTTAAGGTGCATGCCTGAGAAGCCCAAGTACCCAGGTTCAATTCTCCAGGTCCCACATAAGCCAGATGCACATGGTGGTACATGTGTCTGGAGTTCATTTACATTGGCTAGTGGCTCTGGTGTGCCCATTCCCACTCTCTCTGTCTCTCTCATTCCCTAATAAATAAATAAAAATAAATCTTTAAACTGGGCATGGTGGCACATGCCTTTAATCCCAGCACTCAGGAGGCAGTGGTAGGAGGATCACTGTGAGTTTGAGGCCACCCTGAGAATACAGAGTGAATTCCAGGTCAGCCTGGGCTAGAGTGAGACCCTACCTCGAAAAAAACCAAAACAAAACAAAAATAAAACTTTTTAAAAATTGGGATAGAATATATAACTATAATATATCCATTTAATAGAGTATATATGGACAACATAATAACTTTGTGGGGGAATAAAAAATATATGGCTGGGCTGGAGAGATGGCTTAGCAGTTAAGGCGCCTGCCTCCTAAGCCTAAGCATGCCAGTTCCAATATCCAGGTCCCACGTTCCAATCTCCAGGTCCCACATTTAGCCAGATGCAAAGTGACGCAAGGGTGCAATGCCACACTTGCGCACAAGGGGGCGCACTCATCTGGATTTCGTTCGCAGCAGCTGAGAGACTGCTGGCGCACTCATTCTCTGTCTCTCTCTGTGTCTCTCTCCAAAAAAAAATACATATATATATATATATATATATATATATATATATATATGTATGTATATGTATATATATGGCTAAATAGGCTTGCATATATTTGGGCTTTCTGGGAAAAAGAAAGATTTTTTTTTTATAGAGGATGGGAATGGAAGGATTCAATACTCTTGGTGAGTGTTGAATTTTTCTTTTTTACTTTTAATTGTTTATTTATGTATGTATTTATTACTTTGTGTTTTTTCTTTCTTTTTCTTTTTAAAAATTTTTAATTATTTTTTATTTATTTTTGGAGAGAGAGACAGAGAGAGAGACAGAAAGGGAGACAGAGATGGGCGCGCCAGCAGTCTCTTCAGCTGCTGTTTTTTTTTTTTTTTTCTTTTTTTGAGGTAGGGTTTCACTCTAGCCCAGGCTTACCAGTTATTCACTATGTAGTCTCAAGGTGGCCTTGAAGTCATGCGATCCTCCTACCTCTGCCTCATGAGTGCTGGGATTAAAGATGTGTGCCACCATGACCAGCTTTGTTTGTTTGTTTGTTTTGGTTTTGCGAGGTAGGGTCTCACTCTGGTCCAGGCTGACCTGGAATTAACTATGTAGTCTCAGGGTGGCCTTGAACTCTCGGCGATCCTCCTACCTCTGCCTCCCGAGTGCTGGGATTAAAGGTGTGCTCCACCACGCCCGGCTGTTTGTTTGTTTTTGCAAGCAGAGAGAGATAGAATGGGCACAGCAGGTCCTCCAGCCACTGTAAATGAACTCCAGAAGCATGCAGCATGTGCCACTTTGTGTATCTGACTTTATGTGGGCACTGGGGAATTGAACCTTTGCTTGTTATGCTTTCCAAAAAGTACCTTAACCTCTGAGCCATCTCTCCAGCCCTGTTTATTTTATTTTTATATTTGTTCAGTTTTTATTTATTTGAGAGTGATAAAGAGGCAGATAGATAGAGAATGGGCGTGCCAGTGCCTCCAGCCACTGCAAATGAACTCCAGGTGCATTCGCCACCTTCTGCAACTGGCTTATGTGGGTACTGGGAAATCAAGCCTCAAACCGGGGTCCATAGGCTTCCCAGGCAAGCACTTAACCGCTTAGCCATCTCTCCATGATCTCACTCTAGCCCAAGTTGTCCTAGAACTCACTCTAGCCCAGGCTGGCCTCAAATTCACAGCAATCCTCCTATCTCAGCCTCTCAAGTGTTGGGATCAAAGTTGTATCACCATACCTGGCTTCAGTGTTGAATTTTGAACTGTGTAAATATAGCACTTTTTAAAAAGTTAAAAACAAATTATAAAAATATTGTAAAGCACCTTCATAGTGGTCTGTTATGAGAAATTAAATATGAAGGGAGTTTTTTTTGTTTGTTTTTCGAGGTGGGGTTTCACTCTAGCCCAGGCTGACCTGGAATTCACTATGTAGTCTCAGGGTGGCCTCGAACTCACAGGGATCCTCCTACGTCTGCCTCCCGAGTGCTGGGATAAAGGCTTGCGCCACCATCCCTGGGGAAGGGAGTTTTTTACTATCCTTGAAGCTTATCTCTTTTAATTTCATCAGGACAGAACAAGAAGTTTATAGAAACTCTACAGAGGTCCTTACACTATTGTCTCTGTTTACCCAGACTAGAAGGTTAGGGACTGATAGGATGATTTGATAAGTGAATAAATATGAATAAAAATGAATAAAGTAGCTAAGTTTTACCTCCCCCTTTTAGATTCTTGGCAAGAGATTAGCTTGTTCAAGACCACACAGGGAGCAAACAGTAGCCCCACACCTAGCTTTGTCTGAGTCTTAATCATTACAGCTGTACCTATGTACTGTCCCAATCCTGCTTTAGGAGAAAAGGTTGAAAAATTCCAATGCTCAGCAGTGTAGGCTCTCTAAGAAGTTTTAGTCTATGGTTTAGGTAGAATATAGTGCAGACAGTTTAAGGTCTCTAGACACAAATGTGTTTTGCTCCAGGAGCCTGTATGGGAGAAGTTAATACTTGTCAATGTTTCCCTCTGGAGAGCAGATCAAACAGATGATGGAGGCAGCGACACGACAAATTGAGGAGAGGAAAAAGCAGCTGAGCTTCATCAGCCCCCCTGCACCTCAGGTACTGTGCCCAGGTTACTCCGAAGAGAATATTGAGTCCAGAAGATTTTGCTATTCATCCACATGAGGGTCCAGAGGGTTCTGATCTCGTATGTGTATGGGTGTGTATCTGTATACCTATCTTAATCCCTCTAATTTCCTTTTTTCTGTCTCTTAGCCAAAGACACCTTCCTCCTCCCAACCAGAGCGACTTCCTATTGGTAACACTATTCAGCCCTCCCAGGCCGCCACCTTCATGAATGATGCCATTGAGAAAGCAAGGAAAGCAGCGGAACTACAAGCCCGAATCCAAGCCCAGCTGGCACTGAAGCCAGGGCTCATTGGCAATGCCAACATGGTGGGCTTGGCCAATCTTCATGCCATGGGCATAGCTCCACCGTGAGTATTATTTCATGGAATCCCTTACAAAGTAGTAAATTACCTTTCAATGTTATTGATTCACTATTTAAAATTATTTCTTGCAGTTTTTCCTTTTTTTTTTAATTTTATTTTTATTTTTTGGTTTTTCAAGGTAGGGCCTTGCTCTAGCCCAGGCTGACCTGGAATTCACTATGTAGTCTCAGGGTGGCCTTGAACTCATGGCAATCCTCCCTCCTCTGCCTCTTGAGATTTTCCTTTTTTTGTTGTTTGTTTTTTGAGGCAGGGCCTTACTCTAGCCCAGCCTGATCTGGAACTCACTCTGTAGACCAAGATGCTCTCAAATTCATGGCAGTCCTGGTAGCTCAGCCTCCTGAGTGCTGGGATTATAGGTGTGCGCCACCACGCCGCAGTTCCGTGTTGTTGTTTTTATAAATTTTTTCAAGATTTCTTTTTTTAATTTAATTTATTTATTTGCAAGCAGAGAGAGATAATAGAGAGAGAGAGACAGAATGGCACATCAGGGCCTCTAGCCACTGCAAACAAACTCCAGACGCATATGCCCCTTGTGCATCTAGCTTACGTGGGTCCTGGGAAACTGAACCTCGGTTCTTTGGCTTCGCATGCAAAATGCCTTAACCGCTAAGCCATTCTCTAGCCCAGTTCTTTGTTTTTAAAATATGATCTACACATACCAATTAGAGTATTTTTTTGGCTTTGTTATAGGCCTTATCTTGTTTCTATAAGTAGTAGAACTACAATAAAGATTATTTGCGTAATATTGGAATTAGGAATAGAACCAGATTAGACTCGGGCCAGACATGGTGGCACATACCTATAACCCAGCACTAGGAAGGGACAAAAGGATCACTATAAATTCTAAGGCAGCTTTAATCCCAGCACTTGGGACTATAGGAGGATTGCCAAGGGTTCCAGGCCAGTCTACCTTGCAAAACCAAAAAAAAAAAAAAAAATAAATAAATAAAATTCTAAAACTTAGACTATTTTCTCAAAAAAAAAAAAGAAAGAAAGGGAGGGAGGGGAGGGAAAGGAAAGGAATGAAGGAGAAAATGGGCATAGTGGTGCACACCTTTAATCCTAGCATTTGGGAGGCTGTGGTACAAGGATCGGTGTGAGTTTGAGGCCAACCTGTACTACAGAGTTGAGTTCCAGATCAACCCACACTAGAGTGAGACTCTGAATCAAAAAAGATGTAAAGGGGCTGGAGAGATGGCTTAGCGGTTTTAAGACATCTGCCTGCCTGCCAAGCCTAAGAACACTCATTTGATTCTCCAGTTCCCACCTTTAGCCAGATGCAAGGGCACAATGCTGCACTTGCCCACAAGGGGAGCATGCATCTGGAGTTCATTCACAGCAGCTGAGAGACTGCTGGCACGCCCATTCTCTGTCTCTCTCTGCCTCCCCCCCGTTTTTCTCTCTCTCTCAAAAAAAAAAAAAAAAAAAAAAAAAAAAGATGTCAAGGTGTTTATGGTCTAGCATTTGTGATTGCTCTGGCATCACATGACTATCTGAAGACCGCTGAGGATATGTCCCAGGACAGCAGTCGGCCAGCATGCCTTGGGTTCAATCTCCATCACCGCCACCAGAAAAATGAAAGATGGGATTACAAATTCTCAATATAATTTTGAAATTAATTTTTTTAAATATTTATTTATTTGAGAGAGAAAGAATGGGCACACCAGGGCCTCTAGCCACTGCAAACGAACTCCAGACACATGCGTCCCCCTGTGCATCTGGGTACATGTGTGGATTTGTTTCTCCCCCTCAGTGCTGGAGATGGGACCCAGGGCCTTGCACATGCTATACAAGTGCTCTACCAGGACATAAATCCTCAGTCTCAGCTTGATAGTGCTGTATTTATTTTTAGCCAGAAAACAACAATGATAAGATTACATGCCATAGAATTATTTTACCTAGTTTTTTTTTATTGGGCTTAATATCTTTCATCTTCTGTTTTTATGTTTGCCTTAATGGTCTATATAGGACTTACTTCTTTATGGGCTATTTTTCAGGAAGGTAGAGTTAAAAGATCAAACTAAACCTACACCGCTGATCCTAGATGAGCAAGGTCGCACTGTAGATGCCACAGGCAAGGAGATTGAGCTGACGCATCGGATGCCTACTCTGAAAGCCAATATTCGTGCTGTGAAGAGGGAACAGTTCAAACAGCAGCTCAAAGAAAAACCATCAGAAGACATGGAATCCAATACTTTTTTTGATCCCCGAGTCTCAATTGCCCCTTCCCAGCGCCAGAGACGCACTTTTAAATTTCATGACAAAGGCAAATTTGAGAAGATTGCTCAACGATTACGGACAAAGGTACCTATCTGGCCTTTGAGTATATCCCAGAATTTAAAAGTTAGGAGACAACGATCAGCTTAAAAGTAAATATTTTAGAGGCTGAAGAGATGGCTTAGCAGTTAAGATGCTTACCTGTGAAGCCAAAGGAACCAGGCTTGATTCCCCAGGACCCACAAAAGCCAGATGCAGAAGGAGTACATGCATCTGGAGTTTGTTTGCAGTGGCTAGAGAACTGGCACACCCGTTCTGTCTCTGTCTGTCTCCTCTCTCTGCTTGCAAATAAATAAAATTAGGGGAAAAAAAGTAAATATTTTAGCTGAACATACTGGCTCGTCCTATAGGTCCAGGCCTGTGAAGATGGAAGGATTATTATGAGTTTCAGATCAGGCTGGAGTGAGACCCTGCCTCATAAACAAAAGAGATCTATATTTTGAGAAATTACATAAACAGGTAATTAAAAACAATGAGGACTTTTTTTGTTGTTGTTTTTTGTTTTTGAGGTAGGGTTTCACTCTAGTTCAGGCTGGCCTCGAACTCACAGTGATCCTCCTACCTCTGCCTCCTGAGTTGCTGGAATTAAAGGTGTGTGCCACCACACCCAGCTTTTTTGGTTCTTGGAGGTAGGGTTTCACTCTAGTCCATGCTGACCTGGAATTCACTGTGTAGTCTCAGGTGGCCTTAAACTCACAGTGATCCTCCTGTCTCTGCCTCCCAAGTGCTGGGATTAAAGGTGTGCGCCACCATGCCGGCAGTCTTTTTTTTTTACCATCTTTTCTTTTTTAAATTTTATTTATTTATTTGTTTATTTGAGAGAGAAAGAGAGAATAGGCATGCCAGGGCCTCCAGCCACTGCAAAGGAACTCCAGATGCATATGCCCCCTTGTACATTTGGCTTACGTGGGTCCTGGAGAATTGAACCAAGGTTCTTTGGCTTTGCAGGCAAACGCCTTAACTGCTAATCTCACACTCTAGCCCCATCTTTTTCTTTTTGTCCTCTCTGAGTGAGATTTTCATGAAATTCCACTTCTGCATATCTGCTGCAGGCACACACTGGAGAAGAGGGAGATGGGGATAGGTTGAGATATGAGTAAGCAAACTGAATAAAAGACAAAATAAAGCAGAAGTGACTATTCTAAACTTTCAGGAGTTTGAGTTAATGGTATCTTTCAATCCGAGGTGTTTTAAAATTTGGTTCTTCCACTTCCTTTAGGCTCAGTTGGAGAAGCTGCAGGCAGAGATTTCCCAGGCCGCTCGGAAGACAGGCATCCATGCTTCAACTCGGCTTGCCCTCATTGCTCCTAAGAAGGAGCTGAAGGAAGGAGATATCCCTGAGATTGAGTGGTGGGACTCCTACATCATCCCCAATGGCTTCGACCTGTGAGTTTCTTGTTTCTACTAGAGATGGTACATAGATATAAAATAAAATTTTAAATCCAAATGAAATAACTGTGCACAAGCTCATGTATTTTCTTTTTTAATTTTTTTTTATTTTTTGGTTTTTCAAGGTAGGGTCTCACTCCAGCCTAGGTTGACCTAGAATTCACTATGTAGTGTCAGGGTGGCCTCGAACTCACAGCGATCCTCCTACCTCTGCCTCCCAAGTGCTAGGATTAAAGGCGTGTGCCACCATGCCTGGCTTAAGCTCATGTATTTTCAAAACACTGGATTGACAGTTATTTTTAGCTTGGAATGAATGTAGCAGAATCAGAGGCACAATGTACAAAGTCAGTCTGTAAAATTGGACATATTTATGTTTTCAGTGCTAGGGTCTGAACCCAAGGCTTCTTATCTTTTTTAACCTTATTTTTATTTATTTATTTGACAGAGATATGGAGGGGGAAGAGAGAGAAAGAGAATGGAATGGGTACACCAGGGCCTCTAGCCACTACAAATAAACTCTAGATGTGTGTGCCTCCTTGTGCATCTGGCTAACGTGGGTCCTGGGGAATCAAACCTGGGTCTTTTGGCTTTGCAGGCAAATGCCTTAACCACTAAACCATCCCTCCAACACACTATGTGCTCTGGCCACTGTGAACTAGCTCCAGATGTGTGTACCTCTTTTTGTATTTGGCTTTACATGGGGATCTGGGGAATTGAACCCAGGCTGTCAGGCTTTGCAAGCAATTGCCTTAAACTGCTGAGCTATCTCTCAAGCCCAAGCATTTAAAAGTATTTTATTTATTAGAGACAGAAAGAGGTAGAGAGAGTGAGAATGTGAGAGTGAGAGTGAGAATGGGCACACCTGGGCCTCTAGCCAGTGCAGACGAACTCCTCCAGTCTTATGGGCATCTGGCTTACGTGGGACCTGGAGAATTGAACCTGGATCCGTAGGCTTCACAGGCATGCACCTTAACTGCTGAGCCATCTCTCCAGCCCTATTTTTTTGATTTTTTAAAAAAGTTTATTTATTAGAGACAGAGAGGGAACAGAGAGTGAGAATGGGTGCGCCAGGACCTCCAGCCACTGCAATCGAACTCCAGGTGTGTGCACCACCATGTGCATCTGGCTTATGTGGGACCTGGAGAATCAAACCAGGGTCCTTAAGCTTCACAGGCAAATGCTTGCCTAAACCGCTAAGCCATCTCTCCAGCCCTATTTTTTTTTTTTTTTTTTTTTTTTTGTTTTTTGAGGTAGGGTCTCACTCTGGCCCAGGCTGACCTGGAATTAACTATGTAGTCTCAGGGTGGCCTTGAACTCACGGTGATCCTCCTACCTCTGCCTCCCGAGTGCTGGGATTAAAGGCATGCGCCACCACGCCCGGCTTATTTTTTTATTTTTATTTATTTTTTATTATTATTATTTTTTTTTGGTTTTGCGAGGTAGGGTCTCACTCTTGTCCAGGCTGACCTGGAATTAACTATGTAGTCTCAGGGTGGCCTCGAACTCTCGGCGATCCTCCTACCTCTGCCTCCCGAGTGCTGGGATTAAAGGCGTGCGCCACCACGCCTGGCTATTTTTTTATTTTTAATGTAGCATCTCATTCTAGTCCAGAGTGACCTGAAACTCACTTTGTAATTCCAGGCTGGCTCCTAACTCACAGTGATCCTCCTACCTTTGCCTCCTGAGTGCTGTCCATAAAGCTGTGTGCTACCACCCTGGCTTCTTTGCTTTTATTGTACAGTGTTACTTGTATTTTACAGTATTCTCTCTTCTCTCTCTCTCTCTTTTTTTTTTTTTTTTTTTTTTGGTTTTTCGAGGTAGGGTCACACTCTGGCCCAGCCTGATCTGGAATTCACTATGTAGTCTCAGGCTGTCCTCAAAATCACAGCAGTCCTCCTACCTCTGCTTCCGGAGTGCTGGGATTAAAGGCATATGCCACCATGATCAGCACTCTTTTTGGATTTTTTAAAAAATATATATTTTATTTATTTATTTATTTGAGAGAGAAAGAGAGAGAATGGGCACGTCAGGGCCTTCAGCCACTGCAAATGAATTCCAGAAGCATGAGCCCCTTGTGCATCTGGTTTACGTGGGTCCTGGAGAATCGAACAGGGATCCTTTGGCTTGGTAGGCAAATGCCTTAACTGCTAGGCCATCTCTCCAGCCCCTCTTTTTGGATTTTTTAAAAATATATTTTATTTACATATATATATATTTTTTTTTTTTTTGGTTTTTGTTGTTGTTGTTGTTGTTGTTTTGTTTTGTTTTGTTTTTTTGTTTTTTTGTTTTGTTTTTTTGAGGTAGGGTCTCACTCTGGCCCAGGCTGACCTGGAATTCACTATGTAGTCTCAGGGTGGCCTCGAACTCATGGCGATCCTCCTACCTCTGCCTCCCGAGTGCTGGGATTAAAGGCGTGCGCCACCACACCCGGCATTTATTTATGTTTTTGAGAGAGAGAATGGGAGCACCAGGGTCTCCAGCCACTGCAAACAAACTCTACACACGCACCACCTTGTGCATCTAGCTTATGTGAGTACTAGGGAATTGAACCTGGGACCTTTGGCTTTTCAGGCAAATGCCTTAACTACTAAGCCATCTTTCCAGCCCTCTTTTTGTGTATAAAAAATATATTTCATTCATTAGTTTGAGAGAGTGAGAGCGGGAGAGAATAGGTGTGCCAGGGCCTCTAACCCCTACAAATAACTCCAGATTCATGCGCCACATACTTTTAGTCCTAGCACATGGGAGGCAGAGGTAGGAGGATCACTGTAAGTTTGAGGCAAGTCTGGAACTGCAAAATAAGTTCCAGGTCAGCCTGGGCTAGAGTGAGACCCTGCCTTGACAAAAACAAAGGGCAGGAGAGGTGGCTTAGCATTTAATGCTCTTGCCTATAAAGCCTAAGGAACCAGGTTCAATTCCTCAGTACCCACGTAAGCCAGATGTATAAGGGGGCACATGTATCTGGAGTTTGTTTACAATGGCTAGTGGGACCCTAGTGTGCCCATTCTTTCTCTTTCTGTCTCATAAGTAAATACATAAATATATATTTTTTTAAAAAAAAAACCTCCCAAAAAATAGAAGGAGCTTGCAGGCCTGAGTTCAGTGCCCCGAACCCAAATAAAGCCAGATGCACAAAGTGGCATGTGCGTCTGGAGTTTGTTTACAGTGGCAAGACTTCCTGGTGTGCTCATCCTCGCCTCTCTCTCTCTCCCTCTAAAGAAAAAAGAAAAAATATATATATCTTGAAACAGAGAATGGCTGGTATAGAGGAAATGGCGGGCCATTTTCTTGTCCTGAAAATTATATGTAACCTAAGTACATATTGAGGATACATACATGCTAAAGGTACTAGAACATGTAATGAATGGGTATTTCATTGTATTTTGAGTCTATACTTGACACCATCTCTTCCCACACATCTTGTTTTTTCTTCTTCCTTTTAGTACAGAGGAAAATCCCAAGAGAGAAGATTATTTTGGAATCACAAATCTTGTTGAACATCCAGCCCAGCTCAATCCTCCAGGTAATGTGCAGATTTACTCAAGCAAGGTTCTAGAGCAGCACTCTTCAGTGGTGATGAGTGTGTTCTGTGTGGGCTCTCTTGTGCTGGAACCACTATTCACATACAACTGCTGAGCATTTGAAAACCAAATTGTGCCAGTGAACCTGAGGGCCTGTTTCTTTTAAAAACATATATTTTATTTATTTTATTTTATTTTGAGAGAGAAAGAGTGGGTGCACCAGAGCATCTAGCCACTACAAATGAACTCTAGACGCATTTGCCACCCTGTACGTCTGGCTTATGTGGGTCCTGGAGGATCCAGTTTGGGTCCTTTGACTTTGCAAGCAAGCGCCTTAAACGCTAGGCCATCTCATCAGCCCTGTACTTTTCTTCTTCTTTTTTCTTTTTTTCGAGGAAGGGTCTCAGTCTAGCTCAGGCTGACCTGGAATTCATTCTGTAGTCTCAGGGTGTCCTTGAACTCACAGCAATCTTCCTACCTCTGCCTCTCGAGTGTTAATCATTTGCAAGCAGAGAGATTCAGACAATGAGAGAGAGAAAAAGAGTGGGCTTGCCAGGGCAAACGAACTCCAGACGCATATGCCACCATGTGTATCTGGCTTATATGGGTACTGGGGAATTGAACCAGGTCCTTAGGTTTTTTTTTTTGTTTGTTTGTTTTTTGTTTTTTTGAGGCAAACCCAAAAGACTGCCTTTTTTTGGGGCGGGGGGGGTCTTTGAGGTAGGGTCTCACTCTGGCCCAGGCTGACCTGGAATTCACTATGCAGTTTCAGGGTGGCTTTGAACTCACGGCGATCCTCCTACCTCTGCCTCCTGAGTGCTGGGATTAAAGGCGTGAGCCACCACGCCCGGCTAGGTCCTTAGGTTTTGCAGGCAAATGCCTTAACAACTAAGCCATCTCTCCACCCCTTATTTGTACATTTTTAAAGAAGTATTTTATTTAATTATTTGAGACAGAGCTAAAGAGGCAGAAAGAGAGAAAATGGGCACGCTAGGGCCTCTAGCCACTGCAAACAAATTCCAGACACATGCGTCACCTTGCTCATCTGGCTTACATGGGTACTGGGGAATCAAACCTGGGTCCTTGGGTTTCTATTTTTAATAATTTAAATATTCCCATAGGGAGCTGAAGAGATGGATTAGCAGTTAAGGCACTTGCCTGCAAAGCCAAAGGACCCAGGTTCAGTTCCTCAGGACCCACATAAGCCAGATGCGCATGGTACATGCATCTGGAGTTTGTTTGCAGTGGCTGGAGGCCCTGGTTTGCTCATTCGCACCTCAAGAATAAATAGTAATAATTTAACTAATGGTCCTTTTAACATGATTGATCTTCACCTCTAATATTGTCTGCTTTGGTTCACTTGTTTTCTTTGTCGGGCAGTTGACAATGACACACCGGTTACTCTGGGAGTCTATCTTACCAAGAAGGAACAGAAGAAACTTCGGAGGCAAACACGGAGGGAAGCACAGAAGGAGCTACAGGAGAAAGTCAGGCTAGGTCTGATGCCTCCTCCAGAACCCAAAGGTACACATCTTTATTCACCTGCTGCTACAAAGAGCATGCTTCCCTTGGATTATAGAGGAAGTGTTCTCTCTTTGAGTGTTTCTGTTTCTCAGAATCATCCATAGGTTCTTTGGCTACATTGTCTTTACTTATTAAGACAGGTCAACATATTCCTTATAGAAGTGAATTTAAGACTTTTTTGGTTTATTTGTTTGTTTGGTTTGATTTTTCGAGGTAGGGTCTCACTCTAGCTCAGGCTGACCTGGAATTTGCTATGTAGTCTCAGAGTGGCTTCGAACTCACAGCAATTCTCCTACCTCTGCCTCCTGAGTGCTGGAATTAAAGGCGTGTGCCACCACACCCAGCTTAAGACTTATTTTTAAGCATTGTTAACTATGGAGATCTCAGATTTTCCTGAAAGGATTATAGTCTTTAAATTCCTGAAGGTGAGGCTGGGCATTGTGGCACACACATGTAGTCCCAGCATTCTGGAGATCAAGGCCAACCTGGGCTATTGTGAGACTCTACCTTGGGAAAAAAAAAGTGAGTAAGGGCTGGGGAGATGGCTTAGCTGTTAAGGCACTTGCTTGTAAAGCCAAAGGACCTAGGTTCAATTCCCCAGGACCCACATAAGCCAGATGAACAAGGTGGCATGCAACTGGAATTCATTTGCAGTGGCTGGAGGACCTGGCATACCCATTCTCTGTTTCTCTTATAAATAAATAAATAAATAAATAAATTCTAAAAAAATAATTAAAAGTGAATTAACATACATGCATTCTAATCCAAAGGTCACATCCTAATACCAACAAATAAGTGAGGCTAGTGTGTATGGGAGGCGGGGAGTTCACCAAACATAGTGACACACATCTTCAATTCCCACATTTAAGCAGGGGATGCAGGAGGATATACTGGATCATAATCAACTCCCTTTACCTTGGTCCCTCCTTCCCCTCCCACTGAACCTCTCCATTTATTTTAAATGTTTATTTGAGAGAGAGAGAGAGCGGGTATTGGCATTCCAGGGCATCCTTCCACTGGAAACAAACTCCAGATGTGTGTGCCACTTTGTGCATCTGGCTTTACTTGGATACCAGGGAGTTGAACCTGGGCCATCAGGCTGCGCAAGTATGCATCTATAATTGCTGAGCCATGCCTTCAGCCTCTGAACCTTTCCTTTTTTTTTTCTTCTTCTTCTTCTTTTTTTATTGACAACTTCTATACTTACATACAAAAAACACATGATATTTCCCTCTCCTCCCCCATTCCACTTTAGAACTCCAATCTCCATCATGTCCCCTTCCTCTCTCCATTAGTCTCTCTTTTAATTTGATGTCATCATCTTTTTCTTCTATTTTTGAGGGTCTTGTGAAGATATTGCTAGGCACTGCAAGGTCATGGATATCGGGGCCAATTTCTGTCTGGGCATGAACCTTTCCTTTTTTCCAACTAGTCCCTCTTCTGTTTTTTTAAAAATATGTTTATTTATTTATTTGAGTGAGAGAAAGAGAATGGGCACGCCAGGGCCTCCAGCCACTGCAAACAAACTCCAGATGCATGTGCCCCCTTGTGCATCTGGCTCATGTGGGTCCTGAGGAATTGAACTGGAGTCCTAAGGCTTCGCAGGCAAACTCCTTAACTGCTAAGCCATCTCTCCAGCCCCCTTCTTCTATTTTGATCTTTTTTTCTTCACCTTTTTTCCCCCTCCATCATCTATGATGGAATATTGGTGGATGCAATATTGTGCAGGTAAGGACAGCTGCTATGAAGTCATGAATTGCAGCAGCCACTTCAAGTCACAAAGCATACTTCCCCATCCTGTCTCTTAATTTATTTGTTTTGTTTTGTTTTGCTTTTACCCAAGGTAGGGTTTCACTCTGGCCCAGGCTAACCTGGAATTCACTATGTAGTCTCAGGGTGGCCTCAAACTCATGGCGATCCTGCTACCTCTGCCTCCCGAGTGCTGGAATTAAATGCTTGTGCCACCTTGCCCAGCCTGTCTCTTGATATTTATTCTTTTATTTATTTATTTATTTATTTGAGAGAGAGAGAGAGAGAAAATGGGCACTCAGGGCATCCAGCCACTGTAAATGAACTCCAGACACATACACCCCCTGTGCATCTGGCTTATTTGGGTCCTAGGGAATCGAACCTGGGTTCTTTGGCTTTACAGGCAAGCTCATTCATGTCTCTCCAGGCCTCTTAATTTTTTTGTTGTTGTTGTTTGTTTGTTTTTTGAGGTAGGGTTTCACTTTGCCCAGGCTGATCTGGAATTCACTAGGTAGTCTCAGGGTGGCCTTGAACTCATGGTGATCCACCTACCCCTGCCTCCTGAGTGCTGGGATTAATAGGCCAACCTGGGCTATTGTGAGACTCTACCTTGGAAAAAAAAAAGTGAGTAAGGGCTGGGGAGATGGCTTAGCTGTTAAGGCACTTGCTTGTAAAGCCAAAGGACCTAGGTTCAATTCCCCAGGACCCACGTAAGCCAGATGAACAAGGTGGCATGCAACTGGAATTCATTTGCAGTGGCTGGAGGACCTGGCATACCCATTCTCTGTTTTTCTCTAAATAAAAATAAATAAATAAATTCTAAAAAAATAGTTAAAAGTGAATTAACATACATGCATTCTAATCCAAAGGTCACATCCTAATGCCAACAAATAAGTGAGGTTAATGTGTATGGGAGGCGGGGAGTTCACCAAACATAGCGACACGCATCTTCAATTCCCGCATTTAAGCAGGAGATGCAGGAGGATATACTGGATCATAATCAACTCCCTTTACCTTGGTCCCTCCTTCCCCTCCCACTGAACCTCTCCATTTATTTTAAATGTTTATTTGAGAGAGAGAGAGAGAGAGCGGGTATTGGCACTCCAGGGCATCCTTCCACTGGAAACAAACTCCAGATGTGTGTGCCACTTTGTGCATCTGGCTTTACTTGGATACCAGGGAGTTGAACCTGGGCCATCAGGCTGCGCAAGTATGCATCTAGAATTGCTGAGCCATGCCTTCAGCCTCTGAACCTTTCCTTTTTTTTTTTTTTTCTTCTTCTTCTTTTTTTATTGACAACTTCTATACTTACATACAAAAAACACATGATATTTCCCTCTCCTCCCCCATTCCACTTTAGAACTCCAATCTCCATCATGTCCCCTTCCTCTCTCCATTAGTCTCTCTTTTAATTTGATGTCATCATCTTTTTCTTCTATTTTTGAGGGTCTTGTGAAGGTATTGCTAGGCACTGCAAGGTCATGGATATCCGGGCCAATTTCTGTCTGGGCATGAACCTTTCCTTTTTTCCAACTAGTCCCTCTTCTGTTTTTTTAAATATATATTTATTTATTTGAGTGAGAGAAAGAGAATGGGCACGCCAGGGCCTCCAGCCACTGCAAACAAACTCCAGATGCATGTGCCCCCTTGTGCATCTGGCTCACGTGGGTCCTGAGGAATTGAACTGGAGTCCTAAGGCTTCGCAGGCAAACTCCTTAACTGCTAAGCCATCTCTCCAGCCCCCTTCTTCTATTTTGATCTTTTTTTCTTCATCTTTTTTCCCCTCCATCATCTGTGATGGAATATTGGTGGATGCAATATTGTGCAGGTAAGGATAGTTGCTATGAAGTCATGAATTGCAGCAGCCACTTCAACAAAGCATACTTCCCCATTCTGTCTCTTAATTTATTTGTTTTGTTTTGTTTTGTTTTGTTTTGCTTTTACCCAAGGTAGGGTTTCACTCTGGCCCAGGCTAACCTGGAATTCACTATGTAGTCTCAGGGTGGCCTCAAACTCATGGCGATCCTGCTACCTCTGCCTCCCGAGTGCTGGAATTAAATGCTTGCGCCACCTTGCCCAGCCTGTCTCTTGATATTTATTTATTCATTCATTCATTTATTTATTTATTTATTTATTTATTTATTTAGAGAGAGAGAGAGAGAGAGAAAATGGGCACTCAGGGCATCCAGCCACTGTAAATGAACTCCAGACACATACACCCCCTGTGCATCTGGCTTATTTGGGTCCTAGGGAATCGAACCTGGGTTCTTTGGCTTTACAGGCAAGCTCATTCATGTCTCTCCAGGCCTCTTAATTTTTTTTGTTGTTGTTGTTTGTTTGTTTTTTGAGGTAGGGTTTCACTTTAGCCCAGGCTGATCTGGAATTCACTAGGTAGTCTCAGGGTGGCCTTGAACTCATGGTGATCCACCTACCCCTGCCTCCTGAGTGCTGGGATTAATAGCATACACTACCACGCCCAGCCCTCTTAGTTTTTTTGTTTGTTTGTTTTTTGTTTTTGTTTTTTGTTTTTTGAGGTAGGGTCTCACTCTAGCCCAGGCTGACCTGGAATTCACTAAGTAGTCTCAGGGTGGCCTCAAACTCATGGCAATCCTTCTACCTCTGCCTCCTGAGTGCTGGGATTAAAGGTGTGCCCCACCACACCCAGCTCTTAAATTTATTTTATTTTTATTTCATTTTTATTTTATTATTATTTATTTATTTATTTTTAATTTTTAAAAATTTATTTATTTAAAAAAATTTTTTTAATTCTCTTCCACATGTTCCCTGAGCCTTGGAGAGGGTGGTATAGATGTCTTGTTTGGCACTGAGCACTCACATTGTTTTTTGGTATTTGTTAATATTTTATTTTATTTATTTTAAAAATTTAATTAATTAGTGAATTTATTTATTTTGGTTTTTCAAGCTAGGGTCTCACTCTAGCTCAGGCTGACCTGGAATTCACTATGTATTGTCAGGGTGTCCTTGAACTCATGGTGATCCTCCTACCTCTGCCTCCCAAGTTCTGGGATTAAAGGCATGTGCCACCACGCCCAGCTTAATAATTTGGAGAAAGAGACAGAGAGATAAGGGGTACACCAGGGCCTCCAGACACATGCACCACATCTTGTACATCTGGCTTACATGGGTACTGGGTAATCAAACCTGGGTCCTTAGGTTTTGCAGGTAAGTTCCCTAACCACTAAGCCATCTCCAGTCTTCACATTGTTTTTCTTAATATAAATGCCTACCTGTTTTTTAAAAGATTTTTATTTATTTATGAGAGAGAGAATGGGCATGCCAGAGCCAGTGCAAATGAACTCCAGACGCATGCACCACCATGTGCATCTGGCTTATGTGGGACCTGGAGATTCAAACCCCAGGGTCCTTAGGCTTCACAGGCATGCACCTTAACCACTAAGCGATCTTTCCACCCCCGTACCAGTTTTTCAAATTGCTTGAACTTCCAGGATTTTCAAGGTAGGAATTACTGGAGAAAATGATTGGGGGCAGGTATTTTAAATAGATGAGCAAGGCATTGTCTAGACATAAAGAGCAGGTTGTCCTAACAAGAGAAGTAACCTGGGAGATTGATGGCTTTCTTTTTTCCACTATAGTGAGAATTTCAAATTTGATGCGAGTACTAGGAACAGAAGCTGTTCAAGATCCCACGAAGGTAGAAGCCCATGTCAGAGCTCAGATGGCAAAAAGACAGAAGTAAGTGCCATTGGATTGGGTGGGAAGCCAGGACACATGCCTTTTCCAAACTCCTCTGGGGGATCCATATTTGGAGGGAGGGGAGAGTTCTCTGTTGCTCTCTCTTTCCCTTAGCCCTGCCTCTGGTCTTCAATGCCTTTCTCACTTGTGGATGTCCTTCCTGTCACGACAGAGCGCACGAAGAGGCCAACGCTGCCCGAAAACTTACAGCAGAACAGAGAAAGGTCAAGAAAATTAAAAAGCTTAAAGAAGACATTTCTCAGGGGGTACACATATCTGTATATAGGTAGGTGTTCACAGTAGGCCAGCTTTCCCTAAGAAATTCTAAAATAGTTGCCAGTACATTCTGCTTAAGACAGAATCATTGTGACCTAAAATAATGCCCAACACTAGTCCTTCCTCAGTTTCCCTAGTGTGAATCAAGAGCTAGTAGGTCTTTTACAGAGGTAAGAGTTAAAGGCTTATTGTTGTGGCTATCCAATTCTCTCAGATCTTATTCACCAATATATATTTCAAAGAAGCAATCAAGGAATGTATTTATTCATAGATTTTTATGAATCATTCATAGTATAAAATATCCTGTTTCTCCAGAAAGTATTTATTTTTTTCCTCAGTATTCATATCTTTATCCTTATGTACTGAAGTAGTTCTTTTATCCTCATTCCAAAATGCATTTGTGTATTGGAAATATATTTTTAACTTTGTGTTGATTTAATATTTTCATTTTATTCTTTTAGGTTAAGTTCATGTGCATCTTCTATTAAGTGTGCCCATTTCTATTAACTAGTTCTTCGTTAGAAGTCATACATTATTATAAAATGAGTAATGTTTATAAGATAAAAATTCTAGGCCAGGCATCATGGTGCATGCCTATAATCCCAGCCCTTGGAAGGAAGAACAAGAGAATCAAGAGTTCAAGGTCAACCTGGATTACACAGCAGGTCCCAGTCTAGCCCAGGCTGGAAAACATCAAAAACCATTCTAACAATACATACCTAGCACTTACTGGAAAAGTCCCCTTCCTATTCTCTGATCTCTCAGGACCACTCTTGATATTACTGGGTTTTCATGTCTCTGTATAGATGACTTCCATGCATACATAGCTACATTATAGATGTCTAAAGCTTTTAAACTGTCACAAATGATGTGTTTATAAATAGTCTTGGAGGATAGTGAGCACCTCTCCTTCATTCTGAAATTTTAACTAATTATTATTGTCCTAAAATGTACAGTGTTACATTTGGGAGAAATACAAGAGAACAGAAACACATTTTTGTATAGTCCTGAGGCCTTGTCTTTAGAGATAAAAACATTTTAGATTCTTCTGTTTGTTTGCCATTCCATTCGAGCAGCTACTGATGGTAAAACTGAAGACATAATGAAACTTTCCCTCCCCTAGAGTTCGAAATTTGAGCAACCCAGCCAAGAAGTTCAAGATTGAGGCCAATGCTGGGCAGCTGTACCTGACAGGGGTGGTGGTTCTGCACAAGGATGTCAACGTGGTGGTAGTGGAAGGGGGTGAGTGCACAACATTGAGAGAATATCTAGACAGCCCTAAACCTACGTTGATTGGTATTGTGGGGAGAAGGGAGAAAAATACACTATCTGGATATAATTTTCTGGAGTTCTGTTTCTATGGTTTGGAGTAGAAGGCTACCGTGATTCCTTGGATTACTTCAACTACCACATTAGTGTCTGAGCATTAGATGAATTCAGAGTTTCTATGCTGTCATCTTTACAACTCTGGCAAAATTCTGTTTCCAGGCCCCAAGGCCCAGAAGAAGTTTAAGCGACTCATGCTGCATCGGATAAAGTGGGACGAACAAACTTCTAATACGAAGGGAGATGGTGAATGGGGGTTAGAAGGGATTGAATGGGAGAGCAGAGTTGTGGGAGGTGGGATGGTAGATTTGCCCATTCATCTTTGACCCTTTATGTAACATTCTAGTGTTCAAGAATTTTAGACAGATCTATTCAAATGTGAGCCTGCCAGATGCTTATATGATGTTTATTGCATGATCATGTGCGCTAATTACTGTTAAAATTATTCTTCTGCCTGTCCTTTAAGGATGTTCTCCTAGCTAATTTCCCTCTCTATCTTGGTTGTATGTGCTGGTTACATGAATATATTTAATTTGTTTAAAATCAGCAAGCTAAAGCCTGTGTGGTGGAGTACACCTTTAATCCCAGCACTCAGGAGGCAGAGGTAGGAGGATCAACAGGAGTTCAAGGCCACCTTGAGAGACTACATAGTGAATTCCAGGTTAGCCTGGGCTAAAGAGAGACACCACCTTGAAACACACTCACCCGTCCCCCAAAGAAAAAAACTTGGGCTGGAAAGATGGCTTAGCAGTTAAGGCACCTGCCTGCTAAGCCTAAGAACGCCTGTTCAATTCTCCAGGTCCCACGTTTAGCCAGATGCAAAGTGACGCAAGGGCGCAATGATGCACTTGCCCACAAGGAATCGCATGTGTCTAGAGCTCGTTCATAGTGGCTAAGATGCTTGCAAAGGCTGCTGGCCCAGATTCAGTTCTCCAACACCCATGTAGCTTATGCATCTGTTATCCTAACATGCCTACCACAATGGTGGCAGAGCAAGGAGAATCCAAAGCACTCGGGTCAGTTTGACCTTCCTTTGCAGACTGACAGTTGGTTTGCAGCAGCAAGAGGCTGGGTCTCAAAGATAGTGGAGCACAGAAACCTCCAGTTATCCTCTGACCTCCACGCATGCCGTGGAGTATGTGTCCTTACACACAATACGTAAAAATATTTTCTCTGCCAAGTGTGATGGTGCATGCCATTAATCCCAGCACTCAAGAGGCAGAGGTAGGAGGTTCACAATGAGTTCGAGGCCACCCTGAGACTGCATAAGGAATTCCAGGTTGGCCTTGGCTAGAGTGAGACCCTACGTAGAAAAACCAAAAAAAAAAAAAAAAGTTCAGTCAGGAAAAGACTTGAGCTGGGTTATAGCTTAGTGACACAGCACTTGAATGACATGTTCAAGACCCCAAAGGCAGGCTCAAGCACTGCCCAATAAAAGAAAAAAGAGAGAGTACAACATGGTAGCTGTAGCCTGTAATTCTAGCATTTGCAAGGCTGAGGGAAGAGGATGGCTTCAGTTTTGGGGACAGCCTGTACTACCTAATTAGTGAGTTCCAGGCCCATCTCAACTATAATGGGAGACCATATGTCAAAATGAGTTTTGTTTGTTTGGTTTTGGTTTTTTGAGGTAGGGTCTCACTGCTAACCTGAAATTCACTACGTAGACTCAGGGTGGAGTCAAACTCACAGCGATCCTCCTACCTCTGCCTCCTGAGTGCTGGGATTAAAGGTGTGCACCACCACACCCAACTTCAAAATGAATTTTTTAAGATTATTTTCTTTTTTTTTTTTTATTTTATTTATTTGAGAGAAAGAGGCAGAGAGAGAGAGAGAGAGAATGGGTGTGCCAGGGCATCCAGCCACTGCAAATGAACTCCAGATGCATGTGCCCTCTTGTGCATCTGGCTTACATGGCTCCTGGAGAATCTAACTAGGGTCCTTTGGCTTTGCAGGCAAACACCTTAACCACTAAGCCATCTCTCCAGCCCAAGAAGATTATTTTCATTGGTTGGTTTGTTTGTTTTAGTTTTTCGAGGTAGGGTTTCACTCTAGCCCAGGCTACCTGGGATTCACTATGTAGTCTCAGGGTGGCCTCAAACTCACAGAGATCCTCCTACCTCTGCCTCCTGTTTAAAGGGATTTAAGGCATGCACCACCACACCCAGCCATGTTTTGTTTTGTTGTTGTTGTTGTTTGAGAGGTAGAGAGAGAGCACACCAGGGCCTCTTGTACACAAATTCCAGGTGCATGAGCCACTTTGTGCATCTGGCTTTACATGGGCACTGGGGAATCGAACCCAGACCTGCAGGCTTTGCAAGTAAGAGCCTTTACCTGCTGAACCATTTTTTCAACCCTTTTTGCATTGTTTAGACCAGCTCTATCATTTGTTAGCTTGTTTTACAGTGCTGGAGATTGAAGCTAGTGTTCTACCACATATCCCCAACCGTTCCCAAGTTCATCTGTCATTCTTACTTCATCAGCATTATTCTTCCCATGGTCAAAGAGCTGCATTAGCATTTAACAACAATATCTGCAGAGAACCTTTTTGTTTTGTTTTGTTTTGTTTTGTTTTGTTTTGTTTTGTTTTGTTTTGTTTTGTTTTTCCGAGGTAGAGTCTCACTCTAACTCAGGCTAACCTGAAATTCACTGTGTAGTCTCAGGGTAGCCTCAACCTCATGGTGATCCTCCTATTTCTGCCTCCTGAGTGCTGGGATTAAAGGTGTGTGCTACCACACCTGGCGAGAACCCTGTTTTTTTCCCAAGGTGAGGTCTAGCTGTGTTGCTCAGGCTTTAAACTCCTGCGCTCAAAACAGTTCTCCCACTTGAGCTTCCCCCAAAGCTAAGACTTTGTGCACATACCTCATTGACTAGCTGAGTGGTATGATGCTTAGTGAGTATTTATTAATGTCCCCTACCTACCTGCTCTTTCAAATCAAATATAGGGAAATAATATTATCAGTAAGAAAACATGATTCATATACATAGGGAAATGTGACAGTATTTGAGTATTTGGGTAGACATGGATATTGTTTAAGAATCTCAATCTTAAGTCTAGGATAAATTTAGCTACATTGTCTTTTCCAGATGATGAGGAATCTGATGAGGAAGCTGTGAAGAAAACCAACAAATGTGTACTAGTCTGGGAGGTAGGTGATGTTTGTAAATGTTGAACATTAGCCAGTTCCTCATGGTTTATGCTAGCTTGGTGGGGCTATAAGATGGGTAAAACTAAACAATAAATCACCTCTAGAATAATTCATGTTTCTTTTTGGATCCATTTTTAAATGTTTAGTGGTAAATTCTTGACTATATTGTAGTAAAATTCATGTCTAGTATATGCAACCTGGAAAAGTTACATGGAAAATGCTTCTAATACAAATACAAATATTGAAAATTAATTATTTTTCTATTATGAATAAGAAAGCAGAGTGGCTGGGGATGGTGGCACATGCCTTTAATCCCAGCACTCCTGAAGCAGACATAGGAGGATCGCTGTAAATTTGAGGCCACCCTGAGAAGAATATGTAGTGAATTCCAGGTCAGCCTGGACTAGAGGAGACCCTACCTTGAAAAACCAAAATTGAAAAACCAAAAAAAAAAGCAGAGTAAGTTGTGTTATTCACCCCACCCCCCAGATACTTAGTAAAAATACTAGGCTTAAGAATTGGAGCTGGCGTGGAGGCACATGCCTTTAATCCCAGCACTTGGGAAGCAGAGGTAGGAGGATCACCCTGAGTTTGAGGCCACTCTGATACGACAGTGAATTCCAGGTCAGCCTGGACTAGAGTGAAACCCTACCTCAAAAACAAACAAACAAAAAAAGAATATATTAAGAATTGGGGCTGGAGAGATGGCTTATTGGTTAAGGCACTTACCTGCAAAGGCAAGGACTCAGGTTCAATTCCCCAGGACCCAAGTAAGCCAGATGCATAAGGTGGCGCATGCATTTGGAATTCATTTGCAGTGGCTGGAGGCCCTGGCATGCCCATTCATTATCTCAAATAAATAAATAATTTTAAAAAAAAAAAAAAAGAAAGAAGAATATTGTGGTGGAGTGATGATTTAGCAGTTAAGGCACTTGCCTGCAAAGCCAAATTACCTCGGTTCAATTCCCCAGGACCCACGTAAGCCAGATACACAAGGGGGCACATGCATCTGGAGCTCCTTTGCAGCAGCTGGGGGCCTGGCGTGCCCATTTTCTGTCTGCCTTTCTTGCCCCTCTCTCTGTCCTTTCCTCCCCCCCCCCCCGTAAATAAATATTAAGAAAAGGAAAGCAAGGGGCCGCAAAGCCTAAGGAACTAGGTTGAATTCCCCAGTACCCACATAAGCCAGATGCACAAGGTAGAACATGTGTCTGGAGTTCATTTGCAAGTGGCTGGAGGTCCTGGCATGCCATTTTCTCCCTATCTGCTTCTCTCTCTGTCAAATAAATATTTTTTAAGGAATTCTTTAAATATTTTATTTATTTGAGAGAGAGAGAAAGAAACAGAAAGAAAGAATGGATGCGCCAGGGCGTCCAGCTGCTGTACAAACTTCAGATGCACGCGCCCCCTCGTGCATCTGGCTTACGAGGGTCCTAGAGAGTGGAACTGGGATCCTTTGGCTTTGCAGACAAACACCTTAACTGCTAAGCCATCTCTCTGGCCCAGTAAAAATACTTTGAAAGCAGAAAAAAAAGAAATAACAAGCTGGGCGTGGTGGTCCATGCCTTTAATCCCAGCACTTAGTAGGCAGGGTAGGAGGATCACCATGAGTTCAAGGCCACCCTGAGACTATCATGTGAATTCCAGGTCAGCCTGGGCTAGAGTGAGACTCTACCTTGAACCACCCCCCCCAAAAAAAAAAAAAAGAAAAGAAAAGAGGTGCTGGAGAAATGGCTTAGTGGTTAAGGCATTTGCCTGCAAAGCCAAAGGATCCTGGTTCAGTTCCCCAGGGCCCATGTAAGCCAGATGCACAAGGGGCACATGCATCTGGAGTTTGTTTGTAGTGGCTAGAGGTGCTGGCACGCCCATTCTCTCTGTCTGCCTCTCTTCCCTCTCTCTCTCTCTCTCTCTTTGCTTATAAATAAATTAATTAAAAAAAGAAAGAATGTAAGACGAATATTAAGAATATAGGGTCAGGAGTTGGGTGTGGTGGCCACCCTGAGACTACATAGTTAATCCCAGCACTGGGGCAGAGGTAGGAGGAAAAAAAAAAAAAAAAAAAAAAAAAAAAATTTAGGGTCAGGAGGTCACCCTGAGACAGCACTCAGGAGGCATAGTAGGAGGAATTCCAGGTCAGCCTGGGCTAGAGCAAGACCCTACCTCAGAAAAGGAAAGAAAAAAAAAAAAAAAGAAGGCTGGAAAGATGGCTTAGCAGTTAAGGCGCCTGCCTCCTAAGCCTAAGAACCCTGTTCCAATCTCCAGGTCCCACATTTAGCAAAGTGACACAAGGGCACAATGCCGCATTTGCCCACAAGGAGGCGCATGCATCTGGATTTCATTCACAGCAGCTGAGAGGCTGGTGGCGCGCCCATTCTCTGTCTTCTTCCTCTAACTCTCTTTATCTCTGTGTCTCTCCAAAAAAAAAAAAGAATATAGGGTCAGGGCTAGAGAGATGGCTTAGTGGTTAAGGCACTTGCTTACAAAGTCTCACGACCCAGATTCAACTCCCCAGAATCCACATAAGCCAGAGGCACAAGGTGGCACATGCATCTGGAGTTCATTTGCAATGGCTAAGGCCTTGGTGTGCCAATTCTCTCTTGCTCTTGCCCATTAAAAAAAAACTGAAACCATTATATGAATTTATGAAAATGCAAGCAAATATCCTAGGTTATAATGAGTTTTACCATAAATCACATTAAACTAGGCACTTTGCTCCACAAATAAGTCTTTTTTTTTTTATTTTTTAATTTATTTATTAGAGACAAAAATGGTGCACCAGGGCCTCTAGCCACTACAAACTAACTCTAGATGCATGCACCATCATGTGCATCTAGCTTACCCATGGGATCTGCAGAATCGAACCTGGATCCTTAGGCTTCACAGGCAAGTGCCTTCAACTGCTAAGCCATCACTCCAGCCCAGTCTTCCAAAAGAATACTATATATTTCATTCTGATGAAAAACTACAATGGTAGAGTGCTAGCCTGGCACCTATAATGCTCTAAATTCAATCTCCAGCACCAGAATACACAAAGGGAAGGTGACTTACAGTGGAGTTTTTTGTTGTGGCTTTGTTTTGGGGGAGATGGTTAGAGATGGGGTTTCACTGTGACCTGGAACTCAATTCTGTAGCTCCAGACTGGCCTGGGATTACAGGCCACCTGAATCAGCATACCTGGCTTAGTATTTTATTAAAATTTTTGTCTCACCTGAGCACAGTAGAACATAACCTTAAGGCAGGAGGATTTCAAATTTGAGGACAGCATGGCCTGAATAGTAGCAAGATCTGTCTCTAAGTAAACAAATCAAACTTTTGCCTCTTTCCCTAGGGCACAGCCAAAGACCGGAGCTTTGGCGAGATGAAGTTCAAACAATGCCCTACAGAGAACATGGCCCGGGAGCATTTCAAAAAACACGGAGCAGAACACTACTGGGACCTCGCGCTGAGTGAATCAGTGTTGGAGTCCACTGACTGAGACTACTGCAAACCCGTCTTCTCCTTGGCCTTTGTCTCTCCAGTCCTCTCACTCGTTCTACTTCCCAGCCCGGCCCACTGTGTGTATGAGCTCAGAACTGTGCCAAGCAGACATTGGGGCAAAAGGAAAATATTTGTTTTCCCCAGTCAGCCTGGTGCTACCCTTTCATTCCTTCCATGTGCATATGATTAAAGAATTATTTTTAAACTAGGTATGATATTTTTTTGCACCTTCATAGGTATTAGAATTTGAATCTTCAGGTGAATTTTTCCTCCCAGATTTCTAGTAGTTTTTGAAGTCTGACAACGTCAAGCATCCTAAAGCAAAAGGGATGAACAGTTTTCTGGAGGATGATGATGCAGAGATGTTAAAAAGGGGTTCAGGTGTGGAGAGCAAGTGAGTAACCTTGACCTTCCTTCATTGATAAGTAACCAGGTAACACATCACCTCAGGTCTTCACTGAGTGCTCATTCCAAAAAATCAATTCTTCCACAGAAGTGGTTATTTGGTCAAAGTAGACAGAGTCAAGGAGGATTAGTTTATAAAGAGGAATAGCACTCAAAAGCTTAGTCTGTTTTTGGGCTGGAGAAATGGCTTAGCAGTTTAGGCACCTGCCTGCTAAGCCCAAGAACGCTGGTTCCAATCTCCAGGTCCCATGTTTGGCCAGACGCAAAGTGACGCAAAGGCACAATGCTGCATTTGCCCACAAGGGGCCACACACATCTGGATTTCGTTCACAGCGGTTAAGAGGCTGGCTGCTGGTGTGCCCATTCTCTGTCTCTCCCGCTCCCCTCCTGCTCTCTTTCCTCTCCCCACCCCAAAAAAAAAACAAACTAAGTCTGTTTGTTTCTCTGTTACTGCCATGGTCCCTGCTGTCTTTCCAAGTAACAGTGGATACTTTGTTGTTGAGTTTGTTTGTTTGTTTGGTTTAGTTTTTCAAGTTAGGGTCTCACTCTAGCCCAGGCTGGAATTCACTGTATACTCTCAAGGTGGCCTTGATGTTGATATATATATATTTTTGTTGTTTTTTTTTTTTTTTTTTTTGAGGTAGGATCTTCCTGTAGCCTAGGATGATCTAGAATTCTAGTAGTCTCAAGGTGACCTTGAACTCACAACAATCTTACCTCTGTCTCCCAAGTGCTGGAATTAAAGTCATGGACCACCACACCTGGCTTAATTAATTAATTAATTAATTAATTTAGAGGTAGGGTCTCCTATAACCCAAGCTGGACTCAGATTTGCTATGTACCTGTGAATGACCTTGAATCCTTGAATTTTGTTTGTTTTTTTCAAGGTAGGGTCTCACTGTAGCCCAGGCTGACCTGGAACTCACTCTAGTCCCAGGCTGCCCTCAAACTCGCAGCAATCCTCCAACCTCTGCCTCCAGAGTGCTGGGATTAAAAGACTCCCAGCAACTCTGAATTTCTGGTCTTCCTGCCTCTCTACCTACTGACTGCTAGGATTATTGGTGAGAATCATCACATCCAGTTTATGTCTCTCTGGGAATAGAATTTAGGACTTCATGCATGCTAGACAAGCACTCTACCACCTGCGGTATATCCCCAACCCTAAAGTTCCATTTTATTTTTTAAGTGGGGCCTGGAGAGATGGCTTAGCAGTTAAGGCATTTTCCTGCAAACCCAAAGGATCCCAGTTCAATTCTCCAGGACCCACATAAGCCAGATGCACAAGGCGGTGCATGCATCTGGAGTTCGTTTGCAGAGGCTGGAGGCCCTGATGCGCCCATTCTCTCCCTCTCTCTCTCAAATTAATGAGTAAAATAAAATAGGGCCTGGGTAGATGACTCAGCAGTTAGAGGTGCTTGCTTACAAAGCCTTCTGCCTCAGTTTCAATTTTCCAGCCACTCTTGGAAAGCCAGACAGGCATTCAATTGCAGCAGAAAGAGACCCTGATACACCCGCACACAAAGTTTTTGTCCTCCCCACCCCCAATTGTGGGTTCCAAACTCTTTTTCTAAAATATGATGTGTAACTTCTCATTTCCTATATAAGAATCTGACTAGATGACTGGTTCTATTTGAGCACTGAATGTTCCTGATTTGATTTAGGAGAGTTTGGGGCAGTTTATCCATTTCGTGTTGCCTATTGAGGACATGCTGGGAATGGACAAAACCAAAAGCTCATGGAACTCCCACGAGTTTGTGCCAGGTGGAGTGTCATATGCATAGTGCTGGAGAATGGACTTGACATTACCACAGCATGGACAAAGACAACCATCGTGGTGAAAATGAAAAGAATCTGCAAAGGGCCCACTATAGGGAACCACTGTAGCTTTTCTTTTTCCTGAGATAAGTTTTACTGTGTAGACCAGGCTGTCCTGGAACTCAAGAACTTCTTGCCTTTGCTACTACAGTGTTGAGATTACAGGCATATACCATCATTCCCAGCACATGATATATTTGAATGAAAATATTATGAAACTCATCCCTTTGTATAATGAATGTACTGTAATCCCAGCACTTGGAAGGCAGGACGATTGTTGTGAGTTCAAGACCAGCCTGAGACAACTTAGTGAATTCCAGGTTAGCCTGAGCTAGAGCAAGACCCTACTTCGAAAAAATAAATTTTTAAAAGCTTTTAAAAATGGGGAGGAGTACTGGAGAGATGGTTTAGCAGTTAACATACTTGCCTGCAAAGCCTAATGACCCAGGTTTATTCCCCATAGCACCCACATAATGCCAGATGAACTAAGTGATACATGTGTCTGAAGGCCCTGGCATGCCCATTCTCATTCTATCTCCGCTTGCAAATAAGCAAAATTAAAAAAAAAAAAAAAAAAAAAAAAAGGACTGAGAGAAATGTTAATTCCAGGTCAGCCTGGGGTTAACCCAAAAACCAAAAAAAAAAAAAAAAAGGACTGGAGAAATGACCTTAAGGACCCTAAGGGTTTGATTCCTCAGTACCCATGTAAAGCCAGATGCACAAGGTGGCAGGTTTGTGGTAGCTGGAGACCCTGGAGCACCCATTCTCTATCTGCCTCTCTCTTATCTCTTCTCTCCAATAAATAAATAAATAAAGCATATTAAAAAATAAAGAGTCAGTGCTCGCTCCAGCAGCACGTACTAAAATTGGAATGATACAGAGAAGTGTAGCATGGCATCTGTGCAAGGATGATACGCAAATTCATGAAGCATTCCGTATTTTTTTCAGAGGATGAGGACAGGGAGGAGCCTAACGATGGTACCAACATTTCTGTATATACACTATGTATATAACTAATTAACAAAAAAAAGTGAACCCTAGCTGGGTGTAATGGTGCATGTAGTTAATTCCAGCACTCTGGAGGCAGAGGTAGGAGGATTGCCAGGTTCAGTCTGAGAGTACATAGTGAATTCCAGGGCAACCTGGGCTAGAGTGAAAACCTACCTTGGAAAACCAAAAACGGGCTGGGGACATGGCTTAGCAGTTATGGTGCCTGCCTGCGAAGCCTAAGCACTCATGTTCAAATCTCCAGGTCCCACGTTTAGCCAGACGCAAAAGTGACACAAGCATGCAATGCCACAAGTGTGCACAATGGGGTGGAGATGTCTGGACTTCATAGCAGCCGAGAGGTCACTGGCATGCCCATTCTCTCTCTCTCTTTCTGTCTCAAAAAAATAAAATGAGGGCTGGAGAGATGGCTTAGCGGTTAAGTGCTTGCCTGTGAAGCCTAAGGACCCTGGTCCAAGGCTCCAGGACCTATGTAAACCAGATGCACAAAGTGGCGCATGTATTTGGAGTTCATTTGTAGTGGCTGGAGGCCCTGGTGCGCCCATTCTCTCTCTCTCTGCCTCTTTTTCTGTCTGTCCCTCTCAAGTAAATAAATAAAAATAAAATAAAGGTAGCCAGGCATGGTGGTGCACGCCTTTAAAAAATAAATAAAATAAAAAAGAATTCTAGTCAGGCAAAGTGTAATCTCACCATTTTGGGAGGCTTAGGCTGGAGAATCATGAGTTTGAGGCCAGCCTCAGTTATGCAGCAAGACCCTAAGTCCAAGAAAAGAAAACTTTCGGGGCGAGGTTTGGGTTGAGGAAGGAAAATGGGGCCTCATGTCTTTCCACTGAGGGCCGGGGGTGGAGATGGGGTTGACTCTGGTCCAGGGAAAATGGGGCCTCAGGGTGGCCTCGAACTCTCAGCGGCCTTTGCCTCCTGACTGGGATTGAGCCATATCCCAGCTTGCTTTTTTTTGTTTGTTTGTTTTGTTTTGTTTTTTGAGGTAGGGTTTCACTAGTCCAGGCTGACCTGGAACTCACTATGTAGTTTCAGGGTAGCCTCGAACTCACAGCGATTCTCCTACTTCTGCCTCCCAAATGCTAGGATTAAAGGCGTGCGCCACCACGTCCAGCCCAGCTTGCTTATTTTGCAAGACAGGATCTGTTGTCTAGGCTGGAATTGAAATCACTAGCTCAGCCAGGCGTGGTGGCGCACGCCTTTAATTAGAACAGGTAGGAGGATTGCCATGAGTTTGAGGCCAGCCTGAGACTACACAGTGACTTCCAGGTGAGCCTGGACTAGAGCAAGACCCTACCTTGAAAAACAAAAAACAAAAAACAACAAAAAAAAGGAAATCACTAACTCAAGCATCTTGAGTTTATAATCTCCCTGAGCATCTGGTTTCAGGTTGTGCCATCAGTAAGCACCCAGGAATGTGCCTGTTGATTTAGGTTCCTCAGTTCTAGTGCTTATGCTTGGTAATGGAGGAGCTATCTGTCTGTGTGTGTGGAGGTAATCTATAGGAAATATCTGTGCTCAATTTTTCTTGAACCTAAAACTGCCCTAAAAAATAAAAGTTACAGCCGTGCGTGGTGGCGCACGCCTTTAATCCCAGCACTCGGGAGGCAGAGGTAGGAGGATCGCTGTGAGTTCAAGGCCACCCTGAGACTACAGAGTGAATTCCAGGTCAGCCTGAGCTAGAGTGAAACCCTGCCTCGAAAAACCAAAAAATAAATAAATAAATAAATAAATAAATAAATAAATAAATAAATAAATAAAAGTTACAGCTGGGCATGGTTATACACATCTTTAATCCTAGCTCTTGGGAAGCAGAGGTAGGAGGATCACTGAGTTCAAGGCCAGCTAGACTATTAGAGTGAGTTCCAGGTCAGCCTGGCCTAGAGTGAGACTCTACCTTGGAAAAATAAATAAGTTAATACATAGATAAGATGAAAAATAGGCCAGGTGTGGTAGTGTACACCTTTAACCCTAGCACTTGGGAGGCAGAGGTAGGAGGATTGCTGTGAGTTCGAGGCCAACATGAGACTACATAGTGAATTCCAGGTCAGCCTGAGCTAGAGTGAAACCCTACCTTGAAAAAAAAAAAAAAAACCTAGCCAGGCGTGGTGGAGCACGCCTTTAGTCCCAGCACTCAGGAGGCAGACATGGGAGGATCGCCATGAGTTCAAGGCCACCCTGAGACTACACAGTGAATTCCAGGTCAGCCTGGGCCAAAGTGAGACCCTACCTCTAAAAAACAAAAACAAAAAAAAAAAAAAAAAAAAAAAAAAATGGAAGCTGGGTGTGATGGCACAGGCCTTTAATCTCAACACCTAGGAGGCAGAGATAGGAGGATTGCCAAGAGTTCGAGGGCAGCCTGAGAATACATAGTGAATTCAGTCAGCCTGAGCTAGAGTGAGACCCTACCTTGGAAGAAAAAAAAAAAGGCTGAAGAAATGGCTCAGTGGTTAAAGGCACTTGCAAAGCCTGACGTCCTGGCCTCAATTCCCCAAGACCAAACAAAGTGCTGCATAAAGTGGTACACGTATCTAGAGTTCCTTTGCACTGGCAAGAGTACCAGATGAGCCCATTCTCTCTCCTCTCTGCTTGCAAACAAATAATAACAATGTTTTTAATATCTATTTATTTGCAAATACACAAAAATAGGGAGGAGAGAGAATGGGTATGCCAGGGCCTCTAGCCACTGCAAAGGAATTCCAGACATATACCACTTTGTGCATCTGGCATTACATGGGTACTG
This sequence comes from Orientallactaga sibirica, assembly GCA_036365145.1. Classification (NCBI taxonomy): domain Eukaryota; kingdom Metazoa; phylum Chordata; class Mammalia; order Rodentia; family Dipodidae; genus Orientallactaga; species Orientallactaga sibirica. Next base: position 23,277,757 of record JAEOAD010000025.1, read on the forward strand.
AGGAATTGAACCTGGGCTGTCAGGTATTGCAAGCAAACACCTTAAGGTTGAGCAATTTCTCCAGCACAATAAAGATTTTTTTTTTTGAGAGAGAGACAGAGAGGGAGAGACGGAGAGAAAATGAGCGTGCCAGCAGCCTCTCAGTGGCTGTGAACAAACTCCAGATGCATGCGCCCCCTTGTGGGCAAGTGTAACATTGCACCCTTGCATCACTTTGCATCTGGCTAAATGTGGGACCTGGAGATTGGAACTGGGTTTTTAGGCTTAGCAGAGAGGTACCTTAACTGCTAAGCCATCTCTCCAGCCCAATAAAGATATTTTAAAGGAAAAAAATTGTTATATTATCTCCATTTCTCTCTCTTTTTTTTTTTTCCTTTTCGAGTTAGGGTCTCACTCTAGCCCAGGCTAACCTGGAATTCACTGTAGTCTCAGGGTGGCCTTGAACTCATGGTGATCCTCCCGAGTGGAGTGCTGGGATTTTCTTCCACTAGCCCAGGTTGATCTAGAACTCTAGCTCACACTGGCCTTGAACTCCCAGTGATCCTGTTACTTCAGCCTCCTGCATACTAGGATGACAGGAATGAGCCACCGCCCCCCCCCCAGCATTTCTCCTTCCTAAAACCTCTTCAATTAATGTGTACTGCCTAAGAAACCTCTTTTTTTAGATCATGGATGAGTTTCAGGTCACCCTGGACTAGAATGAGACTCTATTTAAAAAACAAAAAAACATGAAAGGATGGTTGTGGTGGCTTGTATTTTTTTTTCTTTTTGGTTTTTCGAGGTAGGGTCTCACTCTGGCCCAGGCTGACCTGGAATTAACTATGGAGTCTCAGGGTGGCCTCAAACTCATGGCGGTCCTCCTACCTCTGCCTCCTGAGTGCTGGGAATAAAGGCGTGCGCCACTAGCCTGGCTGATGGCTCATGCTTGTAGTCCCAGCACTCGGGAGGCTGAGCCAGGTGGATAGCCAGGAGTTCAAGGCCAGCCTAAGCTGTAGAGACTCAATTTCAAACAAAAAAGGTCACTTACAACAGCCATTTGTGGAGGTTCATGTCTCTAACCCCAGCCTTTAGGAGGCTGAGACAGAAGGGTCACTGAGAGTTCAAGGCTGGTCTTAGAAAACAAAGGAGGGCTGCGGAGATGTTGCAGCAGTTGAGCGTTTGCTGTTTAAGCACCAGGGCCTGAGACCACTTGAGTTCCTTTTCTCCAGGACCCATGTAAAAACTCCTGTCAGCTGAGAATCCCTGGGGCTTGCTAAAGCTAAGCAGCAACTCCATGGTTGAGGGAGAGTCCTTGTCTCCAGGAAGTACGCAGGTTGACAAGGGCATTGGATGTTCTCAGGCCACTACACATTTGCACACACCACACATAGACTATACATGCACATGTGTGTATAAAAGTAAAAAGAGGATGCTGGCATGATGGCACATACCTGTAATCCCAGCACTCTGGAGGCTGAGGTAGGAGGATCTCCATGAGTTCAAGGCCAGCCTGAGACTACATAGTAAATTCCAGGTCAGCCTGGGCCAGAGTGAAACCCTACCTCGTAAGCCAGATGCACAAGGTGGCACCCATTCTCTCTCTCTGTCTCTTTCTCTCAAATAAATAAGTATGGGCTGGAGAAGTTAAGGTGTTTGCCTGCAAAGCCAAAGGACCCGGTTCAATTCTCCAGGACCCCTGTAATCCAGAGTCATGAAGTGGCACATGCATCTGCAGTTTGTTTGCAGTGGCTAGAGGCCCTGGTGCACACATTTCTCTCTTTGTCCTCTTAAATAAAGTTAAAAAATAGCCGGGCGTGGTGGTACACGCCTTTAAAATAAATAGGAGGATCGCCAAAGTTCAAAAAAATAAATTTCAGCCTGAGCCAAGTGAACTTGGAAAACCAAAAAAAAAAAAAAAAAAAAAAAAAAAATTAAAAAATAAATAAATAAAATATTTATTAAATAATAATAAAATAAATAAAAACAAATAAAATATTTATTAAATAGTAATAATAAATAAATACATAAAATATTTGTTTGGGAATGGAGAAACATCTTAGCTATTAAGGCGCTTGCCTGTAGAACCTAACAACTGAAGTTCAGTTCCCCAGTACCCATGTAAGCCAGATGCACAAAGTGGCTCATGCATCTAGAGTCTGTAACTGCTAAAGGCCCTAGCACACCCATTCTCTCTGTCTCTTCTACCTCTCTCTGCTTACAAATAAGTGAAATTAAAAATATTTGTGCTAGGCATGGTGGTGCACGCCTTTAATCCCAGCACTAGGGAGGCAGAGGTAGGAGGATTGCCATGAGTTTGAGGCCACCCTGAGAATACAGTGAACTCCAGGTCAGCCTGAGCTAGAGTGAGGCCCTACCTCGGAAAGTAAAAAAAAAAAAAATTGTGTGCGTATAGGCACACTAGACTCTGCAAGCAAGTACCTTCAACCATTGAGCAATCTCACCATTTCCCTCCTCCCCAATTTTTTAAAAAATTTGCACATGTCACTGGGCAAGCTTGTAGCCATTGCAAATGCCAGTCTCTTGCACTATGTTTTGTGCCCAGTTTATGTGGGTGGCTTGGGAATTGAACCTGAGACTGTTAGTCATTGTAAGCCAAGTGCCTTTAACTACTGAGCCATCCTCCTAGCCCCATGGACCTCTTTTTAAAACTTTTCTTTCTTTCTTTCTTTCTTTCTTTCTTTCTTTCTTTCTTTCTTTCTTTATTTTTTTTTGTTTTTCAGGTAGGGTCTCACTCTGGTCCAGGCTGACCTGGAATTAACTATGTAGTCTCAGGGTGGCCTCGAACTCTCGGTGAATATTTATTAAATAATAATAAAATAAATAAAAACAAATAAAATATTTATTAAATAGTAATAATAAATAAATACATAAAATATTTATTTGGGAATGGAGAAACATCTTAGCTATTAAGGCGCTTGCCTGTAGAACCTAACAACTGAAGTTCAGTTCCCCTGTACCCATGTAAGCCAGATGCACAAAGTGGCTCATGCATCTAGAGTCTGTAGCTGCTAAAGGCCCTAGCACACCCATTCTCTCTGTCTCTTCTACCTCTCTCTGCTTACAAATAAGTGAAATTAAAAATATTTGTGCTAGGCATGGTGGTGCACGCCTTTAATCCCAGCACTAGGGAGGCAGAAGTAGGAGGATTGCCATGAGTTTGAGGCCACCCTGAGAATACAGTGAACTCCAGGTCAGACTGAGCTAGAGTGAGGCCCTACCTCGGAAAGTAAAAAAAAAAAAAAAATGTGTGTGTATAGGCACACTAGACTCTGCAAGCAAGTGCCTTCAACCATTGAGCAATCTCGCCATTTCCCTCCTCCCCAATTTTTAAAAAAATTTGCACATGTCACTGGGCAAGCTTGTAGCCATTGCAAATGCCAGTCTCTTGCACTATGTTTTGTGCCCAGTTTATGTGGGTGGCTTGGGAATTGAACCTGAGACTGTTAGTCATTGTAAGCCAAGTGCCTTTAACTACTGAGCCATCCTCCCAGCCCCATGGACCTCTTTTTAAAATTTTTTTGTTTTCTTTCTTTCTTTCTTTATTTATTTTTTGTTTTTCGAGGTAGGGTCTCACCCTGGTCCAGGCTGACCTGGAATTAACTATGTAGTCTCAGGGTGGCCTCGAACTCTCGGTGATCCTCCTACCTCTGCCTCCTGAGTGCTGGGATTAAAGGCGTGCGCCACCACGCCCGGTTTGTTTTGTTTTTTAGTTCAAGGTAGAGTCTTGCTCTAGCCCAGGGCAATCTGGGGGGACCTATGTAGTCTCAGGCTGGCCTCAAACTCACAGCAATCCTACTTCTGTCTCTGGAGTGCTGGGATTAAAGGTATGCACCACCACACCTGGCCTTTTTTTTTATTTTTTTAAAGATTTTATTTTTATTTATTTATTAGAGACAGATATGAAAAGATATGAAAAAGGTCATCTGGCTAGGTGTGGTGGCGCATACCTTTAATCCCAGCACTCGGGAGGCAGAGGTAGGAGGATCTCCAGTGAGTTCGAGGCCACCCTGAGACTACATAGTGAATTCCAGGTCAGCCTGGGCTATAGCAAGACTCTACCTTGAACCCCCCCCCCAAAAAAAAAATAAATAAAAATAGTGTCAGGAGAAACTTTTTCCCTAGGGAGATATGAACAGAGGTCTCCATTCAAGACAGGGCAAGATGACAGGCCAAAGGACCATTACACCAGAACCAGTTTTGGTGAACCAATGATTTTACTGGAGTTACTTAGAAGACAGGGTGAGGAGATGCTTATGGGAGCAGTGGAGACGCCAAAGCAGTCTCACCACCAGCAAGTCTCATCCCATCCTGGATGGTGACCTTGTCATAGCGGGGTTGACTCAAAGGCAGGTACAGCACTGAACGCCCACCCCAGTGTAGGGAATAAGTCACAGAAGCTTCGTTTTTGGTGCACGACTTGCATGCAGCTCAGCTGGTGGTGGAGTCTTTGGCACACCCTATTACTTGCAGGCAGCTCAGTCAGAGAGTCTCACCCCCAAGCAGTTGTTTTCCCTTTATACAGCCTTAGTGAGAAATCTAACAACCTTTCCCTACACTTAAATTCCTGATCTCCTATTTTCCGTACCTCACAATGTTTCAAAATTTTTTTTTTTCAAGGAAGGGTCTCACTGTAGCCCAGGCTGACTTGGAATTCACTATGTCATCTCAGGCTGGCCAGGCTGATCCTCCTACCTCAGCCTCCAAGTGCTGGGATTAAAAATATGTGACACCATGTCTGGAAAAAATATATATAAGGGATGGAGAGATGGCTCAACGGTTAAGGCACTTGCCTATAAAGCCTAATGATCTAGGTTCAATTCCCTAGTACCACATAAAACCAGATGCATAGTGGCACAGGTATCTGGTGTTCATTTGCAGCCTTGATGAGCCCATTCTGTCTAATGTGCCCATTCTCTCTAATGTCCATCTCTGCTTGCAAATAAATAAAAATATTTTAATAGAAGTATATTTCAGAAGGTACTGATATTGAAGAGATATTGGAGAGACAGCTTAGCAGTTAAGGCACTTGCCTACAAACCCTAAGGTCTCAGGTTCGATTCCCCAGGACCCAGGTAAGCCAGATGCACAAGGTGGCGCATGTGTCAGGAGTTCATTTGCAATGGCTATAGACCCTGGCATGCCTATTCTCTCTCTCAAATAAATACAATAAACATTTAAAAGAGTGGTGGTTAAGGGGAGGGGAAAACTCATTGTGTGGAGTGGGGTGTTTGTGCAGTTCAGTACACTCGTGGATCCCAGGTTGCCGACAGGTTTCTAGAAGGGTGTGTTTCCTGCTTTTAAGCCACGCACTGTGCCAGGTGGGCTCAACTATTCCCTTTGCCTGCCTCAGGAGCACAGGACCCTCCAAACCTGCCCAAGAGGATTTACACAGGCAGAGGAGGCGATGCCAACAAACGCAGTGGATTTTTAACTTTTTTTTTTGTTTTGGTTTTTCGAGGTAAGGTGTCACTCTAGCCCAGGCTGACCCGGAATTCACTATATAGTCTCAGGGTGCACTTGAACTCACGGCAATCCTCCTACCTCTGCCTCCCCAGTGCTGGGATGAAAGCAACTCTTGTGAACTACAATGTAGTGTGCAGTTATGCGACAAAAAGTGGCCACAGCTTGCCAATTATTCTTTCCTCGCCTCGAAAACTATACACAGACGATTTCCGCCTCACTTCCTCATTTGGACCCTCTTCCTATGTCCCGATGGTCCACTAACTGCCCACGATGCTAAAATGCCCAGCGTGCCATAACACCGCCTCCGAGTCTGCGTCTTGACTGGCTAGCGGGACCTGACGCATGCGCGACGCAGACGAGGCCTCAAGATGGCGCTCAGCCATGTTTGTCGCGCGGCGCTTCCCGAGTTAAAGAGTCGGCGTGTGCCGTCGCCACGGCATCAGCCATCAGTCAAAGTGGGAAATCGTCCCAGCGCTCTTGCGAACCGAACAGTTCCAGGCGCGTGGCCTCGCCAGGAAGCCAAAAAAATTTAAAAAAAAAAAAAAAAAAAAGCAGGGCGGAGCGTCGACGCACCAGTATAACCTCTCCTTCGCCTTTTCCCTTCCCTGCGTGTCCCAACGTGCGCCACGCCGACCTAACGCGCAGGCGCGCGAGCGAACGCAGCGCCGCGTCGCCTCTCAGGATTTGCCCAGTCCTGCGCGCGCGCTTCTGGGATTCCGTTCCTCGATTGGTCCAAGCGCGGGGGCCGGGGAGAGGGGGACTGTCGTAGGTTGAGGGAGGAAGCGGAGGGGCGGGGCTAGCGCGCGCATGCGCGCGACTTTTGCTGGGCCCTAACTATTGCGTTGCAAAAAAAAAAAAAAAAAAGAAAAAAAAAATTCTGACTCGGTAGCTTCAAGCGTTGTCTGTGCTAAGCGAGAACGTAAAGGCAAAGCTATCTGCGCGTGGAAGCGGGCAGTCGTGTGCTAGTCTATGTAGGCTATAGTAACGCCCCGCCCGAGGCTCACGGACGGACGGGAGCTCGGGGGGGACCTAAAGGTTGAGCGGTGTGGAAGAGAAGGAAAAAAAAAAAAACCGAGAAACCACCACCATTAAGCTCGGGCGTTTGGAAAGGCCTCCGTAGGTCTTGTTTTTATTTTTTTTATTTTTGTGCGTCATTCCGTGTCGATTCCTGACTGAAAAAAAAAAACCCACGAGCCCCGAACCGTAGCTAGCGATAAGCGTCGGGGGCTCCCCGGGCGGCCGGCGTGGAGGCTGCGTGGGTCCGGAGGAAGCCGAGCGCGCGCGGCGTCCCCACCCCCTCCTCCTCCTCCGCCGCCGCCGCCGCCGCCGCCTTCACGCACTCGCAGTGATTGTCGTCCCCGCTCCCGCCGCCGCCGCCGCCGCTTCCTCCTCCGCCTCCGCCGCCGCCGCCGCCGCCTGAGCAGCAGCCAGCGAGCGCCTGTGCAAACCCGCGAAGATGGCGGCCGGCGGCGGCGGAGGCAGCGGCAAGGCCTCGTCTTCCTCGTCGTCGTCGGCGGCGGCGTCGTCGTCGTCGGCCTCTTCCGCAGGGGCTCTGGAGTCCTCGCTGGATCGAAAATTCCAGTCGGTCACCAACACCATGGAGTCCATTCAGGGCTTGTCGTCCTGGTGTATCGACAACAAGAAACACCACAGCACGATCGTCTACCACTGGATGAAGTGGCTGCGGAGATGTGAGTGTGTCGGGGTGACTGGGGAGGAGGAGGAGGAGGAGGGGAAACAAAACCTGGGGAGACCCGGGGGCCAGGGAGAAGGAAGGGGGTTGGGTGGGTGGGGAAAAGGGGGAGCAAATCCGGTCGTAAACCCTCGAGGTTTTGGGGTTTTGGATTTTTATTTATTTTTTAACCCAACGCGAGACCCCACCCCTCACCCCGTACCCCGCGTTCGGTTGGGGTTCACGGGAAAGCTTTGCACCCCAGTGTCGTCCGCATCCTCCCCCCCAAAAAAAAAAAAAAAAAAGAAAAAGCCAGACTCCGTGATCGATTGATCCAGGAACGCTCATGGCTTGGGATTTTATTTATTTTTATTTTCTTTTATTATTTTATTTATTTTATTTTTACCTCCCCCAACCATTCACTTGGCGTGACCTTGGGCCGTTGGGCCTAGATCCATAGACATCTATCCGGGTTTCATTTCTAAGCCCTGTAAGGTGTGTGGTGGATTTTTATTATTTATTTATTTATTTCGGAAATTCTCGCTTCCGTTTTATTTATTTATTTATTTATTTATTTATTTTTCATTCGCGTAGGCCTTGACGTGTTCATCTTGATTTTCCCCCTCGATGGTGAAGGGTTTAGTAGCCGACGCTTAGGGGTTGAGGCAGTAGTTTTCTCAGTGCACTTGCTTCGCTGGAATATGTTGAGCCATTCTCTATTTTCCGCTGACCCGCAAACTTGGGATGTGCATGAAAAAGGCCTTTTCGCCTTGAAGGTCCTTAAAAATGTGTGACGGGACTTAACGTGGAGGGATGTTGCTTCAGAGCCCAGGCGACCACCTGTTTTTTCTCCTGTTACCTGTGTTTTGCTCCAGTATAATTGACACCTTGGTACGGACCAGAGCTGTGAAATTGTTACCAGTTTCGTTCATGGCAAAGTACATTTTTACAGAATGTGGGGTTTTCTTTCCCCCCTCAATATAACTTTTCCCAGTTATTAATACTTTGTCTTCAGTTTATGGATTCCAACCTACTTTGCTGCTTTACTGTAGAAAAGAGGTCTTCTATAACGTGGTTTGTTAAAACATGGGCGTGGTGGTTCCTGGCTGTAACCCTAGCACTTTGGAAAGCTGAGGCAGGAGAATTGCCACGACTCCCAGGCCACCTTGGGCTATGTTGTGATTTTCCAAGCTAGCCCTGGCTACAGGTTGAGACCCTTCCTCCAAAAAAAAATCCTGTGTTGTAGATTTTACTTGGCCAAGTCACCTGCTTCCTCCAGAGAGGAAAAGGTTGCCCGTAACGATTTGAGTTTTGTTCTGTTTTGTTTTCCTGTCTCACCAATGAGGACCATTATAGTTATTCGTATAGTTATTCCACCATTGCCCTTCTAATTTAAAAACAAATTATTTTGTTGTGAGTATGGGCGTGTGTTTGTGTGTGAGAATATAACTTTTCTGGTGGGACCACACCTTCTATCTTCTTTGAGATAGGCTCCTGTGTTATTTACTGTTCTGTTAGTGAGCTTCTGGGGAGTTTTCCTGTTTCCACCTCTCCTCTTTGTGGTTGCGCTGGGATTACGGAAGCCCACCGCAACTTCCACCTTCTACGTGGGATCTGGGGATCTGAACTCAGGTACTCAGGTTTTTTCAGCAGTTGCTTTACTCACCTAGTCATCTCCGCAGGTACCCTGTAATATTGTGATTTGTGATTGCCTTAGAGGGAACAGATAGATAAAGCTTGCAAAATTGTAAACCTAGCCAGGCTTGGTGGTGCATACCTTTAATCCCAGCACTCTGAAAGCAGAGGTAGGATCACTGTGAGTTTGAGGCCAGCCTGAAGCTACTTAGTGAATTCCAGGCCAGTCTGGGCTAGAGCAAGACCCTACCTTGAAAAACCAAATATATATATTTGAAGCTTAAGACCATTTGTGTTTAGTTACTGCTGATGGGACAGTTTTGTTGATTCTCTGAAGTCAAAAAAGTGTTAAAGAAAAAATGATTAGGTGATCTACATTTACTACTGGTAGCAGATCAAATAGTTTATCATTTGCCAAGAGGTAAAATTAGAATCCTCAATATCAAAATGCTTTTACCTTCAAAAGGCTGACAATTAAGTATCTGCTACATGCCAGCAGTCTCATACCTTATAATTCATATCTACTGAGAAGTAGATTTTTCAATCACTGATTTACAAATGAGAAAACCAAGGCTGAGAAATGTCAAGCTGCTAACGATAACTCAATTAAGTGATGTAGTTATGATTTAACGTCACCATTAACTTTGTAAAATAATGTTTAATGTGGTTAGTACACCAGAGATAGCAAGCAGTGCTAATGACAATGCATTCTCCACCCTTGTGTAGAAGCATTTTTACCAGATTATACAAGCATTTTACATTCCTTGCCTTTGGGCTCTGGTTATTATATATATATTATTTATTTGCAAGCAGAGAGAGATAGAAGAGAGACAGAGAGAATGGGCGTGCCGGGGTCTCCAGCTGCTGCAAACAAACTCCAGATGCATGTGCTATTTTGTGCATCTGGCTTTACTTGGGTCCTGGAGATTTGAACCCAGATTGTTAGGCTTTGCAGTCAAGCACCTTAAACACTAATCCATCTCTCCAATACTGGGCTCAGGTACTTTTTTCAAGAATAAATTGATCCTATGTCTGCTTTGTGATCACAGGTGACAATTACCATACTTAAAATTTTTTTAAATTAATTAACTAATTTAATTTGAGAGAGAGAGAGAGAGAGAGAGAGAGTGGGCACGCTAGGGCCTCCAGCCACGGCAAATGAACTCACATGCATGTGCCACCTTGTGCATCTAGCTTACTTAGGTCCTGGAGAGAAGAATCAGGATCCTTTGGCTTTGCAGGCAAACGCCTTAACTGCTAAGCTATCTCTCCAGCCCCAACCATACTTTTTTTAGTCAGCAGTAAGGAGATATACTGGGGACAGAATTTTCCTGTCTCTGCTGTTTATATTGTACCTGAGCTTATTTATTTAATTAATTTATTTTTGGTTTTTCAAGGTAGGGTCTCGCTCTAGCCCAGACTGATCTGGAATTTATTATGTATTCTCAGAGTGGCCTTGAACTCAGGGCGATCCTCCTACCTCTGCTTCCCTGAGTGCTGGGATTAAAGGCATGCACCACCTTGAGTTTATCTTCTTTGTGGATACTAAGTGGGAAAAAGAAAAACAGACTGTTCTAGGAGAGTAATACTTAATTGAAGTACATTATAAAACTTACATGAAGTTAAGTGTGGTTACCTTTTCTGAAAGTTGGTAGTGTTTTATTGTAGTGAAATGGAATTTAACTTTTTATTTATTTTTTGTTTATTAGAGACAGAGAGGGAAAGAGAGAGAGGGAGAATGAGAATGGGCTCACCAGGGCCTTTAGCCACTGCAAACGAACTCCAAACATTTGCGCTCCCTTGTGCATCTGGTTTTCGTGTGACCTGGAGAATTGAACCGAGGTCCTTAGGCTTCGCAGGCATGTGCCTTAACCGCTTAGCCATCTCTCCAGCCCAAATTTAACTTTCTAAAATCTATCTCATAAATTAAAGCCTATTGAAAATTATTTAGCTGAGTGGTGAAGGGTAAGATGAAAACAGTTGGTGAATTAGGTTTGATGTTCATTTACTGTTGTATTTCTTTTGTTTTTGTTTGTGTTTTTTTGTTTTGTTTTGTTTTTCAAGGTAGGGTCTCACTCTGGCCCAGGCTGACCTGGAATTCACTATGTAGTCTCAGAGTGTCCTCGAATTCATGGTGATCCTCCTACCTCTGCCTCCCGAGTGCTGGGATTAAAGGTGTGTGCCACCATGCCCAGCTGTTTTTTTTTTTTTTTAATTAGGGTCTCCCTCTGACCCAGGCTTACCTGGAATTCACTATGTAGTCTCAGGATGGCCTCGAACTCACAGTGATCCTTCTACCTCAGCCTCTCATGTGCTGGGATTAAAGGAGTGTGCCACCATGCCCAGCTCTAATATTGTATTTCTTTATTTAGATGTTTTATTTATTTATTTAAGAGACAGAGAGAGGCTGTTAGAGAATGGATATGCCAGGGCTTCTAGCCACTGCAAATGATCTCCAGATGCATCCATCACATTGTGCATCTGGCTTTACATGGGTACTGGGGAATCAATCCTGGGTCCTTTGCCTTTGCAGGCAAGTGCCTTAGCTGCTAAGCTATCTCTTCAGCCCTAATGTTGTATTTCTTTACATTTAGACCTGGAGTCTGGTTAAGTTTACCTAGACCAAATTATGGAGTAGATGTCTTTGGTATTCCCAAATCTTTTTGCCCATTTAAAAAAAATACTTATTTTTGCCGGGCGTGGTGGCTCACGCCTTTAATCCCTGCACTCGGGAGGCAGAGGTAGGAGGTTTGCCATGAGTTCGAGGCCACCCTGAGAATACAGAGTGAATTCCAGGTCAGCCTGGGCTAGAGTGAGACCCTACCTCGAAAAAAAAAAAAAAACTTATTTTTATTATTTTTATTTATTTATTAGAGACACACAGAGAGAATGGCATGCCAGGGCCTCTAGCCTCTGCAAAGGAACTCCAGATGCATGCGCCATGTGGGTCCTGGAGAGTTGAACTGGGATCCTTAGGATTCACAGGCAAGCGCCTTAACCACTAAGCCATCTCTCCAGCCCCATTTTCTTTTTTTAAAAAAAATTTTGAGCCAGGTGTGGTGGCGCATGCCTTTAATCCCAGCACTCGGGAGGCAGAGGTAGGAGGATCACCATGAGTTCGAGGCCACCCTGAGAATATAGAGTGAATTCCAGGTCAGCCTGGGCTAGAGTGAGACCCTACCTTGAAAATCCAAAAAAAAAATTTTTTTTGTTTATTATTTATTTATTTGAGAGCGACAGAGAAAGAGGCAGATATTTATAGTGATTTTTTAAAATATATATTTTTAAAATTTATTTATTTATTAGGGGAGAGAGACAGAGAAGGAGTGAGAATGGGTGTGCCAGCGCCTCTAGCCACTGCAGACGAACTCCAGATGCATGCGCCACCATGTGCATCTGGCTTACATGGGACCTGGAGAATTGAACCAGGGTCCTTAGGCTTTGCAGGCATGTGCCTTAACTGCTAAGCTATCTCTCCAGCCCACAAAGAGGCAGATAGATAGAGAATGGGCACGCCAGGGCTTTCAACCACTGTGAACGAACTCCAGATTCATGCGCCACCTTGTGCATCTGGCATACGTGGGTCCTGGAGTGTCAAACTGGGATCCTTTGGCTTTGCAGGCAAACGCCTTAACTGCTAAGTCATCTCTCCAGCTGAGCCTATGTTCTTAGGCTTCACAGGCAAGCACCTTAAGTACTAAGCCATCACTCTAGTCCTTTGTTTTTTTTTTTTTTTTTTTTTTTTTTTGGTTTTGCAAGGTAGGGTCTTACTGTGGTCCAGGCTGACCTGGAATTCACTATGTAGTCTCATGGCGATCCTCCTACCTCTGCCTTCTGAGTGCTGGGATTAAAGGTGTGCGCCACCATGTCTGGCTCTTTTTTTGTTTTTTGTTTTTTATTTTGAGGCAGGGTCTTACTGTAGCCCAGGTTGACCTGGAACTCTAGCACCAGGTAGGCCTCACACTTAAAGTGATCCTCCTACCTGAGCCTCCCAAGTGCTGGTATTAAAGTCGTGTACCACTACGCCTGGCTGGGACTTTCTTTCTTTCTTTCTTTGTTTCTTTCTTTCTTTATTTATTGAGGTAGGTTCTTACTCTGGCCCAGGCTGACCTGGAATTAACTATGTAATCTTAGGGTGGCCTTGATCTCATGGTGATCCTCCTACCTCTGACTCCTGAGTGCTAGGATTAAAGGCGTGTGCCACCACACCCTGATTAGAAACTTTATTTCTTATTTATTTATATTTATTTGGTGGGGGGAATGGTCACTCCAGGGCCTCCTGCCAATGCAAACTAACTCCAGTTGCATGGATTACTTTGTGCATCTGGCTTTCTGTGGATACTGGGGAATCAAATCCAAGATGTCAGGCTTTGCATGCAATCACCTTTAGCCACTGAGCCATTTCCCCAGCCTTCTTTTTTCCTTTGGCTCTTAAATTTTTAAAATTTAATTTAATTTATTTATTTGAGAGAGAGAATGAGGCAGAGAGAGAGAGAGAGAGAGAGTGTGCCAGGGCCTCCAGCCATGGCAGATGAACTCCAGATGCCTGCACCCCTTATGCATTTGGCTTACATGGGTCCTGGAGAGTCGAATCGGGATCCTTTGGCTTTGCAGGCAAACACCTTAATCGCTAAGCCATCTCTCCAGCCCTTAAATTTTTTAAAAATACTTTATTCTTATTTATTTGTTTGACACAGAGAGAAAGAATATAAGAATTGGTGCACCAGAGCTTCTAAGCTACTTGAAAATGAACTCCAGATGCATGCACCACCATGCACATCTGGCTTATGTGGGTCCTAGGGAATCAAACCTGGGTCCTTTGGCTTTGTAAGCAAATGCCTTAGCTGCTACACCATCTCTCCAGCCCTGGCTCTTAATTTTTTTTCCATCACTTCTTCCATAGAGGTCCTTGAGCCTTGGAGGGGGTGGTAGCAGTGTCTCATTTAGTGCTGGACATTCCATTGTCACTTCTCGTCACTTAATTGACAGTTTTGAATCTCTCCAGTGGTCATGGTCATTTAATAAGCAGAGCTTCTCTAACCAAGAGAGGGAGAGAAAGAGAGAGGCATTAATATATGGGTGTAAATGTAGGGATTTAGAGGGCAGTTTGGTGGGCATAATATACCAGTTGTCACTTGCTGAAGTGATTTCTGTAGTGTGAATAAAAACTATACCTCTGCCTAGGCTAGAGTGAGACCCTACCTTGAAAAAAAAGGAGATTATACCTCTGCTGGGTTTTTTTTTTTTTTTTTTTTTTTTGAGAGAGAATGGGCGCACCAGGGCTGTTTCAGCTGCTGTGAAGAACACTAGATGCGTGCGCCCCCTTGTGGGCAAGCACAGCATTGCGTGCTTGCATCACTTGCATCTGGATAAACGTGGGACCTGGAGAATCAAACAGGCATTCTTAGGCTTGGCAGGCAGGTGCCTTAACCACTAAACCATCTCTCCAGCACCCTCTGCTTTTTTTGTTTGTTTTTTTTTTTTTTCCAGGTAGGGTCTCACTCTAGCCCAGGCTGACCTGGAATTCACTCTGTAGTCTCAGGCTGGCCTTGAACTCAAGGTGATCCTCCTACCTCTGCCTCCTAAGTGCTGGGATTAAAGGCATATGTCACCATTCCCCGCTCAACAGTGTTAAATTCTTTTTTCTAAAAAAACGGAACATGGCTTTTTTTGGAGATAAGGTCTCACTCTAGCCCAGGCTGACCTGGAATGCATTATGTAGTCACAGGGTGGCCTCAAACTTATAGCAGTCCTCCTACCTCTGCTTCCCAAGTGCTGGGATTAAAGGTGTGGCCACCACATCCAGTTTATTTATTTATTTACTTATTATTTGAGATAGGGGTGGGAGTGGGTGCACGAGGACTTCCTGCTACTGCAGTAGAACTCCATCACTTTGCATCTCCCTTTATGTGCGTACTGGGGAATTGAACCTGTAAGCCAAGCACCTTTAATCACTATGCCATCTCCTGTCCTGTTTTTTTGTTTGTATTGAGTGATGAGATTGGGGAGTTGGTTTATGTTACCTCAGTCATGTATCATTTCTTTGTGTTGGGAATGTTGAAAATCTCTACTAGCTATTTTTAAAATTTTTCCTTTTAATTTAATTAATTAATTTATTTTAATTTTTTGAGGTAAGTTCTCACTCTAGCTCAGGCTGACCTGGAATTCACTATGTAGTCCCAGGGTAGCCTCGAACTCACGGCGATCCTCCTACCTCTGCCTTCCGAGGGCTGAGATTAAAGGCATGCGCCACCATGCCCTGCTCTGTTTATTTATTTGTAAGTAGACCAAGAGAATGGGTGCACCAGGGCCTCCAGCCACTCAAACAAACTCCAGATACATGCGCCACTTTGTGCGTCTGGCTTTTTGTAGGTACCAGGGATTCGAACCCAGGTCATTAGGCTTTGGAGGCAAGTGACTTAACCGCTGAACCATCTCTTCTAGGTTTTTTTGGTTTTTCGTGGTAGGGTCTCACTCTAGCTCAGACTAACCTGTAGTTCACTTTGTAGTCTCAGTGTGGCCTCAAACTCATGGTGATCCTCCTACCTCTCCCTGCCTCCCAAGTGCTGGGATTAAAGGCGTGCACCTCCACACCCAGCTCTCTACTAGATATTTTAAGATAGACATTGCTGTCAAGCATAATTACATAACTCTATTATACACGTGAAATTTATTCTTCCCCTCCCGATGCACTCCTGTATCATTAACAAATATTTATTGAACACTTTCCTGTGCCAGGCACTGTCTAGGTCCTGGGGATATATTTTTCTCTCAGAAGTGCTGGGATTGAAGGCTTGTACCACCATACCTAACACTGGCTTTTTTTTTTTTTTCTTCAAGGTAGGGTCTCACTCTGGCTTAGGCTAACCTGGAATTCACTGTGTAGTCTCAGGGTGGCCCCGAACTCTCCATGATCCTCCTACCTCTGCCTCCCGAGTGCTGGGATTAAAGGCGTGTGCCACCACGCCTGGCTTTTTTTTTTTTTTTTTTTTTTGAGACATAATCTCATGTAGTTTTGGCTGGCCTCAAACTCCCTATGTAGCTGAGTATGACCTTGAACTTGTGCTCCTCCTGCCTCTGCCTCCCAAGTGCTAGGGTTATAGGTAACAAATTTGAAAGAACCTATATTTTATAGCACTTTTCCTCAAACACTTCCTCCTGGGTTAGCTTGTTTTCATTGCTGCTGCAATGTAGATTTCCCAGGAGTATAAGAAGGCTCATTTTAAAAACAAAAACAAAAGAAAAAGGTAAGTGAGACTGCCTTAAAAAAAAAAAAGAGATAATATCTGATATATTTATTGGTGTATTAATTTCGATGCATGGCGCTTGTGACCCCTAATTAGAATTGCAGTCCCTATAGCAGGGTTTGTTTTGTTTACCACACCTTCTCGGTTACCCAGAGTAGCACTTAGAAGAGGTCATAGCACATAGAAACTAGTTAGCTATTTTAGCTGAGCCAGGACCATACATTGATAACTGCTACTGCAGAGATTATAAAAAATTATATGGGTAGACACAGTATTCAGAGGTTTACAAGTACAACATTTTTTTTTGTTTGTTTTTGTTTTTGTTTTACGAGGTAGGGTTTCACTCTAGTCCAGGCTGACCTGGAATTAACTATGTAGTCTCAGGGTGGCCTCGAACTCTCGGCGATCCTCCTACCTCTGCCTCCTGAGTGCCGGGATTAAAGGCGTGCGACACTGTGCCCAGCCAATTTTGCTAGATAAGGAGACATACAGTAATGCATATTGGTTGGAAAAGAACTTGAGCTTTGGAGACATAGTTACTAATTAACTTCTTAGCACTTTTAAATAGGAATAATAATATAACTCCCCTTATAATTATTAGTGGATTAGTGGGTGCCTACCTCAAAGAAAAAAAAAGAGAATAATAATAATTATTGGTGGGATTCAGTAAGATAATTCACAGAGAGGTGTTTTTTTTTTTTTTTTTTTTTTTTTTTGGTTTTCAAGGTAGAGTCTCACTCTAGTTCAGGCTGACCTGGAATTCACTATGTAGTGTCAGGGTGTCTTCGAACTCATGGCAGTCCTCTGCCTCCCAAGTGCTGGGATTAAAGGCGGCGACCCCACACCCTGTTTACTTTTTAAAATTTTTATTCATTCCTGGGCTAGAGAGATGCCTTAATGGTTAAGGCGCCTGCCTCCTAAGCCTAAGAACGCTGGTTCCAATCTCTAGGTCCCACGTTTAGCCAGATGCAAAGTGATGCAAGGGTGCAATGCCACACTTGACCACAAGGGGCACACGCATCTGGATTTCGTTCACAGCAGCTGAGAGGCTGCTGGCATGCCTGTCTCTCTTCCTATTCCTCTCCCTCTCTCTCTGTGTGTCTCAAAAAAAAAAAAAAAAAAAAAAAAAAAAAGAATAAAAATTTTTATTCATTCCTCCCCATTTTTTTCTTTTCTTTCTTTTCTCCTTTTCTTTTTCCTTTTCTTTTCTTTTCTTTTTTTGGTTTTTTGAGGTAGGGTTTTGCTCTCTAGCCCAGGATAACCTGGAACTTAATCTGTAGTCCCTGTCTAGCCTCTGCCTGTTTTTATTTATTTGTTTATTTGTTTTTGTTTTTTCAAGGTAGGGTCTTGCTCTAGCCCAAACTGACCTGGAACTCATAGCAGTCCTCCTACCTCTGTCTCCCAAGTGCTGGAATTAAAGCCATACACCTCTACACCCAGCTCAGTGGGTTTCTTTTTTTAAATTGACAACTTCCTTAATTGCAGACAATATCCCATGGTACTCCCCCCCCCACTTTTCCCTTTGAAACTCCTCTTTCCATCATATCCCCTCCCCCTCTCAATCAGTCTCTCTTTTATTTTGATGTCATCATCTTTTCCTCCTATTATGATGGTCTTGTGTAGGTTGTTTCAGGCACTACGAGGTCATGGATATCCAGAAACATGTTGTAAGGAATCCTACTCTTCCTTTGGCTCTTACATTCTTTCTGCCCCCTCTTCCCCAATGGACCCTGAGCCTTTGAAGGTGTGTTAGAGATGTTTCAGTGCTGAGCACTCCTCTGTCACTTCTTCTCAGCACCATGGTGCCTTCTGAGTCATCCCAAGGTCACCACCATCTGAAAAGAAGCTTCTCTAACCAAAAGCATTAATATATGGGTATGAACATTAAGAGAAGTGCTTACTGGGCAGTATACATTTAGCCAGACACCAGCAGACGTTACACCCCTAGGGCTCATGACTACCCCTGTTGTAGGTTTTCAGTATCAGGCATGTATTCCCTCCCATGGAGCGGGCCTCCAGCCCAATTAGAGAGCGGTTGTTTTCCCCCATAACAGACATGTCACTATTGCACCCATTGGCTCATTTGGCCTCGCTGGCCAAATTTAAGGCTTGCATTGTCCACTGTTAAATATCTTTACTGGTGATTTCTCTCTCTCCCATTGAACTACACGCAGCGTAGCTTTTTTCAGCTTTCTGTCAGCTGGTCTGCATGGAGGAGGCCTTCCGGTCAGCACTCAGAAGGATTTCTCAGTGCTGCCCAAGTATGTGGAGTCTTCAGCAATAGGGTCTTACCATCTATTCCTGGTGGGAAACCAAGGGCCTTGGCAATGACCTATCATGTTTGGGGTTATCTGTGACCTCCTTGGCCAACAACTCACTGTAAGGTATCCCATCCCTGGCACTGAAAATTTTCTAGTAACAATCTATGGCTTCTTTTTTTTTTTGGTTTGGTTTTTCGAGGTAGGGTCTCACTCTAGCCCAGGAATTCCCTATGTAGTCTCAGGGTGGTCTCAAACTCAGTGAATCTGAATGCTGGGATTAAAGGCGTACACCACCATGCCTGGCTTAAAACCTTTTTTAAAAATTATTTTTAAATTCTATTGATTGATTGATTGATTGATTTGAAAGAGAGTGGAGTCTTCAGCAATAGGGTCTTACCATCTATTCCTGGTGGGAAACCAAGGGCCTCGGCAATGGCCTATAATGTTTTTAAACCCTTCCTTCCTTCCTTCCTTCCTTCCTTCCTTCCTTCCTTCCTTCCTTCCTTCCTTCCCTCCCTCCCTCCCTCCCTCCCTCCCTCCCTCCCTCCCTCCTTCCTTCCTTTCTTTCTTTTGGTTTTTCCAAGTAGGGTTTCACTCTAGTCCAGGCTGACCTGGAATTCACTATGTAGTCTCACTCAGGGTAGCCTCAAACTCATGGTGATCCTCCTACTTATGCCTCCCGAGTGCTGGGATGAAAGGCGTGCACCACCATGCCTGGCCTAAAACCTTTTTTAAAAATTATTTTTAAATTTTATTTATTTATTTATTTGAGAGAGCGAAAGAAGTAGAAAGAAAGAGAATGGGCACTCCAGGGCCTCCAGCCACTGCAAACTAACTCCAGATACAAGCATCACCTTGTGCATCTGTCTTACGTGGGTCCTGGGGAATCTAACCTAGGTCCTTTGGTTTTGCAGGCAAGTGCCTTAACTGCTAAGCCATTTCTCCAGCCCCTTTAAATAAAATTATTTATTAAGAAAGAGGCCGAGAGAGAGGAGGTGGGAGGAAGAGAATGGGCGCTCCAGGGCCTTCAGCTATTTCAAATGAACTCTAGATGCATGCACCACCTTGTACATCTGGCTTGAGTCCTGGGGAATCAAACCTGGATCCTTTAATTTTGTAGGCAAGCATCTTGACCACTAAGCCATCTCTCCAACCCTGGGTTTCTTTTCTTTTGCTTTTTTTTTTTTTTTTTTTTTTTTTGGTTTTCAAGGTAGGGTCTTGCTCTAGCCCAGGCTGACCTATAATTCACTATGTCGTCTCAGGCTGTCATCAAACTCACTGTCGTCCTCCTACCTCTGCCCCCCAAATACTGGGATTAAAGGCATATGCCACCATGCCTGGCCCCAGCCCTGCATTTCTATTTCTTAGTATACTTTTAAATTTTCTTATTTGTATGTGCATGTGTGGGTGTGGGGACAAGAGAATCAGGGATTCTTGTCACTGTAAACAAATGCCAAACACATAAGCCAGTTTTTCTGTCATCTGGCTTTGTGGGTACTTTGGAATTGAACTTGGGCCAGCAGGTTTTGCAAGCAAGTGCATTAAACTGCTGAGCTATGTCCCAGCTCCTGTAGAAATTTCAACAAATCATGTATTCTGAACGCCAGGCTGGTGTGAAGCTCACTATGTAGTGAAGGCTGGGCTTGATCCTCCTACCTCCAACTTGTAAGTGCTAGGATTATATGTGCCATCACTCCCTGCTCCAACAAACTTAATTTAAAAATTATCTTTTTATTTTAGACTTGATGGAGAGGGTTAGTGATACATGCCTATAAGCCCAGAACTTGAGATGTGGGGACAAAGGATCATTTCATGACTATGGTGGTTACACAGTGATTTTTTTTTTTTTTTTTTCGAGGTAGGGTTTCACTCTAGTCCAGGCTGACCTGGAATTCACTCTGTTTTCTCAGGGGGGCCTTGAACTCACAGCGATCCTCCTACCTCTGCCTCCCGAGTGCTGGGATTAAAGGCGTGAGACACCACACCCGGCTTACACAGTGATTTTGAGAACAGCCTGGGCTATGTCAGACCCTGAAAGAGAACCAAAGAATGGTTAGGTGCATAACTCAGTTGGTAGAGTGCTTGCATAGCAGGGATGAATCCCTCGGTTCCACTCGTAGCACCTCATGAACTGGATGTGGGCAGATCCCTGCCACATAGGAGGTGGAGGTAGTGGCTGGAGAATCAGAAGTTCAAGGTCATTCTTAGCAGCATAATAAGTTTGAAGCCAGCCTGGGATACATGAGATGTTAAAAAAGGTAAAAAAAAAAAAAAAAAAAAAAAAAGAAAGAAAGAAATGAGGGGCTGGAGAGTTGGCTTAGTGGTTAAGTGCTTGCCTGTGAAGTCTAAGGACTCTGGTTCAAGGCTCGATTCCCCAGTACCCACATAAGCCAGATGCACAAGGTGACACGTGCATCTGGAGTTCATTTGCAGTGGCTGAAGGCCCTGGTGCGCCCATTCTCTCTCTCTAATAAATAATAAATAATAATAAATAAATAAGAGAGAGAGAAATGAACCAGGCGTGGTGGCACTTTGGGAGGCCAAAGTAGGAGGATCACTGAGTTCGATGCCAGCCTGAGACTACATAGTGAATTTCAGGTTAGCTTGGGCTAGAGCAAGACCCTCCCTCAAAAAAAAAAAAAAAAAAAAAAAAAAAAAAAGAAAGAAAGAAAGAGAGAAATATTACGAATGAAGCCAGGCGTGGTGGCGCATGCCTTTAATCACAGCACTTGGGAGGCAGAGGTAGGAGGATCACCATGAGTTCAAGGCCAGCCTGAGACTATATAGTGAATTCCAGGTCAGCATAGGTTAGAGGGAGACCCTCCCTCGGAAAAAAAAAAAGTTTTATTTATTTGCAAGCAAAGAGAGAAAGGAGAGAGACAGAGAATGAGTGCACCAGGGCCTCCAGATGAACTCCAGATGCATGTGCCACTTAATGTGCCTGGCTTAATAAAACTTTTTGTTTGTTTTGCTTTTTTTTGTTTGTTTGTTTGTTTTTCAAAGTAGGGTCTCACTCTGGCCCAGGCTGACCTGGTATTAACTATGTAGTCTCAGGGTGGCCTTGAACTCACAGCAGTCTTCCTACCTGTGCCTTCCAAGTGCTGGGATTAAAGGCATGCACCACTACGCCCAGTTAATAAAACATATTTTAAAAACAATATAAACTCCAGACTGGAGAGTTGGCTTAGCAGTTAAGGCATTTGCCTGGGAAGCCAAAGGACCCAGGTTCAATTCCACAGGACTCAGGTAAGTCGCCAGATGCACAAGGTGGCTCATGCATCTGGGTTCATTTACAGAAGCTGAAGGCCTTGGCATGCCCATTCCCCCCCTATATATTTGCCTCTTTCTCTCTGAAATAAATATAAACACATAAAATATTAAAAAAAAAAAAAAACACCAAGAAGACCCAGGCTCTACCTAAAAATAAAAAACAAAAAACAACAACAACAACCAAAAAAAAACAACCACAAGATAAACTCTTTAAAAAAAAAAAAAAAAAAAAAAAAAAAAAAAAAAAAAACAGCTAAAGCCTGGAATGGAGGTGCATACTTTGGTTCCAGCACTAGGGAGGCAAAGGTAGAAGGATCTCATTGAGTTCAAGACTAGCCTGAGAGGATGGAGAGATGGCTCAGTGATTAGGGCACTTGCCTGTAAAACTTAATAACCCATTAATAACCCGGGTTCAGTTCCCTAATAACCATGTAAAGTCTGATGCACAAAGTGGTACATGAATCTGGAGTATTTTTTTTACAGCTGCTGGACACCCAGGGACCCCCATTTTGTCTCTTTTTCTCTTTCCTTGCAAGTAAGTTTGGTTTTTCAAGGTAGGGTCTCTAGCTCAGGCTGACCTGGAATTCACTATGTAGTCTCAGGGTGGCCTCGAACTCATGGCAATCCTCCTACCTCTGCTTCCTGAGTGCTGGCATCAAAGGTGTGCGCCACCATGCCCGGCTACAAATAAAATATTTTTTAGAGAGGCACCAGAGCCTCAGCCACTGCAGCTGAACTCCAAACACTTGTGCCTAGTGGACATGTGACCTTGTGCTTGCCCACCTTTTGTGCATCTGGTTTATGTGGGATCTGGAGATTTGACCATGTGGGTCCTTAGGCTTCACAGGCAAGCACCTTAACTGCTAAACCATCTCTCCAGCCCAAATAAAATATTTTAAACAAAATTAGCCTGAGGATAGAGTTATAAGTCCTAGCCTAGGTTAGAGTGAGATTCTACCTCAAAAAACAAAAAACAAAAACAACAAAAAAAAAATAAGCAAAAGCCAGGCATGGTGGCACACACCTTTAATCCCAGCACTTGAGAGGCCGAGAGAGGTAAGAGGATCACCATGAGTTTGAGGCCACCTTGAGACTACATCGTGGTCAGCATTTAAGGCACTTGCCTGAAAATTCTAACAATTCTGCTTCAGTTCCCCAGGACCCACAAAGCCAGATGCACAAAGTGGCACTTGCATCTGGAGTTTGTTTTTAGTGGCTTGAGGCCCTATCATGCCCATTCTCTGTACCTTTTTTTTTTTCCTTATGAGTAAATAAATAAATAAATAAAATAAAAAACAAATAATAGCAACAAAAAACAGCCAGACAGGCTGGGCATGGTGATGCACGCCTCTAATCCTAGCACTCAGGAGGCAGAGACAGGAGGATCACCGTGAGTTCGAGGCCACCCTCGACTACAGTGAAACGCTATCTCGAAAAACCAAAAAAAAAAAAAAAAAAAAAAAAAAAAAAAACAAAAAACCCAACCAGACAGGTAGACACATAGCAACAGTAGAATTGGGTGAACACTGGAGTAAAATATTTAGAGAGCAAAATCAGTTAATCTAGAATTGTCTA
Source organism: Orientallactaga sibirica (assembly GCA_036365145.1). Classification (NCBI taxonomy): domain Eukaryota; kingdom Metazoa; phylum Chordata; class Mammalia; order Rodentia; family Dipodidae; genus Orientallactaga; species Orientallactaga sibirica. Next base: position 23,300,880 of record JAEOAD010000025.1, read on the forward strand.
CCTAAATTTTTTTTTGTTGTTATTTTGTTAATTTTCTTTTTGTTTTGTTTTGTTTTGTTTTTTCGAGGTAGGGTCTCACTCCAGCTCAGGCTGACCTGGAATTCACTATGTAGTCTCAGGGTGGCCTCAAACTCATGGCAGTCATCCTACCTCTGCCTCCCAAGTGCTGAGATTAAAGGTGTGTGCCAGCATGCCCGGTTGTTATTGCTGGGCATGTGGTGCATGTCTTTAATCCCTGTACTTGGATTGCCATGAGTAAATTCTAGGTCATTCTGGGCTAGAGTGAGACCCTACATGGAATAAACCTTTTTATTTATTTGAGAAAGAGAATGTATGTAAGTATGGCCATGTCAGTGTCTCTTGCCATTGCAAATGTACTTGAAATGCATGTGCTACTTTGTGCATCTGGCTTTACATGGGTACTGGGGAACTGAACCTGAGCTGGCAGGCTTTGCAATCAAATACCTTTAACCTCTGAGTCCCCAGATAGGTATACATGTGTGTGTATATATGTATCTATCTATCTACCTATACATGTATATTTTCCCCCAGTGTAGGGTCTCATTCTAGTCCAAGCTGACCTAGATATCTTACTTTGTAGTCCCAGGCTGGCCTCAAATTCACAGTGATCTTTTTACCTCTACCTTCCAAGTACTGGGACTAAAGGCTTGTCCCACCATTCCTGGTTCTTAAATTTTATTTATTTGTTTATTTGAGAGAGAAAAATAGAGATAGAGAGAATGGGTGTACCAGGGCCTCAAGCCACTGCAAACTAACTCCAGATGCATGTCATCTTGTGCATCTGGATTACATGGGTACTAGGGAATCAAACCTGGGTCCTTAGGCTTCTCAGGCGTGCACCTTAACTGCTAGGCCAGCTCTTTAAATATTTTTTTTTTTTTTTTTTTTTTTTTTTTGGTTTCTCGAGGTAGGGTTTCACTCTGGTCCAGGCTGAATTATCTCTTCTTCTTCTTCTTCTTCTTCTTTTTTTTTTTTTTTGGTTTTTCGAGGTAGGATCTCACTCTGGTCCAGGCTGACCTGGAATTAACTATGTAGTCTCAGGGTGGCCTCGAACTCTCAGTGATCCTCCTACCTCTGCCTCCCGAGTGCTGGGACTAAAGGCGTGCGCCACCACGCCCGGCTTTTTACTTATTTTTTTTTGAGTGAGAGTAAGAGAATGAAGAGTATTGGCACGCCAGGGCCTTTTGCCTCTGCAAATGAACTCTAGTTGTATGCACCACTTTATGTGTCTGGCTTTATGTGTGTACTGGGGAATCAAACCCCAGTCATCACACTTTTTAAACACCTTTGGTTTGTTTCTAATAGTGAAAAGCAGAAAAAGATTTATTCAATATGGTCACATTGGGAAGAACAGTGAGGTCTAGTGTCTCCATAGTCTGACTGGGTCCTGACATGAGGTTTGGGTTAAATAGAAGGCGAAAGGTCTGCATAGCTAAGCAATTCTTGCCAAGGTGTGTTCCTGCCCATACTAATGTCTTAACTCCAATCTCTCCTACAAGATAGTGAAGTTTTCCCTGAAGCAAGTTTCTCTTTTTGCTGGCACCAGGTTGCAGCTTTTTTATTTTTCCAGCATGAGATGATTGGGAAAATTCTAATTTCTTGGGGGGTCCGTTGTTTAAATAATATCTTAAAAATTTTTTTTTATTTGTGTGTGTGTGTGTGTTTGGGAGGGTCACTTGCTACTGCAAATAAGTGCCTGTCCATCTGGCTTTATGTGTGGGTGGGGAATTAAACCTGGCCCATCATGCTTTCCAAGCAAGTGCGTATAACCACTGAACAATTTCCCTAGTCTTAGTCAATAGTATCTTAAATGCCATGTTTTAAATATCTCCCCTCAAAATTATGTTTTTTTAAAAAGAACAAATACTTTTTAAAAAGCTAGTTTGAAAATTAACTTGTTTATGGATGCATTGCTTAGATGACCAGTGTCTTTGCTTAAAGAGAATAGACATAGAGTTAGGAATGCACAAACATAAGCCCTGAAAAAAAGTTAGCATTGTAAACAATCATAGTTTAAAGGGTGCCATCGTGGTAAAGTGTTTTCCTAGGCATTGTATCTTAGAATGCTTATATAATTAAAGTAAAATTTAGAATCTGATTCAGTAGGACAATAGGACTACACCATTGACAAAATCGAAATTTTAGGCACTGGGGATATGGTTCAGTGGTTAAAGGCACTTGTTTGCAAAGCCTGCTGGCCTGGTTCAGTTGCCCAGCCATCCACATACAGTGGGATGGGCATTTATTTGCAACGGCAAGAGACCCTGGTGTGTCCATGCAATACACAGATGTAAATAAATATAATTTTAAAACTTTTTATTATTTATTATTTTTTTGGAGACAGACACACACAGAGATAGAGAGAGAGAGAGAGAGAGAGGAAGACAGAGATGGGTGCGCCAGCAGTGTATCAGCTGCTGCGAATGAAATCCAGATGTGTGCGCCCCCTTGTGGTCAAGTGCGGCATTGCGCCCTTGTGTCACTTTGCATCTGGCTAAACGTGGGACCTGGAGATTGGAACCGCTGGAGACTGTTAGGCTTAGGAGGCAGGCGCCTTAACCCCTAAGCCATCTCTCCAGCCCGTAATAAATATAATTTTAAATTGAAAAATAAAATAGGGGGCTTGTGAGATAGCTTAGCTATTAAGGTGCTTACCCGTAGAGCCTGCAACTTGGGTTGGATTCCCCAGTACCCATGTAAAGCTAGATGCGCCAGTGTGCCCATTCTCTCCCCCCACTGTGGTTGCAAATAAATAAAATAAAATTAGGGCTAGAGAGACTGCTTAGCGGTTAAGGCACTTCCATGCAAAGCCTGACAACTTGGGTTTGATTCCCCGGTACCCACGTAATGCCAGATGTACAAAGTGGCACATACATCTGGAGTTTGTTTTCAGTGGCTGGAGGCCTGGTGCACCCATTCTTTCTCTCCTTCTGTCTATCTCTTTCTCTTTCTCAAATAAATAAAATATTTTTAAAAAGACTTTTAGTCTTTTTAAATTTTAAATAATTAAATTTTAGACATTTTACAAGAACAGTTTCACAGAGGATGGAAAGAGGAAGGAGTGGAGGAGGTTTATAAAAAACTATGAAAAAGCAATAATGGAAACCTATGCATTTGTAAGTCATTGCTCTTAGTTGCCCACCATAACCATTACTGAAGACAAGACTTGACTTGTTTCATTGTGGGACAAAGAAAAATCAAGCTGAAACTGAGCTGGAAGCTTTCTCCTGCCAGCTTGCTTTCATAATGCTGGAAGGACGCTCTGTAGACTACTGGGGGAGAAAAGCTGTCAATAGTGTTAAGCAGCTTTGGACCCTGTGTGCTACACAACCAACCTACTAGGCAAGATGTGATGCAGTGATGCAATAGTGGCTTGACTGTTATGGGGCCTACCAACCACTCTCTAATTGTTTTAAGGCCTGCTCCACAGGAAGGAATCCATGTCTGGTACCATAAACCTGGCCAAAAGCCCATAGCTAGGGGTGTCATAGCCCCGGGGGGGGGCTACTGCTATTGTTATGCTAAGTGGACATGTCTAACTGCCTTCTAAACATGCCTATGCCTACTGGTTAGTGCTGAAGTTTTCTTTTGCAGTGAGCAGGGGTCAATACAGAGATACATGATTGGTGAAAGTGCTGAGAATAAATGACTTGAGTGCTCAGCCCTAAATGGGACACTCTAGTTCAGGCTGACCTGGAACTTACTAGACCACGACCTCACTGTGATCATCTTGCCTCAGCCTCTGGAGTGTTGGAAGTGTAGGCATGTGTTACCTTCCCTGGCTTGTTTCTTACATTTTTGTGATCTGGACATAATCTCAAGAATTAAGCTTGAGACTAGTCTGGGCTATAAAGCAAGACTGTGTCTCAATAAGGGAAAAAAAGGGGATGGGGAGATGGCTTAGTGGTTAAGGTGCTTGCTTGCAAAGTCAAAGGATCAGTTCCCCAGTACCTACGTAAAGCCAGATGCACAAGGTGACGCATGCATCTGAAGTTCATTTGCAGTGGCTGGAGCCCCTGGTGGTGTGCCCATTCTCTCACGCACTCTCTCTCTCTTTCTCTTTCTCTACACCTCTCACCTGAATGAATAAATAAATGAATAAACAAATAAATATGTAAAATATTTTAAAAATGAAAGACAGTTTCAGCACAGTTTTAAAATACAGGTCTGACTTTATTTGCAAGCAGAGAGGGAGGAAGGGAGGGAAAGAATGGGCATGCCAGGGCTGCTGCAGCCGCAAGTCTTTTTTTGTTTGTTTGTTTTTTCTTTTTTGGTTTTTCAAGGTAGGGTTTCACTCTAGTCCAGGCTAACCTGGAAATCACTGTGTAGTCTCAGGGTGGCCTTAAACTCACAGCGATCCCCCTACCTCTGCCTCCCAAGTGCTGGGATTAAAGGTGTGCGCCACCACACCTGGCTCACAAGGTTGTTTTTGGTTTTTCGTGGTTGGGATTCACTCTAGTCCAGGCTGACCTGGAATCCACTATACAGTCTCAGGGTGGCCTTAAACTCATGGAGATCCTCCTACCTCTGCCTCTCAAGTGCTGGGATTAAAGGTGTGTGTGCTCCACCATGCCCAGGTTTTTTTTTTTTTTTTTTCTTTAATTGTAAAAAGCTGACTGGCCTAGGGAATGTAACTCAGTACTGAGTTCTTGTACGTGTGCAACACTGCATTAACCAGGAGTGTGGTTGTATACACCTGTAACCCCAGCACTCTGCAGGTGGAGGCAGGTGAATCGGGTGCATAAGATCCATCCTCAGCTACATAGTGAGATCCAGGTCAGTCTGGGATACCTGAGTCCTGCCTTGAAAAATAAACAAAAAGACTAAGTAATAGGGCTGGAGAGACGGCTTAGCAGTTACGGCGCCTGTCTGCTAAGCCCAAGAATGTTAGTTCCAATCTCCAGGTCCTACGTTTAGCCAGATTCTATCTGTCTTCCTCTCCTTCTCTATGTCTCCCTCCAAAAAAAAAAAAAAAAAAAAAAGACTAAATAATAAAGTATTTAAACATGCATTTATTTTTTTTTTAATTTTTATTTATTTATTTGCAAGCAGAGAGAGAGAAGAGAGAGACAGAAAGAGAATGGACATGCCAGCTCCTGTAGCCACTGCAAACGAACTGCAGATGCATGTGTCCCTTGTGCATCTGGCTTACGTGGGTCCTGGAAAATCGAACCTGGGTCCTTTGGCTTTGCAGGCAAATACCTTAACTGCCAAGCCATCTCTCCAGCCTAACATGCATTTAATTTTGTAGCTCACAGTGAGTGAGGGTCAAGAGACCCACTAGACAAGTGGTTTCTAGACATTGACAGTTTAAAAATTAGAAACATGAGCTGTGCGTGGTGGTACACGCCCTTAATCCCTGTACTTGGGAGGCAGAGGTAGGAGGATAGCCATGAGTTCAAGGCTACCCTGAGACTACATAGTGATTTCCAGGTCAGCCTGAGCTAGAGTGAGACCCTACCTTGAAAAACCAAAAAATAAAATAGAAACATGCTGGGTCTGGTGGTGCACATTTTCAATCTCAGCACTTGAAAGGAAGATGTAGGAGGATCTTTGAGTACAAGGTCAGTGGCATATGTGGCTTGAATTTGCAGTGACTAGAGGCCCTGGTATGTCTATGCTTACTCTCTGTCTTCCTCTTTCTCTGTCTTCCTCTTTCTCTGTCTCTCTCCCAAATAAATGATAAATTGTAAAAAGCCACACATCGTGAGTTCAAGGCCAGCCTGGGCTAGAGTGAATTCCAGGTCAGCCTGGACTACAGCAAGACCCTACCTCTAACCCTCCCCTCCCAAAAAAAAAAGCCAAAATAAATAAATACATTATATATATAGATATGAAGGGAGATCTGATGAAACAATAGAACAAGGGTCATGGAAGTAGGAGAGTATAGTAAGAGAAGGGGGATTAGGTAGTTCTTGGAGGTCACTAAATTTGAGATAAAAAAAAAAAAAAGCCTAGTTTAGCCAGGTGTGGTGACACACATCTTTAATCCCAGCACTCAGGAGGCAGAGATAGGAGGATGGCTGTGAGTTCAAGGCCAGCTGAGACTACATAGTGAATTCCAGGTCAGCCTGGGCTAGAGTAAGAACCTACCTCGAAGTGTAGCTTAGCCGTAAAGGCACTTGCCTGCAAAGCCAAAGGATTGAAGTTCAATTCTCCAGGACCCATGTAAGCCAGATGCACAGGGTGGCACATGCATCTTTGTTTACAGCAACTGGCGGCCTTGCCATGCCCATTCTCTCTCTCTCTCCCTTAAGTAAATAAATAAAAATAAAAGCATAATCTTTTTTTTTTTTTAAGAAATTCAATACAAAGTAGTCAAGGTTTTAGTACGTTGAATAAATTGATCTGTTACCTCATTTGTTTACTCATCCTTCCATCCATGTGATTATATCTTTCCTTTTACACATAAAAAGCAGTTAACAGGGCTGCTGAGATTGCTCAGCGGTTAAGGCACTTGCCTGCAATCCCTGATGACCTGAGTTCGATTCCCCAGTGCTCTTTGTAAAGCCAGATGCGCAAAGTGGTACATGCATTTGAAATTTGCTTGCAGTGCCTAGAGACCCTGGTGGACCCATATTCTCATTCTTTCTCTCTCCTCCTCTCCCCATTTGCAAATAAATTTAAAAGTATCTATTAAAAAGCATTCAACAATTTGAACGCAATGTATTTGGAATAGGTTGAACTAAATATGAAATGACTCATTTATTTTTATTGTTTCTTGTCATCTCTAGCTACATATCCCCACCGTTTGAATCTCTTTTACCTGGCCAATGATGTCATACAGAATTGTAAAAGGAAAAATGCAATCATCTTCCGGGAGTCATTCGCTGATGTCCTTCCTGAAGCAGCTGCTCTAGTGAAGTGAGTAGACTTACTGTACTTGGAGATGGAGGAACATTGAAAAATGGTACTTTTTCTTTTTGCCCATTAGCAAGAACTGAAATAGTTATGTATACTTGAAGATTTAAGTTAGATATTTTGCCCAGTTGTTCATTGTAACTTACCTGCTACTGTGTGCAATTTTCTTTCTGTCTGATTTTGTTTCCTCCCTCCCTCCCTTCCTTTTTGTAATTTTTAGTTTCTTTTTTTTTTTTTTTTTTTTTTTTTTTTTCGAGGTAGGGGGTAGGGTCTCACTCTGGCCCAGGCCAACCTGGAATTAACTATGTAGTCTCAGGGTAGCCTCGAACTCACGGCGATCCTCCTACCTCTGCCTCCCAAGACGTGCATCACCATGCTTGGCCCTTTCTGTAATTTTTAAAAAATATATATTTTTTATTTGTGTGTATGTGAGAGAGAGTGTGTGTGCACTTCAGGCCTCTTGCTGTTGTAAACCAACTGCAGACGCATGTGCCGCTTTCTGTATCTGTTTACATAGGCACTGGGAACTCAAACCGAGGCCATTAGGCTTTGCAAGCAAGCACTTTTAACTGCTCAGCCATCACTCATTCTTTTATTTATTTATTTTTTGGGTTGATGGAACCCATACATACTAGTCAAGGATTTGACTGCCAAGGTACCACCCCCAGCCCATGATTTTGTATTTTTGCACAGTCTATTCAAGCCAGGCATGGTGGCATATGCCTTTAATCCCAGCACTCGAGAGACAGAGGTAGGAGGGTCAGCATGAGTTCGAGGTCAGCCTGAGTTAGAGTGAGTCCCTACCTTGGAAAAAAAAAAAAAAAAAAAGTTTATTCATTCATTCATTTGCAAGAGAGGGAGAAGAAAGGGGGAGTAAAAATGAGAATGGGCATGCCAGGGCCACTTGCCACTGCAAACAAGTTCCAGATAGGTGCCACTTTGTGCATCTGGCTTTACATGGGTACTGGGGAATTGAACCCATGCTGTGAGGCTTTGTAAGCAAGTGCCTTTAGCCACTGAGCCCTCTCTCCATTCCTGGTTTTGTTTGTTCGTTTTTTTTTTTTTTTTTTTTTTTTTTGAGGTAGGATCTCACTCAAGTCCCAGGCTGACCTGGAACTCACAGTGGTCCTGTCTCTTCTTCCTCCTGTGTGCTGAGGTTAAAGGCATGCACTACCACACCAAGCCTGGTTTTACTTACTTACTTATTTATTTATTTATTTATTTATTTATTTATTTATTTGTTGTTGTTGTTGTTGGTTTTTTGAGGTAGGGTCTCACTTTAGCTCACCCAGGTGGACCTGGAATTCACTGTTTAGTCTCAGGGTGGCCTGGAACTCATAGGGATCCTCCAAAGAGCTGGGATTAAAGGTGTGTGCTACTATGCCTGGTTCTAAGTTTTATAGATTTATTTAATTTTATTTTCATTTATTTACTTGCAAGCACAAAGAGAGAGAATGAGAAAGGAAATGGTTCCACCAGGACCTCTTGCCATTGTAAACAAACTCCAGACACATAAGCCACATGGTGCATCTGGCTTTACATAGGTACTAGGGAATTGAACCTAGGCTGGCAGGGTTTGAAAGCAAGTGTCTTTAACCCTTGAGCCATCTCTCTAGCCCAGTATAGATTTTTTTTTTAAACTTATTATATTTATTTAAGGAAGTACAGAACCAAGGAAAGACACCCACATGGCCTGAGAGCCCATATGGAGGGCCTAGAAAATCCATGGTGAGGACAGAAAATAATGTTTAAAGAGTTCTTGCCATGTGAAGAGCAGTTGGGGGTAAAGAGCCCATGTGAAAAGTTAGGGAGGGGTTCTTCCGAGGAGAAACTCACCAGAAGTTGAAGGTCCAGGAGAGCTCAGGCAGCACAGAACTTTTTAATTTTTGTTTGTTTGTTTATTCACTTATTTATTTATTTATTTATTTGAGAGCAACAGACAGAGAGAAAGAGGCAGATAGGTAGAGTAGATAGAGAATGGGCACGCCAGGACCTCCAGCCACTGCAAATGAACTCTAGATGCATGCGTCACTTTGTGCATCTAGCTTACATGAGTCCTGGGAAATCGAGCCTTGAACTGGGGTCCTTAGGCTTCACAGGCAGGTGCTTAACTGTTAAGCCATCTCTCCAGTCCCACAGAGCTTTTTAAATAGAGAGGCAGATAGGAAGAGAATGAGTACACTAGGGCCTCCAGCCACTGCAAATGAACTCCAGATGCATGCACCACCTTGTGCATCTGGTTTATATGGGTGCTGGGGAATCGAACCTGGGTGCTTAGGCTTCACAGGCTAGAGCCTTAACCACTAAGCAATCACTCTGGCCTTTGTTTCATGGGGTGAGGGCAAAAGAGAGAGGCAGATAGAGCAAGAATGGGAGCTCCAGGGCCTCTAGCCACTGAAAACGAACTCTAGATGCATGTGCCACCTTGTGTATAAGGTTTACGTGGGTACTGGGAGATAGAACCTGGGTCCTTAGGCTTTCCTCCAGTCAAATATCTTAACCGCTATGTCATCTCTCCAGATTCATAATTTTAAAAAAAATTACAAAAATATTTTAGTTATTTATTTGAGAGAGAGAAAGAGAAAGACACAGAGAGAACAGGAGCTCCACAACCTCCTGATACTGCAAATGAACTCCAAACCCATGAGCCATCTCTCCAGCCTCTCATGATTGTTCGTTTTTAGTATTTAATTATTTGCAAGTAGAGAGATACAAACAGACAGAGAATGGGCACACTAGGGCCTCTAGCCATTGCAAACAAACTCCAGATACACAGGCCACTTTGTGCATCTAGCTTACATGGGTACTGAGGAATTGAATCTGGTTTTAGGCTCTGGAAGCAAGTGCCTTAACTGCTGAGCCATCTCTCCAGGCCCTCATGATTAAAAAAATTTTTTTTTGTTATTGTTTTAGTTTTTCCAAGGTAGGGTCTCCCTCTGGCCCAGGCTGACCTGGAATTCACTATGTAGTCTCAGGGTGGCCTCGATCTCATGGCAATCCTCCTACCTCTGCCTCCCGAGTGCTGGGATTAAAGGTGTGCGCCACCACGCCTGGCTTAAAAATATTTTTATAATTTATTTATTTATTTTATTTGAGAGCAAGAAAGAGGTAGAGAGAGAGAATGGGCATACCACTTTGTGCATCTGGCTCATGTTGGTTCTGGGGAATCAAACTTGGGCCCTTTGGCTTCTCAGACAAATGCCTTAACTGCTAAGCCATCTCTCTAGCCCCATCATGATTGTTTTAACATTTTTAAATTTTATTTTAGAGAGAAAATTGATGCACCAATGCCTCAGCCACTGCAATTGAACTCCAGATGCTTGTGCCACCTAATGGGCATGTGCAACCTTACACTCACCTCACCTTTGTGCATCTGGCTAACATGGGATCTTGAGAGTTGAACATGGGTCCTTAGGCTTTGCAGACAAGCACCTTAACTGCTGAGCCATCTCTCCAGCCATCATGATTGTTTTTGACTGAATTTTTACAAAAAGACATGGGAGGTTGGAGAGATGGCTCAGCAGTTAAAGGCTCTTGCTTGCAAAGCCTCATTGCCTGTGCTCAAAACTCCAGCACCCATGTAAAGCCAAATGCACAAATTGTTGCATGCCATTGCATCTGAATTTTGTTTACAACAAGAGGCCCTGGCATAACCATACTTTTTTTCCTTTGTCCCTCCTTCCCACTCTCTCTGCTCACAAGTAAATAAATTTTATTTTTAAAGAAATGAGAGCCGGGCATGGTGGCGCACACCTTTAATCCCAGTACTTGGGAGGCAGAGGTAGGATTACTGTGGATTCAGGGCTACCCTGCAACTAATTCCAGGTCAGCCTGTGCTAGAGCAAGACTGTACCTCAAAAAAAAAAAAAAAAAAAAGAAAGAAAGAAAGAAAAGAAAAGAAAAAAGAAGAAAGAGAGAGAGAAGGAAATAATATTGCTAGGGCCGGAGGGATGGCTTAGCAGTTAAAATATTTGTCTGCAAAGCCAAAGGACCCAGGTTCAATTTAGCCAGATGCACAAGGGGGCACATGTGCCTAGAGTTCATTTGCAGTGGCTAGAGTTTCTGGCGCGCCCATTCTCTCTCTCTCTCTCTCTCTCTCTCTCTCTCAAATAAATAAATATATATATATATTTTTAAAAAATATTTTATTTATTTATTTATTTATTTATTTATTTATTTGAGAGAGAGATACAGAAATAGGCAGAGAGAGAGAGAGAGAGAGAGAGAGAGAGAGAGAGAGAATGGGTGCGCCAGGGCCTTCAGCCACTGCAAACAAAGTCCAGATGCATGCACTCCCTTATGCATCTGGCTTATGTGGGTCCTGGAGAATCGAGCCTTGAACCGGGGTCCTTAGGCTTCATAGGCAAGTGTTTAACCGCTAAGCCATCTCTCCAGCCCAAAATATATTTTTTTAATTTTTATTTTTTTGGTTTTTCAAGGTAGGGTCTCACTCTAGCCCAGGCTGACCTGGAATTCACTATGTAGTCTCAGAGTAGCCTCAAACTCATGGCTATCCTCCTACCTTTGCCTCCTGAGTGCTGGGATTAAAGGCATGCACCACCACACCTGGCTAATTTTGGTTTTATTTATTTGTTTTTTGTTTTTTGCAGTACTGAGGATGGAAACCAGGTCCTTGTACATGCTAGTCAAATGTTCTATTGATAAGCTACCTGTCCAGCCCTTTGGGGTTTTGTTTTGTTTTGTTTGTGAGACAGGGTCTCACTATGCTCTTGACTAGCCCTGTCCTCATGATTGTCACACTTGAACCTTCTGACTGCTTGTCCACCACACCTTGCCTGAGTTTTGTTTTTGAACCAGATTCTTGCTTTCACCTTGTTAGACTCAGCTTCCTTCCAGAGCGCTCATGTATTAGCACATTCCTTCTCTTCGTTCTTGTGTGAATTGCAAGTTCATTAGGCATCTGCAGCCTCCTTAAATAAATAAATAGAAAATCCCCAACAAGCACATGGGGGCTAGAGAGATGGCTTAGCAGTTAAACGCTTGCCTGTGAAGCCTAAGGACCCTGGTTTGAGGCTCAATTCCCCAGGACCCATGAAAGCCAGATGCACAAGGTGGCACATGCACCTGGAGTTCCTTTGCAGTGGCTGGAGGCTCTGGTGCGCCCATTCTCTCTCTCACTCTCTCTCTCTCTGCCTCTTTCTCTGTCGCTCTCAAAAAAAAAAAAAAATCCCCAATAGGCATCTACAGCTTCATTTTTATCATTGTGAAAGTATAAATACTTAACATTTCTTTGGCCTTCAAAATGTAGAAGAAAGCATTTTATTTTTATTTATTTATTTAATATTTTTTCTGTTTTTTCAAGGTAGGGTCTCACTCTAGCCCAGGCTGACCTGACATTCACTATGTAGTCTTAGGATGGCCTTGAACTCATGGTGATCCTCCTACCTCTGCCTCCCGAGTGTTGGGATTAAAAGCGTGTGCCACCACGCCCAGCTGAAGAAAGCATTTTAAAATATACACAGAAGAAATTTGGGGAAAAGTGATTTATTGACAGCCTTATTGCAGGTTTTTAGTTTGGGTGATATAAGACAGTGTTTTTATAATCTGTATTTTTCTTATCTGTCAGGGATCCATCCGTATCTAAATCTGTAGAACGAATCTTTAAAATCTGGGAAGATAGAAATGTATACCCTGAAGAAATGATTGTGGCACTGAGAGAAGCTTTGAGTAAGTATCTTTCAAGTCTTTGTAATTTTTGTCTGTTTCTATCTCTTTCTATAGATTGGGTCTTGTTGTATAGTAATGAACAAGAACCAATGGATCTTGCCCTGCTTTTTAAAATTAAACACGTCAGGGCATGATGGCTTTTGCCTTTATCCTTTAACCCCAATGTTGGTGGGGTTGGGGTGAGTTTGAGGCCAGCCTGGGGCTACAAAGTGAGTTCCAGGTCAGCCTGGGCTAGAGTGAGACCTTACCTTGGGGGAAAACAACAACTACACACACATACACACAGATGCACGCACGCGTGTGCACAAGAAAATACTTATAAAATATAGATCTGTTTGAATTCAAAACTAAACTAAAGTAGAATGGATATAGGGTGGTGGTGTATTTTTATCTTTGTTTTCTAAAAATGTCATACATTATTAAACTGTATTAGCCATCTGATTATTTTCCAGCTTTTATTTTAATTTGAAACTGTTCGTTGGTTTTGTTTAATAAATGCTGCTCTGTCCTGTTACTGTTAGAGAAATTTTGGGTGCAGTTTTACATCTCACTGAGCTTTGGTAGTAAGTATATGTTGTCAGTCCTCAGACTCTCATTTGATTTAAATTTGTAGTAAGTTATGTACCTGCTGTTATTACGATTGTTTTAAGTAATTTTGTTCTTATGTACTGAACTTACATAATTAAGTCACTGTGTAGAAGTTGGTGATAATCTGGTACTATGACCATCATTTGACTAGAAATTTCTTTTTAAAAGAACACCTTTTAAGGAGCTGTTAAATTTACTCAAATTTACTAGTTATTTTTAAGCTTCTTGCCCTATTTTTCAGAATTCCTAATTTCATTGATTATAGAAATTATATTTATTTGACAGCTTCTTAGATTTGGTGGGCATTTCTGTTTTTTGTTTTTGTTTTTATTTTTTAATAAAAATGAAAGAAACGGAATGAAAGAACTACACAGTCTCGGATTGCCTTGTTTCATGCTACAACTTTGGCACTGAAGTGGACAGACAGAACAGCTTCCCATAATGCCAGATTGCAAAAACTGAAATGTTTTCCAGGTACCACTTTCAAAACTCAGAAGCAGCTGAAAGAAAATCTGAACAAACAACCGAGTAAGCAGTGGAAGAAATCACAAAGTAAGGAACAAAAATCTCAACTAATATAAAATTACCTCCTCTTTTTGGAGCAGAAGAAAATGTAGACCATATGACATCGTACCTGGCATAAACCATGGGCAAGCCTGTGTTTCCTGGGCCCATGAGTCTTCATAAAGTTCAAGCCATCATGAAGTTACTTCTTAAAAAAAAAAAAATCTGTTACACAAAGGAAATGCAGTTACAGGGTTTAATTGAGTGAAGATTTAAGAGTAGTTGGGGGATTAAAAGAAGAAAACATTGCTTAGTAGTGCCCAGTCTGATTCTAAGGTTCAAAGATATATGGAGTTAGAGGCAGCTGGCATTAACAGAGCTGAAGAGGAGACTAGGCATTAAGAAGCATTTCTCTGGGAGCCATGAAATCCTTCAGATTTGAGGATGCACTCTACCAATTTAAACATGGGCCTCAAATCCTGGCAAGAAACTCATTGTGTATCTGGAGCTCCTGTTATAACAGTTTATCATATTTGACCAGCCTGAGATCAAGGGAGTGGAATGCTGCATGCGGGACTATGTGGGCAAACAGGAATATTGAGAGAGACTTGAAGGCTTGGAGGGAACAAAGTAAAAGTGGAGAATTGGGAGGTGAAACGAGACAGTTGGGATGGTTTTGCTCCATCAAGCATATGATATTCGTCATGGTTAAGGGAGTCCTCTGACATCTTTTTGGTCATAAGTTGCATGCTTAGTAACAACAAGAGCCTTCCTTTCAGCCAAAGTACAACCACAGTGATAATGTACTTAGAACTTGCCTTGTTCTTTTGTTCCTATGAATCGAGTCATCTGAAAAAGAAATCCAAACTAAATGCATAAGAGTCATATTATTAAGTAATTTTCTTCAGCCAGTGCTCAGGGTTAATTGGATGTCTTGTTCCTGAACACTAAACTCCGCGTGATTAAGAACAGAAGGTACTTCATGTACCTCAGTGTCTGCCAATCATTAATTCTAGGACTTCAAGGGTCTGTTGGAGGTAAGTTGGTTAGACCTATCTACCTAGTATATTTTTCTACTGACAATGCTTAGGAGTGTTAATTTCATGGTTATTGTTCATCCTAGGAATATCTAAATTTTTTCCTGGGTTTAGTCAAATTTTTGTGTCTGTATTCTAAATTACCTTTTATTTCATTTCAACAGCATCCACAAATCCAAAAGCTGCTCTCAAGTCAAAGATAGTTGCTGAATTTCGAGTAAGTTAAGAAATTTTTTTCAGTAGTTCAGTATAACAAAGCATTATTTACCTCTTGAGTTACAGTTTTCAGTAAGATTTATTTATTCTTTTTTTTTTTTTTTTTTTTTTTTTTTGAGGTAGGGTTTCACTCTAGCTCAGGCTGACCTGGAAATCACTATGTAGTCTCAGGGTAGACTCGAACTCGGCAATCCTCCTACCTCTGCCTCCCAAGTGCTGGGCTTAAAGGCGTGTGCCACCACACCCATCTTTTGTTTTTGTTTTTTGAGATAGGGTCTTAACTGTAGTCCAGGCTGACCTGGAATTCACTATGTAGTCTCAGGCTGGCCTCAAACTCACAGAGATTCCTCATATCTCAGCCTCCCACAGGTGCTGGGATTAAAGGTATGTGCCACCACGCCTGGTTCCAGTAAGATTTCATTTATTTATTTGAGAAATCGAGACAGAGAGAAAGAGGCAAACAGAGAGAGTATGTATAGGTGCACCAGAGCCTCCTGCCACTGCATTACAAACTTCAGACACATACACCACCTGTGCCAGACACATACACCACCTATACATCTGGCTTTCCGTGGCTTTTGGGGAATTGAACCAGACCATTAGGCTTTACAAGCAAGTGCCTTTAGCTGTTGAGCCATCTCTCCAGCCCCATCAATTATATTCTAAACATGATTGAACTGTTTAGGTTGCTTAGTTTTATGTCTCCCTAATGGGAATAATAACCTTCCAGAACATCTATTACTATCTAAAGCTCTGTGTTGAATTTTTAAAAACATTTCTTTTTTTGATTTTTCAGAGTAGGTCTCGCTCTAGCCCAGGTTGACCTGGAATTCACTATGTAGTCTCAGGGTGGCCTCAAACAGCAATCCTTCTACCTCTGCCTCCCAAGTGCTGGGACTAAAGGTTTGTACCACCACACCCAGCTATTTATTTATTTTAAAGAGAGGGGGAGAGAGAGAGAATTGGCGTGCCAGGGCCTCAGCCACTGAAATCGAACTCCAGGCGCTTAGGCCACCAGTTGGCATGTGTAATGTTGCACTTGCCTCACTTTGTGCATCTTGCTTATGTGGGATCTGGAGAATCAAACATGGGTCCATAGGCTTCACAGGCAAGCTCCTTAACCACTAAGCCATCTCTCCAGCCCCTATTTATTTATTGTTTATTTATGAGAGAGAATAGATGCACAGGGTCTCTCTAGCCAGACACATGCACCACCATCTACATCTGGCTTACATGGGTTTTGGGGTATCTACCTGGATTCTTAGGCTTCACGGGCAAGTGCCTCAACCACTAAGTTACCTTGTGTGCATGTGCATTCTTGTGCATGTGTCAACTTGTGCATCTGGCTTATGTGGGATCTGGAGAGTCAAACATGGATTCTTTGGCTTTGAAGGCAAGTACCTTAACTGCTAAGCCATCTCTCCAGCCCCTATTTTTATTTTTATGTATTTGAAAGCAGAGAGAACTGGGAATGGTGGCTCATGCCTTAAATCCCAGCACTTGGGAGGCAGAGGTAGGAGGATCACTGTGAATCCAAGGCCACCCTGAGACTACATAGTGAATTCCAGTTCAGCCTGAGCTAGAGTGAGACCCTACCTTGAAAAAACAGATTAAAAAAAAAAAAAAAAAAAAAAAGCAGCCGGGCGTGGTGGCACACGCCTTTAATCCCAGCACTTGGGAGGCAGAGGTAGGAGGATCACCATGAGCTTGAGGCCACCCTGAGACTACATAGCTAATTCCAGGTCAGCCTGGACCACAGTGAGACCCTACCTTGAAAAAAAAAACAAAAAAAAAAAAAAAAAAAAAGCAGAGAAAGAAGAGAGACAGAGAGAATGGGCATGCCAGGGCCTCTAGCCACTGCTGACAAACTCCAGATACATGTGCTGCTTTGTGTATCCTGCTTTGTGTGGATACTAGGAAATTGAACTCTGGTCCTTAGTCTTTATAGGCAAGCATCTTAACTGCTCAGCCATCTCTCTAGCCCATGTTGAATTTTTGCCAGGCAGGTGGCTTGTTTTTGTTCTTGTTTGTTTTTCGAGGTAGGGTCTCACTCTAGCTCAGGTTTACCTGGATTTCACTATGTAGTGTCAGGGTGGCCTCAAACTCATGGCAAGCCTCCCATCTCTGCCTCCAAGTCCTGGGATTAAAGGCGTGCACCACCACGCCTGGCAGGCAGGTGGCTTTTTATGAAACTCTGCTAAATTAGAATTTTCTTTACGTAACAGAAGACTGTACATCTAATTAAATTTAAGTGTAATGGGGCCATTATTTCAGTTTTAACCTTGTTTTTATAAATTAGCTTGAATAATCTTAGAAAAGAATCTTTGCCCGGTGTGCTGGCCTTTAATCCCTGGAGATTGAATATGGGTTTTTAGGCTTCACTGACAAGTGCCTTAACCAGTAAGCCATCTTTCCAGTCCTGGGATTGTCAATTTTAGTCAGAATGACTGAAGACCAAGCCCCAGTGATTCCCCTATCTCTGCCCCCCCCACTGTAATTATTCATGTGTGTGACCATGCCCAACTTTTTATATGGGTGCTAGGGATCAAACTTAGGCCCTCCATATTTGCTTGCTAGGCTGTTACCCACTGAACCATTTCCTCAGTTCCTAATTTTTTTTGAGAGAGAGGGAGAAACAGAGAGGGAGAGAAAGAGAGAGAGAATGGGTGCATGAATTCCAGGTGTGTGCACCCCCTTGTGGGCAAGTGTGGCATTGCGTCCTTGTGTCACTGCGTCTGGCTACCCGTGGGACCTGGGAGAATTGAAGGGGCATTCTTAGGCTTCACAGTCAGGTGCCTTAACTGCTAAGCCACCTCTCCAGCCCAGTTCCTAAATTTAAAAAATAAGTAAAGTATGTAGCGGAGGGGCTGGAGAGGTGGCTTAGTGGTTAAGTGCTTGCCTGTGAAGCCTAAGGACCCCAGTTTGAGGGTTGATTCCCCAGTACCCTCAAAGCCAGATGCATAAGGTGGTGCATGCATCTGGAGTTAGTTTGCAGTTACTGGAGGCCCTGGTGTGCCCATTCTCTCCCTCCCCCCCCCTTCTGTCTGTTTCTCTCAAATAAATAAATAAAAATTAAAAAGTATGTAGCAGAGAATATAGTTCTGACATGAAAATTGATTTTTGATATCTATAACTAAGGAAAAATGATGGACTATTGTTTTTTTTCTTTAGGGTTTTGTTGGGCTTTAGTCTTTTTTTTTTTTTTTTTTTTTATGGGGGAGGTAGAAGTGTAACTAAATGATGTTCTAAATGAAATATGACTCTGGTTTGTATTCAGTCTCAGGCCCTCATTGAAGAGCTGTTGTTGTACAAGCGCTCAGAAGATCAGATAGAACTGAAGGAGAAACAGTTGTCAACTATGAGAGTGGATGTGTGCAGCACAGAAACTCTCAAGTGCTTGAAAGGTAATACATCTTTTTATATTTTTATTTTTTGGGTTTTTTCAACATTAATTAATTAATTTATTTATTTATGAGAGAGAGAATGGGTGCGCCAGAGACTCCAGCCACTGCAAACGTACTCCAGACGCATGCGCCCCCTTTGTGCATCTGGCTTACATGGGTCCTGGAGAATCAAACCAGGATCCTTTGGCTTTGTAGGCAAACACCTTAACCACTAAGCCATCTCTCCAGCCCAACTTTTTTTTTTTTTTTTTTTTTTTTTTTGTTTTTCGAGGTAGGGTCTCACTCTGGTCCAGGCTGACCTGGAATTAACTATGTAGTCTCAGGGTGGCCTCGAACTCTCGGCGATCCTCCTACCTCTGCCTCCCGAGTGCTGGGATTAAAGGCGTGCGCCACCACGCCCGGCTTCTTTTTTTTTTTTTTTTGAATTCACTATGTAGTCTCAAGGTAACCTTGAACTCACAGTGATCCTCCTACTTCTGGCTCCCACATGCTGGGATTAAAGGCAAGCCCCACCATGCCCAGCCTTACTCAGTAAAGATAACTTTTTGTTTTGTTTTTTTGTTTTTATTTTGTTTTCCGAGGTAGGGTCTCACTCTAGCTCAGGCTGACCTGGAACTCACTATGTAGTCTCAAGGTGGCCTCGAACTCCTGGCGATCCTCCTACCTCTGCCTCCCAAGTGCTGGGATTAAAGGCGTGCGCCACTACGCCCGGCAAAGATAACTTTTAAACAGCTCTGAATTGGATTCCAAGAGAAAGATAGAGAGGCAAAAACATAAAAAGCACATTAGATTGTAGTTGTGGTACTACTAATTTTCCAGGTAGAGGTTTCATTCATACAAATCTCAAAACAAATTTGTATCTTTGTCCTTTCTTTTCTTTTTTTTAAAAAATATTTTATTATTTATTTATTTGAGAGAGATACAGAAATAGGCAGGTAGAGAGAGAGAGAGAATGGGTGCACCAGGGCCTCCAGCGACTGCAAACGAACTCCAGATGCTTGTGCCCCCTTGTGCATCTGGCTTACATGGGTCCTGGAGAATCAAGCCTCGAACCGGGGTCCTTAGGCTTCATAGGCAAGCGTTTAACCGCTAAGCCATCTCTCCAGCCCTGTCCTTTTTTTTTTATATTGAGTTATATATAAACTGTTGTGTTTAACCTGTATGATTAATTGGTTTGGATATGATCTCTTTAAAATATTTATTTATTAAGCCAGGCGTGGTGGTGCACACCTTTAATCCCAGCACTTGGGAGGCAGAGATAGGAGGATCGCCATGAGTTCAAGGCCACCCTGAGACCATAGAGTGAATTCCAGGTCAGCCTGGGCCAGAGTGATAACTTACCTCGAAAAACAAAACAAAAAAAAAAATTATTTATTTGGGAGAGAGTGTGAATATGGGCACACCAGGGCCTCTTGCTCCTGCATATGTACTCCAGATGCATGGGTTACATTGTGCACCTGGATTTATGTGGGTGCTGGGAATCAAACCTGGGCCATAAGGCTTTGCAGGCAGGCAAGCACCTCTAAACCACTGAGTCACCTTTTCAGCCTTGGATATGGGCTTTTTTAATTTGAGAGAGGCAGAGAGAGAGAGAGACAGAGAGAATGGGTACGCCAGGGCCTCTCAGCCAGTGTGAACAAACTTCAGACACATGCACTCCCTGTGTGCATGTACAACATTGCGCTTGTATCACTTTTGCGTCTGGCTAAATGTGGGATCTGGAGATTCAGACAGCGTTCTTGGGCTTCTCAGGTAGGCACCTTAACCACTCATCCATCTCTCAAGCCTTTTTTTTTTTTTTTTTTTTTTTTTTTTTTTTGGTTGTTGTTGTTTTTGTTTTGTTTGGGTTTTTTGAGCTAGGGGCTCACTCTAGCCCATGCTGACCTGGAATTCACTCTGTATTCTCAGGGCGGCCTTGAACTCATGGCATCCTCCTACCTCTGCCTCCTGAGTGCTGGGATTAAAGGCGTGTGCCAGCATGCCCGGCTTGGATTTTTTTTTTAATGAGGCCTCTATAATATCTTGTGATGTCTAGTCCTTTCTTTACACTATAAATTTCATGTCATCATACTGATGAGAATATGAAGCCTCTTGCAAGCATAGATTATCTTTTATTTGATCATTGATATGCAGGTATTTGATGATTATATTTGAAATAATTAAATTGAATATACATTATGTAATTTTATTTTCACAACAAACCAGAAGCATACTACAAAACTTTATCTTATCTGCCACACCTGAGGTTTCATGTAAAGAAGTGAGTAGCTAGTTCAACTTACATAGCTGATGAGAGACAATGACTTTTTTTTTTTTTTTTTTGGTTTTTCGAGGTAGGGTCTCATTCTAGCTCAGGCTGACCTGGAATTCACTGTGTCGTCTCAGGGTGGCCTCGAACTCACAGTGATTCTCCTACCTCTGCCTACCGAGTGCTGGGATTAAAGGTGTGTGTCACCACGCCCGGCTAACACAATGACAAAATTTATGTTCATTCTCCAATACTGTATTCCAGCAGACACTGGGAAAGAGTATATATCAAGTTATCAAGGTTCTTTTTTAGAGAGGAATAAGGATTTATTATCATAATACTCAAGATGATTACTTTTCTACACAGGTTTCTTACCTGACATGTTACTTATCTTAGCACCTTCTGTAATGCAGAAATTAGATACAAGGATATAGAATTGAGCTTCATTCTATGCACTTTGATGCCAGAAGTTTGGCATCAAATTTGTTGGAAGAAGTAACCAGGGCTGGAGACATGGCTCAAGGGTTAAAGGTACTTGCTTGCAAAGCCTGATGTCTCAAATTTGATTCCCTAGTACCCACATAGTCAGACACAAAGGAGTGAACGTGTCTGAGTTCTGCAGAAGCTGAAGGCTCTAGTAAGCCTATATTCACTCTCTTTCTCTCAATTTTTTTTTTGTTTTTTTTTTCGAGGTAGGGCCCTATTCTAGTCCAGGGTGGCCTTGAACTCATGGCATCCTCCTACCTCTGCCTCCCAAGTGCTGGGATTAAAGGCATTTGCCACCATGCCTGGCTCAAATTTTTTTTTTTGTTTGTTTGTTTTGTTTTTGCGAGGTAGGGTCTCACTCTGTGTCCAGGCTGACCTGGAATTAACTATGTAGTCTCAGGGTGGCCTCAAACTCTCGGTGATCCTTTTGCCTCTGCCTCCCGAGTGCTGGGATTAAAGGCGTGTGCCACCACGCCAGGCTCAAATTTTTTTTTAATGAAGTACCCAATTGTTTTCTTGGAACTTTTTTATGCATGTGTGTGTGCTGTTTGATATATAATGTGTTTATATGTGATATATTCAGAGTGCGTGCAGTTTCATATGTGTTGTGCATGTCTGTGCAGAAAAGAGGAAGATTCTGAGTGCCCTTTTCTTCTATTTCTCTACCACATATTTTAGGCAGGGTCTCTCTCAACCTGGAGCTGCTGTTTTTGTGGTCAGCAAGCCCCAGTGATTTCTGGTCTCTCCCCCTCACAGATTGGGGTTACAGATGTATATGGCCACATTCAATCTGGGGGAAAGAACTTGAGTGGGCTCAGGACCTCATGCTTAAGGCAAGCACCTCTGAGCCATCTCTTCAACCTGAACTTTGTTTTCTTTATATTTTTTCAAAACATATATTTTTAAAATATTTTATTTATTTATTTGAGAGAGGGAAAGAGTGAGGGAGAGATAGAGAGAATGAATAGCACACCAGGGCCTCCAGCCACTGCAAATGAACTTCAGATGCATGCACCACCTTGTGCATCTAGCTTTACACGGGTCCTGGGAAACTGAACCTGGGTTCTTTGGCTTTGTAGGCAAGTGCCTTAACCACTAAGCCATCTCTCCAACCCCACAAGTATGTTTTGTATAGGATTTTATTAACTTGTTTTGTCTTTTGTGATTAGTTTCCTTAAGGGAAAACTATGAAACTAGATCTAGTGATGCAAACCTGTAACTCTAGCTATTTAAGAGAATGAGATGGAGCCGGGCGTGGTGGCGCACACCTTTAATCCCAGCACTCGGGAGGCAGAGGTAGGAGGATCGCTGAGAGTTCGAGGCCACCCTGAGACTACATAGTTAATTCCAGGTCAGCCTGGACCAGAGTGAAACCCTACCTCAAAAAACCAAAAAAAACAAAAAAAAAGAGAGAGAGAGAGACTGAGATGGGAGGTTGGCCAAGTTGAATATAGCCCAGACTACAGAGTGGGTTCAAGGCCAGCCTAGGTAAAATTAATGAGATATTTCCTCAATAAAACTTTAAAATAGGGGCCTGGAGAGATGGCTTAGCAGTTAAGGGGCTTGTCTGCAAAGCCAAAGGACCCAGGTTTGACTCCCCAGGTCCCATGTAAGTCAGATGCACAAGGTGGCACATGTATCTGGAGTTCATTTGCAGTGGCTGAAGACCCTGGCACGCTCATTGTCTCTCTCTCTTTTTCTTGCCTATTTCTGTATCTCTCTCTCAAATAAATAAATAAAAATAAAATATTTTTTTAAAAAAACTTAAAAATAGGGCTGGAGAGATGGCTTAGTGGTTAGGGCACTTGCCTGCAAAGCCAAAGAACCCAGGTTTGATTTCCCAGGACCCACAAAGTGAAGCATGCATCTGGAGTTCGTTTGCAGCATTCAGAGCCCTGGCATGTCCATTCTCTCTATCTGCCTTTCCTTTCCTCACTCCCCTTCCCTCTCTCTCAATTAAATAAATAAAAATTAAATTAAATTAAAAAAAAAACTTAAAAATAGCTGGATGGCACTGTCCGTTTGTTTTTGTTTTGTTTTGTTTTCTGAGGTAGGGTCTTGCTCTAGTTCAGGCTGACTTGGAATTCACTATGTAGTCTCAGGGTGGCCTTGAACTCACACCAATCCTCCTACCTCTGCCTCCCAAGTGCTGGGATTAAAGGTGTGTGCCACCATGGCCAGCAGCACTGGCCTTTAATCACCGTGAGTTCAAAGACAGACAGCTTGGTACTACAGAGTGTGAGTTGTAGGACAATCTGGGCAAGAGTGAGACCCTGCCTCGAAAAACAAAGCTAAAAATTTGAGACTAGCGAGTATTAAAAGTATTCCATACTAGGGCTGGAGAGATGGCTTAGCGGTTAAGGCGCCTTCCTTCTAAGCCTAAGAACCAGGTTCCAATCTCCAGGTCCTACGTTTAGCCAGATGCAAAGTGACACAAGGGCGCAGTGCTGCACTTGCCCACAAGGGGGCACACACATCTGGATTTCGTTCACAGCAGCTGAGAGACTGCTGGCGTGCCCAATCTCTATCTGTCTCCCTCTCCCTCTCCCTCTCTGTCTCTCTCTCTGTCTCCAAAAAAATAAAAAATAAATAAATAAAAATTAAAAGTATTCCATACTAAAAGTCAAGTATGGTAAACACCTATAGTCCCAGCACTGAAGAGACTGAAACAAGAGAATGATGAGTTTGAGACTAGTCTGTGCTATACAGCCACATTCTATCTCTAAATGAAAAAAAGAAACAAATAGCATGTTGTGATGGTTAGTTTTGTCAGTTTGATGGGATTAAGAATTAACATAGAGGGGCTGGAGAGATGGCTTAGCGGTTAAACGCTTGCCTATGAAGCCTAAGGACCCCGGTTCGAGGCTCGATTCTCCAGGACCCACGTAAGCCAGATGCACAAGGGGGTGCATGCATCTGGAGTTCGTTTGCAGTGGCTGGAGGCCCTGGCGCACCCATTCTCTCTCTCTCTACCTGCCTATTTCTGTATCTCTCTCAAATAAATAAATAAATAAAATATTAAAAAAAAAAAAAAGAATTAACATAGAGCCGGGCGTGGTGGCGCATGCCTTTAATCCCAGCACTCGGGAAGCAGAGGTAGGAGGATCACTGTGAGTTCAAGGCCACCCTGAGACTACAGAGTGAATTCTATGTCAGCCTGGGCCAGAGCAAGACCCTACCTTGAAAAAAAAAAATAATAATAATCAACACAGAAACAAGTCTTTTGCCAAATTTGTGAGAAATTTTTGAGATTAGGTTGAGATGGAAAGGCCCATACTAAACTGTGAATGGCACCATCCCATGGGCTGGATATACTGGACATAAATCACTGTCCATTTCTGACTACGAACGCAATGTGACCAGCTGCATCAAGCTCCTGTCTCTAGTCCCTCCTCACCATGACAGACTGTAACCTCTCACTGTAAGCTGAAATACATCCTTCCTGCCTGAAGTTGCTTCTTGTCAGCCATTTGGTTATCACAATGAGAAAGTAGCTGATATACACACTAAGGTAGCAAGAACAGGTTCACAGAACAGTGTGAACAATTTCAGAGGAGTTCTGCTCAGAAGAATAAATTTTTTACTTGTTCATTTTTTATCTTGAAATAAATATATATCTGTTGTTCTAGATAAAACAGGAGGGAAGAAGTTCTCCAAAGAATTTGAAGAGGCAAGTTCTAAGCTGGAAGAATTTGTGAATGGATTAGATAAGCAGGTGAAAAATGGGCCCTCACTAACAGAAGCACTAGAAAATGCTGGAATTTTCTATGAAGCACAGTACAAAGAAGTCAAAGTGGTGGCCAATGTAAGTCATTATAGCTATTTTATATTGAATGCTTACTATATGTCAAACTGTTTACATGGAAACTAACTTTGTAAGAATAAGCATTATGCCTATTTCAGAGGAAAAAATTACTTTTAAAGTTAGTGTGAGGGCTGGAAAGCTGACTCAGTGGTTAAGGCACTTGCCTGCAAAGTCTAAGGACCCAGTTTGATTCTCCAGTACCCATGTAAAACCAAATGCACAAGATGGCACATGCATCTAGAGTTTGTTTTGCAGTGGTTAGAGGTCTTGGCACATTCATTCTATCTTCCTCTCTCTCTCTCCAACCCCCCAAGTAAATAAATAAGTAAATAAAGTTAGTATGACCTTATACAAGGTAATACAGCTAGTAGAAAGTGAAGGTGGGCTGAGAGAAGACATGGCTTAGTGGTTAAGGTGCTTGCCTGCGAAGCCTAAGGACCTATGTTTGACTCCCCAGGTCCCATGTAAGCCAGATGCACTAGGTGGCACATGAATCTGGAGTTCGATTGCTGTGGCTGAAGGTCCTGGTGCACCAATTCCCTCCCTCCCTCCCTCTCTCCCTCCCTCCCTCCCTCTCTCCCTCCCTCCCTCTCTGTCTTGCTCCCTCTCATTAAAAAAAAAATTCCTTAATGTAATGGAATAGATTAAGACATAGACCCATCTGCCACCAGTGCTCATGCGCATTCTAAACATGTGCTGTGCTAAATCCTGAGTCCTTGCTATTTCTTTTTTCTTCTTTTTCTTGAGTGGGGAGAGAGAGGTATGTGATGTTTGTGTTCTTTCTGTCATACCCTATATATTGGGATTGTACAGTGTTGCCTAGCTTGAATTTATTTGATACTTTGGTGATCAGATTCAGGTTATTTAACTTTATTTTGTTTTGTTTTTTGTTTTCTTGAGGTAGTGTCTCACTCTAGTTCAGACTGACTTGGAATTCACTCTGTAGTTCCAGGCTGGCCTCAGACTTACCGTGATTATCTGTCTTTGCCTCCTAAGTGCTGGCATTAAAGGCATTTGCCACTACACCTAGCATGTGTGTGTATATATATATATATATATATATATATATATATATATATATATATATTTTGCAGTTATATATTTTTCAAAGGAATATCAAAGAAGTAATTCTGTTCATTATTTCATCCTACTGATTAACCTACAAGTTTTAATATGTCTCACTACCTATAATGTTCCTTTTGATGTATTGATTAGTGTAGTTACTTCCAGGCTTATTCACTGTAACGTTTCCCTTGCCAGTGTATAGGAATATGACCTAACTTGGAAATAGGGACTTTGCACATATTAAGACAAGTTCATGCCAGGTGCTTGGTATGCATGTGTAATCCCAGCTACTTAAGAGGATCGGGCATGAGGATCACAAAGGAGTTCAAGTCCAGCATGGGCAGTTATGGCAAGAACCAGGCAAGTCAATCATTCAAACAAGTCACCAGGGTCATCCTTAATCCAGTATAACATCCTTATTTATATGACAAGGAAAGCTGGGCAAAGGGATAACATCGGGTAGCGGTGCAGGCAGATATCAGTCATGGATCTACAAGCCAAAGAACTATAAAGTAGCTAAGAAAAGACAAAGGATGATGATGCCCAGTCTCCAAGAGAGCAGCATATATGCCTCCCAGCAATGTCTTGATTTTGAACAACTAGCCTTCAGAACAAGGACTCAAAATAATTCTTTTTTGGTGCCGGGCGTGGTGGCGCACGCCTTTAATCCCAGCACTAGGGAGGAGGCAGAAGTAGGAAGATCGGATGAGTTCAAGGTCACCCTGAGACTACACAGTGAATTCCAGGTCAGCCTGAACTAGAGCGAGACTCTATCTTGGAAAACCAAAAAAATAATAATAATAATAAATAAAATAAAATAATAATAATAATAATTTTTTCAAGGTAGGGTCTCAACTCTAGCGTAGGCTGACCTGGAATTCACTGTGTAGTCTCAGGGTGGCCTTGAACTCATAGTGATCCTCCTGCCTCTGCCTCCTGAGTACTGGGATTAAAGGCATGTGCTACCATGCCTGGCTTAAAAATATATTTATTGGGTTGGAGAGGGCTTAGTGGTTAAGCTCTTGCCTGTGAAGCCTAAGGACCCCAGTTCAAGGATTGATTCCCCAGTACCCACAAGGTGGCACATGCATCTGGAATTCATTTGCAGTGGCTGGAGGCCCTGGTACGCCCATTCTCTCCCTCTGCCTCTTTCTCTCTCAAATAAAGAAAAATAAATAAAAGAATTATATATATATATGAGAGGAAAGGGGTGGGAGGGATGGAGGGAGGAAGAGAGAATGAATATAAGGGTGTACCAGGGCATCCTGCTGATGCAAATGAACTCTAGATGTATGCATCACTTGAATCTCACTCTACCTGAGGCTGACCTGGAAATCACTTTGTAGCCACAACCTGGCCTCAAACTTGGTGATTCTCGTACCTCAACCTCTGGAATGCTGGGATTAAAGATGTGCACCACCCAGCCGGGTGTGGTGGCGCACGCCTTTAATCCCAGCACTCAGGAGGCAGAGGTAGGAGGATCGCTGAGAGTTCGAGGCCACCCTGAGACTACATAGTTAATTCCAGGTCAGCCTGGACCAGAGTGAAACCCTACCTCGCAAAACCAAAAAAAAAAAAAAAAAAAAAAAAAAAAAAAAAGATGTGCACCACCAAGCCTGTCCATTAATATTTTATTTATTTGAGATAGGGGGAAGAAAAGTGAGAGAATAGGCATGCCAGGGCCTCCAGCTGCTGCAAATGAACTCCAGACTCATGTGCCACCTTGAGTATCTGGTTTACATGGGTCCTGGGGAATTGAACCTGGGTCCTTAAGATTGGCAGGCAAGTGCCTTAACTGCACAAGGTGGTACATGCATCTGGGGTTCTTTTGCAATGGCTGAAAGCCCATTCTCTCTCTGCCTTTCTCCCTCCCTCTGTCTCTCAAACAAATAAAATAAAGTTTTAGAAAAATAAATAAAGAAAGCTAGGTGTGGTGGCACAAACAAGCCTTTAATCCCAGCACTTTGAAAGCAGAGGTAGGAGGATCTGTGTGAGTCCAAGGCCACCCTGAGACTATGTAATGAATTCCAGGTCAGCCTGGGCTAGAGTGAGACCCTACCTCAAAAACAAGAAAAAAGAAAGAAAGAAAGAAAGAAAGAAAGAAAGAAAGAAAGAAAGAAAGAAAGAAAGAAACAAACAAACAAACAAACAAACAAACAGAAAAAAAGAGAAACAGCTTTAAGACATTGACAGTTATGGCAACCAAGAGAGATAGTAAGTAAAAAAAAAGAGAGAGATAGTAATAGATTTTAAATCAAATGACTGGTAGCTTTAACAGATCAACAACACTGATGGATCATTGTACCTTCTTTTAATGTAATAAGATGATATTAGTACTTTACCTCTGCAGTCTTCCTCCCAAAGACCTATATCCTCTATTGAGTCATGACAAAATGATTAGACAGATCTTGATTGACAATCTGTGAACTATATTGGTCAATATTCTTCAAAATTGTCAAGGTCATCCACAACAAGGGAATTCTGGGCTAGAGAGATGTCCTAGCAGTTAAGGCGTTTGCCTGCAAAGCCTAAGGACCCATGTTTGACTTGCTAGGTCCCACATAAGCCAGATGCACAAAGTGATGCAAGCACTCAAGGTTACACATGTGTAATGGTCGTACACGTGTCTGGAGTTTGATTGCAATGGCTGGAGGCCCTAGCATTGTTAATTCTTTCTCCCTCTCTTCCCTCCCTCCAACAAAAAATGACCAAAACAAAAAAGGAATTCCAACAAACTTCTGTTAAAAATAGAGGTGCTTAAGGAAACGTGACTGCATCCATATAATGTGGGATCTTGAATGGGATCCTGGATTAGAAAAGTGATATTAGGGGCTGGAGAGATGGCTTAGCAGTTAAGATGCTTGCCTACAAAGCCAAAGGACCCAATTTTGATTCCCCTGGACCCACATAAGCCATTTGCACAAGGTGGTGCATGTGTCTGGAGTTAGTTTACAGTGGCTGGAAGCCCTGGCACACTCATTCTCTCTCTCTCCCTCTCTTTCAAATAAATGAATAAAAGTAAAATATTTCTTAAAAAGAAAAGAAAAGATTAGGTAAAAACTGAGCAAATTTGAATTATGTACAGACTTTACTTAATAATTGCTATTATTGGCTCATAAATGTTATAAATATACCATCCTGTTAAGATATATCATAGGGGAAATGGGATGTGGGGCAGATTTACCCACTCCATACAGTCTGTGCAGTTATTCTACATACCTGAAACTGTTCCAAAATAAAGTTGTGGCCTGGAGAGTTGGCTTAGTGGTTAAGGCACTTGCCTGTGAGGCCTAAGCACCCATGTTCAACTCTCTAGATCCTACATAAACCAGATGCACAAAGGTGAGGCAAGTGCAAGGTCTCATATGCCCACAAGGTGGCGCAAGCCTCTGGAGTTTGATTTCATTGGCTGAGGCCCTGGCACGCCAATTCTCTCTCTCTCTCTCTCCCCCCTCCCTCTCTCATTCTCTCTCTCTAAAAAAAAAATTAAATTAAAATTAAAAAATAAAGTTGTTTGGGGGCTGGAGAGATGGCTTAGTGGTTAAGCCGTTTGCTTGTGAAGCCAAAGGACCCAGGTTCGATTTCCCCAGGACCCATGTAAGCCAGATGCACAAGGGGCACATGTGGCTAGAGTTTGTTTGCAGTGGCTAGAGGCCCTGGTGTGCCCATTCTCTCTCTCTCTCTCTCTCTCTCTCTCTCTCTCTCTCTGCTTGTAAATAAATAAATAATTAAAATAAAATGAAGTTGTTGTTTTATTTTAGTTTTTTTTTTTTTTTTTGGTTTTGCGAGGTAGGGTCTCACTCTGGTCCAGCCTGACCAGGAATTCACTATGTAGTCTCAGGGTGGCCTTGAACTCTCAGCGATCCTCCTACCTCTGCCTCCCAAGTGCTGGGATTAAAGGCGTGTGCCACCACGCCGGTTTATTTTAGTTTTTTGAGGTAGGGTCTCACTCTAGCCCAGGCTGACCTGGAATTTACTATGTAGTCTCAAGTTGGCCTTGAACTCACAGCAATCCTCCTACCTCTGCCTCCCAAGTGCTGGGATTAAAGGCATGTGCCACTATACCCAGCCTTAAAGTTCATTCATATATATATATTTATAATATTTATGATTATAAATATATATATACACACATATACATAATATATATGTTTTGTTTTTACTTATTTATTAGTGAGAGTGAGCATGGGCTTACCAGGGCTTCTAGGCACCGCAAACAAACTCCAGATGCATGTGCCTCCTTGTGCATCTGGCTTACTTGGGTCCTGGGAAATTGAACCGAGGTCCTTTGGCTTTGTAGGCAAAGGCAAGTACCTTAACCACTAAGCCATCTCTCCAGCCCCTTAAAGTTCATTTTAAAATTACCCGTACGGCTTGGGAAATGTTTCAGCAGTTAAGGAGCTTGACTACAAAGCCTGATGACCCTGGTTCAATTCCCTAGTACCGCCGAGCGTGGTGGCGCATGCCTTTAATCCCAGCACTTGGGAGGCAGAGGTAGGAGGATCGCCAAGAGTTCGAGGCCACCCTGAGATGACATAGTTAATTCCAGGTCAGCCTGGATCACAGTGAGACCCTACCTCGCAAAACCAAAAAAAAAAATTCCCTAGTACCCTTGTAAGGCCAGATGTACAAGGTGATGCACACATTTGGAGTTCTTCTGCAGTGGCTAGAAACCCTGACGTGCTCATTTTCTCTGTCTTCTCTCTCCCTCTTGCTCTCTCTCTTTCTCTGCTTCTTTTTCTCTCACAAATAAAAAAATAAATTATTGAAAATAACATTGTCAGGCTGGAGAGGTGGTTTAGTGGTTAAGGCATTTGATGGCAAAGCCAAAGGACCCAGGTTTGATTCCCCAGCACCCACATAAAACCAGATGCGTAAGGTGGCACATGCATCTGGAGTTTGTTTGCAGTGGCTCGAGGCCCTGGTGAACACATTCATTCTCGATCTGTCTCTCTTTTTCAAAATAAAAGATTTAAAAAATAACAATGTCAACAGTATTTGACCTTCCAGACTATTATCTTCAGTTTTTATTTTTGTCTGTCTCCTTACTTGCTATTACATCTCCAGTTCCTAGGTGAATGACCAGCACATTTGAGACAGTTGAGAGCTAAGGATGAATTAAAATTAACCTTCAGATTTCTGACTCAGGCAACTCTGAATGGTAGTATTCAGCATAAAAGTAGATAAAGAAGCTATTCTATTCCCAACAAATGATCTTCTCTTGTTTATGCCAGATATGTTCTCCATGAGAAAATGTTGTCTGTCAAAATGGTGATTTTTGTGGTCCTTTTTTAGGCATACAAAACCTTCGCTAATCGAGTCAATAACTTGAAGAAAAAGTTGGATCAATTAAAGTCAACCCTTCCTGATCCTGAAGAATCACCAGTCCCTTCTCCCAGTATGGATGCTCCTTCCCCAACTGGTTCGGAGTCTCCATTTCAGGGAATGGGAGGTGAGGAATCCCAGTCACCAACCATGCAGAGTGACAAATCTGCCACACCTGAACCTGTGACAGATAATCGTGACGTAGAAGACATGGAACTCTCAGATGTAGAAGACGATGGATCAAAAATCATTGGTATGTCCTTGTGTGGTTAACAGATTGCTTACTATGCGTTAAATTTGCTTTCCTACCAATTAGTCAGTTGTAGGCAGGCTGTAAAAGATAGTTCAAGCCAAGCCTGGTGGAATATATATTCTGAGCAGATAGAAGCAGGAAGAGCAGAAGTTCAAGGTCATGAGACTGTCTCAAAACAAATAAAATAATAATTTAGCCCATATAATTAGAACACTTTCCAAATTGGAGAGTACTGCTTCTATAGCAGCCTTTACTATTTCAGCTAGTTGCTAGTTGTTGTAACTCATGCCTTTAATGCCAGAACACTGTGAGTTCCAGGTCAGCCTGGACTAGAGTAAGAATCTACTTCAAAAACCTAAGAAAAACAACTTTTTCTGCACAGAAAAGCTTTTAACCCTCAAGTCAAGAAACAGTTGGGACATGTTATTGTTTATTTCAAAGGTAAAATCCATATAAGAGAAGAATATGATATTGTCTCTTTTCCTTGCTGATACAGTGGAGGACAGAAAGGAAAAACCTGTGGAAAAATCAGTTGTCTGCACGTCTGTCCCTACAAAGCCAACAGAAAGTATCTCAAAGGGCTCGTCCAGTGCCCCAGTGCCTGCAACCATGGCGACAGCTCCACCTCTTCCCAAGCCTGGGACCACTTCTCTTCTGTCCCCGTCTCCAACCTTGGCTTTGCCAAACCTGGCTAATGTGGATCTGGCAAAGATCAGTTCTATCCTCAGCAGCCTAACATCAGTCATGAAAAATACTGGTAAGTAAGCCCAGTATTGTATTGTCTCTTATTCTCAAAACTATTACTGTAGGCCCAATGTGGTGGTGCACACTTTTAATCCCACCCAGCACTTTGATCCCAGGATCACTGTAGAGTACATCGTGAATTCCAGGTCAGCTTGGGCTAGAGTGAGACCCTACCTTTAAGTTAAAAAGCTCCCGGGCTGGAGATAGGGCTTAGTAGTTAAGTTGCTTGCCTGTGAAGCCTAAGGATCCATGCTTCATCTCTATCCAGATCTCACATAAGCCAGATGCACAAGAGTGGCACAAGTGTCTGGAGTTTGATTGTAGTGGCTGAGACCCTGGTGTGCCAATTCTCTCTCTCTCACTTTGCTGTCTCTCTAAAAAAAAAAAAAGAAAAGAAAAAAGAATCCCCTCTGGTGCATGCCTTTAATCCCACCCAGCATTTGGGAGGCAGAGTTTGGATTGCTATGAGTTTTAGGCCAGTATGAAGCTATCAAGTGAGTTGCAGGTCAGCCTGAGCTAAAGTGAGGCACTACCTCAAAAAAACAGACAAGGAGTGGGTGTGGTGGTGCACTCCTTTAATGCCAGCACTTGGGAGGCAGAGGTAGGAGGACCCCTGTGAGTTTGAGGCCACCCTGAGAATTGGAGAGATGGCTTTAGCGGTTAAGGCACATGCCTGTGAAGCCTAAGGACCCAGGTTCGATTCTCTAGTTCCCATGTAAGCCAGATGCACATGGTGGCACGTGTGTCTGGAGTTCGTTTGCAGTGGTTAGAGGCCCTGGCACACTCTTTCTCTCTCTCTCTCCCTCTCTAAATAAATAAATAAATAAATAAATAAATAAATAAATAAATAAATAAATAAATAAATACAAGAGCTTAATGTCTTGGTACATGCCTTTAATCCCAGCAGTTGGGAGCAGAGATGGGAGGATCACTATGAGTTAGAGGCCAGCCTGAGACTACATAGTGAATTCCAGGTCAGCTTGGGCCTCGAAACAAAAATAAAATAAAAAATCAGCTTTGTAAGCTTTGTGTCTTAAAATGTAAAAATGTTAATGAGATTGCTTATATAATCTCATTTTATTTATTTATTTATACATTTATTTATTATTTGTGTGGGTCTTAGTTTAGCCCAGGCTGACCTACAACTCTCTCTGCCTAGACATATGCAGTGGAGGAGCTCTTTCGTTGTGGCTCTGATCCTCCACTCACCCAACAGTATTTATTGAGTACCACAGAGCTCTGAGGTGGCACCTTCTGGTAGAGGAAAAAGAAGTAGGTGTTTGTGGTCTGATTCTACTGTGGTTCTGAAAACTAATGAATATGTTGCTTGCTACTTGTTTGAAAGGTGTTCCCAGCAGGTGGGGAAAATATAATCAAAGTTTCAGATTTTTTTTGAGTATATCAAAAAAGGGATCATTTGTAGATAAGTCACAAAATACTTGCTGTTAATTGCTGTCAGGAATTAAAAGGTTGTCTGTTTTGACTATTGAATGTATTGAGTTCATCTTTCCTCCACCAGGGGTCAGTCCTGCATCAAGACCTTCTCCAGGAACTCCTACTAGTCCCAGCAACCTCACCAGTACCACGAAAACACCTGCACCTGCCACAACAACTGCTCACAACCCTCTGGCAAATATCCTCTCAAAAGTGGAGATCACTCCAGAGAGCATCCTCTCTGCTCTTTCCAAAACCCAGACACAGTCAGCCCCTGCACTGCAAGGTAACTAACATGTACCAGAAGGATGTGAAGGGCATGTCATTTTCCCCCTTCCTCCCCCCCTTGTGTGCTTGCATGCAAATAAATAAGTTTAAAAAAAAAATTCAGGCTGGCTAAGGCTCTTTCTGCAAAGCCAAAGGACCCTGGTCCCACGTAAGCCATGCACAAGGTGGCGTGAGCACCTGGAATTTTTTAGCAGCTAGAAGCCCTGATGCTCCCGTTCTCTCCCTCCCCCTTTCTGTCTCTCAAATAAATAAAATGTAAAAATATTTTTAATATTTTATAGGGCTAGTGAGATGGCTTAACAGTTAAGGCTCTTTTTTTATTGACAACTTCTGCACTTACATACAAAAAAATGCATATTTCCCTCCCCTCCCCCCATTCCTCCAGTTAAAGCACTTGTCTGCAAAGCCAAAGGACCCAGGTTTAATTGCCCATGACCCACATAAGCCAGATACACAAAGAGGCACATACATCTGGAGTTTGTTTGCAATGGCTAGAGGACCTGTTGGACCCATTCTCTCTTTCTGTCTGCCTCTTCCCTTCTCTCTGTCTCAAAATAATAATTTAAAGAAAGGTTTTTTTGTGTGTGTGTGTGCTTATTTATTTAAAAAAAAACTCAAAGGCCGGGCGTGGTGGCGCACGCCTTTAATCCCAGCACTTGGGAGGCAGAGGTAGGAGGATCGCCATGAGTTCGAGGCCACCCTGAGACTATATAGTGTATTCCAGGTCAGCCTGGGCTAGAGCGAGACCCTACCTTGAAAAAAAAAAAAAAAAAAAAAAAAACTCAAGCTGGGCGAGGTGGGATATGACTTTAATCTTTAATCCTAGCACTTCTGCTTTCTGTGCTAGCATGAAGCCCTAAGTTAGATCGCAAACACCCATGTTAAAAGACAGGCATAGCCACACATGCCTATAAACCCCAGTGCTGAGGAAGGTGCAGTCAGATGGATTGCTGGAGGTCACTGGTTAGCCTGTCTAATAGAAAAATGAAGCCGGGCGTGGTGGCACATGTCTTTCATCCCAGCACTGGGGAGGCAGAGGTAGGAAGATCGCTGAGAGTTCAAGGCTACCCTGATACTAAATAGTGAATTCCAGGTCAGCCTGAGCTAGAGTGAGACCCTACCTTGAAAAAACAAAAAAAGAAAAAAGAAAAATGAGACTCCAGGCCTGGTGTGGTGGTTCACACCTTTAATCCCTAAGAGGATTAAAGTTCAAGGCCACCCTGAGACTACATAGTGAACTCCAGGTCAGTTTGGGCTAGAGTGAGACCCTACCGTCAAAAACCAAAAAAGAAAAAGAAAAATGAGACTCCAGGTTTAATGAAAAGACTATGTCTCAGGGCTGGAGAGATGGCTTAGCAGTTAAGGCACCTGCCTGCTAAGCCTAAGAACGCTGGTTCCAATCTCCAGGTCCCACGTTTTGCCAGATGCAAAGTGATGCAAGGGCGCAATGCCGCACTTGCCCACAAGGGGGCGCAAGCATCTGGGGTTCGTTCATAGCGGCTCAGAGGCTGCTGGCGCACCCACTCTCTGTCTCCCTCTCTCTCTCTCTCTCTAAGTCTCTCTGTGTCTCTCTCAAAAAAAAAAAAAAAAAAAAAGACTATGTCTCAGAAATATGGCAGAAGAATAATAGAGGACACCTGACAGTTTCTTCTAGCCTCAGCACTGTGCCTACAGGGGTCATGCATCGGCACATGCATGTGCTCACCAAGAATAGTACTCCTGAGCTGGATGTGGTGGCGCACACCTTTAATCCCAGCACTCAGGAGGCAGAGGTAGGAGGAAAACTGTGAGTTTGAGGCCATCCTGAGACTACATAGTGAATTCCAGGCCAGCCTGGGCTAGAGTGAGACCCTACTTTGAAAAAAAAAAAAGTACTCACTATTCCAACAAATGTCTGAATGTTGTATGTGCTGTTTCCTTCTTGAGAGAAACAGTGTACGTGACCCTACTAGAGAAAATTACAGCAGATGGAAAGGCAAGAATATCCATTTGCTTTTAGTGAGACATTTCCACAGATGAAACACAAGACATCCTGGCTTAAAATGTTGTTTTAAGAAGAATTCTGTTTCCTTTGTTTCCCTGCTTTGCTTTAATTAAACTATAAATGATTCTGACATTAAAATCCCTCCCTTCCCTCCTACCTTTTATTGTTTGACTTGTTTCAGACTGTACTGGAAATGTTTCAGCGATTTGCTGTGTTAGATTAACAAGGCTGACTTTTACTTTTTGCTCTTCATATTTTAAAGTCTGTGTGGTTCCCACAAGAATGAATGAAAGGGAATAGCTAATAAGCCCATGATGTTGTTTTATATGGTGGATAGTTGTTCTTTTTTAACCCCTCTAATCTTTGTTTCTCCAGGCCTGTCATCTTTACTTCAGAGTGTCACTGGGAACCCAGTGCCAGCCAGTGATGCTGCATCCCAGAGCACTTCAACCTCCCCTGCCAACACCATAGTCTCTTCTGTAAAGGGAAGAAATCTGTCTTCAAATACCCAATCTTTTATCTCCAAAAGCTTCAACTATTCTCCTAATTCATCAACTTCTGAAGTCTCTTCAACTTCAGCCAGCAAGGCATCAATTGGGCAAAGCCCAGTGCTTCCAAGCACTACTTTTAAACTACCATCCAACACTCTCGGGTTTACAGGTACCCACAATACTAGCCCCGCTGCCCCTCCTACAGAAGTTGCCATGTGCCAACCTTCAGAGGTCTCCAAGCCAAAGCTGGAGTCAGAGTCCACATCCCCAAGCTTGGAAATGAAGATCCACAACTTCTTAAAAGGTAATCCTGGTTTCAGTGGCTTAAACTTAAACATCCCAATCCTGAGCAGTTTGGGGTCTAGTGCTTCATCAGAGAGCCATCCCTCAGACTTCCAGCGTGGCCCTACTAGCACCTCAGTGGACAACATTGATGGAACCCCTGTGCGGGATGAGCGGAGTGGGACGCCCACCCAGGATGAGATGATGGACAAGCCCACGTCCAGCAGTGTAGATACTGTGTCCCTGCTTTCTAAGATCATTAGCCCTGGCTCCTCAACACCCAGCAGTACAAGATCACCGCCCCCAGGAAGAGACGAAAGCTACCCCCGGGACCTCTCCAATTCTGTCTCTACTTATCGGCCCTTTGCCCTGGGCAGTGAATCGCCCTATAAGCAGCCTTCTGATGGGATGGAGAGACCGTCTTCCCTGATGGACTCTTCCCAGGAAAAGTTCTTTCCAGATACTTCTTTCCAAGAGGATGAGGATTACCGAGATTTTGAGTATTCAGGGCCTCCACCCGCTGCCATGATGAACCTAGAGAAGAAACCTGCCAAATCTATCCTGAAGTCAAGCAAGCTTTCTGATGCCTCTGAGTACCAGCCAATTTTATCCAGTTATAACCACAGGGCCCAAGAATTTGGGGTAAAGTCTGCTTTCCCTCCATCTGTAAGGGCCCTTCTGGACTCTAGTGAGAATTGTGACCATCTCACATCTTCCCCTGGGTTATTTGGTGCCTTCAACATAAGAGGGAATGAACCAGGGGCTGACCGTTCACCATCACCCAGTAAGAATGATTCCTTTTTCACCCCTGACTCCAACCATAATAGCTTGTCTCAATCTACCACTGGGCATCTCACTTTGCCACAGAAGCAGTACCCAGACTCTCCTCAGCCAGTCCCACATCGTTCCCTTTTCTCTTCACAGAATACCCTTGCTGCTCCCACGGGCCACCCACCCACGTCAGGCGTGGAGAAAGTCCTGGCCTCCACCATTTCCACCACATCGACGATTGAGTTTAAGAATATGCTTAAAAACGCCTCGCGCAAGCCCTCAGATGATAAACATTTTGGCCAGACCCCAAACAAAGGCACATCAAGTGATGGTGTCAGTCTGTCAACCCTTACCCAGCCCAGCTTGACGAATCCTGATGAGCAGCAGCAAGAAGAGCACTACCGCATAGAAACGCGAGTCTCCTCCTCGTGTTTAGATCTGCCTGATAGCACCGAAGAAAAGGGGGCCCCTATAGAAACTTTGGGGTATCATAATGCAGCCAATAGGAGGATGTCAGGAGAGCCAATACAGACGGTAGAGTCCATTCGAGTTCCTGGGAAGGGAAATAGAGGACATGGGCGTGAGGTCTCAAGGGTAGGTTGGTTTGATCTGAGCACGTCAGGCAGCTCCTTTGACAATGGTCCCTCAAGTGCCTCTGAGTTGGCATCCCTTGGGGGTGGGGGCAGTGGAGGCCTCACTGGCTTTAAGACAACAGCATACAAGGAAAGGCCAGCCCAATTTCAGGAGAGTGTCGGCAGCTTTCGTTCCAGCAACTTCAACTCAACATTTGAGCATCATCTTCCGCCCTCCCCCTTGGAACATGGGACACCCTTCCAGAGAGAGCCAGTGGGGCCATCATCTGCCCCACCTGCCCCTCCTAAGGATCATGGTGGCATCTTCTCCCGAGAGGCACCCACTCATCTACCCTCTGTGGATCTTTCGAACCCCTTTACGAAGGAGACAGCCCTGGCCCGTGCAGCCCCTCCTCCTCCTCCTCCTCCTCCTCCTCCTCCTGGCGAGCACAGCGGAGTTCCTTTTCCTGCCCCACCCCCTCCTCCACCCCCTGGGGAACTTAACAGCGCTGCTGGGAGTGGTGTTCCCTTTTCTACTCCACCCCCTCCTCCACCTCCTGTTGACCACGCTGGGGTTGTACCTTTCCCAACCCCTCCGCTGCCAGAGCATGCAGTGACAGGGGCTGTGACAGTTTTTCCCAAGGACCATAGTTCCCTCCTTCAAGGGACCCTGGTTGAGCATTTTGGAGTGCTCACGGGACCCAGGGACCATGGGGGCCCCAGCCAACGGGACCTCAACGGCCCTGGCCTTGGCCGTGTACGAGAGAGCCTGAGCCTACCTTCCCACTCTCTGGAGCACTTAGGCCTGGCCCGTGGAGGAGGTGGCAGTGGCCTCCCGTTGGGTCCCTCACACAGAGACGTCAACCCGAGTGGTATGATTTTACGGAGTCCCCGGCCAGACTTTCGGCCTAGGGAAGCTTTTCTCGGCAGAGACCCATTCCACAGTTTAAAGAGACCCAGGCCGCCTTTTCTTAGGGGCCCTCCATTCTTTGCACCAAAACGCCCATTCTTCCCTCCCAGGTACTGATGGAAACGAAGGGAAAGGCATTTTGGACAGTCTAGAGAGCATTGGAAGTAGCAGTTTGGTTTATTGTTTTGTTTTCCCTTGATTATTTTCTTTAACGAAGGGCCTCCTTTCAAATTAAGAAGTCATATATGCTGACATTTTGCTCTTATCCAGTCCTCGCTCCCTCTTGCACATACCACCTTTACCCAGTTGGGTGTTTTTTTTTTTTTTTCTTTTCTTTTTTAAAAAAAGGTAAACATTTTAAAAAGCCACTTCATTTGGCTGGGGGGTCTGGGGAGTGGGGAGGAAAGCAAGCTTTTACCCAGTCTACTGGAGAGTATTTATGTGTGAAATAAAACTTCCATCAGTACAGATAACATGTGCAATGTTGGGGTGTTATTTTGGGCTTGGCTTGTCTTAAGTCTTGGAAGGATTTCTTTCCCCTTTTCTTTCCAGCTAAGTAACTTCGGTGAGCAGCTTAGCTCCTTTCCTCATATTCTCTGTGCTCTGTGTCAGCCAGGAGGTGCTGGTAAGGAAGGCAGTGTGGGAGACCTCTGGTCTGTCAGATTCGTTTGTTTGATTTTTAAAGGCACGTTGAAATTGAGTTCTTTACCTTTCCAAAATCTTTTAATTTGTTTTTTATTCATCCTGTTTTCTCAAAGCTGTTGTTACCAGGTCATAATTTTCAGGCAGTATTCATTCTATGGTAAATAGTTTTCTCCTTGTTGGGTGTGGTGGCGCATGCCTATAGTCCCAGCTCTAGAGAAGCAGTGACAAGAGAATGTTGAGTTTGAGACCAGCCTGGGTCAGGTAGCATAATGAGACCTTTCTCGAAAATGTGGGGCAGGAGACAGTTTTCCCTTTGTCCTTAGAATAAAAGGAAAATGTAGGAGTGACTACAATGTAAAGCTAGGAAAGAGACCATTAATAGTGTGATGGGACCTGACTGTGCTTTGTAAACCAGAAAGTAAGGAAAATTTTAAAGTAGTTTCCACACATCTTGTACTAAAGATCTTGCTTACCATTTATTTCTTGACTTTCTCCCTCACTTATCACTTCTGTTTTGACTAAATCAGTACAAGGTATAATTGAAATGTCCCTGCAGTTTTAGGTATAATAGACATGAATTTTACCATGGTGCTTCCCTAATGCAATACTCTGGTGGTTTTCAGCAATGTCAGCTTTTAAAGAAAGCACAGTGCTTGTCTTTAAATTCTTTTCCCTTTGCCTCCCATATCCACCACTAACTATTGCTGGGATTTCAAAGGAGAGATTTGGTAATACCCTTATATATCACCTCTTCAGATGTGTCCTAGGAACGTGTGGATATTTCTAGACGTGTCTTTACCAAGAAATGGGGGGACCCGAGAAATCCAAGTTGACCCCACTCTGCTGATAGCAGTCTTAACATTTTCAACGCTCAAGCTTTGGATAAGTCCCCACCGCCAAATCCCAGTATGAAGTAAAGAATGTTTTGCTGAGTCATTCACTTAAGAGTTTTCCGTCTCCCTGGACTACAAGGATTGTTTGTATTGATTGTTTGTATTTATATATCCAACACTCAGGAAAAAGACGATCACTATACTTAGAGTACTTTGACCTTTGTATCTAGGGACGCTTAATTTTTATTTAGTGTTCTACACCAAGGTACACACTGATAATGTCCAGCTAGATGTGTAAAACAATATGTGTTGAGGTTTTGAAGGAATCGTTGAAGATTACACATTTTTTTCTCCCAAATTAGGTTAGAAATAACTATAGGGAAGTACAGAAGTTGCTTTGAATTCCTCAATGAATAGCAAAGATGGAGAGAGAAATATAGTGGTAGAAAACAATTCTTTGCGTCAGAATAAACCACTTTTCAGAGAAAGCAGCCTACTCCAGGCATGCTTCATAGCCTGGGCGTTTTGTGTGATGTGGTCCTTGTGACTTCTTTGGGCTTACCTCGTGTTCAGTGGTCAGGGTGCGGCAAGTTACTCATCTCCCCAATGCGTGTCTGGTCCTCTAGCAGCTCTTTCTTTGTTCTTCTCAAGTTTCTCAGCCCTGTAGCTCTCCTCACAAAAACATGCATGATACCATGACCTTCTGTGTGGGACGGGTATATAGTATAGCAAAGTAAAGTATAGTTATATTGAGTCCTAAGACATTTGTTTAGTTTTTTAGTTAAAAAAAAAAAGCATGAGAGAGGAGAGAGAGAGAGATTGGGGTGGGCAAGGGAGAATTGTATATAACATTCAGAGTTGGATTTTTTTTTTTCTAGAAGTCAAGGGAGGGTGTTTTTCATTCTAGTATAAAAGAATGTGAGTTCTTCTGCTCTTGTTTAAGCTAAATATAGTGTTTACTTGAAAAGGGTCTCAGACCATTTGATTTTATAAAAAAGTGGGAATATCAGGAAGTGGCTTCTTGAATGCTGGGTCCTCAAAAATACAATGAAAGAGCCGGGCGTGGTGGTGCATGCCTTTAATCCCAGCACTTGGGAGGCAGAGGTAGGAGGATCGCCATGAGTTCGAGGCCACCCTGAGACTACATAGTGAATTCCAGGTCAGCCTGAGCTACAGTGAGACCCTACCTCGAAAAACAAACAAAAAAATACGATGAAAGTGAGAAGTTTTTTCAGTTTAAAGATGGACTTTTAAGGGGTTAGGTTTTTGTGGAGTACTTTTGTTTTGCCACCAAATCTTCTGTGCATTTGTTTCAGGATGGAAGTGAGGATTTGTATGAGACTGTCAGCTGTTTTAAGAAAACCTGTCTACAACAGTAAATGAAGACAACACTGTATATATGTGATATAGTGAAACAAACACAATTCTGGTATTCATAAAAATGATACAAAGGGGTTTTATTCTTTCTGTGTCTGCAACTTAAACTCCTTGACCGTGCTCTG
This sequence comes from Orientallactaga sibirica, assembly GCA_036365145.1. NCBI lineage: Eukaryota > Metazoa > Chordata > Mammalia > Rodentia > Dipodidae > Orientallactaga > Orientallactaga sibirica. The sequence continues at coordinate 23,342,837 of JAEOAD010000025.1, forward strand.
ACTTTTGTATTTCACCCCAAGTTTAAAAAAATAAACAAGATATTTTTTAAAGAATGCATAATATAGTGTGTCTTAGCAAGGATATGGTTCATATGAAAGCAGAATATGAGACGTCACTGAGGTCCTTGGTGCTCACTGTAAGTCATAAGGAATTTTAATGGATGCACTAATGCTGCCTCAGATTCAATGATACAGGTCAGCAGCTGGGTCCTTAGGGTTCTGTAAGAGTTTACTCTGCAGGCAGCTTAGGCCCTCTTGTCTCCTTTCCCAAGAATGGAGATGAGGATTTGGTTTGATTCCAGGAGAGGTAAAGTGAGCAAAGTGGGGTTTTTGTTCTTTTTAAGAGAGACAATGGGCGCACCAGGGACTTTAAGCTGCTGTGAACAAACTCCAGATGTGTGCACCCCCTTGTACACACTTGCGTCACTGGCTGGCTACGTGGGGCCTGGAGATTAGAACATGCGTTCTTAGGCTTCTCAGGCAAGCGCCTTAAGCACTAAACCGTCTCTCCAGCCCCAAAGTGGGATTTTTAATCTTTGCCAGAAACCCAGTGTTTGTGATCTCTGTGGCACAGCAAGCCTATCTAGACAATGTGAATGTGCTAGACTAGTTGCAGAATACCCACTAGTCCTGAAGTTGCCTGTTGATTCAGAGTTAAGCTTCAGCCATTACTGTTTTGAAGCTGCTGTAAATTACTGCTTCCCTTCCCCCTTTTAATCAGTGGGGTGCTTGTTAAGACTTAAAAAGAGATCTGTTGAATTGATTTTCTCACATGTTCTGTGCGGAAAACAAGTACATGCTTTAGAGGCAACAAAAATAAGATCGTTTTGAAATGTGTGTCAATATCATTTAATAAAACAACTAGTTCTAAAGGTTTGACATTTTTCTTTTGGGCTTTGACCAAGGGCCCCTGGCTTTGCTAGTGAATGGACATAGGATGAAACTTCTCCAGGAGCTGAAACTGCTGCTTTGTGGAGCAGGTTTGTGGTTGGAAAACCTAAGCTTTTCCCCAGCAAAGATGCAACACAAGTACTGGAGGCTGAAGGGGAACCAACTACAGAATGCGGAAAGAAAAGCCTGGATGGAACTTTGAAGTTGTAACTGCATTAGCTTTTGGTCCTGGTTATGTGGGAAGGGGAGTGAGAGTGGGGCACGTGCCCATTTCTGAGGCATAGAGATTCCACAGACCACCCACCCATCTCATCCCTTCCTTACAACCATCTGCACTCTCCTCTTCCAGCTGTTCCTGTATGTACAAAAAGAAAAGAAAAGAAATATCTCCAATATCTTGCGTTCTGGTTTAATAAAATACTTTTTTGTTGTTGTGTGGTTGACTTCCCCTCTCACATTGACTTCTGCACTTAAGGTCACTGAAGGTGATCTTAGCGTTCAAGATGTTAATGGCTGTGTTGATTTTCTGTTTGTAGTGATGGCCAGTGAAACAGGATGCACTATATAGGTAATTACTTGTGAGTCTTCCAGAAGTTGTATAATAGTGAATTGAGAAGCATTTTTGTGTTTTGATTGTTTAGCTTGTGGTGCTAAAGACTGAACCAGGGCCTTGTGCATGCCAGGCGAGCACTTCTGGACAAGCACTCTACCACTGGCTATACCCACAGTCTCCCAAGGAGCTTTTTGAATATATATATTATTGTGGGGGGGGGATTTGAGGTAGGGTTTCACTCTGGCCCAGGCTGACCTGGAATTCACTCTGTAGTCTCAGGGTGGCCTCAAACTCACAGCAATCCTCCTACCTCTGCCTCCCAAGTGCTGGGATTAAAAGTGTGCACCACCACACCTGGTCCAAGAAGCCTTTGGTGGGGGGGTTCAATTTTTTCGAGGTAGGATCTCGCTCTAGCCCAGGCTGACCTGGAATTCACTGTGTAGTCTTGGGGTGGCCTTGAACTCACAGTGATCCTGCTACCTCTGCCTCCCGAGTGCTGGGATTAAAGGTGTGTGCCATCACGCCAAGCTACTCTTGTAGGCCTTTTTTTAAAGCAAGCATAGAGTCGATAGAGGTGGTGGAAAGATCTTGCTGGTCAGTTCTTTCACCACATGTTTTTCATTTGTATATTGGCTGTCATGCAAAGGCCAATTAACCCTTACCTCTTACCCCATCCTCTTTCCATAACCCAGTGAGGCTTAATAAATGGAATGCTGGCATAAAGGAGTAACAGGGTAGCCAGGCCTTGGTCACTGGCAGGGTAGAAGACAATGAATAGCAGCAGCCTTGATTGTGGGGAGCTCCTCTGAGCATGTGTCACACAGCACCTCAGAAATGGAAGCAGCCTAGGAACACACCCAGCTCTTAGGAGGAACTGCCATGCTGGCTGTTGAGAATCAGTCACCCTTTCTTCTTGGCCTCGTGAGACTTTGACCTGCCACAAGATTATTTTTATTTTTATTTTTTTTTACCCTTACAGCAGCAAGGTTAGACTTTGCCATTGGCCTCTGTGGGCATAGTATTCCCCCTACCTTGTTTTATTCAAGCTGGTCTTAAATAGCAGGAATGCTTGAATGATCTCTGTCTAAACAGTAACACTATCAGAATGGGTCTTGGGGTATTGGGGTGTTTCTCATACTTGCTTATGAGTAACTGTAGACAAGCCTGATCAGTTGCTGTTCCCAATTGTTGAGTGATAACTCATTGAGGCTACGTAGGTAGGGCTACTAGAGGGCCCCTAGTAAGAGTTACTGCACTGAAGTAAATACACCACCTGTTCTGTGTAGACCAGAAATATATGTGCCAAGAGAAAGGAGCAAGTGTGATGTTAAATTACATATCAGAGTGATTTCTGATGCTGCAGATGGTAGAAAGGGGAAAATCTTTTTTGCTTAGCTACAGGTTTGAAGAGGGCAGTTGTTTGGTAGTAGAATGCTTACCTAGCAAGTGTAAGGCCCTGGGTTCAATCCCCAACTTGACACATACAAAACAGCCTCGGATAAGTATAGCTTGTTTGAGGGACTAGAGTTTTAGACACCATATATATATATATATATATATGAATAATTTGCAAGAAGAGAGAGTGGGCACTCAGACGAACTGCAGATGCAGGCGCCACTGTGCATCTGGCATTATGTGGATACTGGGGAATAGAACCCTTGGCTGTTAGGCTTTGCTGGCAAGCCCCTTAACTGCTGAGCTATCCAATCCTGGTTCCTGGTTTGGTGGGGAGATGGGTTTTTGTTTTTCACTTAAGATTGAACTCAGTATTTCATGCGCTATATTTTTATTCCCTTCCCTTTGGTCTCATCTAGGCAAGTCAAAAGTTGACAGCACGGATGTGGGTCAAAGGCTAGGGCGCTTTGCATTGCCAACTGAGAAGTAAAGGCTGCATCTTTCTGTATTTGACTCAAAGGGGTGTTGGCTAGCCCAGACTACCCCAGACCTGTTCAGGTTCATGGCAAACAAAATATCCCAGCAAATTTACTTCCTTGTTCCATTGCGTTTCCATATTTTGTGAAATACTCAAATACTTTTGTCAAGTGATTTGTGGTCAAGAGAAAACTTCTCGGGTTATTTCTGGGGGAGTGAGGGTAAAGGGTATTGACAGCATCCCTCCCCCCACCCCCACCCCCCAGTGCTACAGCTCTTCCTTCCTACATGGGATAACATTTAAGGTGGCTAGTCCCTGCCAGAAGCAAGTACAGATTGGTAAAGTATGAAGCGTGGCTCATCCTAGACCTTGTATCTACGTCACTAAGCACTCTTGTACCTGACTTCGTTGCTGTCTCGTGCGTTTAGCACTTGATTACCTTGAGTCTCAAAAGCATTTGGTGGGCTAGAGGTGTAACCCAATGGTAGAGCACGTGCAAGGCCACAGGCTCGATGTCCCATATTGAAAAAAAAAAAGGTGTCAAAGACAATGTTTTTCTATTTTACTTTAAAAGCCTCTGTCTTGTCTGGCACGGTGGTGCACATCTTTGATCCTAGCACTTGGGAGGCAGAGGTAGGAGGATCGCCATGAGTTTGAGGCTAGCCTGAGACTACATAGTGGATTCCAGGGCAGCCTAAGCTAGAGTGAGACCCTATCTCAGAAAACCAAAAGATAAATAAAATAAAAGCCTCTGTCTTGCTTGGTGTGGTGGCACACTGTCTTTAATCCCAGCCCTAAGGCTGAAGTAGGAGGAGAACTGAGTTCAAGGCCAGCCTGAGACTGCATAGTGAATTCCAGGTCAGCCTGGGCTATAGTGAACCCCTACCTTGAAAAACCAAAAAAAAAAAAAAGCCTCTCTCTTCCAATGCATTCCTTCCACACACATACACACAGGTAAATGGAGGGATCTGCTTCTAAAAGCTAAGATAGATTTTGGGCTATGTGCTGATTCAAATAAAAAAATCTTCAATCTAGAATACTTTGGGGGGGGGTTGTTTTTTAGAGGCATATTCTCTAGCCCAGACTGACCTAGAACTCATTCTGTAGCCCAGGTTGTCTTCAAACAGCAACCCTCCTGCCTCACCCTCCCAAGTGCTGAGATTAAAAGCATGGGCCACCATGCCGCCTCAAAATATTCTTCAAAGTGGTTTAAAGCTATAAAAGCAACACCTCAACCAACACTAGCCAACTTAGGATATCCTTCTTAAAGAAAGAAGTAACCTGAGAACTTCTTAAAGTTTGACTTAAGGGTCTGGGACTCCCTTTCTTGAGGACTTCCCTTTTCTCTACCCTTTTTACCTTAACTTTTCTTGACATTTTATTGGAAGCACTTATTCCCTAAAGTCAAGTACCCTGTGGCCACAAGTTATCTGAGTCAGGTTCTCTGGGGAGGAAAGAGGAAACAAAGCAGTATTAGCAAAGATGATGCATGATGAGGAAGCAGGCCTCTGAGAAGCCAGCATAGTGAAATGTAAACAAGCAGGCCATGGGTTCAGGTAGATGAGCTTGAACTCCGGATATGGCATTCCTTGCTTTAAAAGGGAGCAGAAGAATACTACAAGAGTTGTTCAGGGGCTGGAGAGATGGCTAAGCAGTTAAGGTACTTGCCTGCAAAGCCAAAGGAATCAAGTTCAATAATCCAGTACCCATGTAAAGCCAGATTCACAAAGTGGCGCATGCATCTGGAGTTCGTTTTCAGCAGCTGCTGGAGGCCCTGCCGTGCCCATTTTCTCTCTCTCTCCTTCCCTTCCTGCTTATAAACAAAACTAAAAGTTGTTCAGAGAAAGACTGGGACTGGAGAGATGGCTTAGTGGTTAAGGCACTTGCCTGCAAAGCCTAAGGACCCAGGTTTAGTTCAGTACCCACATAAGCCAGATGCACAAGGTGGCACATGCATCTGGAATTCATTGGCAGTGTAGCTAGAGGCCCTGATGTGTTCATTCTCTATCTGTCCCTCTCTCACGCTCGCTCACTCTCAAGGTTTTTTAAAAAAGAATGAAATTGAATAATGAAATAGTCCTGCACCTAGGGATTCTGGCAGGCCGGGGTGAAGTGGACAACGGAAGTGGTTACAGGCTAGATGTTTCCCAGGCAGACTAGTGGGTTAAAATTCCCTGAGGCTCAGGCATATACTTGAACCATTAAGTAATGAACTGGCCTTAGCTGGTTGGCTTAGTACAATAGATAAGATGGAATGACATTCCTTCTTCCACTGCCTCACAAGTTATCTGGTGATGGTGTGGTAGCTGACCCATCAGCATTGCCTCAGCACACAGTAGACCATCTGTAAATGTTTGAAGGATGAATGTGGGGAGCTGCTCTCAGGGTAGTTACTCCACCATCCCACTATGATCCTAACAAGAACATAAAAGACTGAAGAAATGGTGTTAATGTGTCTCTTGAAGCTGCAAGTCTGTACAATGAGCTGTACCTACTGAACTCAGTTATTTATAAAGCACCTGCTGTTTTGTTGCCTGCAATGTAACACTATCCTGCCTCTTGTGATCAGAACCACAAGAAATGTTCTGTCCTTGTCATCTTCTCCGAACGCTGCTTAGCAATGCTCACTGCCTTCTGACCCTCTGTGCACACACAAGTAACGTTCCTCTCCCATATTGTCTCGTTTGCTTTGTATTTCAGGATAGCTATCATAGCAGAAGATGGAGCCTATTCCTCAGATCAACTGCACTCTGCACATAGAACTTCTGGCCCCTCTGGAAATCTAGATTAAACCGCTTTCTCTGACAACTCTTCCACCACAAGCCGTGATTTACCTTCATTGCTGAAACTTGAGAACCAACTCTTACCATCCTCACCCCCAGGTGAGGGACCAACTGGGAAGTACTGAGTGCCTCACAGCTGCTAACAAATTCACTTCCCTTCCTGCTTGACTACACTCTGACCATGTTTCTATTTGTGCCATGTAGAACTAATTAGTCTTAGACCCTATATTTAGCGGGGAAAAGGAAAGAAGGGAGGGGTGGTGAAGAAGAGAGCTGTGATGGTAGTGAAAAGAACGAGGCTTCTATAAAGAACACTAGTCGGCTGGGTACCTCTTTCTGAGTAATACTGGGTGTTAAACTATAAAGAATGGTGTGGTAGAAGAGTGCAAGTCTTGGATTCAGAAGCCGACATCAGCACTTAACTAGTTTACCTCAAATCATTTGTCTTCTCTGACCTTAAATTCCATATCTGGGGCTGGAAAGATGGCTTAACAGTTAAGGCGCATGCCTGCAAAGCCTAAGGACCCAGGTTCAATTCCCCAGAACCCACGTAAGCCAAATGCACATGGTGGTGCATGCACCTGGAGTTCGTTTACAGTAGCTACAGGCCCTGGCGTGCCCATTCTCTCTCATAAATAAATAAATAATAAATTAAGCTGGAAAAAAAATAAAAATAAGCCAGGCGTAGTGGCGCACGCCTTTATTCCAGCACTTGGGAGGCAGAGGCAGGGGGATCACCGTGAGTTCAAGGCCACCTGAGACTACATAGTGAATTCCAGGTCAGCCTGGGCTAGAGCCAGACCCTACCTTGAAAAACCAAAGGAAAAAAAAAGTAATGACATATCCAGGATTTACACTAGGTTCTGTTTTCAATATCTGTGCTTGGTTCTTGCGAACCTTAAGGATAACGCATAAGAAATCCCACAGTGAAGCAAAATAATCATTTCTGCTGCTTTTTCCCCTCTCGCCCTCTAGAACGCTGCTCCTGTCCTCAAAGCTGCGGGTCCGCCGTAGCCACTTCCTGGATTGCGGGCGTGTGTAACAGCTTCCATCTTCCGGTCAGCCGGAACCACTTGCAAGGATTCTCGTGCTGTGTGGGGTGTGCCTCTGCGGTGTTCCTGGAGGTGGTGCCAGACCCGAGTGGCAGGTGCGCTATCCAATCGGCAAGGAGATTGTTGGGGTAGAAACCAATGAGAAGTCTAGCGTGGAAGTGGCGATGACCTGAGGATGGAGGCACCGAATTGAAGGAACATGGGGCTGTGTCACAAGTGGAGACCGCTGGGGCTCCAGCTGCGGCTGCTGGGGTTGCAAGCCTGCGAGCTACACACGGTGCGTGAGGTATGCAAAAGTTTCCAACCATGTAGCCCCAGCCAGAGCCCAGGGCATAGGCTCAACCAGGGCTACTCTATCCCTAAGCTTGCTGAGTCCTGTAGTTCCCCCAGCCGAAACCCTTGTATCTCCCACAGCCCCTTAAAACCAGGGATTAAATGTCCACTGCCCCCTACCACCTACCAGCCCCAGAAGTAATCACAGGATGTGTGGTACTTCCTAACATGTGTTTCCTTTAAAGGCCTCTGTGCTGACCCCTCCACATGGGTTGGCAGAGCGATGTGGCCTTTTTGAGGAGCTGTGGACTGCTCAAGTGAAAAGGTTAGCAAGCACGGCACAGAAGAAACGCCAGACTATTAAGATATCACTTCCTGGGGGCCAGAAAGTGGATGCTGTGGCTTGGAACACAACCCCATACCAACTAGCGCAGCAAATCAGGTATCAGGCCAGTACTGGATCTACCACAATTGTCCTTCTGTTTTCTCTGCATCTGATGAGGAACAAAAACATGTTCGTGTGTGTGTGTGTGTGTGTGTGTGTGTGTGTGTGTGTTCTTCTCCCTCCCTCCCGTCTGTATTCTCATTAAGATAGCCTTTTTTTTTTTTATGTTGAAATTGTATTTGTTTGTTTTGGGTGACGTGTGAGAGTGCAGGTACACACCTGAAGCTTTTTTTTTTTTTTTTTTTTTTTTTTGGAAGGAGGGAGTTTTGAGGTAGGGTCTCCCTCTAGACCAGGCTGACCTGGAATTCACTATGTAGTCTCAGGGTGGCCTTGAACTCAGGCTGATTCTCCTACCTCTGCCTCCCGAGTGCTGGGATTAAAGGCGTGCACCACCACGCTCAGCTCAGACCTATTTTTAAAAGCCAGAAATTACACCAGGTGTGGTGGCGCACGCCTTTAATCCCAGCACTCGGGAGGCAGAGGTAGGAGGATCGCCGAGAGTTTGAGGCCACCCTGAGACTACATAGTGAATTCCAGGTCAGCCTGGGCCAGAGTGAGACCCTACCTCGAAAAACCAAAAAATAAAAATAGGTCAGAGTTGGGAGGCAAGTGCTTTATCCACTGAGCAAGCACACACACCCCTTTTTGTTTTGAGATAGTGTGTAGCCCAGACTTGCCTTGAATTCACAAGGCTGATCTTGAACTCCCCCCGCCCCCCATAGGATTTCACTCTAGCCCAGGCTGACCTGGAACTCAAGGCAATTCTCCTACCTTTGCCTCCCAAGTGCAGGGATTAAAGGCGTGCACCACCACACCCAGCAGATCTTGAACTATTTTTTAAATTTATTTAAAGAGAGGCAGATATAGGGAGAGAATGAGCCCAGAAGAGCCTCCAGCCACTGCAAACCAACTCCAGATGCTTGTGCCACCTTGTGCATCTGGCTTACGTGGGTACTGGGGAATTGAACCTTGGGTCCTTAGACTTTGCAGGAAAGCACTGTAACCACTCTCTCCAACACCCCCCCCCCAATTTTTTTGTTTTGAACTTTTGATCGTCCTGCCTCCACCTCCTGAAGGCTGGGATTGCAGGCTTTGGTGCACCACCATTACTGGTTTATGCAGCCAAGTGAGTTGTATACCCAGCCCCTCCCCTTGTTTTTCTTTTCTTTTTTGTTTTTGTTTTTGCTTTTTTCCAGGTAGGGTCTTACTCTTGCCCAGGCTGAGTTGGACTTCATGTAGTCTCAGGATGGCCTTGAACTCATAGTGATCCTCCTACCTCTCCCTCCTGAGGCGTGGGTTTTTATTACTCTGGCGTGGGTTTTATTACTCTGGAACCTCATTTCCACTTTCAGAGTTTAGAGTTGCTTTGATATTAGCCTCTCTTTCCCCATGGATTGTAACCTTCACTTTTTCTTCATGTGCACTCCCTCCTGTGAAAGTTTAACACTGGCTGATACTGCAGTGGCTGCTCAAGTGAATGGAGAACTTTATGATTTGGAGCGGCCCTTAGAGACGGATTGTGACCTCAGATATCTGACATTTGATTCCCAGAGGGGAAAGCGGTAAGTTCCTTTCATGTGGAGAGCATGTTGCCTAGTAAACTGAATAATATTTAAGCAGAATACTCTCTTTTTTTCTTTTGCCTTAATTTCTCCATTTACAACTGGGAGTGGGACCTAATTACAGACATTATTGAGCATCAGACAATTCCTAAGCTGAAAACATCCAATGAAAAATTTTACTTAATATCGGTCTATTAAGCAAATATCATTTGTACTAGTGAAAAAAGGGAGAGTTTTAAAAACAGATGTTAATATACTTATTCATCCTCAACTCTTTTTTTTTTTTTTTTTAAGTTTTTTTATTATTAGCCGGGCGTGGTGGTGCTCACCTTTAATTCCAGCACTCAGGAGGCAGAGGTAGGAGGATCACTGTGAGTTCAAGGCCACCCTGAGACTACAGAGTAAATTTCAGGTCAGCCTTAGCTAGAGTGAGAGCCTACCTTGAAAAAACAAACAAAAATATACACACACACACATTATTTATTTATTTACTTGAGAGAGGGAAAAGAGAGAGAGAAAGAAAGAGAGAGAATGGGCACACCAGGGCCTCCAGACACTGCAAATGAACTCCAGATGCATCCGCCCCCTTGTGCATCTGGCTTATGTGAGTCCTGGGGAGTCAAACCTGGGTCCTTTGGCTTTGCAGGCAAACACCTTAACCACTAAGCCATCTCTCTAGCCCCTCCTTAACTTTTTTTTTTTTTTTTTTTTTTTTGAGGTAGGGTCTCACTCTAGCCCAGGCTGACCCAGAGTTCACTCTGTATTCTCAGGGTGGCCTCAAACTCATGGAGATCCTCTGCCTTCCCAGTGCTGGGATTAAAGGCATGCACCACCACGCCTGGCTTCTCCTTAACTCTTGGTTCCATACAGGTTAAGTCACCCATGGTATATTTTCAATTTGATTGTTTTCCATAACTGAACACACAACCTGGTGATCTCCCCACTTTGTCCTTTCATGCCAGCTCAAGTAACGTATACCTTGTCTATTAAAATTAGAAAAATGGAGCTGGGCGTGGTGGTGCACGCCTTTAATCCCAGCACTCGGGAGGCAGAGGTAGGAGGATTGCCGAGAGTTCGAGGCCACCCTGAGACTACATAGTGAATTCCAGGTCAGCCTTGGCCAGAGTGAGACCCTACCTCGAAAAAACAAACAAAAAAAAAAAATTAGAAAAATGGAACTCTTTTATTATCTGAGTATAAATAAGGCCCCAAATCTATGAGTGGTTCTGTCACACTAGATTCCTGGACTAGAAAACAACGGCACTATAAAACCAGACACGGGGGCTGGAGAGATGGCTTAGCATGTACATGCAAAGCCAAAGGACCAAGGTTTGAATCCCCAGGACCCACGTAAGCCAGATGCGCAAGGTGGCACATGCATCTGGAGTTTGTTTGCAGCAGCTGGAGCCCCTGATGTGCCCATTCTCTCTCTCTCTCTTTGCCCCCACCCACAAACAAAACCAGAGGGCTGGGCTACTCACATACCATGACTGAGGACCTTGGTTCAATCCTCCCTAGCTCTACAAAAAAATAGAAGAAGAAGAAGAAAAAGAAGAAGAAAGCTGGTGGGAGTACAACAAAAGCAATAACAACAAAATACCAGAATTCTGCCGGGCGTGGTGGCTCATGCTTTTAATCCCAGAACTCGGGAGGCAGAGGTAGGAGGATTGCTGTGAGTTCAAGGCCACCCTGAGACTACATAATGAATTCCAGGTCAGCCTGGGCTAGAGCGAGACCCTACCTTAAAAAACCAAAACATAGCCAGGCGTGGTGGTACATGCCTTTAATCCCAGTACTTGGGAGGCAAAGGTAGGAGGATTGCCATGAGTTCGAGGCCACCTTGAGATTCCAGATCAGCCTGGACTAGAGTGAGACCCTACCTCAAAAATCAAAACAACAACAACAACAAAAAAAAACCCCAAAACATATATATATTAAAGCTGGGTGTGATGGCACACACATTTAATCCCAGCACTCTGGAGGCAGAGATAGGAGGATTGCTATGAGTTCAAGGCCCACCACACCTGGTTACACCCAGCTTTTTACACAGGTGCTGGGAAGCCAGATACACAAGAACACATGCATCTGGAGTTCATTTGCAATGGCTAGAGGCCCTGGTGCACCCATTCTCATTCTTTCTCTGTGTCCTTGAAAATAAAAATATTTATTAAAAAGAAAAATCAAGGGCTGGAGAGATAGCTTAGCAGTTAAGGCGTATGCCTGTGAAGCCTAAGGACCCCGGGTTGATTCTCCATGCCCCATGTAAGCCAGATGCATATGGTGGCACATGCCTCTGGAGTTTGTTTGTAGAGGCTAGAGGCCCTGGCATGCCCATTCTCACTCTCTTCCCCTCTCTCTGTCTCTAATAAATAAATAAAAATAAAATCTTTTTTTTAAAAAAAAGGGAAAAAAGAAATCATTGATTGAGCCGGGTGTGGTGGTGCAAGCCTTTAATCCCAGCACTCAGGAGGCAGAGGTGAGTTCAAGGCCCACCATTCCTGGGGACACCCAGCTTTTTACACAGGTGCTGGGAATCACACTTGAGTCCTTATACTTATGTATTCTTATCCACTGGGCCATCTCCCTAACCCTTATTTTTGGTGTTCTTAGCATACGTATGTTTTGTGGTGTGTGCATGTGTATGTGCAGATGTGCATGCCCCGTGTTCATGGATGGAGAGCAGAGGAAGTGGCAGGGTGTCCTGTTTACATTCATCTACATGTTTCCTTGAGACTGAGTATCACTCAGCCCAGCAGAGCTGCTGGTTGGTTTGTTTGTTTTTCAGTCAGACTGGCCAACCAGCCAGCCTCAGCCATTCTCTGGTGGCTGCTTCAGAGAGCTGGGATTACTGGCATGGCCTCACCCAGCTGTTTATGTGGGTGCTAGTGCTAGGGAATCAAACTCTAGGTGAATCAGGCCTCAGGCCCTCATGCTTGCCTCGCAAGCGCTCTTACCCACTAAGCCATCTCTCCAGCCCTTTTTCTTTTTTTGTTTGTTATTTTTCAAGGTAGGATCTCCCTCTAGCTCAGGCTAACCTGGAATTCACTATGGAGTCTTAGGGTGGTCTCAAACTCATGGCAGTCCTTCTACCTCTGCCTCCTGAGTGCTAGGATTAAAGGCATGTGCCACCATGCCCGGGTTTTTTAATTTTAATTTTAATTTTTATTTTTATTTATTTGAGACAGAGCAAAAGAGGCAGAGAGAGGGAGAACTGGAGCATCAGGGCCTCCAGCCACTGCAAACAAACTCCAGACACACATGCCACCTTGTGCATCTGGCTTGTGTGGGTCCTGAGGAATCAAACCTGGGTCCCTATTCTTTGCAGGCAAATGCCTTAACAGCTAAGCCATCTCTCCAGCTCCATCCTCCCCCTTTCTTTGTTTGTATTTTGAGGCAGAGTCTCACTATGCAGTCCAAGCTCACGTCCAACGAAGTTGCTTCTGCCTCCGTATTCTAAGTGCTAGAATTACAGATGTGCACCACTATTCCCAACAAGGAACCACTTTGTTAAGCAGATAATGTAGTATGAAGCCCTAAAGAGTTATAAGACCAGCAAAGAAGGCTGATGCCTCTTGCTCATGATCCAGGACTGGGATCTGCTCATGATCCAAGTACTGAAAGGAGGGGCTGAGGCTTCTGGGTACCAAAAGAAGAAAGGTTACTGGCTTTCTGCTTTTCTTCTTTTCCTTTATTTAATAACTTACTACTATTTAGTAGTAGGCTGGAGGGATGGCTCAGCAGTTAAAAGAGCCTGCCTGCAAAACCTTATGACCCAGGTTTAATTCCCTAGTACCCACATACAGCCAGAAGCACCAAGTGATGTGTATCTGGAGTTCATTTGCAATGACTGGAGACCCTGGTGCACCCATTCTGTCTGTCTTTCTCTTTTCTCTCTCTCATTCTCCTTACAGATAAATAAACAGATTTTTTAAGGGCTGGAGGGATGGCTTAGTGGTTAAGGCATTTGTCTGCAAAGCCAAAGGACCCAGGTTCCATTCCCCAGGACCCGCATTAGCCAGATGCACAAGGGGGTGGATGCATCTGGAGTTTGTTTGCAGTGACTGGAGGCCCTGGATTGCCCATTCTCTCTCTCTCCCTCTGTCAAATAAATAAATAAAATATAAAAATATATATATATATATATAAAATAGATTTAAAAAAATCTAAATTCTTCATTTTGTGTAGTCTGTGTTAGAAGAATCATACCAGTGTTCCTACCAGCTTCTCTGAGAAAAGGATCAGAGCTCTGGGAGTTAAGAGGAAGTCTGTGAACTTAAACTTACTTTTCTTGTGGACTCAGATATTCTGGCACTCTAGTGCCCATGTTCTGGGGGCAGCAGCTGAACAACTCCTGGGTGCTGTTCTCTGCCGAGGTCCAAGTACAGAATGTGGCTTTTACCATGACTTCTTTCTGGGAAAGGAGCGGTAAGTAGTTCAAGAGAGACAGATGGTTCTGGGGTGGTTCTGGGCCCCTTTTCTGGGACTTCAGGCAAGTACAGTTTGGAAGAGAAAGCTGGAGGAGGTCCTCTGAAGGCCTCAACTCTAATATTGGTATCAGTTTTTCCACTAGGTCATGTCTCCCACCACTTTTGGTTTTCAGAGGTAGGGTCTCCCTCTAGCCCAGGCTGACCGTGAATTCACTCTAGTCTCAGGGTGGCCTCGAACTCACTGGGATCCTCCTACCTCTGCCTCCCCAGTGCTGGGATGAAAGGCATGCGCCACCACACCTGGCTTCCAGGAGGCTTTGATTTCCAAATTGCCATCAGCTAAGGACCTAGCATTCGAAACACCTAAGTTTATGGGGGACACCTGAATCGAACCATCACACTTTCGTAGAGGCAGAACTTCACTCCCTAGCCACAGGTTAGTCACTCCACACCAATGAAGTCCTCTTTCCAGGACAGTCCGGGGGTCTGACTTAACTGTTTTGGAACGGATTTGCCAGGAGATTGCAGCGGCTGCTCAGCCGTTCCGGAGGCTCGAGGCTTCCAAGGATCAACTTCGCCAGCTCTTCAAGGTGAGGTGACAGTGCACAGCTCTAAGAAGAAGAGGAGGCTCGAGGGAAAGGACAGCTCTCTGCCAGGACATCTTTGACTTTGCTGTTCTTTCTGCCTTTTTCCAGGAGAACCACTTTAAGCTTCAGCTAATTGAGGAGAAAGTGACAGGTCCAACAGCAACAGTATATGGGTGAGTCTTGTCAAGAGTAAAGAAAACAGGGAAGCCATGAGAAGGCCAAAGTGGGATAAAGAGAGAATATAAAAGCCTTGAAAGAGAAAGCTGTAGTCAGGAATCTGGAAACCAACACCTGGCCTCCTCTTTATTCCAGATGCGGCATGTTGATTGACCTTTGCCGGGGTCCCCACCTCCGGCACACTGGACAGATTGGAGGGCTGAAGCTGCTCACGGTCAGTTGTGAGGGTCACTTGTGAGTGGTGCTTCTGTCTGCACAGGAGCTGGCGCACGGGGAGATGGCCTTCCCTCCAGCCCCTTTTTGTTCTCATGCCTAAGGAGGGAGTGGAGAAGGTGAAAGACACTTTAGTCCTCCCACATTCTAGAATCTGCTAGTTTTGTTTCTTTATTTTTAGCTGTTTCAAGGTAGGGTCTCACTCTGTAGTTCCAGGCTGGCCTCAAACTCACAGCAATCCTCCTACCTCAGCCTCCTGAATCCACACCCAGCCTTAGGTTTGGTTTGGTTTGGTTTTAATTTTGGTTTTTCGAGGTAGGGTGTCACTCTAGCTCAGGCTGGCCTGGAATTCACTCTGTAGTCTCAGGGTGGCCTCAAACTCACGGTGATCCTCCTACCTCTGCCTCCCTGGTGCTGGGATTAAAGGTATGCACCACCATGTCTGGCTTATTTTTTAAATTTTTATTTATTGAGAGAGAGAGATACAGATATAGGCAGGTAGAGAGAAAAAGAAAGGGTGCACCAGGGCCTTCAACCGCTGCTAATGAACTCCAAATGCATGCTCCCCCTTGTGTGTCCTGGGGAGTCAAACCTGGATCCTTTGGCTCTGCAGGCAAGCATCTTAACCAGTAAGCCATCTCTACAGCCCAAGTTTTTTTAAATTATTATTATTTATTTATTGGGGGGAGGGGAGGGAAATACGTGTTTTTTGTATGTAAGTATAAGTTGTCAATAAAAATTTTTTAAATTCTTTATTTATTTACTTATTTATTTATTTTGGTTTCTCAAGTAGGGTCTTACTCTAGCTCAGGCTGACCTGGAATTCATTATGTACTCTCAGGGTGGCCTTGAACTCACAATGATCCTTTACCTCTGCCTCTCAAGTGCTGGGATTAAAGGTGTGCACCACCATGCCCGGCTATTTTATTTATTCCAAAAAGAGAGAAAGAGAATGGACTTCCTAGAGCCTCTAGACACTGCAAACAAACTCCAGATGCATGTGCTACCATGTGCAGCTGGCTTACATGGGTACTGGGGCTCGACCTGGGTCCTTAGACTTGGCTACACCCAGCCAAAAAAAATTTTTTTTTTTTTTTTGGTTTTTGCGAGGTAGGGTCTCACTCTGGTCCAGGCTGACCTGGAATTAACTATGTAGTCTCAGGGTGGCCTTGAACTCTCGGCGATCCTACTACCTCTGCCTCCCAAGTGCTGGGATTAAAGGTGTGCACCACCACGCCCGGCCAAAAAAATTTTTAAATATTTTATTTATTTATTTGCAAGGAGATGGGGGAGGAGGGAGAGAATAGTCATGCCAGGGCCTCTAGCCTCTGCTCCAGATGCATGTGCCACCTTGTGCCATCTTATGTGGGTACTGGGGACTCTAACCTGAGTCTTTAGGTTTCTCAGGCAAACCCCTTAACCACTAAACCATCTCTCCAGCCCCCAGAATATTAAAAAAAAAAAAAAAAATACTGAGCCAGGCATGGTGGCGCACGCCTTTAATCCCAGCACTTGGGAGGCAGAGGTAAGAGGATCGCTGTGAGTTCAAGGCCACCGTGAGACTGTATAGTGAATTCCAGGTCAGCCTGGGCTAGAGGGAGACCCTACCTTGAAAAACAAAACAAAACAAAAACAGAAAGAAAAGGAAAGGCAGAGGCTTTTGAATTTCCTGTGACTAAAAAGAGGATGTTATTGAAAGGTTGACTTTTCTAGCAGCTATGTGGCCATCATGATAAGAGATGGATAGACTGACATTTGACCATAGTTTAGTCATTATTAGGAGGGGGTGAACTAAGTACAAGGGTACCAGAAGGGACATGGGAATGGGGAGAAAAAGACATACAGAGGATGTGGACAGGGTGGTCTAGAGGATGAAGGTGCTATCCTACTGGTGATGATGGTAGGAAAAAGTACTGTGAAAGACGAGATGGGCTCGTCAACAAGGGGTGTGCCTATGCTACTTAAACTGAGGCTTGAAAGAAAGGTCGGGGGCCTACGGTCCTCTCACCTTCCCCTGATTCCCTCTCCCTTCTCACAGAGCTCGTCATCCTTGTGGAGGGCGTCAGAGCCTCCAGAGATGCTACAGAGAGTGTCGGGAATTTCCTTCCCCACAGCAGAGTTGCTGAGAGGCTGGGAAGCGCAGAGGGAGGAAGCAGAGTTGCGGGACCATAGGCGCATCGGGAAGGTACAGAGCTTGGCAAGAGAGGGAAATGGAGATGGGCATATGGGTTGGAGAGGAAGGAAGGAATAGGATTGTGGGCTGCTTTTTTTTTTTTTTTTTTTTTTGGTGGTTTTTCCAGGTAGGGTCTCACTCTAGCCCAGGCTGACCTGGAATTCACTATGTAGTCTCAGGGTAGCCTTGAACTCATGGTGATCCTCCTATCTCTGCCTCCCTGGTGCTGAGATTAAAGGCGTGCATCACCACACCCGGCATTTTTTTTTTTTTTTGAAGTAGGGTCTTACTCTAGCCCAGGCTGACCTGGAATTTACTCTGTACTCTCAGTGTGGCCTTGAACTCAGTGATCCTCCTACCCTTTAGATTAAAAAAATCTAAATTCTTCATTTTGTAGTCTGTGTTAGAAGAATCATACCAGTGTTCCTACCAGCTTCTCTGAGAAAAGGATCAGAGCTCTGGGAGTTAAGAGGAAGTCTGTGAACTTAAACTTACTTTTCTTGTGGACTCAGATATTCTGGCACTCTAGTGCCCATGTTCTGGGGGCAGCAGCTGAACAACTCCTGGGTGCTGTTCTCTGCCGAGGTCCAAGTACAGAATGTGGCTTTTACCATGACTTCTTTCTGGGAAAGGAGCGGTAAGTAGTTCAAGAGAGACAGATGGTTCTGGGGTGGTTCTGGGCCCCTTTTCTGGGACTTCAGGCAAGTACAGTTTGGAAGAGAAAGCTGGAGGAGGTCCTCTGAAGGCCTCAACTCTAATATTGGTATCAGTTTTTCCACTAGGTCATGTCTCCCACCACTTTTGGTTTTTCCAGAGGTAGGGTCTCCCCTCTAGCCCAGGCTGACCGTGAATTCACTCTAGTCTCAGGGTGGCCTCGAACTCACTGGGATCCTCCTACCTCTGCCTCCCCAGTGCTGGGATGAAAGGCATGCGCCACCACACCTGGCTTCCAGGAGGCTTTGATTTCCAAATTGCCATCAGCTAAGGACCTAGCATTCGAAACACCTAAGTTTATGGGGGACACCTGAATCGAACCATCACACTTTCGTAGAGGCAGAACTTCACTCCCTAGCCACAGGTTAGTCACTCCACGCCAATGAAGTCCTCTTTCCAGGACAGTCAGGGGTCTGACTTAACTGTTTTGGAACGGATTTGCCAGGAGATTGCAGCGGGCTGCTCAGCCGCCCGGAGGCTCGAGGCTTCCAGGATCAACTTAGCCAGCTCTTCAAGGTGAGGTGACAGTGCACAGCTCTAAGAAGAAGAGGAGGCTCGAGGAAAGGACAGCTCTCTGCCAGGACATCTTTGACTTTGCTGTTCTTTCTGCCTTTTTCCAGGAGAACCACTTTAAGCTTCAGCTAATTGAGGAGAAAGTGACAGGTCCAACAGCAACAGTATATGGGTGAGTCTTGTCAAGAGTAAAGAAAACAGGGAGAGTTAGGGAAGCCATGAGAAGGCCAAAGTGGGATAAAGAGAGACTATAAAAGCCTTGAAAGAGAAAGCTGTAGTCAGGAATCTGGAAACCAACACCTGGCCTCCTCTTGCCCCAGATGCGGCATGTTGATTGACCTTTGCCGGGGTCCCCACCACCGCACACTGGACAGATTGAGGGCTGAAGCTGCTCACGGTCAGTTGTGAGGGTCACTTGTGAACGGTGCTTCTGTCTGCACAGGAGCTGGCGCACGGGGAGATGGCCTTCCCTCCAGCCCCTTTTTGTTCTCATGCCTAAGGAGGGAGTGGAGAAGGTGAAAGACACTTTAGTCCTCCCACATTCTAGAATCTGCTAGTTTTGTTTCTTTATTTTTAGCTGTTTCGAGGTAGGGTCTCACTCTGTAGTTCCAGGCTGGCCTCAAACTCACAGCAATCCTCCTACCTCAGCCTCCTGAATCCACACCCAGCCTTAGGTTTGGTTTGGTTTGGTTTTAATTTTGGTTTTTCGAGGTAGGGTGTCACTCTAGCTCAGGCTGGCCTGGAATTCACTCTGTAGTCTCAGGGTGGCCTCAAACTCCACAGTGATCCTCTCTACCTCTGCCTCCCTGGTGCTGGGATTAAAGGTATGCACCACCATGTCTGGCTTATTTTTAAATTTTTATTTATTGAGAGAGATACAGATATAGGCAGGTAGAGAGAAAGAAAGGGTGCACCAGGGCCTTCAACCTGCTAATGAACTCCAAATGCATGCTCCCCCTTGTGTGTCCTGGGGAGTCAAACCTGGATCCTTTGGCTCTGCAGGCAAGCATCTTAACCAGTAAGCCATCTCTACAGCCCAAGTTTTTAAAAATTATTATTATTTATTTATTGGGGGGAGGGGAGGGAAATATGTGTTTTTTGTATGTAAGTATAAGTTGTCAATAAAAATTTTTAAAATTCTTTATTTATTTACTTATTTATTTATTTTGGTTTCTCAAGTAGGGTCTTACTCTAGCTCAGGCTGACCTGGAATTCATTATGTACTCTCAGGGTGGCCTTGAACTCACAATGATCCTTTACCTCTGCCTCTCAAGTGCTGGGATTAAAGGTGTGCACCACCATGCCCGGCTATTTTATTTATTCGAAAAAGAGAGAAAGAGAATGGACTTCCTAGAGCCTCTAGACACTGCAAACAAACTCCAGATGCATGTGCCACCATGTGCAGCTGCCTTACATGGGTACTGGGGATCGACCTGGGTCCTTAGACTTGGCTACACCCAGCCAAAAAATTTTTTTTTTTTTTTTTTTTTTTTTGGTTTTGCGCAGGTAGGGTCTCACTCTGGTCCAGGCTGACCTGGAATTAACTATGTAGTCTCAGGGTGGCCTTGAACTCTCGCGATCCTACTACCTCTGCCTCCCAAGTGCTGGGATTAAAGGCGTGCGCCACCACGCCGGCCAAAAAAATTTTTAAATATTTTATTTATTTATTTGCAGGAGATGGGGGAGGAGGGAGAGAATAGTCATGCCAGGGCCTCTAGCCTCTGCTCCAGATGCATGTGCCACCTTGTGCCATCTTATGTGGGTACTGGGGACTCTAACCTGAGTCTTTAGGTTTCTCAGGCAAACCCCTTAACCACTAAACCATCTCTCCAGCCCCCAGAATATTAAAAAAAAAAAAAAAATACTGAGCCAGGCATGGTGGCGCACGCCTTTAATCCCAGCACTTGGGAGGCAGAGGTAAGAGGATCGCTGTGAGTTCAAGGCCACCCTGAGACTGTATAGTGAATTCCAGGTCAGCCTGGGCTAGAGGGAGACCCTACCTTGAAAAACAAAACAAAACAAAAACAGAAAGAAAAGGAAAGGCAGAGGCTTTTGAATTTCCTGTGACTAAAAAGAGGATGTTATTGAAGGTTGACTTTTCTAGCAGCTATGTGGCCATCATGATAAGAGATGGATAGACTGACATTTGACCATAGTTTAGTCATTATTAGGAGGGGGTGAACTAAGTACAAGGGTACCAGAAGGGACATGGGAATGGGGAGAAAAAGACATACAGAGGATGTGGACAGGGTGGTCTAGAGGATGAAGGTGCTATCCTACTGGTGATGATGGTAGGAAAAAGTACTGTGAAAGACGAGATGGGCTCGTCAACAAGGGGTGTGCCTATGCTACTTAAACTGAGGCTTGAAAGAAAGGTCGGGGGCCTACGGTCCTCTCACCTTCCCTGATTCCCTCTCCCTTCTCACAGAGCTCGTCATCCTTGTGGAGGGCGCCAGAGCCTCCAGAGATGCTACAGAGAGTGTCGGAATTTCCTTCCCACAGCAGAGTTGCTGAGAGGCTGGGAAGCGCAGAGGAGGAAGCAGAGTTGCGGGACCATAGGCGCATCGGGAAGGTACAGAGCTTGGCAAGAGAGGGAAATGGAGATGGGCATATGGGTTGGAGAGGAAGGAAGGAATAGGATTGTGGGCTGCTTTTTTTTTTTTTTTTTTTTTTTGGTGGTTTTTCCAGGTAGGGTCTCACTCTAGCCCAGGCTGACCTGGAATTCACTATGTAGTCTCAGGGTAGCCTTGAACTCATGGCGATCCTCCTATCTCTGCCTCCCTGGTGCTGAGATTAAAGGTGTGCACCACCACACCCGGCCTTTTTTTTTTTTTTTTTTTTTTTTTTTTTTTTGAAGTAGGGTTTTACTCTAGCCCAGGCTGACCTGGAATTTACTCTGTACTCTCAGTGTGGCCTTGAACTCAGTGATCCTCCTACCCTTGTCTCCCAAGTGCTGGGATTAAAGGCATGTGCCACCACACCCGACTTTGTTTTTGTTTTTAATTTTTTTTTATTTGAGACAGAGAGGGAGAGAGAATGGGTATTCCAGAGCCTCAAGCCACTGCAAACAAACTCCAGATGCATGCACCATTTTGTGCATCTGGTTTATGTGGGACCTGGAGGATCAAACTGAGTCCTTAGGCTTCACAGGCAAGCATCTTAATCACTAAGCCATCTCTTCAGCCCTTTTTTTTTTTTAATTTTTAAATATTTATTTTATTTGCAAGCAGAGGGGGAGAGAGAGAGAGAGATAAAGAGAATGGGCACGCCAGGGTCTCTAGCCACTGCAAATGAACTCCAGACATATGCCACACCTCATGCATCTGGGTTCTGAGGATTTTAACATGGATCACTAGGCTTTGCAGGCAAGCACCTTAACCGCTGAGCCATCTCTCCAGCCCCCTGGCCTCAAACTTGCTGTGTAACTAAGGATGCCCTTGAACTCCTGATCCTCCTACATCCACATCCCAAGCGTTGGGGTTACAAGCTTGCACCGCCAAGCCTGGCCAAGAAATGTGGTTGTGAAGTTTTTCATTCATAATGAGCAGCTCCATCATTTGTTTCTTCTACTTCCAAAGCTTTCCCCTCATTCATTGACAGTTACCCTTCTATTTTATTTTATTTTATTTTTATTTTATTTATTATTTTATTTTATTTTATTTATTATTTTATTTTATTTTGAGAGAGAATGGGCATGCCAGGGCCTCCAGCCACTGAAAACGAACTCTAGATGCATTTGCCCCCTTGTGCATCTGGCTTATGTGGGTCCTAGAGAGTCAAACCAGGATCCTTTGGCTTTGCAGGCAAATGCCTTAACTGCTAAGCCATCTGTCCAGCCCCAACAGTTGCCACTCTTTTCCTAGGAACAGGAGCTCTTCTTCTTCCATGAACTGAGCCCTGGGAGCTGCTTCTTCCTGCCACGAGGGACAAGAATATATAATGCCCTGGTAGCTTTCATCAAGGTAAGGAGGCCCCAAGTCCAGGGAAGAGAAAGTGAATGATGACCTTGAGGACTGGAGTAAAGATGTTGGAGTTGGGGCTGAGAGTGGTGGTACTGCCCTCAATAGGCTGAGGCCAGCACGGACCCCATAGCAAGGCCCTGTCTCAAAGAGAAAGTAATTGAGATTGTGAAGTGTTGCTGACCATTAACAAGGCCCTGTACTTGTGTGATCTGCAGTGAAAGAACTTAGAAAATGTATATGACATTTAAAGGCTTGTGGCCTTGGTCAGCATGGTCTAAGAGCCCAGGAAAACCCAGCAGCCTGCCTGCCTCATGTCCTTCCAGTTACGTTGACATTCCCTTGCAGGCTGAGTACACCCGCCGTGGCTTCTCCGAGGTGAAAACTCCCACACTGTTTTCTACAAAACTCTGGGAAAAGTCAGGGCACTGGGAGCATTACAGGAAAGACATGTTTGCCGTGCAGTCCCCAGACTCTAACTCTAGCTCTCAGAGTGGCCATGACAAAGAGACACTCGCCCTCAAGCCTATGAACTGCCCTGCACACTGGTAAGTAGAAGGCAGGAGGCCTGGGTACTCTCAGGGCTAGGGTAGCAGTCAGCCTGCTAAATGTAAAAGGATAGAAAGTGTCTTGGAAAATTGATTTGAACCTTGAATCTGCCCTCTAGCAGCGGCGAATTTGGGAAAATCAGTCCCCCTCTTGGATCTCAGAATCCTTACAAGTCGCATCAAGGCTCCATGTCCATCACAGAATGTGGACATAATAAGTGACGCCTGTTACTCTGTGACTAAGAGGTTGACTTGTGGGCCTGGCACTGTGATGAATGAGACTGACAGGACTTAGCTGGAGGACGTGCCATGCAGGAGAGGGTGATAGCTGGTGTGGCAGAGGAGCTAGGCCAGCAAGGCTGGGTGTGGCGGGGCACGTCTGTAATCCCAGAATTTGAAAAGCACAGGCCAACAGCTCGTGAGTTTGAGGTCAGCCTAGGCTACATAGTGAGAACCTGTCACACAAAAAAAGAACTATAAGAAAAGAGAGCTGGACATGATAACGCACACCTTTAATCCCAGAACTCAGGAGGCAGAAATAGAAAGAGTGCTGTGAGTTCAAGGCCAGCCTAAGAGTACATAATGAATTCCAGGTCAGCCTGGGCTAGAGTGAGACCCTACCTCAAAAAGAGAGAGAGAGAGAATAATAAGAAGGGAGTGGTGGCGCCCACCTTTAATCCCAGCACTTGGGAGGCAAAGGTAGGAGGATTGCCGAGAGTTCAAGGACACCCTGAGACTACAGAGTGAATTCCAGGTCAGCCTGAACTAGAGAGAGACCCTACCTTGAAACCCCCCCCCCCAAAAAAAAAAAGGAAGGGAGGAAGCAAGCCAAACTGGGAGGAGGACCAGTCTGCCAGGCTAGTTCTTTCCATGGCCCTGACCCTTCTATGCCCCACCTCCAGCCTGATGTTTGCACACCGGCCCAGGTCATGGCGGGAGCTGCCTGTGCGTCTGGCTGACTTCGGTGTCCTGCATCGAGCAGAGGCCTCTGGGAGTCTAGGAGGACTCACCCGGCTCTGGGGCTTCCAGCAGGATGATGCACACATCTTCTGCACACTAGATCAGGTGGTCTTTCCCTGCTCCCCAAAACCTGTCTTAAACCACTCTTTATTCTGTTATGATACCTAACTCTCCCGACCTGTAGTTGTCCAGGTTAAGGATGATCTAGTCCTCCTACCTCTGCCGCCTCAGTGCAAGGTGCACCGCCATGCCTGGCTTATGCGGCACTAGGCATCAGACCCAGGCCTTTGTACAGGCTTGGCAGGCATTCCACCAACTGAGCTTCATCCTCAGCCTCCAGTTGCCCTCTTTATACTGTAGATACAATCTGCCCCCAGCTTTCTTCTGTTGCCTCTCTGGCTTTTCTGTCCATTTCCCCAAAACTACCCTAAACCCAAATAACTACCTAGCACACTGCTCACCCATTCTTATTTGCTGCCTCTAGCTGGAAGCAGAGATCCGAGGCTGTCTTGACTTCATCCGCTCTGTTTATGCCATCCTTGGCTTCTCCTTTCGCCTGGCACTATCCACCCGACCGTCTGGCTTCCTAGGGGAGCCTTCCCTGTGGGACCAGGCTGAGTGGGTGAGTACATCATGAGGAAGAAGGGGCAAGAAACCACTCTTGAGTGGAAGAGGAGGGGATAGGGTAACCGAGGTTCCCAGAAAGAAGCAAATGTTGAAGTCACTGACTGCGGACTTAAGGGGTCTCTTGCTCATGAAGTCTTATGACATATTCCTCTCTTATTCACTCAAAAGGTCCTTCAACAGGCCTTGGAAGAATGTGAAGAACCCTGGGATCTCAACCCTGGAGATGGTGCTTTCTATGGGCCTAAGGCAAGCTGGGAACCCTGCTGAGAGTTTTGTTTATTCATACTCAGTTTTTAAAAAATATTTTATTTAAGCCGGGTGTGGTGGCGCACGCCTTTAATCCCAGCACTCAGGAGGCAGAGGTAGGAGGATCACCATGAGTTTGAGGCCACCCTGAGACGACTACATAGTGAAATCCAGGTCAGCCTGGACTAGAGTGAAACCCTATCTTGAAAAAACAAACAAACAAACAAAAAAAAAACCAGTAACAGGACTCAGCAGCAAGAGGCAGAGAAGGCAATGGATGGGCTGTTCCTGAAATGCTGCCATTGAAGGAGACAACAGGATGAGGGATGTGGCCACAGGGATCACTGTGAGTTTGAGGCCACCCTGAGACTACATAGTGAATTCCAGGTCACTCTGAGCTAGAGCTAGACCCTACCATGAAAAAACTTAAAAAAAAAAAAAAAAAAAAGAATGGCATTGTTTCTGATTTCCCTCTTGCCCTTCCATCTCTTCTCCAGATTGATGTCCACCTCCGCGACGCTCTCGGTCGGCCCCATCAGTGTGGGACAATCCAGCTGGACTTCCAGCTGCCCCTGAGATTCAACCTCCAGTACAAAGGGTACAGAACTCTGGCCCAGCCCCTTTTCCCTTGACAGCCCATGGAATGAGGTGACGCGTTCCCTCTGTCCCTCTGTCCTTTCACACGCACTGCCCCCCCACCCCCAACTAAGCCGTTCTCTACACCCTCCCCTGCCAGGGGTGAATGTTTCTTGATAACTAGAAGGTAAACAGTTTGTGGCACTTCCATCATTCCCCCATTCCTCTTTTCCTTTTCCTTCCAAGGCAGGCAGGGGCCCTGGAATGTCCAGTCCTCATTCACCGAGCGGTGCTTGGTTCTGTGGAGAGGCTGTTGGGAGTACTGGCCGAAAGCTATGGGGGGAAATGGTGAGAAATCTGATTTCCGTTCTGGCCCTCCAAATCAGTTCAAGTTCCAAGTCCTGTCCCTAACCCTATCCTATTTTTTTCTCATTTCTGCTCCATGCAGCCAACCAAAGTAAATAAGTTGCATTCCCTGTTTCCTCCCAACCAGGCCCTTGTGGCTGTCCCCATTCCAGGTGGTGGTCATCCCTGTGGGGACAGAGCAAGAGGAGTATGCCCGGCAGGTGAGGAGCTGGAGGCAAAGGGAGGGACAGAAGCAGGAACAATATGGAGTCTGGCCCTCTGGCACTGGGGAGGGAGGGGCACAGCCCTTGGACTGGGCTAGAGAGGTGGCTCAGCAGTTAACGTGTTTGCTTGCAAAGCCTCAGCATCTGAGTTCAATTCCCCAGTACCCTCGTAAAGCTAGATGCATTAAGTGGCTCATGCATCTGGAGTTTGTTTGCAGTGGCAGGAAGCCTCGGAGTGATCATTCTCTCTATCTTCACCCTTCTCTGTCTCTCCCTCTCTCTCACACACAAATAAATAAATAAATAAATAAATAAATAAATAAATAACTTCCATGAGTTCGAGGCCACCCTGAGACTATATAATGAATTCCAGGTCAGCCTGGGCCAGAGTGAGACCCTACCTCAAAAAACAAAAACAAAACAAAATAAATAAATAAAAAGAGGCCAGTTGCAGTAGCACACATCTTTAATCCCGCGCTTGGAAGGCAGAGGTAAAGAGGATTGCTGTGAGTTGGAGACCAGCCTGGGACTACAAAGTGAGTTCCAGGTCAGCCTGGGCTAGAAATGAGACCCTACCTCAAAAACCAAAAAAAGGAAAAAAAAACACTAAGCCGGGCATGGTGGCTCATGCCTTTAATCCCAGCACTCGGGAGGCAGAGGTAGGAGGATTGCCGTGAGTTTGAGGCCACCCTGAGACTACATAGTGAATTCCAGGTCAGCCTGAACTAGAGTGCTAGAGTGAGACCCTACCTCGAAAAACCAAAAAAAAAAAAAAAAAAAAAAAAAAACACTAATATTTTCCTCATAAAGATGTGTGAAAATTAATTTAAATGAGGGGTTGGGGATATAATTCAGTGGGTAAAGTGCTTCATTAGCCTGAGGACCTGAGTTTGGGTCCCCAGCATTCACTCACATAAAAGCTGGGAACAGTGGTGCATGCCTGTAATTCCAACACTGAGGAGGGTGAGATGGGATTCCTAGAGCATGCTAGCTAGCTGAATCAGTGAGCTCTGGGTTCAGCAAGAAGCCCTGTCACAAAAAAAGGTGGAGGGACCTGAGGAGATGGCTCAGCAGTTAAAAGGGCTTGCTTGCAAAGCATGACAGCCCAGGTTCCATTCCCCAGCCACCCTCTTAAAGCTAGATGCAAACAGTGGTGAAAAAGATGGGCATTGTGATGCATGCCTTTAATTCCAGCACTTGAGAGGCAGAGGTAGGAGGATTACCATGAGTTTGAGGCTACTCTGAGACTATATATCTGACTGCAGGTAAGCCTGGGCTAGCGTTTGACCCTGCCTCAAAAAAACAAAACAAAACAAAACAAAAAATAGTGAAAAGCCAGATGTGGTGGTGCCTGTGAGTTCAAGGCCAACGTGAGACTACATAGTGAATTCCAGGTCAGCCTGGGCTAAAGGGAGACTCTACCTTGAAAAAAAAAAAAAAAAAAAAAAAAAAAAGTGGTGGTGCAAGTATCTGGTGTTCATTTGCAGTGGCATGAGACCCTGGCATGCCCACATATACCACATACCTACTCATGCCAAAAAGAAAAGGGAGGAGGATATGGACAGTACTGAACTTGAGCAGCTGGTTGAGTAGATTGGTGCTTAGCAGCAAGCAAAATCCAGGGATAGGCCTGGAGAGATGGCTTAGTGGTTAAGGGACCTGCCTGCGAAGCCCAGATCCCACGTTTAGCCAGATATAAAATGACACAAGCATGCAATGTCACACATGTGCACAAGGGGGCACATGTGTCTGGAGTTTGTTCACAGCAGCTGAGAAACCACTAGCATGCCCATTCTCTTTCAAATTAAAAAATATATATAAAATATAAAAATATTTTTTAAAAACCCAGGGATAGGGCTGGAGAGATGGCTTAGCGGTTAAGGTGCCTGCCTGCTAAGCCTAAGAAGGCTGGTTCCAATCTCCAGGTCCCACGTTTAGCCAGATGCAAAGTGCGCAAGGGCGCAATGCCGCACTTGACTACAAGGGGGTGCACGCATCTGGATTTTGTTCGCAGCAGCTGAGAGGCTGCTGGCGCGACAATCTCTGTCTTCCTCTCCCTCTCTCTGTGTCTCTCTCCAAAAAAAAAAAAAAGGGATAATAGAGGCCTCATCTTGGGTTGGATATGGGGACAAGGCCTCAGTGTCTCAGATGAGGCAAGGAGAGGTTATCAGTGAATGTATGCAAGTGCTGTGGCAGGATGCCAATCAAGATGGGCAAATGTGAAGCCAGGCATGGTGGTGCACGCCTTTAATCCCAGCACTCGGGAGGCAGAGGTAAGAGGATCACCATGAGTTCGAGGCCACCCTGAGACTACATAGTGAATTCCAGGTCAACCTGAGCTAGAGTGAGATCCTACCTTGAAAAACCAAAAAAAAAAAAAAAAAAAAAAAAAGTAAATGCAGAAGAGTAATGTCTAACTGACCTAGCTCAAGCTTCAATGAAGTTTACTTCTTGTCACCAAACCTATGTCCCAGGTTCAACAGTGCCTACAGGCTGCAGGACTCGTCAGCGACCTAGATGCCGACTCTGGACTGACCCTCGGCCGGAGAGTCCGCCGGGCCCAGCTCGCCCACTACAATTTTCAGTTTGGTGAGAGCGCTAGCCTAGGACCCCGTCCTGGATTGTGCAATCTTCTTCCTACTAGACCTATTCAGGTTGGCTGTGTGCAGATTTGGGTGCTCTCACTGAGCCAAGGAGGAGCTGGATTCCTTCCCATTGCTCCTCCCCACAAGCACTTCTGCCCCCTCAGAATTTAACCCTATTCTAATAGGTTTCCATTAAGCTAATTAGCCCAGCTAGCATCAGAGAAAGGAATTCACTGGAGCCAGGCATGGTAGGCAAGCTTGCTTTATTTATTTATTTATTTATTTATTTATTTTTATTTATTTATTATTTTTATTTATTTTGGAGAGAGAGACAGAGAGAGACAGACAGAGAGGGAGAGGGAGACAGAGATGGGCGCGCCAGCAGTGTCTCAGCTGCTGTGAACGAAATCCAGATGCGTGTGCCCCCTTGTGGGCAAGTGCAGCATTGCGCCCTTGCGTCACTTTGTATCGGGCTAAACGTGGGACCTGGAGATTGGAACCGCTGGACATTGGAACCAGTGTTCTTAGGCTTAGCAGGCATGCGCCTTAGCCGCTAAGCCATCTCTCCAGCCCGGCAGGCAAGCTTTTAATCCCAGTACTCAGGAGATAGACCAGGACAATCACAGCAGGGGGAGTCACAAGATCAAGGTCAACATGGGCTACAAATTGCAGCAAGACTGAATAAAAGGGGATGTGGCTTGGTTAGGGCACTTGCCTAGCATATGAAAAGCCCGGAATTTGATACCCAGCATGAAAAAAAAAAAGGCGTTACTAAGTAATTGAATGTCTTTATTCTGTATGTGAGCTGAGTCATGTCCAAGCAGAGTAAGGCCTTGAGAAAAGTCTGGTACCTCGTTTTCCATGTTCTGATGTTCAGAGCTCTTGAAAGCAAGATGCAGAAGCTCCTCAGCCAGACCCCGGATCCTGCAGTGCTGCACGCCCCTTACCCGCCAGCACTTTTTTTAAAGAGCCCTGTCTAGCGTGTGTTCCCACCCTGCCTCAAGGTTTAGGCTCAAGTTTCTGCAAAGCACAAAGAAAATTTGTCCTGAGATCCCAAACCTCCTTTCCTCTTGTAGTGGTTGGCCAAAAAGAGCAGAGCAAGAGAACAGTGAACATACTGAACGCGAGACAACCGCGACTTGGGAGCGGGACTTGGCTGAGGCTGTGCAGAGGCTGCAGGAGCTGCAGAACACCAGGGTCTCCAATGCTGAAGAGGTGTTCTGAGCCTCTGTGCCTACATGGGGCAGAAACCTGTGAGAGCCACCAGACTTCCTCAGAGTGCCCAGAACTGCATGTCTTCTGAAAATAGACTTGGTTTGGGTGCTCCACAGAGGAAGGAAAGCTGTGCTGTGTGGATATGAGGAGACGGAAATGGAAAAAAAAAATAAACTTGAAGCTGCTTGTTGTGTCTTAATCTCTGACTCTAAGGGGTCTAAAGGGGAGTTCTGCTGCAAGTTCCTCTTTGTCCCATACACTCAGATGGGCTGTCCTGTCAGGTCCTTAGTGCCCTGCCCCACCCCAATTCAAAGAGCATACCAGATCCCTTCTCCACTGGGACCCCAGGCAGATGGGAAGTGGAAGCACTAAGGGCGCAGATGCCCCTTGCTCCTTGATTGCTGGGGTCACATAAACACTTCTTCCCATTACACTCCACCCTGCCCTTCCTCTAAGGAGGCTCCAGAGTGAGTTGGGAAGGAGTGGCTGCCAGGGAGGAGCAGCAGGGACTGAGTCACTCAGGGCAGGAAGCTGAGGGAGGGCGGGAGATACCATAAAGGAAGACCGGCTGGCTGCCTTGAAGTTCACAACAGCAGTAGCAGCGATACTAGAAGGAGCACCTTCCAGCACCCCAACCCCTCCATCCAGATCTGCCTGAGACAGCCTTGCTTCTGGGTGGCTACTAAACCAGTCCCGACCCCAGGATGGGGACAGTGTCCAGAACAGCCTTGGTCTTGGCCTTTTTGGCCATGGTTTTTAGCTGCTGTTCTTCTGAGCGAGGTAAGTAGAGTGGGCTTAACTGTGGGGAAGGGGCCTGGCTCCAGCAGCTCATCCCCTACACAGTGACTTGACCTCATTTTTCTGAACAAGCCTACAGTGATAATTCAGTGGGTAAAGTGCTTCATTAGCCTGAGGACCTGAGTTTGGGTCCCCAGCATTCACTCACATAAAAGCTGGGAACAGTGGTGCATGCCTGTAATTCCAACACTGAGGAGGGTGAGATGGGATTCCTAGAGCATGCTAGCTAGCTGAATCAGTGAGCTCTGGGTTCAGCAAGAAGCCCTGTCACAAAAAAAGGTGGAGGGACCTGAGGAGATGGCTCAGCAGTTAAAAGGGCTTGCTTGCAAAGCATGACAGCCCAGGTTCCATTCCCCAGCCACCCTCTTAAAGCTAGATGCAAACAGTGGTGAAAAAGATGGGCATTGTGATGCATGCCTTTAATTCCAGCACTTGAGAGGCAGAGGTAGGAGGATTACCATGAGTTTGAGGCTACTCTGAGACTATATATCTGACTGCAGGTAAGCCTGGGCTAGCGTTTGACCCTGCCTCAAAAAAACAAAACAAAACAAAACAAAACAAAAAATAGTGAAAAGCCAGGTGTGGTGGTGCCTGTGAGTTCAAGGCCAACGTGAGACTACATAGTGAATTCCAGGTCAGCCTGGGCTAAAGGGAGACTCTACCTTGAAAAAAAAAAAAAAAGTGGTGGTGCAAGTATCTGGTGTTCATTTGCAGTGGCATGAGACCCTGGCATGCCCACATATACCACATACCTACTCATGCCAAAAAGAAAAGGGAGGAGGATATGGACAGTACTGAACTTGAGCAGCTGGTTGAGTAGATTGGTGCTTAGCAGCAAGCAAAATCCAGGGATAGGCCTGGAGAGATGGCTTAGTGGTTAAGGGACCTGCCTGCGAAGCCCAGATCCCACGTTTAGCCAGATATAAAATGACACAAGCATGCAATGTCACACATGTGCACAAGGGGGCGCATGTGTCTGGAGTTTGTTCACAGCAGCTGAGAAACCACTAGCATGCCCATTCTCTTTCAAATTAAAAAATATATATAAAATATAAAAATATTTTTCAAAAACGCAGGGATAGGGCTGGAGAGATGGCTTAGCGGTTAAGGTGCCTGCCTGCTAAGCCTAAGAAGGCTGGTTCCAATCGCCAGGTCCCACGTTTAGCCAGATGCAAAGTGCGCAAGGGCGCAATGCCGCACTTGACTACAAGGGGGTGCACGCATCTGGATTTTGTTCGCAGCAGCTGAGAGGCTGCTGGTGCGACAGTCTCTGTCTTCCTCTCCCTCTCTCTGTGTCTCTCTCCAAAAAAAAAAAAAAAAAAAAAAAAAGGGATAATAGAGGCCTCATCTTGGGTTGATATGGGGACAAGGCCTCAGTGTCTCAGATGAGGCAAGAGAGGTTATCAGTGAATGTATGCAAGTGCTGTGGCAGGATGCCAATCAAGATGGGCAAATGTGAAGCCAGGCATGGTGGTGCACGCCTTAATCCCAGCACTCAGGAGGCAGAGGTAAGAGGATCACCATGAGTTCGAGGCCACCCTGAGACTACATAGTGAATTCCAGGTCAACCTGAGCTAGAGTGAGATCCTACCTTGAAAAACCAAAAAAAAAAAAAAAAAAAAAAAGTAAATGCAGAAGAGTAATGTCTAACTGACCTAGCTCAAGCTTCAATGAAGTTTACTTCTTGTCACCAAACCTATGTCCCAGGTTCAACAGTGCCTACAGGCTGCAGGACTCGTCAGCGACCTAGATGCCGACTCTGGACTGACCCTCGGCCGGAGAGTCCGCCGGGCCCAGCTCGCCCACTACAATTTTCAGTTTGGTGAGAGTGCGCTAGCCTAGGACCCCCGTCCTGGATTGTGCAATCTTCTTCCTACTAGACCTATTCAGGTTGGCTGTGTGCAGATTTGGGTGCTCCTCACCTGAGCCAAGGAGGAGCTGGATTCCTTCCCATTGCTCCTCCCCACAAGCACTTCTGCCCCCTCAGAATTTAACCCTATTCTAATAGGTTTCCATTAAGCTAATTAGCCCAGCTAGCATCAGAGAAAGGAATTCACTGGAGCCAGGCATGGTAGGCAAGCTTGCTTTATTTATTTATTTATTTATTATTTATTTATTATTTTTATTTATTTTTGCAGAGAGAGACAGACAGAGAGGGAGAGGGAGACAGAGATGGGCGCGCCAGCAGTGTCTCAGCTGCTGTGAACGAAATCCAGATGTGTGCGCCCCCTTGTGGGCAAGTGCGGCATTGCGGCCTTGCGTCACTTTGTATCGGGCTAAACGTGGGACCTGGAGATTGGAACCGCTGGACATTGGAACCAGTGTTCTTAGGCTTAGCAGGCATGCGCCTTAGCCGCTAAGCCATCTCTCCAGCCCGGTAGGCAAGCTTTTAATCCCAGTACTCAGGAGATAGACCAGGACAATCACAGCAGGGGGAGTCACAAGATCAAGGTCAACATGGGCTACAAATTGTAGCAAGACTGAATAAAAGGGGATGTGGCTTGGTTAGGGCACTTGCCTAGCATATGAAAAGCCCGGAATTTGATACCCAGTATGAAAAAAAAAAAAGGCGTTACTAAGTAATTGAATGTCTTTATTCTGTATGTGAGCTGAGTCATGTCCAAGCAGAGTAAGGCCTTGAGAAAAGTCTGGTACCTCGTTTTCCATGTTCTGATGTTCAGAGCTCTTGAAAGCAAGATGCAGAAGCTCCTCAGCCAGACCCCGGATCCTGCAGTGCTGCACGCCCGCTTACCTCGCCAGCACTTTTTTTAAAGAGCCCTGTCTAGCGTGTGTTCCCACCCTGCCTCAAGGTTTAGGCTCAAGTTTCTGCAAAGCACAAAGAAAATTTGTCCTGAGATCCCAAACCTCCTTTCCTCTTGTAGTGGTTGGCCAAAAAGAGCAGAGCAAGAGAACAGTGAACATACGAACGCGAGACAACCGGCGACTTGGGGAGCGGGACTTGGCTGAGGCTGTGCAGAGGCTGCGGGAGCTGCAGAACACCAGGGTCTCCAATGCTGAAGAGGTGTTCTGAGCCTCTGTGCCTACATGGGGCAGAAACCTGTGAGAGCCACCAGACTTCCTCAGAGTGCCCAGAACTGCATGTCTTCTGAAAATAGACTTGGTTTGGGTGCTCCACAGAGGAAGGAAAGCTGTGCTGTGTGGATATGAGGAGACGGAAATGGAAAAAAATAAACTTGAAGCTGCTTGTTGTGTCTTAATCTCTGACTCCTAAGGGGTCTAAAAGGGAGTTCTGCTGCAAGTTCCTCTTTGTCCCATACACTCAGATGGGCTGTCCTGTCAGGTCCTTAGTGCCCTGCCCCCACCCCAATTCAAAGAGCATACCAGATCCCTTCTCCACTGGGACCCCAGGCAGATGGGGAAGTGGAAGCACTAAGGGCGCAGATGCCCCTTGCTCCTTGATTGCTGGGGTCACATAAACACTTCTTCCCATTACCTCCACTCCTGCCCTTCCTCTAAGGAGGCTCCAGAGTGAGTTGGGAAGGAGTGGCTGCCAGGGGAGGAGCAGCAGGGACTGAGTCACTCAGGGCAGGAAGCTGAGGAGGGCGGGAGATACCATAAAGGAAGACCGGCTGGCTGCCTTGAAGTTCACAACAGCAGTAGCAGCGATACTAGAAGGAGCACCTTCCAGCACCCCAACCCCTCCATCCAGATCTGCCTGAGACAGCCTTGCTTCTGGGTGGCTACTAAACCAGTCCTGACCCCAGGATGGGGACAGTGTCCAGAACAGCCTTGGTCTTGGCCTTTTTGGCCATGGTTTTTAGCTGCTGTTCTTCTGAGCGAGGTAAGTAGGAGTGGGCTTAACAGTGGGGAAGGGGCCTGGCTCCAGCAGCTCATCCCCTACACAGTGACTTGACCTCATTTTTCTGAACAAGCCTACAGTGAGTCTGGGACACCTGGGCGGTTATTTCCCAGAGCCTCTGTCTAACCTGGAAGATGTGTGGGGAGGAACTGAGGCAGGTGAGAGAGGAAAAAGGAACCCTCAGGCTGCTGCATACCAGGGAGCCTTGACTCACTGGTTAGAGGAAGAGTTGGGGGTGTCCATCCACAGACTTCTCCCACCATTGGGCACATACATTATCTGATGCCTGAACAAAGCAGAACTCTGACTTGAGGGAAGGAAACATTTGGCAGAGTATGGGTGAATCCAGTCTACCTGGTAAAGTTCTGTGGCATTGTCCCAGGTCCTAGTCTGGTTCCCTCAGGTCAGCTCCCAGGGCTTCCTTTCTTTACCTGCCCCAGTCCTGAGAGAAACCAGAGCAGAGGAGAAGCTAAGACTAAAGGGAGGCACTTCAGTCACAAAGCCAGCCAGGCGTGGTGGCGCACGTCTTTAATCCCAGCACTCGGGAGGCAGAGATAGGAGGATCTCCGTGAGTTCAAGGCCACCCCAGACTACACAGTGAATTGCAGGTAGCCAGGAAAACCTACCTTGAAAAAAACAAAAGTCATCACAAAGCCTAAACATTTTTAAAGGGCCTGCAGGAAGAGGTTAGGTGGGGAAAGGGGGTAGGTACCCCACCTTCTGAAAACTAGAGAAACATCACAGCAGAATAGCTATGGGAACAGCCACAGTCCCGAGGGAAACACCCAGGAAATCGGGGCCTCCCTCCCCAGCACCACATGTCACGTTTTCATGTAGGGTCAACCCCAGCTAGGTAGAGCCATCACAAGGTCAGCTTTTCTCAGAACCCAGTAAGTCACATCTAGGTTTGTTGGAGTGGGGTCTGGGAAGATGGGGTGCAACACAGAAGTGGTTCCCATGTCTTAGTCTCTCTAAATTCTTGGCCTCCATAACCTCCCCATCCCTTAACTCGGGGCCAAGAAAAGCCATTTG
Organism: Orientallactaga sibirica; assembly: GCA_036365145.1. Taxonomy (NCBI): domain Eukaryota; kingdom Metazoa; phylum Chordata; class Mammalia; order Rodentia; family Dipodidae; genus Orientallactaga; species Orientallactaga sibirica. The sequence goes on from JAEOAD010000025.1 coordinate 23,378,008, forward strand.
CACTACTTCCCCTGGGAGGCCTCCAGAAGCAGAAGGATCACTATGAGCTCAAGGCCAGCCTGAGACTTATAGAGCTCCAGGTCAGTCTGAGCTAGAGTGGGATCTTATCTAGAATAATAATAAATTAATTTTTTTTTGGTTTTTCGAGGTAGGGTCTCACTCTGGTAATAAATTGATTTTTTTAAAAAATGCCTCTGAACAAGGTGTGGTGACATATCCTTTAGTCCCAGCACTTGGGAGGCTGAGGTAGGAGGTTCACCATGAATTCAAGGCTAGCCTGGGGCTACAGAGTGAGTTCCAAGTCAGCCTGGATTAGAGTGAAGCCCTATTTTAGAAAGAAAGAAGAAGAACAAAAACAAAAAAACAAAACAAAACAAAACACCAGCCTGACTTGTCCTTTCTTCAGACCTCAAAGCTTCAGGGCCAAGAGAGCTGAGGCCAGAGAACCTCTTCCAGAACTTTCAAGAAGGTAAGAGTTGGAGAAGCAGCTACAAGATTGGAAGTCAGGGAGCGCCGTGGATTCTAACTGTCTTCCTCTCTTGCCCACAGTTGGCTATGCAGCACCCCCGTCCCCACCTGGAACCCGACGTCTCCCTGACAATTCTCCCTATGGTCTTTTTGAGGAGCAGAGGGAAGGTAAGGAGATCAGGTCTACTTCCTGCACTGCAGATGGGAGCTGGGAAGACAGCCAGCCGCCCCTCTCCCCACCTGGCTGGAAGGGTTAGGCTGTTCACATACTCCCCATTTTGTAGTGCAGCCCCCTCCCTCTCCAGAAGCCAGCCCTCTCCAGGAGGAAGAGATGCCCATCCCTCAGTACCCCACTGAGAAGAAAGGTGAGTGCTTGCCCGTTCCCTACCTCCATCCTATGATGGTCTCCCATGACACTGGTCTGACCTACACTCCCTTGTGTCCGCACCCATCTTGCAGTGGATCCCGCTTTCCCTCGGGAAGCCATCCCCCACCAGGAAGAGTTGTCCCCACCAGAACTGGGACGACAACGTAGTGAACAGAAAGAAAGTAAGTGACTCTCAGTGTTCTTGACCCCAGAGCGTGGGTTTTGGAGGAGGACAGGATCGCAGGCTCAGCCACGTACTAGATGGTCAACTCGGGGGAGTGACCGCTTCTCCAAACCTTAGCTTCTTAAGCTGTTTAGTGGAAATAGGTCAGTTGTAGTGTTTGCCTAGCATGCATGAAGCCCTTCACAACCTACACCAGGATTCCAGAGGTAGATGCAGAAAGATAAATTCAAGGTTGCTGGGGCGGGCGTGGTTGTCCACACCTTTAATCCCAGCACTTGGGAGGCAGAGGCAAGAGGATCGCTGTGAATTCAAGGCCAGCCTGAGACTGCATGGTGAATTCCAGGTCAGCCTGGGCTAGAGTAAGACACTGTCTCAAATTATACAAAAAAGGAAAAAAAAATAGCACACACACCTTTAATCCCAGTGCTTGGGAGGCAGAGGAAGGAGGATCGCTGTGAGTTCGAGGCCAGCCTGAGACTACATAGTGAATTCCAGGTCAGCCTGGGCTAGAGTGAAACCCTACCTTGAAAAACCAAAGGAAAAAAAAGTAAAAGAAAAGAAATCATGTTTATTGATAGTTCTGTGATTAAATTGATATAAAATTAAAATATTTATTTTATTATTTTTCTCTTGCTTCTACTGAGTTCCTCTCCATGAATAGCCAGTAGCCAGTGCCTGTTTTCTAGAATTGCTCATCCCAGAATAATTTTTTTTTAAATTTATTTATTTGAGAGTGACAGACAGAGAGGGAAAGAGAAACATAGAGAGAATGGGCATGCCAGGGCCTCCAGCCACTGCAAACAAACTCCAGATGCATGTGCCACCTTGTGCATATGGCTTACGTGGGTCCTGGGAAGGGAATCGAGCCTCAAACCAGGGCTTAGGCTTCACAGGCAAGCGCTTAATCGCTAAGCCATCTCAAGGCCCTGTTGTGTTTTTTTTTGTTTTTGTTTTTGTTTTTGTTTTTTTGAGGTAGGGTCTCGCTCTAGCTCAGGTTGACCTGGAATTCACTATGTAGTCTCAGGGCGGCCTTGAACTCAAGATGATCTACTTACCTCTGCCTCCCAAGTGCTGGGATTAAAGGTGTGCGCCATCATGCCCAGCTACCAGCATGATTTTTGCTTGCATATCCCCTTTCCCCCCAGTAGACCCACATCTGTCACATCAGGAGGAGATCACCCAATCCAAGCAGAAAGAGGGTAAGTGACAGCACTGGTCTGTCCATCCTCTGTGTTAATGCTCAGACCCTGGGGAGCTGGGGAGAGGAGCAGGCCCAGAGCCTCCACATGCAGCCCAGGGAGGCGTGGCAGAGGAAGGGTGAGGCCTTGCCTTCTTCAGTTCTTTTTTCCTTTCAGTCAGTTACTCTGAAGGTAAGAAGCACAGATTAACTTCTTCCTTGTTTTTGCTATGCCCTCCCAACCTTTTCTTCTTCTTTTTTTAACCTTTTATTTTTATTTTCTTTTATTTATTTGTATTTGAGAGAGAAAAAGGCAGATAGATAGAGAGAAGGGAATGGAACCTGGGTCCTTAGGTTTTGCAGGCAAGCACCTTAACCACTAAGCCATCTCTCCAGCCCCTAACCTTCTTCTTAACCCCAAGTCCTATCAGTTTTGGTCTATTCCTCTCCTTCCTACCCTGTGTTCCTTATTCTAGAGAAACCAGCCCCCTTCATAGGCCAGGATCCTCTAGAACCTCCTTCTTGGAATCCAGCCCAGCACTGCCAACAGGGTCGCCGTTTCCGAGGGGGCTGGGGCCACTGGTTGGATGGTTTCCCCCCTGGACGGCCTTCTCCAGACAACGTGAACCAGATCTGCCTTCCTGAACGCCAACATGTGGTCTACGGCCCCTGGAACCTACCGCAGACCGGCTTCTCCCACCTTAGTCGCCAGGGAGAGGCCCTCAACTTGATGGAGACTGGCTATTCCCGCTGTTGCCGCTGTCGCAGCTACACAAACCGCCTCGACTGTGCAAAACTCGTGGTAAGGGCTTTGACATTGATGCTAGGCCTGTCTTTCAACTCTTCAGACAGTACGTGTGTGTGGTAAAGGCTAGACCCTTCAGCCTGGGTGTGAAGGAACCTTAGGGTCCTTTCCTTTCCACGGGCCCTACCAGGAGAGCAGAAGACAGTCTAGGCTGTTTCCTTAATCCACCTGCCTATGGCCCTTTGCTGGAGCCTGGGAGGAAGGCAGGAATGTGGACCACGGGCTGCTGGCCTGACCCACCCTCTTGCTCTAGTGGGAGGACACAATGACTCGGTTCTGTGAGGCTGAGTTCTCTGTCAAGACCCGGCCCCACTCGTGCTGCAAACGGCGGGGGGAGGCACGATTCTCCTGCTTCCAGAAGGAAGCTCTTCAGCCACATTACCAGCTCCCAGCCTGTGCCAGCCATCAGCCTACCCTTTCCTCGGGCCCCGAGCTGCCTTTTCCCCCTGGGTTGCCCACACTGGACAACATCAAGAACATCTGTCACCTGAGACGCTTCCGCTCGGTGCCACACAACCTCCCAGCAACTGACCTCACGCAAAAGCAGCTGAGCGCTCTGCAGCAGCTGGAGGCGGAGTTCCAGCACTGCTGCCAGCAGGGGCACAACCTCACCTGTACCCAAAAGGCTGTAAGTGGACATCCCAGCCCTCTCGGGAGCCAGTCTGCCTGCCCGCCCGCCTGCCCAGATCCACCTGCTGAGTCTACTGCCCGTCTATCCATGCACCTCCCCATGAGCACATCCATGTTCGTCTGTTTGTGACTTGTGGACTGTCCACCCATCCATTGTGTCTGTCGTCCACGTCTGTCCGTCTTGAGCTTCATCCACCAGTGACCTCACACATCACCTGTCCTGCCATCCATCCATCCATCCATCCATCCATCCATCCATCATCTCTGGCCTCGCTTGATCCTCCCCACCTACTGCTCCAGTTCATCTCCAGCGGCCAATTGGAAACCTCATTTGTGCTTCTTCTTTTCCACTTTCCCAAACCCACGCCTCCGCGGCCGCCTCCTTGCCCTCCAGTTCTTAACCTCACCTCTGGCCCGTGGGGGTTCATCACATAGCTGAGGGTGGTAAGGGAAGTAGACAGTAAGGAGACAAGGAGCCCAGGTCTCTGACTTCCCTCTCTCTGGCCCACAGTGGGAGGACACCCTGGATGGATACTGTGAGAAAGAGCAGGCCATAAAGACCCACCAGCACTCGTGTTGCCACTACCCTCCTAGCCCTGCACGTGACGAGTGCTTTGCTGGCCTGGCCCCCTACCCCAACTACGACCGGGACATCTTGACCCTCGACCTCAGCCGAGTTACCCCCAACCTCATGGGCCAACTCTGTGGAAATGGAAGAGTTCTCAGCAAGCAGTGAGTCTTGCCCAGATCTTCCCAACACTTTTCTGCCCAAAAGTATCCCTCCTAGGGTTCCTTTGGAAAAAGCAAAACTCATAGTATCCCAGTACAATTGGGAGTTTTCTTTGGTTGGGGGCAGAAGTTATTTGTTTAGTTCACTGTACAGTCTAGGCTGGCCTTGAACTGTGGCAGTCCTCCACAGCTCCCCAAATGATGGGATTACCAGTGTGAGCCACCACACCCCACCTCAGTACCATTTGGGTGCTAAGGAATGCACAGAGACCCTGAGGCCTACCTTTCTCATACCAACCATAGTAAACAGATACCTGGATTGATCCAGAACATGACCTCCCGCTGCTGTGACCTGCCCTTTCCAGAACAAGCATGCTGTGCTGAGGAAGAGGTAAGTGTGTGTGGGGAAAAGGTCATGATCTCCAGAGAAGGGCTTGGATATAGCTCAGTGGTAGAGTGCATGCCTAGCATATGTGAGGCCATGGGTTCAATTCCCAACTCTGTAAAATAATAATAATGGGACCGGGCGTGGTGGCGCACGCCTTTAATCCCAGTACTTGGGAGGCAGAGGTAGGAGGATTGCCAAGTGTTCGAGGCCACCCTGAGAATACATACTGAGTTCCACGTCAGTCTGAGCTAGAGTGAGACCCTACCTCAAACTCCCCCTCCCCAAAAAAGAAACATTTCCAGGAGGCTGGATGTAAAGGCTGCCCCTTCTCTTTAGAGCTTCAGACTTGCCCATAGAAGAGGAAGATATATATATATATATATATGGAGAGAGAGAGAGAGAGAGAGAGAGAGAGAATAGGCAAACCAGGGTCTTTAACCACTGCAAATGAACTCCAGACGCATGGGCCACCTTGTGCAGCTGGCTTATGTGGATCCTGGGGAATCGAACCTGGGTCCTTAGGTTTCAAAGGCAAGCGCCTTAAGCACTAAGCCATCTCTCCACCCTGAGATCTATTTTTCATGATTGCAGAAGTCTCCCTTTCTGACCTGACCTCTGATTCCTAAGTTCCTATTATACCTTCTCTGGGCCTCAAGCTTCTGGCATTCCAGATGCGCACATCTGCCCCTCAGCTGTCAATCACAAGGAATCTAGCTGTGCAAGAAAGCTTGCATGATCTCTGGGCCTCTGGAAGGGATCCAGCGGGGAGGGGCAGAGCACCTGATAGGAGGAGGTTGGGCACACAGGTATCCCTGCCTGACCTCTGACCTCCCCCATCATCTCTATTTTGCTCTTCTCCTGTTGTAGAAACTAGCTTTTGTTGATGAACTGTGTGGTCCCCGACGGAACTTCTGGAAAGATCCTTCCATGTGCTGTGACCTGAACCCTGGGGATGAACAAGCCAACTGCTTCAACATCAATTATCTGAGGAGTGTGGCTTTAGTAGCTGGAGATCCTGGGAATACCAAGGGCCCAACTGAGCAGGAGCCAACTCGGGGAGCAAATGTCAGCCCCATTTCTGAGGCCAAAAAAAAGAGTAAGGGGGCTGGAGAGATGGCTTAGTGGTTAGGCACCTGCCTGTGAAGCCTAAGAACCCCCGTTCAAGGCTCAATTCCCCAGGAACCACATAAGCCAGATGCACAAGGTGGCGCATGCATCTGCAGTTTGTTTGCAGTGGCTGGAGGCCCTGGTGCACCCATTCTCTCTCTCTTTCTCTCTCTCTTTCTCTCTCTCTGCCTCTTTCTCTTTCAGTCTGTTGCTCTCAAATAAATACAAATAAACAAAAAATTTTTTTTTAAAAAAGAAGACTGAGTCACCCAGAGCCTTGGGGGATTAGATGGAGAGAACCGCACCCAACTCCACCCTCCTTGAACACTCATTGCAGTAAACTTGGATTTGGTGTCCTCATTGTCTGCAACACACAAACACGCCCTCCTCAGCCAGCTGGGATTCCTTGCACTTCCTGGCCCTGCCCCAACTGACTGAGCAGAAGACCTTCCAAAGGCTGTGGCAGGACCAGAGCCCAATGGTTTGATGTCACCACTTGACATAGTGACCACCGTCAGATTTAAAAAGGAACACCAGGGCTGAAAAAATGGCTTAGCAGTTAAGGCGTTTGCCTGCAAAGCCTAAATACCCTGGTTTGATTCCCCAGGACCCACTTAAGCCAGATGCACAATGGGGCATGTGCATCTGGAGTTTGTTTGCAGTACCTAGAAGCATGCCAGTGCCCTTTCTTTCTTTCTTTCTTTCTTTCTTTCTTTCTTTCTTTCTTTTTTTTTGAGGTAGGGTCTCACTCTGGCCCAGGCTGTCCTGGAATTCACTATGTAGTCTCAGGGTGGCCTCGAACTCACAGTGAACCTCCTACCTCTGCCTCCTGAGTGCTGGGATTAAAGGCATGTACCACCACTCCCGGCTCCATTCTCTCTTTCTATCTATCTGCCTCTTCCCTCTCTCTCTCAAATAAATAAAATAAAATAAAATTAAAAAATAAAAAGGAGCCTGGCTTTTTTAATTAAAAAAAATTATTTGCAAGCAGATATAGATAGAAAGGAGGGCGGGAGAGATGACTTAACAGTTAAGGCACTTGCCTGCAAAGCCAAAGGACCCAGGTTCAATTCCCCAGGACCCATATAAGCCCGATGCACTAGGTGGCACATGGGTCTGGAGTTCATTTACAGTGGCTGGAGGCCCTGGCACACCTATTCTCTCTCTGTCTCTTTCTCTCTCTCAAAATAAATAAAAGTTTAAAAAATACAACCTGGTCAGGCATGGTGGTGCACGCCTTTAATCCCAGCACTTGGGAGGCAGAGGTAGGAGGATCGCTGTGAGTTCAAGGCCACCCTGAGACTACATAGTGAATTCCAGGTCAGCCTGGGCTAGAGCGAAACCCTACCTTGAAACCCGCCCCACCAAAAAATAAATACAACCTGTTCTGAAGTTGCTCACAATCCATGAATCTGCTTGCAGGTGTAACCTCTTGTGGTATAGGGTATAGGGTAGCCAGGATGCACTGAGCAAGAGATGGGTGGGGTGAGATGGGATGTCCAGCCTTCTCCAGGAGAGACGTAGATGCAGGTACAAGGACAGAAGGAATGCTCCTTCCTGTTCAGCCACACCCAGCTTGCCTGGCTTTTTACGTGGCTGTGGGGATCGAACTCAGGTCCTTTAGGCTTGAGCATCAAGTGTTCTTACCCACCGAGCCAACTCCCCAGACCCTCGGATTTGGATTTGCTTTTGTTTTTTGTTTTGTTGAGGTAGACTGTCTCTGTAGCCCAGGCTAGCCTGGAACTCACAGTGATCCTCCTCCTACCTCTGCCTCCTGAGTTCTGGGATTAAAGCACCACCACATCTGGCAGTTCCTTTTTTTGTTTGTTTGTTTTTTGGCTTTTCGAGGTAGGGTCTCACTCTAGCCCAAGCTGACCTGGAATTCACTCTGTAGTCTCAGGCTGGCCTCAAACTCACGGTAATCCTCCTACCTCTGCCTCCCGAGTGCTGGGATTAAAGGTGTGTGCCACCACCACACCTGTCCAAGAAAATTTTTTTAACGATATGTCCTTTTATCTTTTATGCATGTGAAATAGATAAATACATAAAAGTGGCACATGCATCAGCCTTTGCAATGGCTGAAGGCCCTGACACACATATACTCTGTCTCTTTCTCTCTTAAATAAATATTTGTGCATGTGTATGTGTGTGTTCATGTGCGTATTCGTGTTCACAATGTGTGTACAAAGGTGCCTGTGGGAATCAGAAGTCTGTGTCAAGTTATCTTCCTTGACCATTAATTATCTTTTCTTTCTTTTTCTTAATTTTTTAAATTAGTGTATATATTCCTTTGCTTTCTTCAAGATAGGATCTCACTCTAGCCCAGGCTGACCTGGAACTCACTCTGCAGTCCCAGGCTGGGCTCAAATCTCAGTTCTAGAACTAGAGGTGTGCACCACCATGCCCAGCTTCCTTGATCATTTTCCACACTATTTATTGAGATAGGATCTACTTAAACCTAGAACTCTCCTATTTGGCTAGTGGAGCTAGCCAGCTTGCTCCAGGGTTCTGCCTCTCAAACTCTGGAATTACAGGTAGTCAGCCACACCCACGCAGCATTGGCATTTCTGTGGATAATGGGGTTCCAAACTCAGGTCCCTACGCTTGCATAGCAAGCCCTTTATTAACTGAGCTATCTGCCCAACCCAAGTTAAGAATTTTGTTTTGTTTTGTTTTGTTTTGCTTTGATTTTCAAGGTAGTCTCGCTCTAGCCTAGGCTGACCTGAAATTCACTATGTAGTCTCAGGGTGGCCATGAACTCATGGTGAGCCTCCTACCCTGCCTCCTGAATGCTGGGATTAAAGATGTGTGCTACCACACCTGGCAAGATTTTTTTAAAAGAGTCACCTGTTAAAAATTTTATTTATTTATTTATTTATTTATTTATTTATTTATTTATTTAATTTAGAGACAGAGAGAGGGGGAGGAGGAGGCAGGAAGAGGAGAGAGACAGGGAGGGATGAGAAGCCAGGTGTGGTGGTGCACGCCTTTAATCCCAGCACTGGGGAGGCAGAGGTAGGAGGATTGCTGTGAGTTCGAGGCTACCCTGAGACTACATAGTGAATTCCAGGTCAGCCTGGGCCAGAGTGATAAACTACCGCGAAAAAACAAAACAAAACAAAATTTTAATAAATACAAATAAACAAAAATTTTTTTAAAAAAGAAGACTGAGTCACCCAGAGCCTTGGGGGATTAGATGGAGAGAACCGCACCCAACTCCACCCTCCTTGAACACTCATTGCAGTAAACTTGGATTTGGTGTCCTCATTGTCTGCAACACACAAACACGCCCTCCTCAGCCAGCTGGGATTCCTTGCACTTCCTGGCCCTGCCCCAACTGACTGAGCAGAAGACCTTCCAAAGGCTGTGGCAGGACCAGAGCCCAATGGTTTGATGTCACCACTTGACATAGTGACCACCGTCAGATTTAAAAAGGAATACCAGGGCTGAAAAAATGGCTTAGCAGTTAAGGCGTTTGCCTGCAAAGCCTAAATACCCTGGTTTGATTCCCCAGGACCCACTTAAGCCAGATGCACAATGGGGCATGTGCATCTGGAGTTTGTTTGCAGTACCTAGAAGCATGCCAGTGCCCTTTCTTTCTTTCTTTCTTTCTTTCTTTCTTTCTTTCTTTCTTTCTTTCTTTTTTTTTTTTTTTGAGGTAGGGTCTCACTCTGGCCCAGGCTGTCCTGGAATTCACTATGTAGTCTCAGGGTGGCCTCAAACTCACAGTGAACCTCCTACCTCTGCCTCCTGAGTGCTGGGATTAAAGGCGTGTACCACCACTCCCGGCTCCATTTTCTCTTTCTATCTATCTGCCTCTTCCCTCTCTCTCTCAAATAAATAAAATAAAATAAAATTAAAAAATAAAAAGGAGCCTGGCTTTTTTAATTAAAAAAAATTTATTTGCAAGCAGATATAGATAGAAAGGAGGGCGGGAGAGATGACTTAACAGTTAAGGCACTTGCCTGCAAAGCCAAAGGACCCAGGTTCAATTCCCCAGGACCCATATAAGCCCGATGCACTAGGTGGCACATGGGTCTGGAGTTCATTTACAGTGGCTGGAGGCCCTGGCACACCTATTCTCTCTCTGTCTCTTTCTCTCTCTCAAAATAAATAAAAGTTTAAAAAATACAACCTGGTCAGGCATGGTGGTGCACGCCTTTAATCCCAGCACTTGGGAGGCAGAGGTAGGAGGATCGCTGTGAGTTCAAGGCCACCCTGAGACTACATAGTGAATTCCAGGTCAGCCTGGGCTAGAGCGAAACCCAACCTTGAAACCCACCCCACCAAAAAATAAATACAACCTCTTCTGAAGTTGCTCACAATCCATGAATCTGCTTGCAGGTGTAACCTCTTGTGGTATAGGGTATAGGGTAGCCAGGATGCACTGAGCAAGAGATGGGTGGGGTGAGATGGGATGTCCAGCCTTCTCCAGGAGAGACGTAGATGCAGGTACAAGGACAGAAGGAATGCTCCTTCCTGTTCAGCCACACCCAGCTTGCCTGGCTTTTTACGTGGCTGTGGGGATCGAACTCAGGTCCTTTAGGCTTGAGCATCAAGTGTTCTTACCCACCGAGCCAACTCCCCAGACCCTCGGATTTGGATTTGCTTTTGTTTTTTGTTTTGTTGAGGTAGACTGTCTCTGTAGCCCAGGCTAGCCTGGAACTCACAGTGATCCTCCTCCTACCTCTGCCTCCTGAGTTCTGGGATTAAAGCACCACCACATCTGGCAGTTCCTTTTTTTGTTTGTTTGTTTTTTGGCTTTTCGAGGTAGGGTCTCACTCTAGCCCAAGCTGACCTGGAATTCACTCTGTAGTCTCAGGCTGGCCTCAAACTCACGGTAATCCTCCTACCTCTGCCTCCCGAGTGCTGGGATTAAAGGTGTGTGCCACCACCACACCTGTCCAAGAAAATTTTTTTAACGATATGTCCTTTTATCTTTTATGCATGTGAAATAGATAAATACATAAAAGTGGCACATGCATCAGCCTTTGCAATGGCTGAAGGCCCTGACACACATATACTCTGCCTCTTTCTCTCTTAAATAAATATTTGTGCATGTGTATGTGTGTGTTCATGTGCGTATTCGTGTTCACAATGTGTGTACAAGGGTGCCTGTGGGAATCAGAAGTCTGTGTCAAGTTATCTTCCTTGACCATTAATTATCTTTTCTTTCTTTTTCTTAATTTTTTTAAATTAGTGTATATATTCCTTTGCTTTCTTCAAGATAGGATCTCACTCTAGCCCAGGCTGACCTGGAACTCACTCTGCAGTCCCAGGCTGGGCTCAAATCTCAGTTCTAGAACTAGAGGTGTGCACCACCATGCCCAGCTTCCTTGATCATTTTCCACACTATTTATTGAGATAGGATCTACTTAAACCTAGAACTCTCCTATTTGGCTAGTGGAGCTAGCCAGCTTGCTCCAGGGTTCTGCCTCTCAAACTCTAGAATTACAGGTAGTCAGCCACACCCACGCAGCATTGGCATTTCTGTGGATAATGGGGTTCCAAACTCAGGTCCCTACGCTTGCATAGCAAGCCCTTTATTAACTGAGCTATCTGCCCAACCCAAGTTAAGAATTTTGTTTTGTTTTGTTTTGTTTTGCTTTGATTTTCAAGGTAGTCTCGCTCTAGCCTAGGCTGACCTGAAATTCACTATGTAGTCTCAGGGTGGCCATGAACTCATGGTGAGCCTCCTACCCCTGCCTCCTGAATGCTGGGATTAAAGATGTGTGCTACCACACCTGGCAAGATTTTTTTTAAAAGAGTCACCTGTTAAAAATTTTATTTATTTATTTATTTATTTATTTATTTATTTATTTTTTATTTATAAGCAGAGACAGAGAGAGGGAGGGAGGGAGGCAGGAAGAGGAGAGAGACAGGGAGGGATGAGAAGCCAGGTGTGGTGGTGCACGCCTTTAATCCCAGCACTGGGGAGGCAGAGGTAGGAGGATTGCTGTGAGTTCGAGGCTACCCTGAGACTACATAGTGAATTCCAGGTCAGCCTGGGCCAGAGTGATAAACTACCGCGAAAAAACAAAACAAAAAATTTTAGGGGGGCTGGAGAAATGGCTTAGCGGTTAAGCGCTTGCCTGTGAAGCCTAAGGACCCCAGTTCGAGGCTCAATTCCCAGTGCCCATGTAAGCCAGATGCACAAGGGAGTGCATGCATCTGGAGTTCATTTGCAGTGGCTGGAGGTCCTGGTGCACCCATTCTCCCTCCCCCCCCCCGCCTCTTTCTCTCTGTGTCTGTCTCTCTCAAATAAATAAAAATATTTTTAAAATATCTATATATTTTAGGAAGCCGGGTGTGGAGGCACATGCCTTTAATCTCAGCACTCAAGAGGCAGAGGTAGGAGGATCTCCGTGAGATTGAGGTCACACTGAGACTACATAGTGAATTCCAGGTCAGCCTGGGCTAGAGTGAGACCCTACCTTGGCTGAAGAGATGGCTTGGCGGTTAAGGCCCTTCCTGCAAAGCCTAAGGACCTGGGTTCAATTCCCCAGTACCCATGTAAGCCAGACGCACAAAGTGGCATATGTGTCTGGAGTTTGCAGTGGCTGAGGCCCTGGCATGCCCATTCTCTCTCTCTTTCTCTCTCTCTTTCTCTCTCTCCATTGTCTCTATATATATATTCTATCTGATTTTCTCTAGGGTCTCCTCTACCTCCCAAGCTGACCTGGAATAATTCACTATGTACTCTCAGGGTGGCCTTGAACTCACAGTGATCCTCCTACCTCTACCTCCCAAGTGCTGGGTTAAAGGCATGCAACACCCCGCCCAGCATAAATTTTTTTTTTTTTGAGCGAAACAGAAAGCAAGAGAGAGGAAGACAGAGAGAGAGAATAGGAATGCCAGGGCCTTTTCAGGCTCTATGAACAAACTCCAGACATGTGCACCCCCTTGTGTGCATGTGCAACATTGCGCGCTTGCATCGTTTTTGCATCTGGCTAAACGTGGGACCTGGAGATTTGAACAAGTGTTCTTAGGCTTCGTGGGCAGGTGCCTTAACCGCTAAGCCATCTCTCCAGCCCATAAATAATTTAAAAAAGAAACTTTAAAAAATATTTTTAGAACTAGAGAGATGGCTTAGCAGTTAAGGCGCTTGCTTGCAAAGCCAAAGGACCCAGGTTCTATTCCCCAATACCCACATAAACCAGATGCACAAGGTGGCACATACATATGGAGTTGGTTTGCAGTGGCTTGAGGCCCTGCCACACCCATTCTCTCTATCTATCTGCCTCTTTCTCCCTTAAATAAAAAAAATATATAAATATATACATACTTTTTTCATTTATTTATTTGAGAGAGAGAAATAAGCAGATAGAGAATGGGCATGTCAGGGCCTCTGGCCACTGCAAACGAACTCCAGACGTATGCACCCTCTGGCTTATGTGGGTCCTGGGGAGTTGAACCTGGGTCCTTTGGCTTTCCTTAACCTTAGCCTTAACTGCTAAGCCATCTCTCCAGCCTGATAAGTATATTTTTAACATTTTACTATTTGCTTATTTATTTATTTGAGAGAGGCACATAAAAAGAGAATGGACACACCAGGGCCTCTAGCCACTGCAAACAAACTGCAGACTCATGTGCCACTTTGTGCATCTGGCTTACACGGGTACTAGGTAACTAAACCTGGGTCCTTAGCATTTGCAGGCAAGTGCCTTAACTGCTGAGACATCTCTCCAGCCCCTAAAGGAGAACTGTTTATTTATGTGTATTTTTAAAATTTTTTTTGGTTTTTTGAGGTGGGTCTCACTCTAGCCCAGGCTGACCTGGAATTCACTATGTTGTCTCAGGATGGCCTTGAACTCATGGTGATCCTCCTACCTCTGCCTCCCAGGTGCTGGGATTAAAGGCATGTGCCACCATGCCTGGCTTATTTATTTATTTATGACAGAGAGAGATAGAGAGAGAGAGGAAATTAATGCTCCAGAGCCTCTAGCCACTGCAAATGAACTCCAGATGCATAAGCCACCTTGTGCATCTGGCACGTGGGACCTGGAGAATTTAATGTGGGTCCTTAGGCTTTGGAGGCAAGTGCCTTAACCACTAAGCCATTTCTCCAGCCCATGGAGAACTTTTTTATTCTGAAACAGGGTGCGGCTGTGTAGCCCAGGACAGGATGGCATCATCAAACTCAAGTCTTCTTGCCTCTCAACTCCTCAGTGGGGATCCTTCAGGAATACACACCACACACAGGCTTCATGCATGCTAGATAAGCAGTATAGCTGAGCTACGCATGGCTCAAAGCATTCCTAACATATCATCTCTCAAGAAATAACATATATATTTGACAAAGAAAAGAGGTGGGTGAGTGTGGAGAAAGGTCATGCCAGGGCCTCCAGCCACCACAAACAAACTGCAGACACTACATGTGCCACCATGTGCATCTGGCTAATGTGGATACTGCGGAATTGAACCTGGGTCCTTTGGCTTTCCAGGCAAACGCCTTAACTGCTAAGCCATCCCTCCAGCCCCCTATGAAAACTTTTAATGAATCCTTAAAGAAGACTTTGGAATAGCCTTTGTGCAAGTGGGTGTGAGCTTTATGTGATACAAGTCAGAGTTGCTGAGTAGTGTTGAAGATTCTGCTGGGATTAGAAACCATAAATGTGCATTGGCATAAATTGTGAGATTTTTTCTCCCCCAGTTTATTTGTCTGGGTGTGGAAGAAAACTGGATAATTAGATCTATCCAAAAATGGGAGTTTATGGGCAAACTGCTTTTGCTCTCTCTCTGATGAAGTTAATAAATGTAAATATGGCCAGGCGTGGTGGTGCACACCTTTAATCCCAGCACTCAGGAGGCAGAGGTAGGAGGATTGCCTAGAGCGAGACCCTACCTCAAAAAAAAAAAAAAAGAAAGAAAGAAAGAAAGAAAGAAAGAAAGAAAGAAAGAAAATGTGGACTTTTATTGCAATTCTCTCAATAAATGAAGCCTTTTAGGCACCATAAGTCTGTGAAGAAGTGACAGAAGAGTGTTCAGCACTGAAACATCTCTATCCCACCCTCCATGGCTCAGGGTCCATTGCGGAAGAGGTGGCAGGAAAAAATATAAGAGCCAAAGGAATGGTAGGACTCCTTACAATGCAGTCTTCCAGACACAAAATGGCCTGGCTATCTATGACCTCACAGTGCCTGGCACTACCTCATAATAGGAGGAAAAAAATTATGACATCTAAATAAAAGAGAGACTGCTTGAGAGGGGGAAGAGGATGTGATGAAGAGTGGAGCTGTAAAGGGGAAAGTGAGGTGGGGAGGGAATTATCATGGACTGTTCTTAGGCTGTGGCATTCATCCTAGAAGCCTTTACAATTGCTTGCTTGCCTACGGTGTCCACAGAACACACAAATCTCTAGATTCCCCAGTGTGTGTGTGCACGTGTATTTTTTTTTTTTTTTTTTTTTTTTTTTTGGTTTTGCGAGGTAGGGTCTCACTCTGGTCCAGGCTGACCTGGAACAGTCTCAGGGTGGCCTCAAAATCCTCCTACCTCTGCCTAGTGCTGGGATTTCCCCAGTGTTTTTAAAAACCATATTTTTTTTTTTTTTTTTTTTTTTTTTTTTGTTTTGCAAGGTAGGGTCTCACTCTGGTCCAAATGACCTGGAATTAACTATGTAATCTCAGGGTGGTCTGAACTCTGCGATCCTCCTACCTCTGCCTCCCATGGGATTGTATTTTTAAAAACCATATTTTATTTATTTGAGAGAAAGAGAGAATGGGCTCACCAGGGCCTCCAGCCATTGCAAACAAACTCCCGATGCTTTTGCCCCCTTATGCATCTGGTTTATGTGGGTCCTGGAGGGTCAAACCAGGATCCTTGGGCTTTGCAGTCAAATGCCTTAACCGCTAAGCCGTCTCTCCAGCCCCACACATGTGTATTTTTGTGAGGGGTCTATGATCCAAAAAGGCTCCTTGTTTAACCACCAAAATAGATTCACTGCAATGCATCAGGGCTTGGAGATGAGCAGTCACATCTCTGCTGACTGACAGAGGGAGGGAGACATAGAGGTTGAGGCGGGGAGTCTGGGCCTTCCAGACCCAGAGGCCTGCCTGAGCTGGCCACCTTTGGGAAGTTACTTAGCTCTTCAGTTTTCCTTCCATTAAGTGGGGATTCGTTCTTGCACATGTTTTTGTAAAGATTACATGTGTTCATGCATGCAAGTGCTTAGGTTATGCCTGGAACTTATGACTAATAGCGATGTGTCGGGACAAGCATTTAGGCACAAAGACTTTGAAAAAAAAAAAAGATTTACTTAGTTTTTTTTTGTTTTGTTTTTTTAGAGAGAGAAAATTGGCACACCAGGGCCTCAGTTACTGCAATCAAACTCCAGACGCGTGCACCACCTAGCGGGCATGTGCACCTTTGTGCTTCTCTCATCTTTGTGCATCTGGCTTTTGTGGGATCTGGAGAGTTGAACATGGGTCCTTAGACTTTGCAGGCACCCCCTCCACCCCACTTTTTAAAAATCTTTTTATTGCCAGGCATGGTGGCACATGCTTTTAATCCCAGTAATCAGGAGGCAGAGGTAGGAGGATCACCATGAGTTCAAGGTCACCCTGAGACTACATAGTGAATATCAGGTCAGCTCTGACTGAGCTAGAGCAAGACCCTACCTCAAAAAAACAACAAGAAGGGCTGGAGAGATGGCTTAGCGGTTGAGGCATTTGCCTGAAAAGCCAAAGGATCCTGGTTCAATTCTCCAGGACCCACGTAAGCCAGATGCACAAGGAGGTGCATGCATCTAGAGTTCGTTTGCAGTGGTTGGAGGCCCTGGCACACTCCTTCTCTCCCTCTCTCTTTCTTTCTCTCTCTGCCTCTTTCTTTCTCTCAAATAAATAAATAAATAAAATATATTTAAAAATAAATCAAATGGGAACATTAAAAAAAAACAAAAAAAATCTTTTTATTAGAGACTGCTGTAGTCAGGTTCTCATTGCTGGCAGAAATCACCCAACCAAGAGCACAATGACATGAGCAGAGGGTGGACATCACCCCCTGGCCAACATAAGATGGACAACAGCAAGTGTCCAAACAGTGAGTGTGCCAAACACTGGCAAGGGGACACTGGCTATAATACCCATAAGCCCGCCCTCAACAATATACTGCCTTCAGGAGGTGTTAATTCCCAAATCTCTGTCAGCTGGGAACCTAGCATTCAGAACACCTACGTTTAGGGGGGACACCCAAATCAAACCACCACAGAGACCAAGAGGGGGTGAAGTATTGGCACACCAGGCCCTCCAGCCACTGAAATCAAACTCCAGACACTTGCATCACCTAGTGGGCATGTGCAACCTTGCACTTGCCTCACCTTTGTGCTTCTGACTTACATGGGATCTGGAGTGTTGAACATGAGTCCTGAGGCTTCGCAGGCAAGCGCCTTAACCACTAAGGCATCACTCCAGCCCCTTTTAAAAAATCTTTTTATTATTTTTCTCCCAGGCATTGTGGTGCATGCCTTTAATCCCAGCACTAGGGAGGCAGAGGTAGGAGGATCGCCATGAGTTCAATGCTACCTGAGACAACATAGTAAATTCAAGGTCAGCCTGGCTAGAGTGAGACCCTTCCTCGAATAAAAACAACAAAAATCTTTTTATTATTTTTCTTTGTCAGAGAAGGAGAGAAAGGGAACCCACTTTTTTTTTTTTTTTTTTTTTGGTTTTTCCAGGTAGGGTCTCACTCTGGCTCAGGCTGACCTGGAATTCACTATGTAGTCTCAGGGTGGCCTTGAACTCTCAGCGATCCTCCTACCTCTGCCTCCCGAGTGCTGGGATTAAAGGCGTGCGCTAGCATGCCCGGCTTTTTTTTTTTTTTTTTTTTTTTTAAGAGACAAGAGTCTTATCCTGGGGAACAATTCACTGGTCAAGCACTTGTCTAGCATGTGCAAAGCCCTGGGCTCCATCCCCAGAGATACTAAGAGCAACTACTTCCTTGGATTGCTGAGGAGGCCGTGGAGGCCGTGGAGAGCAGTGACTCACAGGACCCGCACTCCCTAGAGGCGGCTTGTTATTAAAGCCAGTGCTGCCATTTAGAATCTTCTTCCCGGTACAGGGCATTTCCTCCAGATTCTCACCACCTTCCCACACTGGAACCTTCCCAAGTACAAAGCGCTTTCTCATAGCTTTTCACACAGTCATGTCTGGTCTGTTTCACCGTAGCTGTGTAAGCTGAAGCACTGAGACCCAAAGAGACTAAAACCAGGGCCTTTGCCTGTGCTCTTTTTCTGGGGATCTGAACTCAGGTCCTCGTGCGCATGTGCCAAGCCCTTTACCAAATGAACCATCTCCCTAGCCCTTTCTTTCTTCTTTTACTTCTTTTCTTTTTCATTAAAAAAAAAATTTTTTTTTTTTGATTTTTCGAGGTAGGGTCTCACTCTAGCCCAGGCTGACCTGGAATTAACTACGTAGTCTCAAGGTGGCCTTGAACTCACGGCGATCCTCCTACGTCTGCCTCCCAAGTGCTGGGATTAAAGGCGGGCACCACCACACTCAGCTAAAAAACAATTATAATTTATTTGAAAGAGAAAGAGAGATGCACATAGAAAGAAAATGGGACACCAGAACAAATGCATGTGCTACCATGGGTACTGGGGAATTGAACCTGGGTCCTTTGTCTTTGCTGGCAAGTGCCTTACCCACTAAGCCATCTCTCTAGCCCTTCTTTTCTTTTTCTTTTCTTCCTCCTCTTTCTCCTCTTTTCCCTCTTTCTCCTCCTCCTTTTTAATCTTTTATTTTTCAATATAGGGTCTCACTCTAGCCCAGGCTGACCTCGACTCTATAGTCTCAGGGTGGCCTCGAACTCACAGTGATCCTCCTAACTCTACCTTCTGAGTGCTGGGACTTAAGGCATGTGTCACCATGCCAGGTGTTTTTTTTTTTTTTTTCCAAGGTAGGGTCTCACTCTAGTCCAGGCTGACCCGGAATTCACTCTATATTCTCAGGGTGGCCTTGAACTTATTGCCTGGCTCTGGTTGTTTTTTGGTTTTTTGAGGTAGGGTCTTGCTCTAACCCAGACATACCTGGAATTCACTATGTAGTCTCAGGGTGACCTCGAAGTCAAGGCGATCCTCCTACCTCTGCCTCCTGAATGCTGGGATTAAAGGTGTCACCTGGCTCAAACTCCCTCTTGTCTTCTTGGGCAAGAGCTCCATCTTGCTCTAGGGAGGCCAAGGTAGAAGGATCACTGTGAGTGATCTCTCCTTCCTCTTTCTCTCTCTCTCTCTTGAATATGAAACAGATAGGGAGCTGGGCGTGGTGGCGCGCGCCTTTAATCCCAGCACTCGGGAGTGAGTTCTAGGCCACCCTAAGACTACTGAGTGAGTTCCAGGTCAACCTGGGCTAGAGTGAGCCCCTACCTCAAAAAGAAAGAGCCGGGCGTGGTGGCGCACGCCTTTAATCCCAGCAAAAGAGGAGGAAGAGAAAGAAAGTTAATTCCAGGAAAGAAAGTGAGAAGGAAAGAAAGAAAAAAAAAAAAAAAAAAAAAAAAAAAAAAAGAGAAAGAAAGGAAGGAAGGAAGGAAGGAAGGAAGGAAGAAAGAAAGAAAGAAAGAAAGAAAGAAAGAAAGAAAGAAAGAAAGAAAAAGAAACAGATAGGTGTGGTGGTGTACCTGTGATCCTGGCACCTGGCAGATAGAGGATCAGGAGTTCAAGACCAGCCTCAGCTATGTAAGACCCTGTCTCAAAAAGAAAATTGAAATAGCCGGGCATAGTGGTGCATGCCTTTAATCCCAGCATTCAGGAGGTAGAGGTAGGAGGATCACCTTGAGTTTGAGGCCACCCTGAGACTACAGAGTGAATTCCAGGTCAGTCTGAGCTAGAGTGAGATTCTACCTAGAAAAAACAAACAAACAAAGAGAGAGAGAGAGAGAGAGAGAGAGAAATGAAAGCCAGGTGTGTTGTTGTGGGCCTTTAATCCCAGCACTTGGGAAGCAGAGATAGGAGAATCACTGTGGGTTGGAGGCCAGCCTGAGACTACATAATGAATTGCAGGTCAACCTGGGCTAGAGTGAGACTCTACCTCTGAAAAAAAAAAAACAAACAAACAAACAAACAAACAAACAAACAAACAGGAAGGGAGGGAGGAAGGAAGGAAAAAAAAAAAATAGAGAGAAAGGAGGGAGGAAGGAAGGAAGAAGAGAGAAAGAAGAAAAGAGAGAGAAAGAAAGGAGAAAGAAGAGAGGGAAAGAAAGAAAGAATAAAAAGAAAAAGGAAGGTGGGTGGAAGGAAGAAGAGAGAAAGAAAGGAGAGAAAGAAAAAAAAGAAGAAAGTAAGAAAGAAAAGAAAAGAAACGGAAAAGAAAAGAAAAGGAAAAGAAAAGAAAAGAAAAGAAAAGAAAAGAAAAGAAAAGAAAAGAAAAGAAAAGAAAAGAAAAGAAAAAAGAAAAGCGAGAAAGAGGCGCTCGTGCCACCGTGGAAGCTCCCTGGTTCTCTATGGAGCCTGGGTCGGTGCCAACTCCCGGTGACGGCGGCTGCCCGGCAGGCCGCGCTGGGGGCCGCGGCTCCCTCCCGTCTGGGAAGTCCTGCTTCCTCCCAGGCCCCGCGACCCCGGCCGCCGGGCTGCAGGCCGGTCCCGCTGCCCTGGGTGGGGCTCCGCGTCTGCAGACCGCAGCGGTGTTGGCGGCTGCGCTGGAAACGCTGATGGAAACGTTTGGACTCGGCCGAGCTGGAATCGCAGAAACCACTTGACTCAGAAGAAATCTTCATGCATAAAATCACAATAGAGTTTTTGTTAGATGTTCATTGCGAGGGAGGGAAGGAGGGAGTGGCTGAGAGATGTGGGAAAGGGCGGCCGGCGCCTTAGAGGAGAGAGGGAAAAAGCAAGACCTCTAGCCGGGGGCAAAATCCCAGCACTTGGGAGGCAGAGGTAGGAGGATCGCCCTAAATTCGAGGACACCCTGAGACTACAGGTCAGCCTGGACTAGAGTGAGACCCTACCTCGGAAACAAAACAAAACAAAACAAAACAAAACAAAACAAAACAAAACAAAACAAAACAGGGCTGGAGGGATGGTTTAGTGGTTAAGGCGTTTGCCTGCAAAGCCAAAGGACCCAGGTTCAATTCCCTAGGATCCACGTTAGCCAGATGCACAAGGAGGCACATGCATCTGGAGTTCATTTGCAGGGGCTGGAGGCCCTGGTGTGCCCATTCTCTCTCTCTCTCTCTCTCTCTTTATCTTTCTCTCTGTCTCTGTCTCTCTCTTCCTTCCATTCCTCTACCAAATATATATATATATAAAGTTTTGTTTTTCAAGGTAGGGTCTCACTGTGGTCCAGGCTGACCTGGAATTAGCAATGTAGTTTCAGGGTGGCCTCGAACTCATGGTGATCCTCCTACCTCTGCCTCCCAAGTGCTGGGATTAAAGGCGTGAGCCACCACGCCCGGCTCAAAATAAAGTATTTAAAACACGTAAAGCATCATAAATGCAGACCAACAACACCCATTTAAAAAAAAACCACAAAAAAACAGAGACGTTCTTCGCCAAGAGTCGCCAAGGTTTCCTGCTTCAACAGTGCTTGAACGGAACCGGCGCTCGGACCCGCACCCCAGCCGGCCGCTCACAGTCAGAGCCCTTCGCCGCCACCTCCTCGCAGTCCTCGGATCTCCCAAGACCTCCGCCGCAGCTCCAGCGCCGCTCGTCCAACCTCCGCCATGACCACCACGTCCCCCTCACAGGTGCACCAGAACTACCACCAGGACTCGGAGGCTGCCATCAACTGCCAGATCACCCTGGAGCTGTATGCCTCCTAAGTCTATCTGTCCATGTCTTACTACTTTGACCGGGATGATGTGGCTTTGAAGAACTTTGCCAAATACTTTCTTCACCAATCTCATGAAGAGAGGGAGCACGCTGAGAAACTGAGGAAGCTACAGAACCAGCGAGGCGGCAGAATCTTCCTTCAGGATATCAAGAAACCAGACTGTGATGACTGGGAAAGCGGGCTGAATGCAATGGAGTGTGCATTACACTTGGAAAAAAGTGTGAATCAATCACTACTGGAACTGCATAAACTGGCCACTGACAAAAATGACCCCCACTTGTGTGACTTCATTGAGACTCATTACCTGAATGAGCAGGTGAAATCCATCAAAGAACTGGGTGATCATGTAACCAACTTGCGCAAGATGGGAGCCCCTAAACCCGGCATGGCGGAGTATCTCTTTGACAAGCACACCCTGGGAGACCATGATGAGAGCTAAACTGACTCTCCAAAGCCATGGAGTGACTCCCTGGTCACCCAGGCAGCGCGTGCATGTTGGGACTACCTTTACCTTTTCTAAAAGTTGTACGAAAACATCTGCTTAAGGTCTTTAATTTGTACCATTCCTTCAAATAAAGAAATTTGGTTACCCCAAAAAAAAAACCGCAAGACCTCTGCCGACCAGAGCCAGGACCCAGGACTGCCAGGAGCAGCCTGCACGGTGAAAGGAAGGACTGGTAGCTGTTCAATGGCCTCAAAGTTCCTTCCCCAGCCAGCAGGCCCCAGGCAGCACAAACCTTTACTCCCAGCACTATAGGAACATCATGGGTTCGAGGCCAGCCTGGGACTACTTAGTGAATTCCAGGTCAGCCTGGGCTAGCGTGAGACCCTACCTTGGAAAAAAAAAAACCAAAATAAGTAAATAAATAAATAAATAAATATCAATAAAACAATTCAATAATAGCTGGGTGTGGTGGCACACACTTTTACTCCCAGCACTCGGGAGGCAGAGACAGGAGGATGGCTGTGAGTTTGAGGCCAGCCTGAGACTACATAGTGAATTCCAGGTCAGCCTGGACTAGAGGGAAACCCTGCCTCAAAAAACAAACAAACAGAATATATATATATATAGGGGCTGGAGAGATGGTTTACACTTAAGTATTTGCTTATGAAGCTTAAGGACACTGGTTTGAAACTCAATTCTCCAGAACCCATGTAAGCCAGATGCACAAGGGGACGCATGCATCTGGAGTTCATCTGCAGTTGCTAGAGGCCCTGGTGTGCCCATTCTCTCTCTCTGCCTCTTTCCCTCTCTTTCTGTCACTCTCAAATAAATAAATAAATATAAAATTAAAAATAAATAAATAAAACAATTAAATAATAGAAGGGCGTGGTGGCACACACCTCTAATCCCAGCACCCGGGAGGCAGAGGTAGGAAATCGCTGCCGTGAGTTCCAGGCCACCCTGCGACTACATAGTGAATTCCAGGTCAGCCTGGGCTAGAGCAAGACCCTACCTCATAAACCAATCAATCAATAAATAAATATAAAACTATTGTTTGATCCAGCTAAACCAGTCAGGTGTACACCAGGGTTCTACTAGGGAAATACTATGCCAGTGTACAGTAGATACCTGTACATTCACGTGTACCATGGTGTTTATCCACATCAGCCAAGGTATAGAACACAAACAGATGAACAGATGAAGACAGTGTGGTCAAAAATACACAAGGAAGTTTTTTGTTTTTGTTTTTTTCTTTTTCTTGTTGTTTGTTTTTTGAGGTAGGGTCTCACTTTAGCCCAGGCTGACCTGGAATTCACTCTGTATTCTCAGGGTGGCCTCAAACTCACAGCGATCCTCCTACCTCTGCCTCCCAAGTGCTGGAATTAAATACATGCGCCACCATACCCGGCTTTTTCTTTCTACAAGGTAGTGTCTCGTACTGGCCCAGGCTGACCTGGCACTCACTCTCTAGTCCCAGGCCGGCCTCCAACTCATGGAATTAAAGGCACACACACATGAGGCAGCTAGAAGCAAATATGGAGTAAACCCTCCTCTGTAGCTCTTCAGCTTTATGTCCTTCACATGGAATCTCACCTTACCAGAAGCTCACTGTTCTGCAGTCAGACTGGCTCACCAGTGGGCCCCAGTGATTCTCCTGTGTCTGCCCACCCCCAAGACTTCAGCAAAGGAGTTACAGGAATACACAGCCACTCCCAGCTTTTTTTTTTTGTTTTTATTTTTTTGAGGTAGACTGTCACTCTAGCCCAGACTGACCTGGATTTCACTATGGAGTCTCATGGTGGCCTCAAGCTCACATAGATCCTCCTGCCTCTGCCTCTGCCTCTGGAGGGTGGATTCCAGAGCCAGCCCATCCAGGTAGCCTGCTAGACTGTGGGCAGAAAGGGGCGGTGCAGATCAGTCTTGATCAGACAAAAGTTCTATTTTTTTTCTTTTTTTAAATTTATTTGAGAAAGAAAGAAGCAGAGAGAGAAAAAGAGGGAGAGAGAATAGGCACACCAGGGCCTCCAGCCACTGCAAGTAAACTCCAAGATGCATGTGCCACCTTGTGCACCTGGCTTACATGGATCCTGGGGAATTGAACCTGGGTCCTTAGGCTTCCCAGGCAAGCACCTTAACCACAAGGCCATCTCTCCAGCCCAGCCTTTGTTTCTTGTTCAGGATGTGTGGTAGTTTGAATGGATGGATGCCCTCCAATAGATTTGGTTTTATTAAAGCTTCTTGGATTTCCAGCTGCCTGGCTGGCAGAGGTGTCACTGTGGGTGGATCTGGAATTCCAGCCTTTGGGCAGAGTGCTTGAGCTCTGCCTGGGGTTCCTGGAGTGTGCTTGCTTTGGTGCAGTGGGTGGTATTTCTCTCCGTGGGACCTGTGAAAAGGGGGCCAGCTTCTTCTGCCATTATGGAATTTCTCCTGGATCTGTAAGCTTCAGTAAATTCCGTTCCACCCATAAACTGTGTCTGTTTTGGAGGTTCATCCCAGCAACGTGAAGCTGTCTACGACAAGGTGGGACAGTGAGAACCTGATGTCAGGTCATAACGTTTCCCGGACCTGTGCTCCTCCCCTGAACCCCAAAACTTGGTTTGAAGGGCTGCACCACCCTGCTAAGGCGACCCCAGAGTGCATGTCGCACAGTTCTGGGAGAGATCCTTGCGTGAGATGAGATACCCTTTTGTTTAAGTCACCAAAGCAAATGTCCTCCGTTCATGTCCCTGAGCCCAGCACCCCGTCAGCCCCCGCCAGCTCGGTGTTCAGCTCTGCGCTCACCTCAGTGGTGTCAGGCAGGGGTGGGGTGTCCAGGGTCATGGCTGGTCTATGCTTCCAGTAAAGGCTTAGCCTACAGTCCCCACCCCCACCCCAAGCAGGTGGAGGCTATGACAAGAACATTCTCTCTAATCTTTCCCAGAATCTTGGCTCGGGTTTGTTTGATTCTAGCCAGTTCCGAAATCCCTCCTGTCCTCAACCATGAGCCAGTGGCAGAAAGCGGCCACACTTCAGATCCTCCACAATCTGGGGTCACGAGGTGAAGAACAGTTAGCCCCTGATGACAGGTCTCTGGCAGGCTGTAAAGCAGACTAGGGCCGCCTGGCCACACACTGGCGGGACAGACTAGTGTGGCTCAAGGTCAAACCGAAGAGTTGTTCTCCTCTGGCTTCTCCCTGGTGGGGTCTGTGGAGTGGCCTTCTTTGAGGTTTGAAAGCACACTCCTGTAGACAAACAAAAAAACAATTTTTTTTTCAAGGTAGGGTCTCACTGCAGCCCAGCCTGACCTGGCACTCACTATGTAGTCTCAAGGTGGCCTTGAATTCACAATGATCCTCCTACCTCTGCCTCCTGAGTGCTGTGATGAAAGGCGCGCACCAAGCCTGGCTTATATTTACTTTTTTTTTTTTTAATGCAATTTATTAACTCTTAGTTAAACTTAGAACCAGTTACACTAAAATTAAATCTTAAGAAAATGCTTCAACATTAAGGTATTGTAACCATTTTCAGGGACCTTAACAATCTCAACTGTCCTTAAGATTTGTAACATGGCATCACTATTGCCAGCTCTAACATTATATTTACTTTTTTATTTTTGTTTTTTGTTTTTTCGAGGTAGGGTGTAACTCTAGCCCAGGCTGACCTTGAATTCACTATGTAGTCTCAGGCTGGCCTGGAACTCATGGTATCCTCCTACTTCTGCCTCCGGAGTGCTGGGATTAAAGACGTGCGCCATCACGCCCGGCTCTTGCCTCTTGTCTTTCTTTTTTTTTATTTTATTTTTTTAAATTTATTTGCATGCAGAGAGAGAGAGAAAATGGGAGCACCAGGGCCTCTTGCCACTGGAAATGAACTTCAGATGCATGTTGCACTTTGGGAATCTGGCTTTACATGGGTACTGGTCATTAGGCTTTGCAGGCAAATGCCTTAACTGCTGAGCCATCTCTCCAGCCTCTCTCTCTCTCCCCCCCCTCTCTCTTTCTCTATCTATATATCTAGTTTTGTTTTTGTTTTTTTGAGGTAGGGTCTCTTTCTAGCCCAGGCTGACCTGAAACTGAAATTCACTATGTAGTCTCAAAGTGGCTTTGGACTCATAAGGCTCCTCCTACCTCTGCCTCCTGAGTGCTGGGATTAAAGGCGTGAGCCACCATGCCTGGCTCAAAAAATATATTTTTAAATATTTTATTTATTTATTTATTTGAGAGAGAGGGAGAAGAAGAGGCAGAGAGAATGGGCACCCCAGGGCATCCAGCCACTGCAAACAAACTCCAGATGCATGCGCCTTTGTGCATCTGGGTTATGTGGGTCCTGAGGAATTGAAATGGGGTCCTTAGGCTTCACAGGCAAATGCCTTAACCGCTAAGCCATTTCCCCAGCCCTCAAAATATTTTTAAAATATTTTTTAGGCCATGCTTAGTGGTTAAGACCCCAGGTTTGATTTCCCAGGACCCACTTAAAGCCAGATGCAGAGGGTGGTGCAATGCATCTGGAGTTTGTAGCCGCTAGTAGTGGCTGGAGGCTCTGGTGCGCCCATTCCCTCCACATATCAGCATCTTTCTTTCTCTCTCTTTTTCAAATAAATATATAAATATAAAATATTTAAAGAGAGAGAGAGAAAGAGGCTAGGGGGAAGGAGATAATGGGTGCTCAGGGCCTCTAGCCACTGCAAACAAACTCCAGACACATGCACCACCTTGTGCATCTGCCTTATATGGGTGCTGGGGAGTCGAATGTAGATCCTTAGCCTTCACAGGCAAGCATCTTAACTGCTGAGCCATCTCTCCAGTGCCATAGTCTTTTTTTTTTTTTTTCAAGGTAGAGTCTCACCACTCTGGCCCAGGTTGACCTGGAGGTCACTATGCAGTCTCAGGTGGCCTTGAACTCACGGCGATCCTCCTACCTCTGCCTCCCAAGTGCTGGGATTAAAGGTGTGTGCCACCACGCCCGGCTCCCTCATAGTCTTTTTTTAATGAGAGAGAGAAAATGGATGTACCAGGGCCTCTAGCCACTGCAAGTGAACTCCACACTCATGCTACCATGTACCTCTGGTTAAATGGAACATTCTAGGGAATTGAACCTGGGTCCTTAGGCTTCGAAGGCAAATGCTTTAACTGATAAACCATCTCTTCAGCTCCATTATCACATAATCTTTAAGACCAGGCCTTGTGGGAGAAATCAGGATACAGGAGGCAAGACAGGGTCTCAATATGTAACTCAGGTGGACCTCAAAGTTAACCACTATACAACTATGAATTGTTTTTTTGTTTTGTTTTGTTTTTCAAGGTAGGGTCTCACTCTAGCCCAGGCTGACCTAGAATTAACTACGTAGTCTCAGGGTGGCCTAGAACTCACAAAGATCCTCCTACCTCTGCCTCCCGAGTGCTGGGATTAAAGGTGTGTTACCACTATGACTGGCTATGAATTGATTTTTATTTGTTATTTATTTATTTATTTTGGAAGCTTTTTTTTTTTTTTTTTTTTTTCTCCCAAGGTAGGGTTTCACTCTAGCCCAGGCTGATGTAGAATTCGTCTTATGGTGGCCTCGAACTCACAGTAATCCTCCTACTTCTGGCCTCTCGAGTGCTGGGATTAAAGGGGTGTGCCACCACACCCGGCTATTTTTGGTTTTGTTTGTTCTTTGTTTCTTGAGGTAGGGTCTCACTCTAGCCCAGACTGACCTAGAAGTCTAGAACTCAATCTGTAGACTCAGGTTGGCTTGAAACACAGTGCACATCCCACTTCTGCCTCTGGAGTTCTGGGATCAAAGGCGTGTGTCACCATGCCTGGCCAATGATTGAAAATTCAGCCTGCCCATTGCACACAATGGCACAAGCTGAGTGGACTAGGGGTGTTGAATACCCTACGAGGCAGAATGTCATACCAGAACAGGGGCTTCTTAGAAGGAGCAGCATTTGAGCTGCTTGAAGAATGAGCTGGAAGGCTGGGCATGGTGGCGCACGCCTTTAATCTCAGCACTCGGGAGGCAGAGGTAGGAGGATTGCTGTGAGTTAGAGAACACCCTAAGACTACACAGTGAATTCCAGGTCAGCCTGGGCTAGAGTGAGACCCTACCTCAAAAAAATTAAAAAAGGGGCTGGAGAGATGGCTTAGCAGTTAAGCACTTGCCTGTGAAGCCTAAGGACCCCAGTCTGAGGCTCGATTGCCCAGTACCCACGTAAGCCAGGTGCACATGGTAGCACATGTATCTGGTGTACGTTTGCAGTGGCTGGAGGCCCTGATGCACCCATTCTCTCTCTCTCTCTTTCTCTCTCTGTCTATCGTTCTCAAATAAATTTAATATATATGTATAAAACCAGGTGTTGGAGAGATGGCTTAGTGGTTAAAGTGTTTGCCTGTGAAACCTAAGGATCCTGGTTCAATTCTCCAGGTCTCACGTAAGCCAGTATGCACAAGGGTGCGCGTGCGTTTGCAGTGACTAGAAGCCCTGGCGCCCCCATTCTCACTCGCCCTCTCTCTCTCTCTTTCCCTCTCTCTGTCTCTAATAAATAAATAAATAAAAATAAAATCTAAAAAAAAAAAAAGATGATGAAGGGCGGGGAGGAGAGGACGTCATGGACACGCTAGGCAAAGCGTCAGGCTTTCCATTCATGTCCGTCACTGTCATCCATACAACAGGGGAGGAGGGCTTAAGTCACGTAAGTCCCCGAATGTCAGAGAAAAGTGAGGTCT
Source organism: Orientallactaga sibirica (assembly GCA_036365145.1). Lineage (NCBI taxonomy): Eukaryota > Metazoa > Chordata > Mammalia > Rodentia > Dipodidae > Orientallactaga > Orientallactaga sibirica. The sequence goes on from JAEOAD010000025.1 coordinate 23,406,753, forward strand.
TTAAGTCTATGACAGTCTGCAGCCGAGCCCCATGCTCACCTCTAAGCCCAAGGTGAGTCACAGTTTCTGGAGCCGTCATAAACACACCGAGCAAGATCGTGTCCCAAGTGCCCTCCTGTGATGACTAATATCGATCGATTGTCAACTTGACAGGGTCTAGAATCACCCAAGAGACTCACCTCTGGCCACATCCGTGAGTACGTTACCAGAAAGGTTTAAGCGAGGGAAGACGCGAGCTGAACGTAGGTGACACCATTCCATGGAGTAGGATCCTGGACTGAATAAAAAGGAGAAAGAGGGAGAGATGGCTTAGAGGTTAAGGCGCTTACCTGCAAAGCCAAAGGAGCCATGTTCGACTGCTCCAGACCCACATAAGCCAGATGCACTAGGTGGCTCATGTGTCTGGAGTTTTTTGCAGTGGCTCAAGGCCCTGGTGCGCCCGTTCTCATTCTCTCTCTCTCACTCAAATAAAGAAAAATTTTTAAAGGAGAAAGCGAGATTCATCTCATTCTAAGACAGAGGCAGAAAGAGAAAAAATAATCATGCCAGGGCCTCTACTCCAGACACATGTGCCACCTTGTGCATCAGGCTTTACCTGGGTACTGAAGAATTGAACCTTGGTCCTTAGGCTTCATAGGTAAGTGCCTTAGCCACTAAGCCATCTCTCCAGCCCCAAGCTTCTGAGCTGGCGCTGCAATGTGCACAAACTGCCTCATGCTTCTGCCTGCCACTCCTTCCCCACCATGTTAGACCATAACTCAAACTGCGAGCCAAAATCGATATACCATCCCTTCCTTAAGTTGCCTTTGCTGCAACAATGACTTGTCAATAAACATGCTTCCTACTGTAGGGTCAGTCTGGGGAGGAATGAAGGTGACTTTAGGATGCCAATGAAAGGTCCCAGCATCCAGAGATAAGCCAGGAGCACAGGTTATGAGAGATTACAGGCTTAGATAGGGACAGGCTGAATGGGCCCCTTCCCTCCCCAATAAATAAGCTCTCAGACTAGGCCTTCCTTCCATGTTTTGTTTGGTTGGTTTTGGTTTTTCAAGGTAGGGTCTCACTCTAGCTCAGGCTGACCTGGAATTCACTATGTAGTCTCAGGGTGGCCTCGAACTCATGGTGATCCTCCTACCTCTGCCTCCTGAGTGCCGGGATTAAAGGAGTGCGCCACCACGCCCGGCTCCCTTAATTTTTATTTATTTATTTGTGTGTGTTGGGGGGCAGTCTCTTACCACTACAAACGAATCTGGCTTTATAAAAGTAGCTGGGGAAATATGATGGAGATTGGAGTTCTATAGGGGTATGGGGGCAGGGGAGGGAAATATCATGCATTTTTTTTTTGTATGTAAGTATAGAAGTTGTCAATAAAAAATAAATAAATAAAAGTAGCTGGGGAATCGAACCAGGGTTAGCAGGCTTTGCAAGCCAGTATTCTAAAACTGTTGAGCCTCTTTCCAGCCCCAAGAAACCAGTGTTAACCCCAGGAGAGTCTGGGGGCTTTTCTTCCTGAGAAAACACTTTCCGTTTCACAAACACAATCTCATCACTTTGGCACTATGACACCAGAGTGGCCACAGGGGGAGGTGGGGTGAATCCCCCAGGCTGGCAGAGAAGTTTCCACACCCCAGGGGAATGAGCGCTTGGAACGGAATTAAGCTGTCACCGAGAAACCAAGTGAAGTTTACTTGTTCCTACAGACCTGTGTGTGGTGTGAGGGTGTAAATGAATGCCTGGTCCCCAGCAAACTTCTCAAGAGGCGAGTGAGAACAGAGCTTCCCTCCTGGGTGTGCCGAGGGCCCTGCTCCAATCTGAGAGCAGCCAGCGCCTTGGCTGCACCGTCTCCAAGGGGAATTATCAGGCATACCACAATGAGATGCCCCTGGGGTGGACAAGCGGCTGCTGGCGTTAGGCAAGGTGGTCCCAAGGAGGTGACAGACCTTCCTCGGAGACAGAGAGGTCTCCCCATAGAAGGGTGAAGAGAAGCACCCAGATCCTGGCGTGGGCCAGTTAAAGCTGAGAAGAGAGTGGAAGCTAGAGGGCAACAACATGACGCTGAGCTAAGAGCCGGGACCAGGTCCAGAAGGCTAGAGAATGAGGAGGGCTACAAGCAGGGAAGGGAGATCATTGTTCCAGCCCTAGAGTCACACATGTCCCCCTCATTGGTCCACCCTATGTCCACTGGGATGGGCCTGGGCCTGTGGTCAGAGTCCAAGCATGTTACCTCCTGCCTCAGCTTGTGTTTCTCTCACGGAAGGCCCCGACTCTCCAACTTCTGACTTCAAGTCCTTGGTATGTATAAAATTCTTGTCCATCCTGTGGCTGCCCAGCCCACCTCTGGCCACAGTTGAGTTTTTGTCCCTAATTGCTACTCTTTTTTCTCTTCTTCTTCTTTTTATTTAATTATTTGCAAGCAGAGAGAGAGAGAGAAAAAAAAAAAGAGAGAGGCAGACAGAGAGAGAATGGGCACGCCAGGGCCTCTAGCCACTGCAAACAAACTCCAGATGCATGTGCCCCTTGTGTATCTGGCTTATTTGGGTCCTGGAGAATCGAACTGGGATCCTTCACAGGCAAATGCTTTAAGCACTAAGCCCCTTAATTGCTACTCTTTTATGCCTGACTTTCTGGGTCTTTAGCACCACCTGTCAGGATTAATATGACATTGGGCTGAAGAGATGGCTTAGCAGTTAAGGCACTTGCCTATGAAGCCAAAGACCCCAGGTTCGACTCCCAGTACCCATGTAAGCCAGCTGTGCAAGGTGGCACATGCGCCTGGAGTTCATTTACTGTGGCTGAAGACCCTGGAGTGCCCATCTCTCTCCCCAATAGAAGATTAGTATGACACTAAACTGACTGTCTCTGGAAATGCAAGGAAATTTCTAGGCACCACAGCAAGGTTCATGTGGGAGAAGTTCCCGGCCTCCTTCTTATGGAAGATCTGTAGTGAGAGACTTCAGCCACTACAATCCATGGGAGAAAGAAGGCCTGTAGAGAGCCTCTGGAGATGGGACTAATTTTATAATTATTTTTTGAATTCTTACTTATTTATTTGCAAGCAGAAAGAGAGAGAAGAGAGACAGAGAATGGTGTGCCAGGGCTTCCAGCCACTGCAAATGAGCTCCAGATGCAATGTGCATCTGGCTATGTGGATCCTGGGGAATTGAACCTGGGTCCTCTGGTTTCACAAGCAAATGCTTTAACCACTAAGCTATTTCTCCATCTTTCTTTCTTTCTTTCTTTCTTTTTTTCTTTCTTTCTTTCTTTCTTTCTTTCTTTATTTGACAGAGAAAGAGAGAGAGAAAGGGCATGCCAGGGCCACCAGCCACTGCAAACGAACTCCAGATATGTGTGCCCCCTTGTGCAGCTGGCTAACGTCGGTCCTGGAGAGTCGAGCTAGCCTCTTGGGTTCTGGGATTAAAGGTGTGTACCATCCTGCTCAGCTTGTTCAGGTTCTTTTGTCTCTGATCTTTCTTTTTCTTTTCTTGTTTCTTTTTTTTTTTTTTTTTTTTTTGTTCAAGGTAGGGACTCACTCTGGTCCAGGCTGACCTGGAATTCACTATGTAGTCTCAGGGTGGCCTCGAACTCACAGTGATCCTCCTACCTCTGCCTCCCAAGTGGTGGGATTAAAGGCATGTGCTACCACGCTCGACTATCCCTGATCTTTTTCAAAAATATGTTATTTATTTGAGAGAGAATGGGTGCACCAGCACCTCCAGCCACTGCAAATGAACTCTAGATGCATGTGCCACTTGTCCATCTGGCTTACATGGGTACTGGGAAATTGAACCTGGGTCTGTAGGCTTCTCAGCAAGTGCTTTAACTGCTAAGCCATCTCTCCAGCCCTGTCCCTAAATTTCTAGTTTGCCTCCTAACTCAGAAAGACATGACCCTCTCCAACCACAGGCCCTTGTCACACCAGAGCTGACCTCTCTGTGTCTGTTGTCCATGGGGAAAATTCTTCATTTACGTCTGGACTGAGACAGGGAAGCTGGGCCTGATAATTATATGGACTATTATACTTTCCGGGGAATCTCTTTGGGGAGAGAAGATGGGTTTCTGTTACCTTTCTTACCTGAGACAAAATTCAGTATTTCCTGCCCTTGGTTCAGCATCTGTCATTGATCTCAGACTTGGACACAGAGCCTTGTGTGGTCAGTACATTAACCATTAGTTCCAGAACAAAACAAAAACTTCCTCTGTCTTCTACTTGAGGCCAAGTCCTGTCCCCTTCCTTCTGTGGTTCTCCCTCCACCAGAACATCTGTTCTCAGCAGCTGCTTAGCTTCCAGATACCACAGTCACCTCACATTCTGATCCCTGAGCCCCGTAGCACAAGCAGCCTGTCAACTTGAGAAGACACCACAGAACGTGGCCCTGGTGCCACATCTATGGCTGGATTTCTCAGCAAAGGAGACGTTGTTCTATCTGGGTGTGTAGCGGCACACTTGTGTAATTCCAACCATCAGGAGGCAGAGGCAGGAGGATTGAGAGTTCCAGGACAACCTGGGCTACATAGTGAGACCAACTCAAAAGAAAATAAAAACTAGGGGTTGGAGAGATGGCTTAGTGGTTAAGGCATATGCCTGTGAAGCCTAAGGACCTTGGTTCAATTCTCCAGGTCTCACGTAAGCCAGATGCACATGGTGGTGCATGCGTCTGGAGTTTGTATGCAGTGGCTAGAGGCCCTGACTCACCCATTCTCACACATTCTCTCTCCCTCTCTGTCTCTAGTAAATAAATAAATAAAAGTAAAAATTTTTTTTTTTTTTTGGTGTTTCAAGGTAGGGTCTCACTCTGGTCCAGGCTGACCTGGAATTAACTATGTAGTCTCAGGGTGGCCTTGAACTCTCGGCGATCCTCCTACCTCTGCCTCCCGAGTGCTGGGATTAAAGGCGTGCGCCACCACGCCCGGCCAAAGTAAAAATTTTAAAAAAAGAAAATAAAAACTAATGGGTTGGAGAGATGGCTTAGCAGTTAAGGCACTTGTGAAGCCTAAGGACTCAGGGTCAATTCTCCAGAACCCATATAAGCCAGATGCATATGGTGGTTCATGCGCCTGGAGCTTGTTTGCAGTGGTTGGAGGCCCTGATGCACCTCTCTCTCTCTCTCTCTGTCTCTCGCTAATAAATAAATATATAAATAAAACTATTTTAAAATTAAAAAAAATAAACAGAAGGGCTGGAGAGATAGCTCAGTTGTTAAAGGCACTTGCTTGCAAAGCCTGATGGCCTGGGTTCAATTCCCTAGTACCCATTTAAAGCTAGATAGAAAGTGGCCCATGTGTCTGGAGTTAGTTTGCAGTGGCAGGAGGCCCTTGTGTACCAAGTCTCTCTCTTTCTCTCCCTCCTTCTTTCTCTCTGTCTCTATATAAATGATAATAATAATAATAAATAAAGTCTCTAAATAAATAATAAATAAAAATATTTTTTTGAGAGAGACACAGAGAGAGAGGGAGAGGAAGACAGAGAATGGGTGTGTCAGCAGCCTCTCAGCCACTGTGAACAAACTCCAGATGCGTGCGCCCCCTTGTGGGCAAGTGCGACATTGCGCCCTTGCGTCACTTTGCATCTGGCTAAATGAGGGACCTGGAGATTGGAACTGGCATTCTTAGGCTTAGTAGGCAGGTGCTTAACCCTAAGCCACCTCTCCAGCCCAATAAAAATATTTTTTAAAAAGCCTGGTCTCACTCTGGTCCAGGCTGACCTGGTCTCAGGGTGGGAACTCTAGCGATCCTCCTACCTCTGCCTCCCGAGTTAAGGCAATAAAAATATTTTTATGCCCTGTGATGCCATGCCTGTGATGCCTAAGGACCCTGGTTCGATTCTCCAGGTCCCACATTAGCCAGATGCACGTGGTGGCGTGTGCGTCTGGAGTTTGTTTGCAGTGGCTAGAGGCCCTGGTGTGCCCATTCTCACTCTTTCTCTCTCTCTCTCTCTCTCTAATAAATAAATAAAAATAAAATATTTTTTTAAAAAAGCCTGGCATGGTGGCACACACCTTTAATCTCATCACTCAGAGGCAGAGATAGGAGGATTGCCAAGAACTCAAGGCCAGCCTGAGACTACATAGTGAATTCCAGGTCAGCCTGAGCTAGAAGCAAGACTCTACCTTGAAAAACCAAAAACAAAAACAAAAAAACCAGCCGGGCGTGGTGGCGCATGCCTTTACTCCCAGCACTCGGGAGGCAGAGGTAGGAGGATCGCTGAGAGTTCGAGGCCACCCTGAGACTACATAGTTAATTCCAGGTCAGCCTGGACCAGAGTGAGACCCTACCTCACAAAACCAAAAAAAAAAAAAAAAAAACCCACAAAGCCCACTAACAAAACAATGATATTGTGTTGTTTTTGTATATAACTCTACAACTTTCACTCACATGCTTTCCCTTTTAGTTTTTTTTTTTTTTTATTTATTAGAGAGGAAGAAGCAGATAGAGAAAATGGGCGCATCAGGGCTTCTAGCCACTGCAAATAAACTCCAGATGCATGCAGCACTTGGTGCATGTGGCTTTACATGGGTACTGGGGAATTGAACCTGGGTCCTTTGGCTTTGCAAGCAAACACCTTAACTGCTAAGCCCATCCTGCAGGCCTAACCCAGAAGCTCAAGTTTGTGGTCATGTCTCCCATGGAGAGATGTAAGGACATGTGCAGGAGTTCAAAACACTTAACACTAACCCATGCGTATTTACTGAGCACTTCCTGTTTTGAGAATACCAGCCAACAGAGAGAGACACACATCTCAGGGTGGTTTAGCAGCAAAGTTTGTCATTAGGGACGCCAGGGTCTGCCTGAGAAGAACTGGCACACTGAAAGCGTTCTGGGAGAGATGCATAGCTGGTAAAGGCACTGCTTGCAAAGCCTGATGGACAGGGTTCAATTCCCCAGTATGCACATAAAGCCAAGTGCATAAAGGAGCACATGGGTCTGGAATATGTTTGTAGTGGCAAAAGGCCCTGGGCATGCTCGTTCTCTTTCTCTGTCTCTCTCCCTCTCTGAGTTTGCAAATAAATAAATAATTTTTTTTTTAAGTAAAGAAGAGGCCAGGCGTGGTGGCGCACCTTTAATCCCAGCACTAAGAAGGCAGAGGTAGGAGGATCACCATAAGTTCAAGGCCACCCTGAGACTACATAGTGAATTCCAAGTCAGCCTGGGCTAGAGTGAGACCCTATCTCAAAACACACACACACACACACACAAATAATTAATAAATAAATAAATAAATAAATAAATAAATAAATAAATAGATAAAAGTCAAGAAGAAAGCTGGGCATGGTGGCTCACACCTTTCATCCCAGCACTGGGGAGGCAGAGGTAGGGGGATCGCCATGAATTCGAGGTAGCCTGAGACTACATAGCAAATTCAAGGTCAGCATGGGCTAGAGTGAGACCTCAAAAAACCTCTCTTGGGGGTTGGAGAGGTGGCTTAGAGGTTAAGGCACATGCCTGCGAAGCCTAGGAGCCAGGTTTGATTCTCCAGGTCCCACATAAACCAGATGCACATGGTAGCACATGCATGTGGACTTCATTTGCAGTGGCTAGAGGCCTTGGCATGCCCATTCTCATCCTCTCTCTGTCTCTCTCTTTCTGTCTCTAATAAATAAATAAATAAAAATAAAATCTTTTTTAAAAAAAAACCTCTTAATGTTCATACCCATATATTAATGCTACTCTCACTTTTGGTTAGAGAAGCTTTTCAGATGGCAGTGACCTTGGGATGACTCAGAAAGCACATTGTGCTGAGAAGAAGTGACAGAGGAGTTCTCAGCACTGAAACATCTCTAACACACCTTCCAAGGCTCAGGGTCCATTGCTGAAGAGGTGGTGGAAAGAATGTAAGAGCCAAAGGAAGGGTAGGACTCCTTACAACGTGCTCCTCCAGACACAAAATGGCCTGGATATCCATGACCTCACAGTGCCTGACACTACCTACACAAGACCATCATAATAGGAGGAAAAGATCATGACATAAAAATAAAAGAGAGACTGATTGAGAGATGGAGGGGATATGATGGAGAGTGGAGTTTCAAAGGGGAAATGGAGGGAGGGAGGGAATTACCATGGGATATTGTCTGCAATTATGAAAGCTGTCAATAAAAAATATAAAAATTATTTTTAAAAAGCCGTGGTGGCTTTAATCCCAGCTCTCAGGAGGTAGAGGTAGGAAGATCGCTGTGAGTTCAAGGCCACCCTGAGACTACATAGTTAATTCCCAATCAGCCTAGGCCAGAGTGAGACCCTACCTCGAAAAGCAAAAAAAAAAAAAAAAAATTATTAAAAAAAACACTCCCAGCTGGGTGTGGTGGTGCACGCCTTTGATCCCAGCACTCGGGAGGCAGAGGTAGGAGGATCACTATGAGTTCGAGGCCACCCTGAGACTATATAGTAAGTTCCAGGTCAGCCTGGACTAGAGTGGAAACCAAAAAAAAAAAAAAAAAAAAAAAAAAAAGGGAAATAAAAGTTTTTTTAAAAAAGGAAAAGAAACAGGATGTGACCCATCGAATAAGATGAGGACTGAGACGTGGCTAGAGCGTTCTGGGTTCATTTGTTTTTATGCTGAATTTATTCCTGTGCTGTAAGTTTTTGTTTCTTCTTCTGGGATATCTTGCAACTTCCTCTTGAGGCCTAGGAGCAGTCTGCTCCTGTCCAGTGAGGGTCATGTCCATGTGGCAGGGAAAGCTCACGTATGGGTTAATCTGACCACGAGCTTTGTAAATATGGCAGTGCATCATGGGTGCTTTGTTTTGGGGACCAGAGAATCAAATCTAAACCTTTAAATTCAGCATTATTCTCTGCATTTTTCAGCATGTACCGCAGAAATTCAGCACTCTTTTTGGGCCACCAACCCTGTGTCTAGCCCTACCAACTCCACCACATCCTGGTTTTTGGTTTTTTTTTTAATTTTGTTTTGTTTTTCCTGAGGTAGGGTCTCCCTTTAACCCAGGCTGACCTAGATCTTACACTGTAGTCCCAGGCCAGCCTCGAACTCACAGTGATCCTCCTACACCTGCCTCTCAAGTGCTGGGATTAAAGGTGTGCACCACCACACCTGGCTACATCCGGTTTCTCTATTATTTCATCACCCAAGAGCCAAATCAGCCACAAGGGCATGAGACAACATCCAGAAAGTTCTGGAATGTTGCTAGAGCTTAGGTGGTGCTCACCACTTCCCGTTGATAGGCTCATCCACAAGCATGTATTAATGACTACCACGCCAGAGGTGAGGTGGCGGACAAGCATGGCATGGCGGCCCAGTTCTGCCCTCCAGGTACCGAGGAGAGAGAATGTGGCAGCAGGTTGCCTCATAACAGTCCAGGGGAATGAGCTAACTGGGTCAAGACAAAGCCTGAAGGTCAGAAGGACTTCACCAGGTGGTGTAAGACAGCATGGGACCATGTGACAAAAACCTAGAATCCGTGACTGGAGATCAACCTGGTCTGTAGCAACTGTGATGGGAGCATATTTTCTTGAATAACAGAGTTGAACAAACTCTGAGAGGCAGAAGACAGTTTCATTTCCTTTTTTTTTTTTTTTTTTGGTTTTTCAAGGTAGGGTCTCACTCTGGTCCAGGCTGACCTGGAATACACTCTGAAGTCTCAGGGTGGCCTCGAACTCACGGTGATCCTCCTACCTCTGCCTCCCGAGTGCTGGGATTAAAGGTGTGTGCCACCATACCAGGCTCGCAAGTAAAATTTTTGAGGAACCTGCCTGAGTCTTTTTTGGCCATACATAGAGGAAATGTGTCAGTAATTCCAGTATTTAGGAGGTTGAGATCAGAGGATTGAGAGCTCAAACCAGTCCAGGTGGTGGCGCACACCTTTAATCCCAGCACGTGGGAGGCAGAGGTAGGAGGATCGCCATGAGTTCCAGGCCACCCTGAGACTACATAGTGAATTCCAGGTCAGCCTGAGCTAGAATGAAACCCTACCTCAAAAAACATAAATAATAATAATATAAAATTAAAAAAAGAAAATTAGCAAGAAAGAGGTGGGGGAAGAGGAAAAGAAAGTGGCTTCCTTTCTTGCTCTGGAACTGGCCTTTCTTTTTGCTGAGCTGCGGTTTCAGTGTTGCAGTGTTCTCTGCTTTGGGAAGACAGGCGTGAGCTCCCTCACCCACTGCTGGATTCGCCAATCTGTAACTACTCTCTAGTAGTCCCCGCTTGCCAGGGTTACCCTGAGGACAGAGTGAGGTCATGTGTGGAAAGCTCTCACAGCCATCTCAGGCACAGTGTAAAAGCTAGACCCACGTTTCACTATGGCTGTATTATTATTGCGACGTGCTGGGAATCAAACCCAGGACTTTCCACACGCTAATCCCTGCCACTCAGCTCGGCTACTGAGCTACATCCTGAGATGATGATGATGGTGGTGATGGTGATGATGACTTTTGGCCCAATAAAATATATATATATATTTTTTTGGTTTTTTGCAGGTAGGGTCTCACTCTGGTCCAGGCTGACCTGGAATTAACTATGTAGTCTCAGGGTGGCCTCGAACTCTCGGCGATCCTCCTACCTCTGCCTCCCGAGTGCTGGGATTAAAGGCGTGCGCCACCACGCCCGGCAATAAAAATATTTTTTATAAAGCCTGGCATGGAGGCTGGAGAGGTGGCTTAGCGGTTAAGGCACATGCCTGTGATGCCTAAGGACCCTGGTTCGATTCTCCAGGTCCCACATTAGCCAGATGCACGTGGTGGCGCGTGCGTCTGGAGTTTGTTTGCAGTGGCTAGAGGCCCTGGTGTGCCCATTCTCACTCTCTCTCTCTCTCTCTCTCCCTCTCTCTGTCTCTAATAAATAAATAAAAATAAAATATTTTTTTAAAAAAAGCCTGGCATGGTGGCACACACCTTTAATCTCATCACTCAGAGGCAGAGATAGGAGGATTGCCAAGAACTCAAGGCCAGCCTGAGACTACATAGTGAATTCCAGGTCAGCCTGAGCTAGAAGCAAGACTCTACCTTGAAAAACCAAAAACAAAAACAAAAAAACCAGCCGGGCGTGGTGGCGCATGCCTTTACTCCCAGCACTCGGGAGGCAGAGGTAGGAGGATCGCCGAGAGTTCGAGGCCACCCTGAGACTACATAGTTAATTCCAGGTCAGCCTGGACCAGAGTGAGACCCTACCTCACAAAACAAAAAAAAAACAAAACAAACAAACAAACAAAAAAAACCCACAAAGCCCACTAACAAAACAATGATATTGTGTTGTTTTTGTATATAACTCTACAACTTTCACTCACATGCTTTCCCTTTTAGTTTTTTTTTATTTATTTATTAGAGAGGAAGAAGCAGATAGAGAAAATGGGCGCATCAGGGCTTCTAGCCACTGCAAATAAACTCCAGATGCATGCAGCACTTGGTGCATGTGGCTTTACATGGGTACTGGGGAATTGAACCTGGGTCCTTTGGCTTTGCAAGCAAACACCTTAACTGCTAAGCCCATCCTGCAGGCCTAACCCAGAAGCTCAAGTTTGTGGTCATGTCTCCCATGGAGAGATGTAAGGACATGTGCAGGAGTTCAAAACACTTAACACTAGCCCATGCGTATTTACTGAGCACTTCCTGTTTTGAGAATACCAGCCAACAGAGAGACACACATCTCAGGGTGGTTTAGCAGCAAAGTTTGTCATTAGGGACGCCAGGGTCTGCCTGAGAAGAACTGGCACACTGAAAGCGTTCTGGGAGAGATGCGTAGCTGGTAAAGGCACTGCTTGCAAAGCCTGATGGACAGGGTTCAATTCCCCAGTATGCACATAAAGCCAAGTGCATAAAGGAGCACATGGGTCTGGAATATGTTTGTAGTGGCAAAAGGCCCTGGGCATGCTCGTTCTCTTTCTCTGTCTCTCTCCCTCTCTGAGTTTGCAAATAAATAAATAATTTTTTTTTAAGTAAAGAAGAGGCCAGGCATGGTGGCGCGCACCTTTAATCCCAGCACTAAGAAGGCAGAGGTAGGAGGATCACCATAAGTTCAAGGCCACCCTGAGACTACATAGTGAATTCCAGGTCAGCCTGGGCTAGAGTGAGACCCTATCTCAAAACACACACACACACACACAAATAATAAATAAATAAATAAATAAATAAATAAATAAATAAATAGATAAAAGTCAAGAAGAAAGCTGGGCATGGTGGCTCACACCTTTCATCCCAGCACTGGGGAGGCAGAGGTAGGGGGATCGCCATGAATTCGAGGTAGCCTGAGACTACATAGCAAATTCAAGGTCAGCATGGGCTAGAGTGAGACCTCAAAAAACCTCTCTTGGGGGTTGGAGAGGTGGCTTAGAGGTTAAGGCACATGCCTGCGAAGCCTAGGAGCCAGGTTTGATTCTCCAGGTCCCACATAAACCAGATGCACATGGTAGCACATGCATGTGGACTTCATTTGCAGTGGCTAGAGGCCTTGGCGTGCCCATTCTCATCCTCTCTCTGTCTCTCTCTTTCTGTCTCTAATAAATAAATGAATAAAAATAAAATCTTTTTTAAAAAAAAACCTCTCTTAATGTTCATACCCATATATTAATGCTACTCTCACTTTTGGTTAGAGAAGCTTTTCAGATGGCAGTGACCTTGGGATGACTCAGAAAGCACATTGTGCTGAGAAGAAGTGACAGAGGAGTTCTCAGCACTGAAACATCTCTAACACACCTTCCAAGGCTCAGGGTCCATTGCTGAAGAGGTGGTGGAAAGAATGTAAGAGCCAAAGGAAGGGTAGGACTCCTTACAACGTGCTCCTCCAGACACAAAATGGCCTGGATATCCATGACCTCACAGTGCCTGACACTACCTACACAAGACCATCATAATAGGAGGAAAAGATCATGACATAAAAATAAAAGAGAGACTGATTGAGAGATGGAGGGGATATGATGGAGAGTGGAGTTTCAAAGGGGAAATGGAGGGAGGGAGGGAATTACCATGGGATATTGTCTGCAATTATGAAAGTTGTCAATAAAAAATATAAAAATTATTTTTAAAAAGCCGTGGTGGCGCACTCCTTTAATCCCAGCTCTCAGGAGGTAGAGGTAGGAGGATCGCTGTGAGTTCAAGGCCACCCTGAGACTACATAGTTAATTCCCAGTCAGCCTAGGCCAGAGTGAGACCCTACCTCGAAAAGCAAAAAAAAAAAAAAAATTATTAAAAAAAACATGCCCAGCTGGGTGTGGTGGTGCACGCCTTTGATCCCAGCACTCGGGAGGCAGAGGTAGGAGGATCACTATGAGTTCGAGGCCACCCTGAGACTATATAGTGAGTTCCAGGTCAGCCTGGACTAGAGTGGAAACCTACCTCAAAAAAACAAAAAAAAAAAAGGGAAATAAAAGTTTTTTTAAAAAAGGAAAAGAAACAGGATGTGACCCATCGAATAAGATGAGGACTGAGACGTGGCTAGAGCGTTCTGGGTTCATTTGTTTTTATGCTGAATTTATTCCTGTGCTGTAAGTTTTTGTTTCTTCTTCTGGGATATCTTGCAACTTCCTCTTGAGGCTCAGGGGCAATCTGCTCCTGTCCAGTGAGGGTCATGTCCATGTGGCAGGGAAAGCTCACGTATGTATGGGTTAATCTGACCATGAGCTTTGTAAATATGGCAGTGCATCATGGGTGCTTTGTTTTGGGGACCAGAGAATCAAATCTAAACCTTTAAATTCAGCATTATTCTCTGCATTTTTCAGCATGTACCGCAGAAATTCAGCACTCTTTTTGGGCCACCAACCCTGTGTCTAGCCCTACCAACTCCACCACATCCTGGTTTTTGTTTTTTTTTTAAATTTTATTTTGTTTTGTTTTTCCTGAGGTAGGGTCTCCCTCTAACCCAGGCTGACCTAGATCTTACACTGTAGTCCCAGGCCAGCCTCGAACTCACAGTGATCCTCCTACACCTGCCTCTCAAGTGCTGGGATTAAAGGTGTGCACCACCACACCTGGCTACATCCGGTTTCTCTATTATTTCATCACCCAAGAGCCAAATCAGCCACAAGGGCATGAGACAACATCCAGAAAGTTCTGGAATGTTGCTAGAGCTTAGGTGGTGCTCATCACTTCCCGTTGATAGGCTCATCCACAAGCATGTATTAATGACTACCACGCCAGAGGTGAGGTGGCGGACAAGCATGGCATGGCGGCCCAGTTCTGCCCTCCAGGTACCGAGGAGAGAATGTGTGGCAGCAGGTTGCCTCATAACAGTCCAGGGGAATGAGCTAACTGGGTCAAGACAAAGCCTGAAGGTCAGAAGGACTTCACCAGGTGGTATAAGACAGCATGGGACCATGTGACAAGACCTAGAATCCGTGACTGGAGATCAACCTGGTCTGTAGCAACTGTGATGGGAGCATATTTTCTTGAATAACAGAGTTGAACAAACTCTGAGAGGCAGAAGACAGTTTCATTTCCTTTTTTTTTTTTTGGTTTTTCAAGGTAGGGTCTCACTCTGGTCCAGGCTGACCTGGAATACACTCTGAAGTCTCAGGGTGGCCTCGAACTCACGGTGATCCTCCTACCTCTGCCTCCCGAGTGCTGGGATCAAAGGTGTGTGCCACCATACCAGGCTCGCAAGTAAAACTTTTGAGGAACCTGCCTGAGTCTTTTTTGGCCATACATAGAGGAAATGTGTCAGTAATTCCTGTATTTAGGAGGTTGAGATCAGAGGATTGAGAGCTCAAACCAGTCCAGGTGGTGGCGCACACCTTTAATCCCAGCACGTGGGAGGCAGAGGTAGGAGGATCGCCATGAGTTCCAGGCCACCCTGAGACTACATAGTGAATTCCAGGTCAGCCTGAGCTAGAATGAAACCCTACCTCAAAAAACATAAATAATAATAATATAAAATTAAAAAAAGAAAACTAGCAAGAAAGAGGTGGGGGAAGAGGAAAAGAAAGTGGCTTCCTTTCTTGCTCTGGAACTGGCCTTTCTTTTTGCTGAGCTGCGGTTTCAGTGTTGCAGTGTTCTCTGCTTTGGGAAGACAGGCGTGAGCTCCCTCACCCACTGCTGGATTCGCCAATCTGTAACTACTCTCTAGTAGTCCCCGCTTGCCAGGGTTACCCTGAGGACAGAGTGAGGTCATGTGTGGAAAGCTCTCACAGCCATCTCAGGCACAGTGTAAAAGCTAGACCCACGTTTCACTATGGCTGTATTATTGCGACGTGCTGGGAATCAAACCCAGGACTTTCCACACGCTAATCCCTGCCACTCAGCTCGGCTACTGAGCTACATCCTGAGATGATGATGATGGTGGTGATGGTGATGATGACTTTTGGTTTTAATTTTTTTAAATTATTTATTTTTGGAGAGAGACACACACAGAGAGAAAGAGACAGACAGAGAGGGCAACAGATAGAGATGGGCACTCCAGCAGTGTCTCAGCTGCTGTGAACGAAATCCAGATGCGTGCGCCCCCTTGTGGGCAAGTGAGGCATTGCGCCCTTGCGTCACTTTGCCTCTGGCTAAACGTGGGACTTGGAGATTGGAACCGCTGGAGATTGGAACCAGTGTTCTTAGGCTTAGCAGGCAGGCGCCTTAACCACTAAGCCATCTCTCCAGCCCTGACTTTTGGTTTTTTGAGGTAGGTCTCACTCTAGCCCAAGCTGACTATGTAGTCTCAGGCTGACCTTGAACTCATGGCCATCCTCCTACCTCTGCCTCCCAAGTGCTGGGATTAAAGGTGTGCGCCACCACACCTAGCTTCTCTCTCTCTTTTTAATTGTATTTAATATTAGAGACAGAGGGAGAAAAAGAGCATAGGCATACCAGGACCTCTTTGCACTACTTTGTGCATCTGGCCCTATGCGGGTACAGCAGAACTGAACCCAGACTGGAAGGTTTTGCAAGCACCTTTAACCACTGAGTCATCTCACATCAGGGGGCATGATATTCTACACAAGCTTGGCAAATAGATGGTCCCTCACCTACAGACATACTAAAAAGACAGACCAATATCTATCCTCTAAATGAGATAATGTACCTAAACTTGCAGAAGCCCTTCCCTTGTTGAAGATGCTCGCTGTGCAGACTGGAGCCTGCCCCCTCTTCTGAGTTCTTACTTAAAAAGCATAACTTGGGGCTGGAGAGATGGCTTAGCAGTTAATGCGCATGCCTGTGAAGACTAAGGACCCAGGTTCAATTCTCCGGGTCCCACGTAAGCCAGATGCACATAGTGGCACATGCATCTGGAGTTCATTTGCAGTGGCTAGAGGCCCTGGCATGCCCATTTTCTCTCTCTCTCTCTCTATGTATGTTAAATAAATAAATGAATAAAATCTTTAAAAGGCACTTGTTTGTAAAGCTTGATGGCCTGGATTTCATTTCCCAGTACCCAGGTAAAGCCAGAAGCACAAAGTGGCACATGAGTGTGGAGTTCGTTTGCAATGGCAAGAGGCCTTGGCACACACATTCTCACTCTCACTCTCTCTCTCCCTGCCTCTATCTCTTAAGTCAGGCATGGTGGCACACATCTTTAATCCCAGCATTCAGGAGGCAGAGATAGGAGGATCACTGTGAGTTTGAGGGCCAGCCTGAGCTAGAGTAAGACCCTACCCTGAAAAAAAAAAATAAAAAACTGGACTGGAGAGATGGCTTATTGGTTAAGGCACTTGCCTGCAAAGCCAAAGGACGCAAGTTCGATTCCCCAGGACCCACATAAGACAGGTGCACAAACTGGCACATATGTCTGGAGTTTGTTTGTAGCAGCTGGAGGCCCAGGTGCGCCCATTTAAAAAAAAAAAAAAAAGAATATAGAGCCAGGCATGGTGGCACATACCTTTAATCCCAGTACTGAGGAGGCAGAGGTAGGAGGATTACTTTGAGTTCAAGGCCACCCTGACCAAAAAATAAATAAATAAATATATAAAACAATAAAGCACAACATGGGCTAGAGAGATGGCTCAGCAGTTAAGGTTCTTGCCTGCAAAGCCTAACAACCCAGTTCACTTCCTCAGTACCCACATAAAGCCAGATGCACGAAGTGGTGCATTGAGCCTGGAGTTCATTTGCAGTGGCTAGAGCCCTTGGCGTGCACACACCTTCTCCTTGTCTCTCTTCTGTCTCTTTGTGCTTCCAAATACATAAAAATGTTTAAAAAATACAACTTTTTCGTTATTCCTTTCTTTCTCTTTTTGGATGCCAGCCAAAATCCCAATAAGTGTACTTACATTTTGGGACTTCTCCATTTTTATTTATTTATTTTTTGGTTTTTCAAGGTAGGGTCTTGCTCTAGCCCAGGCTGACCTGGAATTCACTCTGTATTCTCAGGGTGGCCTCGAACTCACAGAGATCCTCCTACCTCTACCTCTCAAGTGCTGGGATTAAAGGCGTGCGCCACCACGCCCGGCCTTTTCTGCCTTTTGAAAAAAAATCTTTTAAATTCATTTATTGTGAACAGAGGGAGGGAGGGAGAGAGAAGAATGGGTACATGCTGAGCTTACTACTGGGGCCTCTTGACACTGCAAACAAACTCCTGATGCACCACTTTGTGTATCTGACTTTACATGGGTACAGGGGAATAGAACCCTCCCAGCACTTGGGAAGAAAGTTGTGAAAAGAATTAAGCCTAAAACTAGTTAGTAAACTAAAATTTCTAAAAACTTGTATACCCTGAAAATACAGGTGGTTTTCCTTTTTTTTTGTTGTTGTTGTTGTTGTTTTTTGTTTGTTTGTTTTGTTTTGTTTTTTGTTTTTTGTTTTTCGAGGTAGAGTCTCATTCTAGCTCAGGCTGACCTGGAATTCACTCTGTCTTCTCAGGGTGGCCTGGAACTCATGACAATCCTTCTACCTCTGCCTCCCCAGTGCTGGGATTAAAGGCGTGCACCCACACCCAGTTTATAAATAGTTTTATTAAGAAAGCTAGGACTGAAGAGATGGCTTAGTCGGTAAGGTGCTTGCCTGCAACGCCAAAGGACCTTGGTTCGATTCCCCAGGACTCACGTAAGCCAGCTGCACAGGTGGCACATGCATTTAGAGTTCGTTTACAGTGGTTACAGGCCCTGGTGTGTCCATTCTTTTCTATCTCCCCCGCCCGCTTCTCTTTCTCCCTCTCAATTTAATAAATAAAAAATAAAAGAAAATTTAAAAAAATCTGGGTGTGGTGGCTCACGCCTTTAATCCCAGCACTCAAGAGGCAGAGGTAGGAGGATCACTGAGAGTTCCAGTTCACCCTGAGACTACAGAGTGAATTCCAGGTCAGCCTGGGCCAGAAGGAGATCCTACCTCGAGTAAAATTTAAGAAAAGAAAGAAAGAAAGAAAGAAAGAAAGAAAGAAAGAAAGAAAGAAAGAAAGGGGGAAGGAGAAAGAAAGAAAGAAAGAAAGAAAGAAAGAAAGAAAGAAAGAAAGAAAGAAAGAAAGAAAGAGAGAGAGGGAAAAAAATTTGAAAAAAAGAAAGCTAAAGCCTTCGTGGAGGCGCACGTCTTTAATCTCAGCACTCAGGAGGCAGAGGTAGGAGGAGCGTGGTGAGTTCGAGGCCACCCTGAGATTACATAATGAATTCCAGCTCATACCAGGCTAAAGACCCTACCTCAGAAAAACAAAATAATAATAATAATAATTAACCTTCCTTTTTTATCCTTGAGACAGGGTCCACACAGAATCTGACACTTGTTGCTGACACATAAAAAGCATCCTTGTGCAACATTTTCAATCTACCGAGCCAGGGGAGGTGCCAGTTGCAGTAAATCTCATGATCTCTTTGGTCCACAGCCATTTCTTAATGGAAAGGACTATTTTTGACCATCGTTCTCAGCAGCTACAAATGTCAAAGGCAGACTTTTCCTCCCGGACTCCCTTTCTACTTTCAGGCTGCCTTCAGGCCCTGCAGTTTATCTCTTTGTAGGTAAGTGTGACTGCCCAGCACTGACAGCTACTGGCCTAAAATCTCTACTGCCCCACCCACCCCCTACACTGCCGGCTGCTTTTCATCCTCTGCACTGTCCTCTGAGGCCTGGGCAGAGGGCTTTCCCTATGAATGCAACCCTGTGAATAGACCTCTGTGTTAGACTGTGTCCCCAGGAATCCTTAGAGAAATCAGTCCCCCTAAGAGGTGGGCATTAGCTCATTTGCCTTCCCAAGTTCTTTTTTTTTTTAATTTTTTAAAAATTTTATTATTTTTTAAATTTTTTATTTTATTTTATTTATTTTTTGGAGAGAGACACAGAGAGAGACAGACAGACAGGGAGAGGGAGACAGATAGAGATGGGCGCGCCAGCAGTCTCAGCTGCTGTGAACGAAATCCAGATGTGTGCGCCCCTTGTGGGCAAGTGAGGCATTGTGCCCTTGCATCACTGCATCTGGCTAAACATGGGACCTGGAGATTGGAACTGGGTTCTTAGGCTTAGCAGGCAGGCGCCTTAACCGCTAAGCCATCTCTCCAGCCCTAATTTTATTATTTTTTTATTGACAACTTCTTTAATTGTAGACAATATCCCATGTTATTTCCCTCCCTCCCCCCTGCCTTCCCAAGTTCTTTAGGAACACAGGCCCAGGATCTGAGGACATTTTAAAACAATATTTTATTTATTTATTTGAGAGAGAAAGAGGCAGATAGATATAGAGAGAATGGACAGGTCACCTCTAGCCACTGCAAATGAACTCCAGACGCATGCACCACCTTGTGCATCTGGATTATGTCGGTACTAGGGAATCAAACCTGAGACCTTAGGCTTTGCAGGAAATGCCTTAACCGCTAAGCCATCTCTCCAGCCCCTGAGGACATGAATGCTACCTGTGAACCTGGCCATAGTTGTGTTTGGTGATGTACTTCGTGTTTTTGGAGTTTGTTTTGGCTGGGCGTGGTGGCACCTGCCTTTAATCCCTCCTCGGGAGGCAGAGGTAGGAAGATCACTGTAAATTCAAGGCCAGCCTGAGAATACAGAATGAGTTCCAGGTCAGCCTGAGCTAGAGACCCTACCTCAAAGAACAAAAAAAAAAAAAAAAAAAAAGAAAGAAAAAGAAAAGAAAGTTTGTTTTGGCAATTTTAAGTGACTTGCCACATTTTTTAAAACAGAGTACAATATTTTAAACTTTTTTACAAAAACAACACAGAAAGCCAGGGGTGGTGGCCCATGCCTTTAATCCCAGCACTCAGGAGGCAGAGGTAGGAAGATCGCTGTGAGTTCCAAAGCAGACTGGGACTAAAGAGTTCCAGGTAAACCTGGGCTACTTGAAGCCCTGTCAAGAAACCTCTCTCTCTGACCACCTCCCCCAAAAATAAAAACACAGAAGCCTCTCAGTTTGTGTGGAAAACGCGGAGCTAACAGGCTTAGGGCTCAGACTCCTGCTTGTCCCATAACATCCTGATTTAAATATTATTGTTTTAAAAAAAGGTATAAACATTATTGTTTCTTCTCTTCTCCCCCTCTTCCTTCTCTCTCTCTCTCTCTTTTTTTTTCAAGGTAGTGTTTCACTCTAGCCCAGGCTGACCTGGAATTCAATTCAATTCAGTCTCATGAAGTCTCATCCTCCTATGGCCTTCCCAAATGCTGGGATTAAAGGCATGCGCCACCATCCTCCTATCTCTGCCTCCCAAGTGCTGGGATTATTCTCAGGGTGGCGTCGAACTCACGGTGATCCTCATCTCTGCCTCCCGAGTGCTGGGATTGGCCTTACCCTTAAAAAAAAAAATTAAGTGGAAACTTCGTATGGACACACCATGTGTTAGTACCATCATTTCCCTCCTCCCTGCCTCCATTCCGCTGGGGGCCCTTCCTTTATTTATTTGTTCGTTTTGTTTTTTCAAGGTAGGGTCTCTCTCTAGCCCAGGTTGATCTGGAATTCACTTTGTAGTCTCAGGGTGGCCTGGAACTCATGGTGATCCTGCTACCTCTGCTTCCCAAGTGCTGGGATTAAAGGCATGTGCCACCATGCCCAGCTGATATTAGATTTTTCCCATATTTAAAAAATATTTTTATTTATTTATTTGAGAGAGAGAGGCAGAGAGAAGGTGAGGGAGGGATAGAGAGAGAGAATGAGTGCACTAGGGCATCTAGCCACTGCAAACAAACTCCATATGCATGAGCCACCTTGTGGACCTGGCTTATGTGGGTCCTGGGGGATTGAACCTGGGTCCTTTGGCTTTCAGGCAAATACCTTAACCGCTAAACCATCTCTCTAGCCCCTTCCATTTTTTTTTTATTAACAGCTTCCATACTTACAGACAATAAACCATGACAAGTCCCTCTCCTCCCCCACTTTCCCCTTCTGTCCATTAGCTTATGCCAGGGATGGGATACCTTCCAGTGAGTTGTTGGCCAGGGAGGTCCCTAATGCCCCCAAAACATTACAGGCTATTGCCAAGGCTCCTGGTTTCCCACCAGAAATAGTTGATAAGACCCTGTTGCTGAAGACTTCACATGCCTGGGCTGCAAAGTCACTGAAAAATCAAGCTGGAGCTGAGCTGAAAACCTCCCTGTAGACCAGCTGACAGAAAGCTGGAAAAAGCTGCACTGCATTCAGCCTTATGGGAGACAGAAGTCATCAGTGGTGAAAACAGTGGACACTGCAAGCCTCAAATTTAGCAAGACAGGACAAAAGACCAAATGGGTGTAACAGTGGCATGTCAGTTATGGGGGAAACCAACAGCTCTCTAATTGGACTGGAGATCGCCTCTATGGGAGGGTATACATGCCCCGTACTGAAAACCTAATCAAAGCCTGTGGTGGGGGAGGTCATGAGCATTAGAAGTGTAATGCCTGCTCTTGTCTGGCTACATGCATATATTATGCCCACCAAACTGCCCTGTAAGAATTTTACTTAACGTTCATACCCATATCTCAATGCAACTCTCACTTTTGGTTAGAGAAGCTTCTCTTTTCAGATGGCAGTGACCACTGGGATGACTCAAAAATCACCATCGTGCTGAGAAGAAGTGACAGAGGAGTGCTCAGCACTGAAACATCTCTATCACATCTTCCAAGGCTCAGGGTCCATTGCAGAAGAGGTGGCGGAAAGAATGTAAGATCCAAAGGAAGGGTAGGACTCCTTACAATGCAATCATCTAGATAGAAATTGGCCTCAATATCCATGACCTCATAGTGCCTAGAATTACCTTCACAAGCCCCTCATAATAGGAGGAAGAGATGATGACATCAAAATAAAAGAGAGGGTCTAATAATATTAGATTTTTTGTTGTTTTTTTGTTTTTTTGTTTGTTTGTTTGTTTTTTGAGGTAGGGTCTTACTCTAGCCCAAGCTGACCTGAAATTCACTTTGTAGTCTCAGGGTGGCCTCAAACTCATGGGGATCTTCCTACTTCAGAAAAATATTTTTTTAATATGAAAAAAATGCTGGGTGTGATGGTGCACGCCTTCAATTCCAGCACTCAGGAGGCTGAGGTAGAAGGACTACTATGAATTGGAGGCCAGCCTGAGACTGCATTGTGAATTCCAGGTCAGCCTGGGCTAGAGTCAGACCCTACCTCAAAAAAACAACAAAAAACCCAGCCAGGTGAGAGGCGGAGTTTATGAAACTCACCTACACTGCAAAGCTGAGCATGGTGGCCTGTTGCAGTCACCAACACTGCCCCGTTTGGGATACATTCTTTAGATTTAAAAAAAGAAAAAAAAAAGGGGGGGGGATTGGCTGGAGAGATGGCTTAGCAGTTAACTCACTTGCCTGTGAAGCCAAAGGACCCAGGTTCAATTCTCCAGAACCCACATAAGGCAGCTGCATGCCACAGCACACCCATTCTCTTTCCCTCTCTCTCTCAAATAAATAATTAAAAAAAAAAAAAAAAAAAGGTATCTCCAAGCCCGTATCATATACATCAGATCAGAGAGGTTGAAGTGCTCACAGAAGATCACGGAGCTGTCACATAAATGCTCAAGGGCACAGAAGAGATGGTTTAGCAGTTAAGGCACTTGCCTGGGAAGCCTAAAGACACAGGTTCGATTCCCCAAGACCCATGTAAGCCATCTAGATGCACAAGGTGGCATATTAGTCTGGAGTTCGTTTGCAGTGGGCTGGAGGCCCTGGTGTGCCCATTCTCTCTCTTTAATTAATTAATTAATTAATTAATTAAAAATGAAATGCTCAAGCAGAAATCCAAATGTGTCTGACTCTTAATTTGGGGCACATTCCTTCCGCTAAAGTCTAGGGTGTTAAAAAAAAAAAAAAAAAAAAAAAAAAAAAAACATTATGCCCGGCTGGAGAGATGGCTTAGCAGTTAAGGCACTTGCCTGCGAAGCCAAAGGACCCAGGACCCCCACTAGCCGAATGCACAAGGTGATGCATGCATCAGGAGTTCGTTTGCAGTGGCAGGAGGTCCTGGTGCACCCATTCTCTCTCTCCCTTTCTCTCTCTCTGTCTGCCTCTTTCTCACTCTCTCAAATAAATAAATAAAAATAAAAATATTAAAATATGGATGCAGCAAGCGATGCTCACGGAGGTCCCCAGCCTATAGGGACACAGAGGCCATGGGGGCTGCGTGCAGGAGAGGCCCCTTGGGAGTTGGGGGACTCTGGAGTCGCGGCTTATGCCCATGTCCCTTGGGTCCTGGCACCACTCACGACCACCCAGCCTGGCGCCCCGCGCTCACCCGGCGCATCAGAGTTGATCTGGAGGCTCTGGGTGTCGGGAATCCGAGCGGTGCGAGGTTGCCTCCCCTGCCTGGGGACGTGGGGTGGCCTTGCGGGGCGATGCCCGTCGAGTGGACAGCACGGGGATGGGTGGCCGGCGCGCGGCCGGGGGTGGGGGTGCGGCGGCGCGTGGCGGGCGTGGCCGGCGGGGGCGGTCGGGGGTGGGGTGGGGTGGGTGGGGTGCGGGGTGGAGCCCTCGCCGCTGGCGGCCCAAGCCGGGCTCAGGGGCCGAGTGGCCACCGCCGAGCCAGGCGGCCTGGAGACGGCGCCGGGGCGCGCACAGCAGCAGGTAGAGAAGCTTCCCCGATTCCCCCGGGCGCACTCCTCCCGGCTCGGATCCCGTTCGCCCCGCTCTCCGAGGGCTGGGGGTGGGGGATCGATCGTCACCCCGATCCCAGCGCTGAGGGTCTCGGAAGACACCCCTCTTTCCAGCCCCGTTTCCCTCCGGGGTCGAATTCCTGGGGAGGGAGGGGGTGGTCTGGTTCTAGCACCGCGCTTGGGGGCGTGGGGATGGGGGGGGAGAGAAAATGAGCCAAAATTCCTACTAAGCCACATGGTAAAGTTGGAAACATAGCGAGACCTCCCGGCACGCGCTCGCCGCCCTCCTCCTCCTCCCAAGGGGGCTTGGAGGACGCGCCCCGGACCCCCTTCGACCCCTCCCCTTGCAACTGAGGCAGGGTGACTGTCCTCGAGGCAGCTCGGTCTGATGGCCGAAGAGGCTGTAGGGGAAAAAGAGAGACACCTGTTGGGAACAGAGCTTTGGGACCCAGGAGTGGAGGGCACCCTGAGACCAGGAATTGTGACCCCTGCAGGACGGGAACTCATCACCACCAGCCCAGACCTCACTGTCCCGCCCCTCCCCTTCCCTGTCCTCTCCTCTCCCCCTCCCCTCCCCCCAGCAATGACCCATTTCCCAGAGGTGAAGCTCTGTGTGTGTGGGGGGGTGAAAGGTTTGGTCGCTCTCTTTGATCTTCACTGAACGATGTGATCAGGAACCTAGCCTGGCACCGGCATAACCACTTTTGATCTCCACTTTCCGACCTCTCTTTAGGCGCCAGATTAAAAAAAAAAGGGGGGGGGCAAAAAGCAAAAACGTGCCCTTCCAGAGGAGAGGGTGTCGGGCCCCCCTGTCCAGCTATGCAGGAGAGGGAGAGGGTGGGGTGTGGGACTTTTCCAGAGAGAGCGCCAGGCCTGGCCCGGGCCCCGGGAGCTCTCGTCACCCCCATTCCTCGCTCTTCTCCAGGGAGCTGCCAAAGCCAGCTCAGGACAGGATTATGTGTACTGGGTAGATGACAGAGAGCAGAAGGGACAGACCTGAGATGGCAGAGAGAGGGAGCCCGAGCCCAAGGGACGGGCATCAGAGAAGGGATGGGCAATGCTCATGACACCTCTCCCCTCCTTCCCTCCAACCTCGAGGGACAAGGCAGGCAGAGGGTCCCTCTTCCATCAGGGCAGTTGCCTGACTTCAGTTGGCCAGCCCAGCCAGGGGAAGGAGAGGCCACCAGACACCCAGCCCATGACCCCAAGCAACTAATGCTTCTGGATCAGCGGAACCGTTTTTGATCTCTCCCTCAAATTCCCAAGCCCTGGGCTCTCAGGGAGGGGACCTAGTATCGCTCCCAGCAGCACTTTCCACTTTGCCTTCTCTGTCGTTTTCCTGTCCTGAGCTGGCCCGCTTGGGCAAGAGTTCTTGGATTCCTTTCGCGGTGCCATTCAGGTCCAACAGAAACAGTGTTCTTTTTTTTTTTTTTTTTTTCCTGGAAAGCAAAACTAAGATGGAATGGGGGGAGATGGGTGGGAAAGAGAAGGTAGGGGCTTAAAGACAGGGGTTAGGCAGAGTCAGGCTTTGAGGCCAGGGAAGGGTTTCAAGTCTCATCTCTTCTAGTGCCCAAAGACCTCAGGATAGACTTCCCAGCATTCCAGAATAAGAAGCCTCTGACCTGGGACCAAGGGTAGCTCCACTCCTTCCCAGGTTTCCCCAGCCATTTTACAGCTGTGCATCAGAAGAAAAATGAAAGTTTAAAGAGCCAGTCGTGGTGGCGCACGCCTTTAATCCCAACACTCGGGAAGCAGAGGTGGGAGGATTGCTGTGAGTTCCAGGCCAGCCTGGGCTAGAGCAAGACCCTACGGGGGGGGGGAACAAAACAAAATTTAAAAAGAACAGCCAGGCGTGGTGGCACACACCTTTAATCCCAGCAATCAGGAGGCAGAGGTAGGAGGACTGCCATGAGTTCAAGGTCACCCTGAGACTACATAGTGAATTCCAGATCAGCCTGGGCTAGAGCAAGACTTTACCTTGAAAAAGGGAAGGGGGGAGAAGAGGGGAGGGAAATATCGTATGTTTTTGTATGTTAGTATAGAAGGTGTCAATAAAAAATTAATAATTAAAAAATTAAATTAAATTAAAAGAAAAGAAAAAGAGGAGGAGGGGGAAGGCGGGGCTAGAGAGATGGGCTTAGCAGTTAAGGCTTTTGCCTGCAAAGCCAAAGGATCTGGTTCGACTCTCCAGGACCCACATAAGCCAGATGCACAAGGTGGCACGTGCATCTTGAGTTCATTTGCAGTGGCTAGAGGCCTTGGCGTGCCCATTCTCTATCTGTCTCTCTCTCTGCTTCTGTCTCTGTCTCTCAAATAAATAAATAAATAAATAGAATATTTTTTTAACTTTTTATTTTATCTTTTTTTTTGGAGAGAGACACAGAGAGAAAGAGAGAGGGGGAAAGACAGAGATTGGCGCACCAGCAGTGTCTCAGCTGCTGCGAACGAAATCCAGATGCGTGCGCCCCCTTGTGGTCAAGTGCGGCATTGCGCCCTTGCCTCACTGCATCTGGCTAAACGTGGGACCTGGAGATTGGAACCGCTGGAGATTGGAACCGCTGGAGATTGGAACCAGTGTTCTTAGGCTTAGGAGGCAGGCGCCTTAACCCCTAAGCCATCTCTCCAGCCCAGAATAAAATTTTTAAAAAAGCAATGTCTATGGATGTCAGCACCCACAAGGAAGTTAAGAACCCATTTTTAAGCCGGGGGTGGTGGCGCACGCCTTTAATCCCAGCACTCGGGAGGCAGAGGTAGGAGGATCACGTGAGTTCAAGGCCACCCTGAGACTACATAGTTAATTCCAGGTCAGCCTGGGCCAGAGTGAGACCCTACCTCGAAAAAAAAAAAAAAAAAAAAAAAAAAACCATTTTTTTTTTTTCTCTAGAGATAAAACCACTAATTCAGTTTATCCATTGGGGGAAAAAAAAAAAGCACCAGAGGTGGCTGGGCCCGGTGGTGTATTCCTTTAATCCCAACACTTTGGAGGCCGAGGTAGGAGGATTGGAGGCAGCCTGGAGCTACAGAGTGAGTTCCAGGTCAGCCTGGGCTGGCAGGATTGTGATCCTGCCTCCAAAAAAAAACAAAACAAAACAAAAGAAAAAAAAAAAAGCACCAGATGTGCCTGGCTGTGCCTTCCCTAAGGAGATTAGCTAAGAAGGAAAGAAAAAGCTGGGAGGCTGGGAGGAAACCAGGTGACTGGAAGGTCTTGTGTGTGTGTGTGTGTGTGTGTGTGTATGCAGAGGTCAGAGGTCAACGTTGACTACCTTTCTCTATTGCTGTCCCCCGTATTGAGAAAGAGTCTCTGGCTGAACTCACCCAGTGGGCTAGATTAGCTGGCCGGTGAAGCATTGGAATTCCTTGTCTCTGCCCCATGCCCCCAGCACAGGGCTTACAGGTGCACACTACCATTCTCAGCTTTTTTCTCAGGGAGTTTCAAGGTAGGGTCTCTCTCACTCTAAACCAGGCTGAACCTGTAATTTACTACGCAGTCTCAGGTTGGCCTCGAACTCATAGCGATCCTCCTACCACTGCCTCCCCAGTGCTGGGATTAAAGGTGTGCACCACCACACTTGGCCTTTTTTGGTTGTTTTGTTTTGTTTTATTTTGTTTTCCCTGTGGTTTATTGCTGTTCCCTCTAAAAGGCGCTTGGTATAACCTCCCTCCACTACTTGCCAGAGCTCCAGGGAGAAACCCCGGCTGTGTGTCTGGGCTGCTTATCAACAGCCTGTTCTCTGGACTTACAAGGGAGCTGAGTTCCTTTCAGGCCAGGGGGAGGGGACTGAGCTGGGTTGGTAGGCTGAGGTCAGACCCCCACCCTGGCCTCAGTAGATGACAAAGGCAGTGTTCCATTTTGCTCCCACCCTTAGGTCCTAAAGGGGTGGGCCAGTCTTCCTCCACCCCTTCTGCAGTCAGGCCTCTAGTCCCCAGGCTGTCTGAGAGGTAACCACCAGGCTTGTATCCCCATAGAGCACAGCCTTTCCCGCCCAGATGCCTCAGTAGCGTCACAGATCCCCTGCTCCCTGGCTTCCAGAAAGTCACTGGCAGAGCGATGGAGAAATGGCCAGGCAGGTAAGAGAGAGAGGGGGCTGTGGGGAGGTACAGCTCTGCCCCTGGCAGGAAGTACAGAGATCTGATCATTTGGCAGGGGTCCAATAAGTGACCCAGGAACTTCTGCTTTCGGAGAAGTTGGCAGTCTGGGTGTGGGGAGCCTGTGGTGGGTGGAGTGTGGTGAAATTTCCAGCTGCCTCTGATGACCACCGTCTTCATGTGCAGGCCCTGGCTGCATGCGATGCTGTTTCTGTCACTCCCTCAGCTCTGCTTAGATCAGGAGGTGAGCCCTGGCCAGCTGAGCTGTTGTTGGGAGCCCTTCCATCACACCCCGGCCCCCCTCCTTACCTCTCCCGTTTCCTGCTGGGAGGCCTTGGACCCCTTGTTCTTCCTGCCAGCTCCTTGTCACAGAACACACAGAAGACCTTGTCCAACCCCTGCTAATGAATGTCACCTTGGGCTACTACCCACCCTTGAACCTTGGGTCTTGGATTCATAGATCCACTCATGTAATTCTGTCTGACCTTTTCCTCTATGTAGGTATTATCTGGACACTCTCTCCAAACACCCTCAGAGGAGGGCCAAGTCCCACAGGGTGTCTGGGGATCTTGGGGCCAGTGGACCTCCTGCTCCCAGCCTTGTGGGGTTGGAGTACAGCGCAGGAGCAGAACATGTCAACTCCACCCAGGCCTGTCCCTCCCGCCTCGTCCCCCAAGACATCCAGAAGTCTTTCAGCCAAGGGGCCAGGGCCCTAGATCCCAGACTTCCAGAGAGTCCCACCCCCTGCACAGACCACAGCCTCGGGGAAGGGGTGGTCCCCTGCAAGGTCCTGCTTCTCAACTGGGCAGAGAGTCGACCCATGATGCTCAAGGAACCCGGAGGTGAGGCTCTGAGGGGAGGGGCTGGGCTTGGCAGAGAGAGAGAGAGAGAGAGAGAGAGAGAGAGAGAGAGAGAGAGAGAGCGCTTTGGTGCCAGCAATTGGACTGGGGGACACAGGCTCAGAGATAGCCAAAGCTGAGACGCCATGTTTTCTCAGGTCTCGTGTTCGAGACTCCATCAAGCCAGGAATGTTTGGTTATGGGCGAGTACCGTTTGCCTTGCCACTGCATCGGAGCCGCAGGCACCCCCGGAAGCCACGCAGACCTGAGCAACCGGAAATTTCTTCCTCTAGAGCGGAAGGGCCTCCTTCATCCCAGATGCCAAGAGCAGACAGCTCGGCTCCCCAAACTCAGCTTCCAGAACTGCCTACCCATTCCAACAGCCCCTCCGCAGAACTTCCAAGGCCTGAAACTACTCAGACAGAAGTATCCCCCAGAACTGGTCCTGCCCCCACACAGTCCCATCCCAGAGCCCAGGTTTCTGGCACGGGGCTCCTCTCGCTTACCCCCTCCTCTGGAGAAAACGGTTCTTTCCAGGGATCCCATCAGCTGAGAACATCCACTTCCCAGGCTTGGACCAGTCCCCATGGAGGAGAGAGACACCCTGATCCTTTTCGTTTTGTCTCTCGGGACCGGGCCCAGGACCGAGGCCAGCAGAGCAGGGGACGCTGGAGAGCTAGGGGGAGTCACCACAGGTCCCCAGATGGCTGGCTGCCTCTGCTGAGCACTGGCCCCCACAGTTCCCAGTGGAGTCTCTTTACTCCCAGCAGCCCTACCCCGAGGTGCTCTGGGGAGAGCGAGCAGCTGAGAGCCTGCAGCCAACCGGTGAGTGCTTCCCCGGGCACCCTAGCCCAGACCTCCCCACCCCACACACCTAGATCCAAGGGACTCAAGGGAGAAAGGGCTCTGGCACCTGACCTCCTCAGGGCCTTGGTTCTGGTCCATGGAGTGGACCCTCCTATTCCCCCAGTCTCACCCCAGGTTTCTTGCCCAGCTGATGCCCCGTGTCGTGTCTCCTCCTCAGCCCTGCCCCCCTGAGCACCCAGACCCCCGGGCACTGCAGTGTTCTGCCTTTGACTCCCAGGAATTCATGGGCCAGCTCTACCAATGGGAACCCTTCATGGAAGGTGCGGTTTATAGTTTTTATTTTAAAGGCTGGGTATGCTGGCACACGTCCTTTCTTTTAAAATTTATTTGAGAGAGAGAGAATGGGCACGTCAGAGCCTCCAGCCACTGCAAACGAACTCCAGATGCATGCGCCCCCTTGTGCATCTGGCTTACATGGGTCCTGGGGAATTGAACCTGGGTCCTTTAGCTTTGCAGGCAAGTGCCTTAAACGCTAAGCCATCTCTCCAGCCCGGTTTATAGTTTTCCCTGCCTCCCGCCCTGCTGCAGGGGTTGCTTGTCTTGGACCTGGTGGGGGGTGGGGAGAAGAATGAACCTGCTCATTCTCAGCCCAGGGCGTTTCCAGCCCTTTCTCCTCGCTGGTCCTTCTCTGCCTCTGTGTTGTACTTTTGGAGTGTCAGAGGCTTAGCTCAATCCTGGAGAAGCGAGTGGCTTTCAGGATGGGCTTTTAGCTGTCAGATGGTTATGCATGGGAAAGGTAGGTGCCCAAAAGTGCTTTTTGACCAGCTTCCTCTGGGAAAATGTCTGTCAGGGAGATGGGGTGCATGTGACATGAGAGCTCCTGTCTGGTGTTGCAGTTCCAGGAGTGTGGGGATGGATGGATGGATAGATAGAGATGTATATATATGTTCTTTCTTTTTTCTTTATTCTGTTGTGTTTTTTTCGAGGTAGGGTCTCACGGTAGCCTTCAGGCTGACTTGGAATTCACTATTGTAGTCTCAGGGTGGCCTTGAACTCACAGCAATACTCCTATCTCAGCCTTCCGAATGCTGGGATTAAAGGCGTGCACCACCACACCTGGCTTTGATTTTTTTAATTGGCTTATATTTATTTATCTTATTTATTTACTTGAGAGAGAGAAAGAGGCTGGAATTCCAGTGGCACAATCAGTTAGCTTGTGATACTTACATGTAGATTGAGAGAATGGGTGTGCCAGGGCCTCCAGCCACTAGAAATGTATGTGCCACCTTGTGCATTTGGCTTTATGTGGGTACTGGGGAATAGAACCTGGGTCCTTTGGCTTTGCTGGCAAGTGCCTTAACTGCTAAATGCATTCTCCAACCCAGTCACTTGATTTTTTTTTGTTTTTGTTTTTCAAGGTAGGGTCTCACTCTAGCCAAGGCTGACCTGTAATTTGCTGTGTAGTCTCAGGGTGGCCTCGAACTCATGGTGATCCTCTTATCTCTGCCTCCTCAGTGCTGGGATTAAAGGCATGTGCCACCACGCCTGGCTTGTCACTTTAATATTTTTAAAAATATTTTTATACGGTTAGACTTGAAATGTTTTAAAATGTATTTTATTAGTTTAGACTGGATGTATGTCTCGAGCAAAACGAGGTATTTTCTAAGCTATTAAGGGAGGGCTTGTTTAAATTTTACTTTTTTTTTTTTTTTTGGCCTGCATGGGTATGTCCAAAGAAAGAGAGAGAGAGACAGAGAGAAAGAATATGAATAAACTGGTATTCTTAGCCGGGCGTGGTGGCGCACGCCTTTAATCCCAGCACTCAGGAGGCAGAGGTAGGAGGATCACCGAGAGTTCGAGGCCTCCCTGAGACTACATAGTTAATTCCAGGTCAGCCTGGACCAGAGTGAGACGCTGCCTCGCAAAACCAAAAAAAAAAAAAAAAAAAAAAAAAACTGGTATTCTTTTTTCTCTTTTGGTTTTCTGAGGTAGAGTCTCACTTTAGCTCAGGCTGACCTGGAATTCACTATGAGTCTCAGGGTGGCCTCGAACTCACAGCAATCCTCCTACCTCTGCCTCCCAAGTGCTTTGATTAAAGGCATGCACCACCGTGCCTGGCTTTTAAGCTGGTATTCTTGTACCAAAAAAAATTTTTTTTTATGCTGGGTATGATGGCTCATTCCTTTAATCCCTTGAGACTACATTGTGAATTCCAGGTCAGTTGGGGCTAGAATGAAACCCTATCTCAAAAAAACAAAAAAAGGGCTGAAGAGATGGCTTAGCGCTTGAGGCGCCTGCCTGCTAAGCCTAAGAACGCTGGTTCCAATCTCCAGGTCCCACGTTTAGCCAGATGCAAAGTGATGCAAGGGCGCAATGCCGCACTTGACCACAAGAGGGCGCACACATCTGGATTTCTTTCACAGCAGCTGAGAGGCTGCACGCCCATTCTCTGTCTCCCTCTCCAAAAAAAATTTTTTTTCGGTTTTCCGAGGTAGGGTCTCACTCTAGCTCAGGACCTGGAATTCACTCTGTAGTCTCATGGTGGCCTTGAACTCTCGGTAATCCTCCTACCTCTGCCTTCCAAGTGCTGGGATTAAAGGTGTGCGCCACCACGCCTGGGGAAAAAAAAATTTTTTTAAATTTATTTACTTTCCAACAGACAGAGAGTATGAGTGTGCCAGGACCTCTTACCATTCCAAAGGAACTCCAGACACATGTGCTTCTTTGTGTATTTGGCTTTATGTGGGTACTAGGGAATTGAACCTGGGCTGGCAAGTTTTTTTTTAAAGATTATTATTTATTTATTTATTTATTTATTTATTTATTTATTTATTTATTTATTTATTTATTTGAGACAGAGAGAGGAAAAGAGAGAGAGGGAGAGTGAAAATGAGCACACCAGGGCCTCTAGCCACTGCAAACAAACTCCAGACACGCATGCCCCCTTGTGCATCTGGCTTACGTGGGACCTGGAGAATCTAACTGGGGTCCTTAGGCTTCGCAGGCAAACGCCTTAACCACTAAACCATTTCTCCAGCCCTGGGCTGGCAAGTTTTGCAAGCAAGTGCCTTTAACTGTTGAGCCATTTCCCCAGGCACCATTAATTGAATTTTGGCCTTTCTCAAATTGACACCAAAAGATACTTTCATGAACTGTGAATTTACATAATCATAGGTGTTAAAAACCTTTAAAAAGGGGCTAGGGGGCTAAGGAAATGGTTTAGTGGTTAAGGCATTTGCCTGTGAAGCCTAAGGATCCCGGTTCAATTCCCCATGACCTATGTAAGCCAGATGCACAAAGGGGCACATGCATCTGGAGTTCATTTGCAGTGTCTGGAGGCCTTGGCATGCCCATTCTCCCTTTCTGCCTATCTGCCACTTCCTCTCTCTCTCTCACTCAAATAAATAAATAATAATAATAAAAGGGCTGGGGAGGGCTGGGGAGATGGCTTAGTGGTTAAGATGCCTGCCTGCGAAGCCTAAGAACGCCTGTTTGAATCTCCAGGTCCCACATTTAGCCAGACGTAAAGTGATGCAAGCGTGCAATGTTGCACGTACACAAAGGGGGCACAGGCATCTGGAGTTCGTTCACAGTGGCTGGGAGGCCCTCGTGCGCCTCTATCTGTCTCTTCCTCTCTGTCTCTCTCAAATTAAAAAAGGGGGGGGGCTGGAGAGATGACTTCATGGTTAAGGCGTTTGCCTGCAAAGCCAAAGGATCCCGGTTCATTCTCCAGGACCCATGTAAGCCAGATGCACAAGGAGGCACATGCATCTGGAGTTCATTTGCAGTGGCTGGAGGCCCTGGTGTACCCATTCTCTCCCTCTCTCTCTGCCTCTTTCTCTCTCTCGAATAAATAAATAAAATATTTTTTTAAAGGGGGAGGGCTAGCTGGGCGTGGTGGCGCACGCCTTTAATCCCAGCACTCGGGAGGCAGAGGTAGGAGGATCGCCGAGAGTTCGAGGCCACCCTGAGACTACATAGTGAATTCCAGGTCAGCCTGGACTAGAGTGAGACCCTACCTCGAAAAACCAAAAAAAATAAAAATAAAAAAATAAAAATAAAAATAAAGGGGGAGGGCTGGGGAAATGGCTTAGCAATTACAGAAATTGCCTGCAAAGCCAAAGGACCCAGGTTCAATTCCCCAGGACCCACGTAAGCCAGATACATAAGGTAACATCTGGAGTGTCTGGAATTTGATTACAGTGGCTGGAAGTCCTGGCATGCCCATTCATTCTCTCTCTCTCCCTTTCTGCGTCTTTCTCTCTCAAATAAGTAAATAAATTTAAAAAAAAAAAAACCTTTGAAAAGGAGGGACTGGAGGCATTTGCCTACAAAGCCAAAGGACTCAGGTTTGATTCCCCAGGACCTACATAAGCCAGATGCACAAGGTGGCACATGTGTCTGGAGTTCGTTTGCAATGGCTGATGGCCCTGGCATGCCCATTCTCTCTCGACTAACTAAATAAATAAATTAAAAAATAAAATAAAATAAAAAACTGTAAAAAGGGGATGGAGCCAGGCATGGTGGTGCACGCCTTTAATTCCAGCACGTGGGAGGCAGAGGTAAGAGGATCACCATGAGTTCAAGGCCATCCTGATACTATGTAGTGTTTCCTTTGCAGTGGCTAGAGGCCTGGCACACCCATTCTCTCTTTATCTCTTGGAGCTGGAGAGATTGCTTAGTGATTAAGGCCCTTGCCTGTGAAGTCTAAGGATACAGGTTGAATTTCTCAGAACCCACATAAACCAGATGCATATGGTGGTGCATGTGTCTAGAGTTTGTTTGCAGTGGCTAGAGGCCCTGGAGTGCCCATTCTCTCTCTTTTTAAAAAATTTTTTTAACTTACTCAAATTCATGGCAATCCTCCTACCTCTGCCTCCCAAGTGCTGGGATTAAAGGCATGCACCACCATGCCCGGCTCTTTTTTTTTTCCTAACAAATAAATAAATATCTGCTCTTGCTCTCTCTCACTAATAAATATCTATTTTTTTGGAGAGAGACACAGAGAGAGAGAGAGAGAGGGAGAGGAAGACAGATAGAGATGGACGAGCCAGCAGTGTCTCAGCAGCTGTGAACGAAATCCAGATGCATGCGCTCCTCTTGTGGTCAAGTGAGGCATTGCGCCCTTGCATCACTGCATCTGGCTAAACGTGGGACCTGGAGATTGGAACCGATTTCTTAGGCTTAGCAGGCAGGCGCCTTAACCGCTAAGCCATCTCTCCAGCCCCAATAAAAATATTTTTTAAAATATTTTAAAAAATGAGGGCTGGGCATGGTGGCACACACCTTTAATCCCAGCACTCAGGAGGCAGAGGTAGGAGGATTGCCATGAGTTTAAGGCCACCCTGAGAATACAGAGTGAATTCCAGGTCAGTCTGGGCTAGAGTGAAACCCTGCCTTGAAAAACCAAAATAAGTAAATAAATAAATAAATAAATAAACCGGGCGTGATGGTGCACGCCTTTAATCCCAGCACTCGGGAGGCAGAGATAGGAGGATCGCCAAGAGTTCGAGGCCACCCTGAGATTGCATAGTTAATTCCAGGTCAGCCTGGGCCAGAGTGAGACCCTACCTCGAAAAACCAAAAATAAATAAATAAATAAATAAATAAATGGGTCTGGAGAGATGGCTTAGTGGTTAAGGCACATGCCTGTGAAGCCTAAGGACTCAGGTTCAATTTCCCAGGACCCACGTAAGCCAGATGTACATGGTGGCACATGTGTCTGGAGTTCTTTTGCAGTGGCTGGAGGCCCTGGCATGCCCATTCTCTCAACACCTCTCTCTGTCTCTAATAAATAAATCAATAAAAATAAATACTAAAAAAAAAACTTGGAGCCGGGTGTGTTGGCACACACCTTTAATCTCAGCACTCAGAAGGCAGAAGTAGGCGGATCTCCGTGAGTTTGAGGCCAGGTGAGTTCCAGGTTAGCCTGGGCTAGTGTGAAACCCTACCTTGAAAAATTTAAAAAAAACAAAAAAAAGATGGCCGCGCATGGTGGCCCATGCCTTTAATCCCAGCACTCAGGAGGCAGAGGTAGGAAGCCACCCTGAGACTACATAGTTAATTCCAGGTCATCCTGGGCCAGAGTGAGACCCTACCTTGAAAACAAACAAACAAACAAAAAATCTTAGTTTCAGCACTCGAGAAGCTGAGGTAGGAGGATCAATATGAGTTTGAGGCCAGCCTAGGCTACAGAGTGAGTTCCAGGTCAGCCTGAGCTAGAGTAAGACCTTACCTTGAAAAAAAATTTTTGTAAAAAAAAAAAAAAAAAAAAAAAAAATATATATATATATATATATATATATATATATATATATATATCTATCTGAGCCGAGCGTGGTGGCGCATGCCTTTAATCCCAGCACTCAGGGGCAGAGGTAGGAGGATCACCATGAGTTCGAGGCCACCCTGAGACTACATAGTGAATTCAGGTCGGCCTGAGCTAGAGTGAGACCCTACCTCAAACAAACATATATATATATATATATATATATATATATATATATATATATATATATATATATATATATATGGGCTGGAGATGGCTTAGCAGTTAAGACACTTGCCTGAAAAGTCAAAGGACCTAGATTCGATTCCCCAGGACCCACGTAAGCCAGATGCACAAGGTGGCACATGCATCTGGCCCTGGTGCGTCCATTCTATCTGCCTCTTTCTTTGAAATAAATATGAAAACAAAAAAACACACGCCTTGATAGGCTCAGTGACATGGGAAATTGTCATGCTTCCTTCCTCCCTAGCAACTTAGCTGACAGGTGATATAGACAAAGGCTCTGGGGCCTTTTCTCCTTCGGGGACACCAGCTGACTGACAACCCAATACCTTGTCTCTTAGTTCAGGGCTCCCAACGCTGTGAACTGAACTGCCGCCCCCGTGGCTTCCGCTTCTACGTGCGTCACACGGAAAAGGTCCAGGACGGGACACTGTGCCAGCCTGGAGCCCTAGACATGTGTGTGGCTGGTCGTTGTCTGGTAAGGAAAGAGGGTTTTGGTGTATATACAGGTGCCGCGCGGGCCACACACAGATCCTTCAACTCATGGTTGCAACAATGAAACATGAAATAGAATGAGGTTACCTGCCCCAAGAGAAAACGGTCACCTCCAAACCACACTGGGTAGAGCCCAGGAGTGCCCGCTAGGCAGCATCCCACCAGGTATGCCTATGCACTCCCCCAGGCCTGGCTGGGGCTGGAGGGCTGACGAGAGAGCAAGATCCTGGTGAACTGAGCGTCCTGAGTGAAGCAGGGTGGGGTGTGAGGCTGGGTCTGGCTTTCGTGTGTGGCCCCTGCCTCACCTCACTCTCCCCAGAGTCCTGGCTGTGATGGGATCCTTGGCTCTGGCAGGCGCCCAGATGGCTGTGGAGTCTGTGGGGGTGACGGTTCTACGTGCCGCCTCATTTCGGGGAACATCACTGACCGGGGAGGCCCCCTGGGCTATCAGAAGATCCTGGGGATCCCAGAGGGAGCCTCCCAGATCCATATTGCCCAGCTGCGGCCCAGCCCCAATTACCTTGGTGAGTACTTGGAGCCAGGCATCTGTGATCTGCCTGCCACACTGTCTTCAGGACAGCAAAAGGCCAAATGGGCCAGGCGTGGTGGCGCACGCCTTTAATCCCAGCACTCAGGAGGCAGAGGTAGGAGGACCTCTGTGAGTTCAAGGCCACCCTGAGACTACATAGTGAATTCCAGGTCAGCCTGAGCTAGAGTGAGACCCTACCTCGAAACAAAACAAAACAAAAACAAAAACAAAAGGCCAAACAGCTGGAGAGATGGCTCAGTTGTTAATTGGGTGGCGAGTCCGGCCTATTGGTCTATGTCTCTGCTTAAAACAGGCCAAACAAGCCGGGCGTGGTGGCGCATGCCTTTAATCCCAGCACTCGGGAGGCAGAGGTAGGAGGATCGCCGAGAGTTCGAGGCCACCCTGAGACTACATAGTTAATTCCAGGTCAGCCTGGACCAGAGTGAGACCCTACCTCGCAAAACCAAAAAAAAAAAAAAAAAAAAAAAAATAGGCCAAACAGAATGGGGACCAAGTTGGTGGTCTTTCCCTGCCCTTGTGAAACGTGCTGAGGTGGCCTGAGGTCCTTGGGTTCTGGGCGGGTTTAGGAAGTGGCAGCAGGAGGACAATGCTAGTGACCTCACTAACCGCGGCTTTTTGGATCTCTTTCAGCACTTCGAGGCCCTGGTGGCCACTCCATTATCAATGGAAACTGGGCTGTGGATCCCCCAGGGTCCTACCCAGCCAGTGGGACGGTGTTCCAGTATAACCGTCCTCCTAGGGAGGAGGGCAGAGGGGAGAGTCTGTCAGCTGAAGGCCCCATCACCCAGCCTGTAGATGTCTATGTGAGCCTGCGGTCCTGGGAGGCTGGGAAGGAAGACCTCTCCCCTGAAGGCAAAGCAGTGCCGGCCAGGTGGTAGAGAAGGCTACGCCCCTCTTGTGACCCAAAACATGTGTACCCTCTCTTCTCCCAGATGATTTTTCAGGAGGACAACCCAGGTGTTTCTTACCAGTATGTCATCTCTTCCTCTCCTCCAGTCCTGGAGAGCTTCCCCGCCCTCCAGCTTCAGCCCGGTAAGACAGGTAGATGTGTCTCAACCTCGAAGAGGAGGGCGAGGCTGGGAGGGGCGTTCCATCTCATCTGCCCCCTGGACTCCTCTTAGAGATGCTGAGGGGAGAGCCCCAGCCTGCTTCAGCACCCCGTCCCGTCCGGACCCCAGGCACCCTCCAGCGTCAGGTGAGGATCCCCCAGGTGCCTGCCCAGCCCCATCTCAGGTCGCCCCTGGGGTCTCCAGCCGGATACTGGAAACGAGTGGGGCACTCCGAGTGTTCAGCATCCTGTGGCAAAGGTGAGACTGCATGCCTGGATTCTTGGCACCCTCCATCCAAATCCCCAGCTCCCCTCCCCCCATTTTTTATTATTTATTTATTTGCAAGCAGAGAGAAACAGATGAGAGAGAGAGAGCACACCAGGGTCTTTCGCCTCCAGATGCATGCGCCAGTTCATGCATCTGGCTATATGTGGGTACTGGAGAATAGAACCTGGGTTGTTAGGCCTTGCAGGCAAACCCCTCAACCACAGAACCATCTCTGCAAACCCCCTCCTTTTTTTTTTTTTTTTTTTTTTTTTTTTTGTTTTGTTTTGTTTTGTTTTTCAAGGTAGGGTCTCACTCTAGCCCAGGCTGACCTGGAATTCACTATGTAATCTCAGGGTGGCCTCGAACTCAGGGCAATCCTCCTACCTCTGCCTCCCAAGTGCTGGGATTAAAGGCATGCACCACCACATCTGGCTCCCACTCCTTTTTTTTTTTTTTTTTTTTGGTTTTGGAAGGTAGGGTCTCACTCTGGTCCAAACTGACCTAGAATTCACTATGTAGTCTCAGGGTGGCCTCGAACTCTCTGCGATTCTCCTACCTCTGCCTCCTGAGTGCTGGGATTAAAGGTGTGAGCCACCATGCCTGGCCCACTTTTTTTTTTTTTTTTTTTTTTGGTTTTTCGAGGTAGGGTTTCACTCTGGTCCAGGCTGACCTGGAATTAACTATGTAGTCTCAGGGTGGCCTCGAACTCTCAGCAATCCTCCTGAGTGCTGGGATTAAAGGCGTGTGCCACCATGCCCGGCCCACTCCTTTTTTTGAAGCAGGTTCTTACAGTAGGCTAGCCTGGCCTTGAACTCATTGCTGTCCTCCTACCTCAGCCTCCTGAGTGCTGAAGTTAACAGCATGAGCTTCCAACCCCCACAGTGCCACTGCTGATTCCGTGACAGGTCCCCATGTCTGGAACCACTGGAACGGGGCTCTGAGTCACCCCGCTCTCACCTTCCCTGCAGGTGTCTGGCGCCCAGTTTTCCTCTGCGTTTCCCATGAGACAGGAGAGGAGCTGGACGAACACAGCTGTGCCGCCGGCGCCAAGCCCTCAGCTTCGCCTGAACCCTGCCATGGCCCGCCATGTCCTCCATAGTGAGTACAGATGACAAGGAGGCTTAGGGCCCTCACGATGCACTGCTTGCTCTCTGGCTGTCACCAGGACGCTGCATTAAGCTGCACAGTTCCTGGCAAAAGGGAGACATTGGGTTAAAAAACGTTGACACCAGCCAGGCATGGTGGCGCGCGCCTTTAATCC
This sequence comes from Orientallactaga sibirica, assembly GCA_036365145.1. NCBI lineage: Eukaryota > Metazoa > Chordata > Mammalia > Rodentia > Dipodidae > Orientallactaga > Orientallactaga sibirica. The sequence continues at coordinate 23,446,476 of JAEOAD010000025.1, forward strand.
CAGCACTGGGGAGGCAGAGGTAGGAGGATCGCCATGAGTTCGTGGTCACCCTGAGAATACAGAGTGAGACTACAGAGTGAGACCCTACCTCAAAAAAAAATAATAAAGTTGACACCAAATAGATATTGAGGAAACTCTGGTAGTGTACTCTCTGACAAGAAACACAAGATTCCAAATACAAAATGTGCCCACTTACCTCAGAGGGCTCGTGGCCCAGCATGCCATCAACATGGCATGTGTCTCATCCCTGTCTTTGCCCAAACCCACAGCTGGGAGCCTGGCGAGTGGACGTCCTGCAGTCGCTCCTGTGGCCCTGGCACCCAGCACCGCCAGCTGCACTGCCGACAGGAGTTTTCGGGGGGCGGCTCCTCCGTGCCTCCAGAGCGCTGTGGGCATCTCCCCCGGCCTAACACCACTCAACCTTGTCAGCTGCGCCTCTGTGGCCACTGGGAGGTTGGTTCCCCCTGGAGCCAGGTGAGTGGGCCTAGGCAAGGTGGACCCTTGAGAAGTGAGCACCAAAGAACTATAGCAGTAGTTTTTTTAACCGTTTTCATCAGCAGAAACTTCTTTTTAAAATATTTCATTTATTTACTTATTTATTTGAGAGAAAGAGGCAGATAGAGAGAAGGCGAATGGGAGTGTCAGGGCCTCCAGCCACAGCAAATGAACTCCAGACGCAAGCACCACCTTGTGCATCTGGCTTACGTGGGTCCTGGGGAATTGAACCTAGGTCCTTAGGCTTTGCAGGCAAGCGCCTTAACTGCTAAGCCATCTCCAGCCCTGAAACTTTTTTCTTTCTTTCTTTCTTTCTTTCTTTCTTTCTTTCTTTTTTTTTTTTTTTCTTTTTTTTTTTTTTTTTTTTTTTTTTTTGGTAGGGATTCACTCTAGCTCAAGCTGACCTGGAATTTACTATGTAGTCTCTGGGTGGCCTCAAACTCACAGCGATTCTCTTACCTCTGCCTCCCAAGGGCTGGGCTTAAAGGTGTGTGCTACCATGCCCAGCTTCCCTGAAACTATTTTAAAGTATTTTATTTATTTATTTGCAAGGAAAGAGAGAGGGGCAAATACAGAGAATGGGCACACCAGGGTCTCTAGCTACCGCAAATCAACTCCAGATGCATGCATTATCTTGTGCATGTGGCTTACATGGGTACTGGGGAATTGAACCTGGGTCTGTTAGACTTTGCAGGTGAGCGCTTTACCTATTTGCTGAGCCATCTCTCTAGCCCCAGAAACTTTTTACAAATAAGATCTCAGATGGAACCCCAGTAAGATAAGAGACTGAATTAGGAAGTAGAAGCCCAGCACTCAGTGTTCAGCTCTGCAGCCACAGACTGGAGAGGGGGTGACGCACGGCCTGGGTTTTCGTCACCCCCCAGTGCTCTGTGCGCTGCGGTCGAGGCCAGAGGAGCCGGCAAGTTCGCTGTGTGGGAAACAATGGCAGTGAAGTGAGCCAGCGGGAATGTGCTTCGGGGCCCCCTCCGCCCCCCAGCAAAGAAGCCTGTGACATGGGACCCTGTACCACAGCCTGGTTTCACAGTGACTGGAGCTCCAAGGTGGGTCTTACACTCCCTTAACCAAGTCTGGCACCTATGGTGACTGCACCTAAGTCAGTCTTTCTAACATAGCTCAAAAAACATTCTTTCTTTCTTTCTTTCTTTTTTAATTTTAAATATATATTTTTTATTTATATTATTCTGATTTTACATTCATAGTATTGGTTCCATTGTCCTCCTCCCCGTCCTCCCACTTTCAAAGGGGCCCTCATCAATGGGGAATGTGGATCGTGCATTGTGAGTTTGCTCAAGAGTTCTGGTGGATAGGCCCCAGTCTCTGTGCATAATGCCCCAACTTGTGACTCTAACAATCTTTCCACCCCCTCTTCCGCGAGTTTCCCTGAGCCACATTGGGGTCATTTTAGTTCTGCTTTCTTTCTTTCTTTATTTGTTATTTTGGGGGGAGGGCGAAGGGACTGAGGCAGGGTTTCACTCTAGCCCAGGGTGCCATAGAACTCACTCAGTAGTCCAGGCTGACCTCAAACTCACAATGATCCTACCGCCACAGTGGAGTGCTGGGACTAAAGGCGTGTACAACCATGCCTAGCAATAAACATTTATTGGGCTGGAAAGATGAATTAGTGGGTAAGGTGCATGCCTGTGAAACTTAAGGACCCAGATTCAATTCTCCAGGTCCCATATAAGCCAGATGCACATGGTGGCACATACATCTGGAGTTCGTTCGCAGTGGCTAGAAGAAGCCCTGGCACACCCATTCTCTCCCCGTCTCTAATAAATAAATAAATGAAAATTAAATCTTTTTAAAAAAATAAAAATAAACATTTATTGAGCAAATGCTTACTACATGCCTAACCCTGAGAACTAAGAAATAACAGACAAAACTTAAATTCATACCTGTAATTCTAGCACTTGAGGCTGAGACTGGAGAGATCGCCAAGAGTCTATGGCCAGCCTGGACTACATAATGAGATCTGGGACAGCCTGATGTATATAGTGTGAGATCCTGTCTAAAAAAAACACCTTTAATCCCAGCACTCGGGAGGCAGATGTAGGTGGATCACCATGAGTTCAAGGCCACCCTGAGACTACATAGTGAATTCCAGGCCAGCCTTAGCTAGAGTGAAACCTAACCTCAAAAAAAGCAAAGAAAAAAAGAAAAAACAAAAACAAAACACAAACAAACAAAAACAGTGGGATGTGGTGGCACATGCCTTTAAGTCCAGATTTGAGGCCAGGCTGGACTACATAATGAATTTCAGGTCAGCCTGGGCTAAAGTGAAACCCTATTTCAAAGAAAAACAAAACAAAACATAGCACTTGCTTGGGAGGCAGAGGTAGGAGGATCACTGTGAGTTTGAGGCCACCCTGAGACTACATAGTGAACTCCAGGTCAGCCTGGACCAGAGCGAGACCCTACCTTGAAAAACTAAAACAAACAAACAAATAAAAAACTAACCAAGTGCCAGGCGTGGTGGTGCACGCCTTTAATCTCAGCACTCGGGAGGCAGAGGTAGGAGGATCGCCATGAGTTCAAGACCACCCTGAGACTACATAGTGAATTCCAGGTCAGCCTGGACCAGAGCGAGACCCTACCTTGGGAAAACAAACAAATAACTAACTAACCCAAACCCTTACATTCAGGTCAGGGCACCCAGTTGTGTTTTCTTACCTGGCTGGCATCTCTGGGGCATCCCTGAACACCCAGGATCAGCTCCCCCACCCCAGTTCAGTTCCAGTCACTAGCACCTCCCTGCACACAGGCCACTCTGCCTCTCAACAGTGCTCAGCGGAGTGTGGGACAGGAATCCAGCGGCGCTCTGTGGTTTGCCTTGTGAGTGGGGAGACCTTCAGGGTGGGCCAGGAGGAACCAGGAGCAGGAGCCAGCGAGCAGGGCTGTCCCCCCAGAAGCCGTCCTCCTGACATGCGCGCCTGCAGTTTAGGGCCCTGTGAGAGGACGTGGCGCTGGTACACAGGGCCCTGGACTGAGGTGAGCTGAGGGGCTTAGGAGGGGGTCAGAAGGGGACACCGGTCTGGGGGGGGGGTTCCCTATCAGTGACTGTAAGAAGGATCTTTCTTCTCTCTGCCCATAACCCAGTGCTCCTCAGAGTGTGGCTCTGGCACACAGCATCGAGATGTTATCTGTGTGTCCAAACTGGGGGCCGAGTTCAATGTCACTTCTACCAGCAACTGTTCCCACCTACCCAGGCCCCCTGCCCTGCAGCCCTGCCAGAGGCACGCCTGCCAGGACCGCTGGTTTTCTACAGCCTGGAGTGCGGTGAGTGTCCTGCTGACCCTGGGCCCGGCTCACTGGCCCTTTGCAAACCTCTAGGAGGCCCACGCAGGACGGGACAGGCCCCGCTGAGGTTTTATGTTGTCCCGCTTCCTGTAGACGTGGAGGAGAGATGGGCCCTCTCTCCCCATTTGGAATTTCACAGTGTCCCACCACGACCTTGCAGAGAGGGAGGTGGTGGCCTGGGGAGGAGCTTCGGGCACTACACAGTTCTGATGTCATAGCCATGGTCTCCCCCAGTGTTCTCGCTCCTGCCAGGGAGGTGTGCAGATGAGGGAGGTGCAGTGCCTGAGTGCCAACAAGACGGTCAGCACCCGATGCCCATCTCACCTGCGACCTTCCAGGAAGCGGCCCTGTAACACCCAACCGTGCAGCCAGCACCCTGGTAAAAAAGCTTGTCCTCCCAAACTCTAATAGAGCGGGGTGAGGGGGACTGCGGGCCGAGGTGGGAACACCTGCAGGTAGAGGAGGGGTCACAGTCCTGCTCTGTCCTCAGATGATCAGTGCAAGGACAGCTCTCCACACTGCCCCCTGGTGGTGCAGGCCCGGCTCTGCGTCTACCCCTACTACACAGCCACGTGCTGCCGCTCTTGCGCCCACGTCCTGGAGCGGTCAGTCCCGGAGCCTTCCTGAAATGGGTCCAGGGACCGTCTCTCCTCATGGTTTTCTCATGCCATCATTGGTCACCCACTGAAGTCGGCTCGGCACCCCCTGGCTCTCTAGCCTGTCCCAGCCTCGCCTGGAGTGACTTAAGGGTGACAAGGTGAATGGCAGTGACTTTTGCTGGGCTTTGTTGGGCTGTATTGATGGTGTGGTTGTACGGATGCCTCCGGATGTGTATGTGGGTCTGGGTGTGTGTCCTCATATATGTGCATCACTTCCAAAAAGCAGCTCCACTGAGAAGGAACAGGGAGGGGGACAAGACAGACAGATCTCCTGAAAGCTTTTGTGAGCTGAGGATATATCAAGGCTGCGATTCCTTACTCATCTGAGCTACCTAAAGGGGGGCCGCCCCGACAATTGCAATTTTGTGCCAAGCCTCATTTCATGTTCTAAGCCATCCTGTTGACTCTGATTCCTCTCTCCCATACTTTCCAGATCTCCCTAATTAGCTAGGGACAGAGGCCGTACTTCCTCCCCCCCCCCCAAGAAAGACCACCTCCCCAGAGCAGGGACCAGCTGGGCAGAGGGCATAAGCCACCCTAGCCCTGGCCCCCACGTAACACCTCCTAAGATGGTCCCCACCCCAGAACTAATTTATTTTTTATTAAAGTTGATTGTGACAAATAAGAAACAGGCTCTTCATTGTCCTCCTGGGAACCTTGCCAGCGAGCCACCTGAGTGGTGAGGCCAGAACCTGGGGTGAAAGGGGAATGGCAACTAGGGCTCCACAGGAGGGTTTCGGAGTGAGCTGCCTAGCTCAGAAGGTTCTGGCATCCTGGCCAGCCCTGGCCCTGCAGGCTGGTCCTTGGCCACTAGAGGCCACCACTTCTCCCAGTTTAGGTGTGGCACCGGACCGTGACTGGTGATGAGTTTCCTGGTAGACTATAGTCTCTGGGAATCCCGTAGGTCTCCTTTCAGCTCTGGGCTGAGCTAAATGGCAGCTGGCTTTTGAGGGTCACTTTTCCAGCTCTCTCTTTGCTGGCTCCATCTTCCTGCCTTCCCTAGCTGTTGCTATCACCCATGTCCCAGTTAAACTCTTAGTTTGTAGCCTTCGGTGGGGAAGGGAAATGACTGTTTCCCCGCCCCCGCACTCAGCAGAAATGATTGCAGGAGGAGCCTGGCCTGTTCTCCGGACTTGGGGCTGGGTGAGGGAGGAAACCGAGGGCTGGGTGAGGAAGGAAAGGCAGGACTGGATGTGCTGCCAGAGACATTCCTCCGAGATGCCTCACCCTGTCCCCGCCTTCCTTCTCCTTCTCCTTCCCCTCCCTCTCTCAAGGTAAATAACTGGCTAGAAGTGGTACCCTCTAGCAATACCCCCCTCCCTTGCTCACCACTAAATTCTGAAGTCTGAGTTTCTTGCCCTTGTAGCCCCAGGGCCAAGGTACCTAGGCAGCTCCACTCACCTCTGCTTCTCTACCAGACTAGCTGAGGTCAGCCAATTACTTAAGGGTCTGCAGATTGAGACCCTGCCTCAAAAAAACAACAAAAAAAGAATTTTGAGGTAGTATCGTTGTGAGTTGGAAGCCAGCCTGGACTATAAAGTGAGTTGCAGGTCAGACTGAACTAGAGTGAGACCCTGCTTCAAAAACAAACAACAAAAAAAGAGCTGGGGGCTGGTGAGATGATGGCTCAGAGGTTAAGGCGCTTGCCTGCAAATCCGGAAGGCCTGCGTTCAATTCCCCAGTACCTACGTAAAGCCAGATGCACGAAGTGGCTCATGTGTCTGGGATTCCTTTGCAGTGGCTGGAGGCCTTGGTGTGCCCATTCTGTCTCTCTCTGCTTGAAAATAAATAATAAATACTTTTTCTTAAATTCGTTGGGTGTGGTGGCACACACTTTTAATCCCAGCACTCAGTAGGCAGAGTTTGAGGCCACCCTGAGACTACATAGTGAATTCCAGGTCAGCCTGGGCTAGAGTGAGACACTACGTTGAAAAACAAAAAACAAGAAAGAAAGATGAAAAAAGACTAGGTATGGTGGTGCTCGCTCCTAATCTCAGCAATGAAGAGAGTACGGAAGGAGAATCACTCTGACTTCAGGGCAAGCTGGGGCTACCAAGAGAGTTCCAGGTCAGCCTGGTCTAGAATGAGACCCTGTCTCTAAAAATAAAAACTAAAAAAGAAAAAAAAGAAAAAAAAAAGAGGGAGGGAGGAAAAGAGAAAATGAAACTGATTTGAGGCCAGGGCAGGGTTTGCAGGAAGGAGTGCACAAGGCATACCCAGCATTTATAAGAGGTGTCAGAATTGTGGGGGACCAGGGAAATCGAAGCTGGAGCAAGCCCACGGGCAGGCTGTGAAGGCGGAGTCCCAGAGTGAGGGAGGCGTGGCTGGTGACGCAGGCCCGCCCCTCGATTCCTGGAAGTTGGGCTGGGTGGAGGCCTGGGCTCAGCCGATTTCCCCTCCCTATTCAGGGCTCTGTTGCTGGGCTAAATTGGAGTTTGGCTTAGGTCTGCCAGCCAATCACAGACTGAGGGGGCAGCCATAGTCCCTGTATGGTTCCTTCAGCCTCAACACCTTTCTTTTTCTGACAGCCCTTAAGCTCTCTTGGTCTCTAGCCTGTGACTCTCAGGTGGTCTCTCAACTGGGGGGCCTGCCCACTTTTCCCTTCCTCTCATTTTAAAGCTAAGACTTGCCAAGCATGGTTGCTCACACCTTAAATCCGAGCACTCGGGAGGCAGAGGTAGAAGGAGCACCATGAGTTCGAGGCCACCCTGAGACTACATAGTGAATGCCAGGTCAGCCTGGGCTAGAGTGAGACCCTACCTCGAAAAACAAAGGAAACAAACAAACAAAAAAATTCAATGTAGTCCCTAAGGAATCTGTCTTCTGGTCACTGAGGTCTGTATGAGGTCAGCGTGGGAGGACTTAGGAAGAAGAACATGGCCCACAGCAACCCTTTCTCCTGGCCCTCTTTAAGAGGGTCTGGGGCCAAACCCTTGCCTCTTTGTTGACTTGTGAAACTCTAGGCTCTGAGGAAGGAAGTGGCAACTGAAAAGGCAAGGAGATGTGGTGGAGAAGCCCCTGATTTCGGTACATGGGGGGTCATTTAGAGAAGCACTGGGAGGAACTAGATCCTTGAGAATGAGACGGGGCTGGGCAGTGACAGGAACAAACTCTAGTTCACGCACAAGCATGCAGAAGTCAGTGAATTGCTGAGGAGCCCTCATTTCTTGGTTTGTTGGGTGGCTGGTTTGTGGTTCTGCCATATGGATGACCTGAAAGGTCTCAAAAGTTCAAGCTCAGTGGCAGAGTGTGCTGAGCATGCACGAAGTCCTATAATAAGTCCAAGTGGGGGCAGGAGAGATGGCTTAGTGGTTAAGCACTTGCCTGTGAAGCCTAAGGACCCTGGTTCAAGGCTTGATTCCCCAGGACCCATGTAAGCCAGATGTACAAGGTGATGCGTGCATCTGGAGTTCGTTTGCAGTGGCTAGAGGCCCTGGTGTGCCCATTCACTCCCTCTCTTTGTCCCTTTCTCTGTCTCTAATAAGTAAATTTAAAAAATAAAAAAATGAGCCAGGCGTGGTGGCACACGCCTTTAATCCCAGCACTCAGGAGGCAGAGGTAGGAGGATCACCGAGAGTTCGAGGCCACCCTGAGACTACATAGTTAATTCCAGGTCAGCCTGGACCAGAGTGAGACCCTACCTCGAAAAACCAAAAAAATAAATAAATAAATAAAAAATAAAAAATGTCCAAGTGGGTTTGGAGAGGGCTCAGCAGTTAAAGACGCTCACAAAGTCTGACAACCTGGATCCAGTTCCCCAGGACCCACATAAAGCCAGGTGCACAGAGTGCTGCATGCGTCTGGAGTTCATTTGCAGTGGCAGGAGGCCCTGGCACACCCATAATCATTTTCTCTCCCTTTCTCTGTGTGTCTCTCTAATAAACGTACTTTTTATTTTTAAAATATTTTATTATTTATTTATTTGAGAGAATGAGGCAGAGAGAGAGAGAGGCAGAAGCAGCTAGAGAATGGGCACGTCAGGGCTTCCAGCCACTTCAAACGAACTCGAGACGCATGCGTCACCTTGCATCTGGCTTATGTGGGTACTGGGGAATCGAACCTGGGTCCTTAGGCTTCACAGGCAAGCAAGCACCTTAACTGCTAAGCCATCTCTCCAGCCCTATTTTTTTTTTTTTTAATTTTTAAGCCAGGCATGGGGCCACACTCCTTTAACCCCACCCAGCATTTGGGAGGCAGAGGTAGGATTGCCGTGAGTTTCAGGCCACCCTGAGACTACATAGTGAATTCCAGGTCAGCCTGGGCTAGAGTGAAATCCTACCTTGAAAAAAAAAGGCCATGCCACACACCTTTAATCCCAGCTGGAAGCTGAGGTAGGAGGATTGCTGTGAGTTTGTGGCCAGCCTGAGACTAATTCCAGGTCAGCCTGGGCTAGAGCAAGACCTTACCTCGAAAAAAAAAAAAAAGAATACACACGCCTTTAATCCCAGCACTTGGGAGGCAGAGATGGGAGGATCGCTGAGAGTTCGAGGACATCCTGAGACTACATAGTGAATTCCAGATCAGCCTGGGCCAGAGTGAGACCCTACCTCGGGGGGGGGGGGAGAGTCCAAGTGAGTAGGGATTCCTCTCTCCCTGCCCCCAACCAGCTTCAGGTTGCTCAGGATAAATACCCACTCAACTTAAGCTGCAGCCTTTGGACTAAATTTAGCACCTAGATTTCCCAACTGCCTAGGCCATCCTTATAAGCAGATGTGAACAGCTGCGAGGATGGGCTTGGTGGAGTTTCAACATTCCCTCTGCATCCACTCAGCCAGAGCCCGTGCACCTCTCGGGTAAGTGGCAGTGCTGCTGAGCACAAGAACCAGGTTGCTGGGCCGGGGCAGGAGCGCCTCCGCCTACGCCTGTGTGAGCCCGAGGGTGCAGGACCTCCTTAGCCTCAGGGACGGTAGGGTGTGACAACCAATCCCAAGGAACAGCTCTCCTCCAAACACCAACTATATACTCGAGTTCCATATTCCGCTGTCATTTATTTTTGTTTTTCCAGGTAAGGTCTCAGTCTAGCCCTGGCTGACCTGGAATTCACAATGTAGTCGCAGGCTGGCCTCAAACTCACAGAGATCCTCCTGCACCTCTGCCCCCGAGGACTGGGGCACTGGGATTAAAGGTGTGCGTCAGCGTAGCAGACTGCTTTCTCGGTTTCAGAGACTGTTTTCACCTCTCCCTCACCAGTAAACTGAACCAGGGACCCATGCACCGTGCGCGAGTAGACTCGTTGAGGAGTATGTGTTATAGAGGCGGGTTCTCGCCACCCTCCCTGCCCAGGACCTGTCAAATCCACCAGCTATGCTGCGGGGTAGGGTTAGCTTGAGCAGAGGACTTTATTTGTCACAGGCAGGTGGCGAAGAGGTGAGAGAGGCACCTTCTTTGTACAGGAAGTCGAAGTCTCAGGAAAGTCCCTAAGTCTAAGTCTGTCAAGAAGAGAAATAAACAATTTGGGTTAACCTCAGTGCACCTAGCACCAGTCGCCAAGCTGATTTTTGGGCTCCTTGGCCTTGGTTGGAGGAAAACACTAACGGAGGGTGTTTCAAGGCTTATATTTGATCTCCAGGTCCCAAGTAAGCCAGATGCACTGATGCAAGTGCGCAATGTGGTACATGCACACAAGGGGGCGTACGCGTCTGGCATTTCATTGCAGTGGCTGGAGGCCCTGGCACACCAATTCTCTCTCTCTCTCATTAAAAAAAAAGGGGGGGGGGAGACCAGAGCATTTCCTCTGTGAGCACCAGAAGTGACTGCTGGTTCACTAGGGTTAGGCAGCAGAAAGGCCCATGTTAGATCAGTCTTTTTTTTTTTTTTGGTTTTCTGAGATAGGGTCTCACTCTAGCTCAGGCTGACTCTGTATTCTCAGGGTGGCCTTGAACTCACAGCAATCCTCCTACCTCTGCCTTCCGAGTGCTGAGATTAAAGGCGTGCACCACCGTGCCCGGCTTTTTTTTTTTAATTTTATTTTTATTGACAACTTCCATAATTGTAAACAATAACCCACGGTAATTCCCTCCCTCTTCCCCACTTTCCCCTTTGAGACTCCACTCTCCATCATATCCCTTCCATCTCTCAGTCTCTCTCTCTCTCTCTCTTTTTTGGAGAGAGACTCAGAGAGAGAGGGAGAGGAAGATAGATAGAGATGGGAGCGCCAGCAGTCTCTCAGTTGCTGAGAACGAAATCCAGATGCATGCACCCCCTTGTGGTCAAGTGTGGCATTGCATCCTTGCATCACTTTGCATCTGGCTAAACGTGGGACCTGGAGATTGGAACTGCTGGAGATGGAACCAGCATTCTTAGGCTTAGGAGGCAGGCACCTTAACCGCTAAGCCATCTCTCCAGCCCTTTTTTTTTTAATTAATTGATTTTTTTATTGACAACTTCTTTAATTGTAGACAATATTCCATGGTACTTCCCTCCCACTCCCCCACTTTCCATTTTGAAACTTCATTCTCCATCAAATCCCCTCCCCCTCTCAGTCAGTCTCTCTTTTCAGTTTGATGTCATGATCTTTTCCTCCTATTATGATGGTCTTGTGTAGGTAGTGTCAGGCACTGTGAGGTCATGGATATCCAGGCCATTTTGTGTCTGGAGGAGCAAGGTGTAAGGAGTCCTAACCTTCCTTTGGTTCTTATATTCTGTTTTTTGTTTGTTTGTTTTTTTGGTTTTGCAAGGTAGGGTCTCATTCTGGTCCAGGCTGACCTGGAATTAACTATGTAGTCTCAGGGTGGCCTCGAACTCTCGGCGATCCTCCTACCTCTGCCTCCCGAGTGCTGGGATTAAAGGCGTGCGCCACCATGCCCGGCTTCTTATATTCTTATATTTTTTGTTGTTTTTTTGTTTTGTTTTTCAAGGTAGCATCTTGGAAAACTACCAAGGGTCAGGAACTACCTGCCTACTTGGCCAGGCAGTTTGATTGCCTAGTTTTTTATTTTGTATGGCCTTCAAACTTAGTCTGGTTATTTATTTATTTATTTATTTATTTATTTATTTATTTATTTATTCCCTTCCCTCCCTCTCTCTTTCTCTTCTTCTCTTTCTCTTTCTCCCTTTCTTTCTCCCTCCCTCCCTCCCTTTCTCCTTCCTTCCTTTCTTTCTTTCTTTCTTTCTTTCTTTCTTTCTTTCTTTCTTTTCTTCTTTCTTTTTTCAAGGTAGGGTCTCATTATAGCCCAGGCTCACCTGGAACTCACTATGTAGTCTCAGGCTGGCCTCGAACTCAAGGAGACCCTCCTACCTCTGTCCCCCGCCCCCCCAGTGCTGCGATTAAAGGCTCCAGCCACCACACCCAGCTTGTGGTTAAAGGCACTTGTCTAGAAAGCCTGACAGCTAGAATTTGATTCCCCAGTACCCATGTGATGCCAGATACATAAAGGCAAAGGTAGGAGGATCAGTGTGAGTTTGAGGCCACCCTGAGGTTACACAGTGAAATCCAGGTCATCATGCATTAGTGCTGTGCCTTACCTTAAACAAAACAAAACAAAACAAAACAAAACAAAACAAAAATGGGTTGAAGAGATGGCTCAGCAGTTAAAGTAACTGCCTACAAAGCCTAACTCCTGGTTCTATTCCTTAGTACTCATCTAAACCAGAAAAAATACAAAAAAAAAAACTGAGTTGGGGGAGACAACAGAGCTCCTCCCCAACATCACCGCCTCCTCTGTGGAGCTGTTGTTCCTTAAAACAGAAAACAAGAAAAGGGCTAGGGGAGGGAGGTAGCTCAGTGGGAGAGCTAGAGTTTAGCATGCCTAGCACCAAAAAAAAAAAAAAAAAAAAAAAACTGAAAACAAGCCACATCATTTCAAAACACACACACAAAAAAGATCTCATTTCAACACAGTTGTTTCCCTGTTTCTGTTTCTCTGCCTCGTGAGGGATTTCTGAGAAATGAGAAAACGTCACTTCCCACAGCTTTGGTCTGCAGGGGTTTGTTTTGTTTTGTTTTGTTTTTGTTGGAATGGAGTCTCCATAGCCCCAGGAAGACCTCAAACTCACAGCAATCCTCCTGCCTCTGCCACCCCTGTGCTGAGTTTACTGGTATATGCCACTATGCCTCTATTAAAAAAAGTAAGACTGGGGCTGGAGAGATGGCTTAGAGGTTTAAGCGCTTGCCTGTATAGCCTAAGGACCCCAGTTCGAGGCTCAATTCCCCAGGACCCACGTAAGCCAGATACACGTGGTGGCACATGCATCTGGAGTTTGTTTGCAGTGGCTGGAGGCTCTGGTGCACCCATTCTCTCTCTCTCTCTCTCCCTTTCTCTGTCTCTAATAAATTAATTAATTAAAAAAGAAAAAGAAAAAAGGAGGACTGGAGAGATGGTCCAGCAGTTAAAGGCATTTGCCTGCAAAGCCTGACTGCCTAGTACCTCCAAACCCCACATAAAGCCAGGTGCAAAATGTGGCACATGTGTCCGGAGTTTGTCAGCAGTGGCAGAAGGCCCTGGTGCGCCCACAGTCTTTCTCTCTCTCTCTTTCTCCTCCCTCCCTCTCTCAAATGTTTGTACGCCTTTAATCCCAGCACTCAGAGGGCAGAGGTAAGAGGATTGCTATGAGATCAAGGCCAGCCTGGGACTACAGAGTGAGTTCCAAATCAGCCTGGGCTACAGTGAGACCCTATCTCGAAAAAAAACAATAAATAAATAAATAAAAAAATAGTCAGGCGTGGTGGCACACGCCTTTAATCCCAGCACTCCGGAGGCAGAGGTAGGAGGATCAGCGTGAGTTCAAGGCCACCCTGAGACTACATGGTGAATTACAGGTCAGCCTGGGCTAAAGCAAAACCCTACCTCGAAAAAAACAAAAAAATTAAAATAAATAAATAAAGGTGGGAGTTGGATAAAGTCGCTGGCCTGCATAGCCTGCCAGTCTGGGTTCGACTCCCCAGTACCTATGCAAAACTGGACGCAAAGCAACATATGTGTCTGGAGTTTGCCTGGGCAGGAGACCTTGACGCAAGCAGGTATGCACAAATGCAAGACAAAAACTCCTCTAATCCAGGATGGTACTTGACCATTACAAACATTTCTTTCCCTTGCCCATTTTCTGGGCCCTCTGTCCTAGCACACCTTGTCCCAGGCTAACTTGAATAAACACGCACATGTGACTGTGCAAGGGCAGGAAGACAACCAAGTGGGGGTGGTAAAATTCTGAATGGAATGCAGCCTCAGCCAGTCAGGGCCCTGGATTTGAGTTCTCTGGCACTGACCCTGGATTTATACAAGCAAGCCAAACAATGAGCTCATGGGCAAGAATGCAGCCTGTGGGAAGTCTGGGCAGCCAGAGCAAACTGGTTTTCTGAATCACTATTGGAAATAACATTCATTGAGTCTCCTCCTGGGAACAGGATTAGGGAGAGGGGGAGCCTCCAGACAGCACGGGAGGGTCCAGTTTAATAATATTCAGACACTGTCCTCAAGGAAAATTCTGTGTGCAGGGTATAGTGCTCTCAAGCCTGGGCTTAAAAACTATTTTCCTGGGCTGAGAGAGAGAGAGAGAGAGAGACAGACAGACAGACAGACAGACAGACAGACAGACAGACAGAGAGAATGGGTGCGCCAGGGCCTCTAGCCACTGCAAAGGAACTCCAAACTCATGGGCCACCTTGCTCATCTGGCTTACCTGAATCCTGGGAGATCAAACCAGGGTCGTTTGGCTTTGCAGGCAAGTGCCTTAACCGCTGAACCATCCCTCCAGCCCTACTTTTTTGTTTATTTGTTTTGAGTAGGATCTTGCTCTAGCCAGGCTGACCTAGAATTCACTATGTAGTATCTGGCTGGCTTTGAATTCATAGCAATCCTCCTGCTTCTGCCTCCCAAGTACTGAGATTAAAGGTGTGCACCACCACACCCAGCTCCTTTTTTTTTTTTTTTTTTTTTGAGGGAGAGTCTCACTCTGGCCCAGGCTGACCTGGAATTCACTATGTAGTCTCAGGGTGGCCTTGAACTCACAGCAATCCTCCTACCTCTGCCCCTGGAGTGCTGGGATTAAAGGCATGCGCCACCACACCTGGCCTTCTTTCTTCTTTTTAATTTTTTTTTTGGGGTTTTTTCATTTTTCGGTTTTTTAAGGTAGGGTCTCTAGCCCAGGCTGACCTGGAATTCACTATGTAATCTCAAGGTGGCCTCGAACTCATGGTGATCCTCCTACCTTTGCCTCCCAAATGCTGGGATTAAAGGCATGAGCCACCATGCCCAGCTTTTAAATAATTTTTTAAGGTTTTTTTTATTTATTTATTTTTAAGGAAGGTTTCACTCTAGCCCAGGTTGATCTGGAATTCACTATGTAGTCTCAGGGTGGCCTCGAACTCATGGTTATCCTCCTACGGTCAGCCTCCCAAGTGCTTGGATTAAAGGTGTGCGCCACCATGCCCTTTCTTTCTTTCTTTCTTTCTTTCTTTTTCTTTCTTTCTTTCTTTGGGGGGGGCGGGTTTAAGGTAGGGTCTCATTCTAGCCCAGGCTGATCTGGAATTCACTCTGTATTCTCAGGGTGGCCTCAAACTCATGGCAATCCTCCTACCTCTGCGTGTACCACCACACTGGCATCCTTTCTTTTTAAAATAATTTTTCAAAGTTTTTTATTTTTATTTTATTTATTTATTTATTAGAGACACACAGAGAGATGGGAGCACCAGGGTGTCTAGCCACTGCCTTCAATAGGTGTGTTGAAGTGACTTGCTTTAGTTTCAACATTTATAATTCCATTGTGTTACTTGTGTATGTAAGTAAAATATATGTGCATTTATATTTATACCAAAGAAAAGGAGGAGGAGGAAAAAAGAAGGAAGAAAGAGGAGGAGGAAAGGAAGGGAAGAAGGAAAGGAGGGAGGAAGGGAGGGAGGGAGGGAGGGAGGGAGGGAGGAGGAAGGAAGGAAGGAAGGAAGGAAGGAAGGAAGGAAGGAAGAAAAAAGCTGGATGTAGTGGTGCACGCTTTTAATCCCAGCACTAGGGAGACCAAGGTAAGGAGGATTGCTGGGAGTTCAAGGCCACCCTGATACTACATAGTAAATTCCAAGTTAGCCTGGGATAGAGCAAGACCCTACCTCAGAAAACAAAACCCCTTGTCCAAAAAAATAAAAAAAAAAAAAAAGAAAAGAAAAGAAAAAAGGGGGGGGGCTGGCAGGAGAGATGCCTCGGTTTTTAAGGGTGCTTGCTTGCAAAGCCCAGTGACTCACATTTATTTCTCCAGTACCCACATAAAACCAGATGTACAAAGTGGCATATGCATCTGGGGTTTGTTTGCAGCAGCTGGAGGCCCTGGCACATTCATTCTTTCTCTTCTCTCTTTCTCTCTACTTGTAAACAAAGTTTTAAAAAAAGCACTTAAGACTGGGGAGATGGCTCAGTAGTTAAAGGCAATTGCTTGCAAAGCCTGATGGCCTGGGTTAAATTCACCAGCATCCACGTAAAGTGGCATATGTACCTGGAGTTCGTTTGTAGCTGCAAGAGGCCCTGGCCACGTCCATACTTTTTCTCAAATAAATTAATTAAAATATTTAAACAGCACTTAAGGGCTGGAGAGATGCCTTAGTGGTTAAGGTGCTTGCCTGTAAAGCAAAAGGACCCAGGTTCCACTTCCCAGGACCGACTTATGCTAGATGCACGGGGGTGGGGGGGTGCATGCATCTGGAATTCATTTATAGTGGCTGCAGGCCTTGGCACACCCATCCTCTCTATCTGCCTCCTTCTCTTTCTTTCACAAATAAGAAAAAAAATATTTTTTTTAATAAAAGCACATAATACACCTAGTCTATGTGACCTGACTTACCACTGCAGACTGGTAGAACACTGGTATGAGCTGCTCCCTGATGGGCACAGTTGACTGGGAGTGGCTGTCTGTATTTCCAGAGCATGAGCCACTACCCCAGGGAGAAACAAAAAATCAGCATTTGAAATGGTTTTCTGATTTCTTTCTTTCTCCCTTTCCCTACCACGCAGGTTCTCTCTCTAGCCCAAGCTGGCCTTGAACTCACAACGATCCTCCTACCTCTGCCTCCCAAGTGCTAGGATTAAACTTGTGCACCACTATACCCAGCCTTGCAGTGGTTCTATTGACTGCATATGGCTCTCAAACCATTGCAAAGTTGATCAATTGTACTTAGAAAAGATCCTAACACACATTTCCTAATGAGCTATCATTAGCCTATGTAGGTGAACTGCAAATGAGAAAGTTGCTGTGTTGTGGGAGGCACAAAGAGGATGACTGTTTAAGTTCAAGGTCAGCTTCCTTTACATGTTCACTTTCAAGCCAGCTACGAGTACACAGCAAGATTGTCTCAAAAAAAAAGGAAGGAAGGAAGGAAGGAAGGAAGGAAGGAAGGAAGGAAGGAAGGAAGGAAGGAAGGAAGGAAGGAAGGAAGGAAGGAAGGAAATTGAACACCTGTGATCCTAACGCTTGGGAAGTAGAGGCAACAGAATCAAGAATTCAAAGCCAAAAAAAATCTAAAACAAGGGCTAGAGAGAAGGCTTAGCGGTTAGGGCACTTACCTGTGAAGCCTAAGAAGCCATGTTCAACTTTCCAGATCCCATGTAAGCCAGACACACAAGGTGACACAAATGTGCAAGGTCACACATATGCACAAGATGGCACATGCATCTGGAGTGAGACTGTAGTGCTTGGAAGCCCTGGTGTGCCAATTCTCAATCTCTCCATGTCTCTTTCTTGCTCAATCTCTCTCATAAAAAAATTTAAAATAAGGCTGGGCATGGTGGTGCATACCTTTAAACCCAGCACTCAGGAAGCAGAGGTAGGAGGATTGTCAGGAGTTCAAGGTCACCCTGAGACTACATAGTGAATTCCAGGTCAGCCTGGGCTAGAGTGAGACCCTACCTCCAAAAAAAAAAATAATAAATAAATAAATAAATAAATAAATAAATAAAAAATAAAGAATTTCTGGCCTGAAGCAATAATCCCAGCTCCTCCTTGGAGATTGAGGCAGGAGGGTCATTTGAGTTTAGGAGTTCAAGGATCACCTGAGCAAAGCATTGACACCCAGGTTTTGGGTGTTTTTCTTTTATTTATTTATTTATTTTTGGTTTTTCGAGGTAGGGTCTCAGGGTCTCACCTCTAGCTCAGGTTGACCTAAATTCACCTCTAGTCTCAGGGTGACCTTGAACCCACATTTGTACATGTGTATACATGGGCACACTCCTGCCACTGCAAATGAAAACCAGACACTTGCTCTACTTTTTGTTTGTTTGTTTGGTTTGGGATTAAGGTAGGGTCTCACTCTAGCCCAGGTTGACCTGGCCAGTCCATGCCAGCGCTCCTCCTACCTCTTGCTCCACTTTTACCTTTCAGCTTTACACAGGAACTGAACCGGGCCCTTTTTATCAGCTTTTGCAGGGAACTGAAGTGCTTTTAATCACTGAACCATCTTCTCAGTTTATTTATTTTTATTTTATTATTATTTTTTTATTGACAACTTCTATACTTACATACAAAAAACACATATTTCCCTCCCCTCCCCCCATTCCACTTTAGAACTCCACTCTCCATCATATCCCCTTCCTCTCTCCATTAGTCTCTCTTTTAATTTGATGTTATCATCTTTTTCCTCTATTTTGAGGGTCTTGCAAAGGTATTGCTAGGCACTGCAAGGTCATGGATATCGATGCCAGTTTCTGTCTGGGCAGTTGCATTGTAAGGAGTCATACCCTTCCTTTGGCTCTTCCATTCTATCCGCCCCTCTTCCGCAATGGTCCCTGAGCCTTGGAGGGTGTGACAGAGGTGTTTCAGTGCTGGGCACATCTTCTCAGTTTAAAACAAACAAAACCAACTGACTTCTGACCCCTATCTTTCCAGGTGTTTCATGTAACTAAGATAGCCTAAGATAAGACTGTAAAAACTTTGAAAGGAGGGAGAGAATGTTTTCAAATCTCCTGAGAAGTCTTTGAAAGGTGTGGGAAGGGTTCTGAAATGAACAAGTGGAGCAAAGAAATCAGTGGCAGCTATGCTGAACACTCAAGGTCCCAGTCTTCTGGCAGGAGCTATGCTTACACACCAGTGGTAATTTTTTCACTCTAATCTGTAAAATTCTCTAGCTAGCAAAACAGTTTTTTGTTTTGTTTTTCAAGGTAGGGTCTCACTGTAGCCCAGGCTGACCTGGAATTCACTGTGTAGTCTCAGGCTGGCCTCTAACTCACACTGATTCTCCTACCTCTGCCTCCCCAGTGCTGGGATTAAAGGCATGCACAACCATGCCCAGCCCAAATTGGTTTTAAAGATTGTTTTAAACTAGTTGTGTGGTGGCTCACACCCATAAGAGGATCACTGTAAAGTTAAGGTCAAAGGGAGGTAGAAGAGGGCCTTTAAAAAAAAAAAAAAAAAAAAAAAGCCGGGCGTGATGTGGTGGCACTCGCCTTTAATCCCAACACCTGGGAGGCAGAGGTAGGAGGATCGCCATGAGTTCGAGGCCACCCTGAGACTACATAGTTAATTCCAGGTCAGCCTGGACCAGAGTGAGACCCTACCTCAAAAAACCAACCAAACAACCAAACAAAAACATGATGGGGGAGCAGTAGTTAGAGACACTGGTAACTGAACCCAAGGTCCTGTGAATGCTGCACATGCACCCTCTACAGCCTACCACAAAAAGAGCATTTTTTTTCTGAAACAGCAACAACTACAATCACTAAACAGGACTGGTGGGTGTAGCTGAGTAGTAGAGCTTTGCTTAGCGTATGTGAGGCCATGGGTTCAAACCCCAGCACTCCTCCCCAACTCAAAATAATATAAAATCAGGCCAGGTGTGGTGGCGCACGCCTTTAATCCCAGCACTCTGGAGGCAGAGGTAGGAGGATCGCCATGAGTTCGAGGCCACCCTGAGACGACATAGTGAATTCCAGGTCAGCCTGGGCTAGAGTGAGACCCTACCTTGAAAAACCGAAAAATGAAAAAACCAATAATAATAATAATATAAAATCACAAACAAGGGCTGGGGATGTGGTGTAGTGGCAGATTGCACTCAGAAGGTTCTAGGTTTAATCCCCAGCACAGGGTGGTGTTAGGGTGCATGGCAGCATACACCTGTCATGCCACTGCTTGGGAGGTAGAGGCAGGAGGCTAAAATCTGGCTTCCGTGGCAAAGTAAGTAAAAACAAACTCCCTGAAAGGCAAGTGTGTGTTATGGGGTGCTCTTAAGTCATGTATACATTTTTTTTTTGTTTAGCATCTAGCATTTGTTTGCAACAGTAAGACACCTGACATGCATGTGTGCGCACACACATAAATAAATAAAAATATTTAAAATAAAAAAAATTTAAATATCATGGGCTGGGCTGGGTAGCTCAGCAGTTAAGGCACTTGCCTGCAAAGCCTGACCCAGATTTGATTCCTTAACACCCACGTAAAACTAGATGCACAAAGTGGCACACAGATCTGGAGTTTGTTTGCAGCCGCTAGAGTCCCTAGCATGCCTGTCTTCTCTCTCTTTATTTCCTTTCTTCTATCTCTATCTGCTTCTCTCAAGTAAACAAACAAAAATCTAAAAAAGGGGCGGGAGAGAAGGCTTAGCGGTTAAGGCGCTTGCCTGCAAAGGATCCCAGTTCAATTCTCCAGGACCCACGTAAGCCAGACGCACAAGGGGGAACATGCATCTGAAGTTTGTTTGCAGTGGCTGGAGGCCCTGGAGCATCCATTCTTTCTCCCTCTCTCTCAAATAAATACTACTAATAATAAAAAGATATTGAATATATACATGCCTGAGACTGAAAACCTGTGATGGGGGAAGTCATGAGCCCTAGGGGTGTAACATCTGCTGGTGTCTGACTAAATGTGTATACTATGTTCACCAAACTGCCCGGTAAGCACTTCTCTTGATGTTTATACCCATATGTTAATGCTACTCTCACCTTTGGTTCCAGAAGCTTCTCTGTTCAGATGGCAGTGACCTCTGGGATGACTCAGAAGGCACCATCTTGCTGAGAAGAAAGGACAGAGGAGTACTCAGCACTAAAACATCTTTATTACACCTTTCAAGGCTCAGGGTCCATTGCAGAAGAGGTGGCAGGAAGAATGTCAGAGCCAAAGGAAGGGTAGGACTTCTTACAATGCCATCTTCCAGACACAAAATGGCCTGGATATCCATGACCTCACAGTGCCTGGCACTACCTTCACAATAGCAGGAAAAGACATGACATCAAAATAAAAGAGAAAGCCAGGCATGGTGGCACACGCCTTTAATCCCAGTACTTGAGAGGCAGAGGTAAGAGGATGGCCTTGAATTCAAGGCCACCCTGAGACTACATAGTGAATTTCAGGTTAGCCTGGGCTAGAGTGAAACCCTACCTTGAAAAACCAAATAAAATAAAATAAAATAATAAAATAAGATAAGATAAAAGACAGACTGAGAGGGGAAGTGGATATGATGGAGAGTGGAGTTGTGAAGGGGAATGTGGGGGGTAGGGAATTATATTTTATTACTTATAATTAGGAAGTTGTGAATAATAAAAACTAAAAAATCGGCTGGGCATGGTGGCTCACACCTTTAATCTCAGCACTCAGGAGGAAAAGGTTAGGAGGATCGCTGTCAGTTCAAGGCCACCCTGAGACTACATAGTGAATTCCAGGTTAGCCTGGGCTAGAGCAAGACCCTACCTTGAAAAGCCAAAATATATAAATAAATATAATAAAATAAAAATAAAAAATTCAAAAAAAATTTCAAGATTAATTTTTATTTATTTGAGACAGAGGAGAAGAGAGAGAGAAATTGAGTCCGGCATGGTGGCGCACACCTTTAATCCCAGCACTTGGGAAGCAGAGGTAGGAGGATCGCCATGAGTTTGAGGCCACCAAGACTACAAAGCGAATTCCAGGTCAGCCTGGACTAGAGAGACCCTACCTCGAACTTGAAAAACCAAAAAAAAAAAAAAAAAAAAAGAAAAGAAAAAAATAAATAAATTGAGAGAGAATGGGCACGTCAGGGTCTCTAGCTGCTGCAAACGAACTCCAGACACACGTGCCAGCATGGACCTTTGGCTTATGTGGGACCTGGAAAATCAAACCTTGGTCCTTGGGCTTCACAGGCATGTACCTTAACTGCTAAGCTACCTCTCCAGCAACCCCCCCCCTTTTATTTTTATTTTTTTGAGGTAGGGTCTTCCTACCTCTGCCTCCAGAGTGCTGGGATTACAGGTATGTGCCACCATGCCCGGCCAAAAAAAAATTTTTTTTAAAGCTTATTTGACACAGAGAGAAAAAAACCAGTGTGTTACAAACAAACTTCAGACACATGCATCACTTTGTGCATCTGGCTCTTGTGGGTCCTTTTGCTTTACACACAAGTGCCTTAACCACTAAGCCATCTTTCCAGCCCAACTCAGACTTTTCTTCCTGACTCAGCTTTAGCTGGGTTTACAGGATGTGCTCAGCTAGTCTTCGGGTTTGCAGTTTGCTTTCTTTGGGTGCTATTATCTCAACACACCTCAGCTTGGGAGTTTTTGTTTTATGTTGGGAATGGAAACCAGGACCTTGTATATACTATACACACTCCACAAATATACTTTTTAATTATTTGAGAGAAGGAAGCAGATATATAGAAAGAATGGGCATGCCAGGGTCTCCACTAACTCCAGACACATGTACCACCTTGTGCATCTGGCTTATGTGGGTATGAGGGAATTGAACCTGGGTCCTTAGTCTTCATGGGCAAGTGCCATTTCTCCAGCCTCTAGCCACCTCGTGCTTTATGTGGGTACTGGGGAATCAAACTCAGGTCCTTAGGCTTTGCAGGTAAGCACCTTAACCCATGAACCATGTCTCCAGCCCATACTTTCTATTTTTTTGTGTTTGTGCCCTTGGGATGCCCCATGCACATGCCAGAACAGAATTCTTCTGCCAGAGCTGGGCAGAGTGGCGCATGCCTTTAATCCCAGCACTTGGGAGGCAGAGGTAGGAGGATCGCCATGAGTTCGAGCCCACCCTGAGACTACATAGTGAATTCCACATCAGCCTGAGCTAGTGACCCTACCTCAAAAAAAAAAAAAAAAAAAAAGACAACCTGTTAGCCTGGGCGATTCCCTATCTCAGCCCCACCCCCTTGAATTGTAGCTTGTAGCTACAGGCTTGAATGGCCACACCCAGCTGTTTACATGTGACTGGAGACTTGAGTTTAGGGAGGAAGCACACCAGCCCTCCAGCTCTTTTCCTTTTACAGTGTGTGTGTGTGTGGGGGTCCCCTATGTAGCCCACACTTATCTTGGAGTCATAAGTCATCACATCCAATTTTTTTTTTTTTTTTTTGCAAGGTAGGGTCTCACTCTGGCCCAGGCTGACCTGGAATTAACTATGTAGTCTCAGGGTGGCCTTGAACTCACAGTAATCCTCCTACCTCTGCCTCCCGAGTGCTGGGATTAAAGGAGTGCGCCACCACGCCCGGCATCATCACATCCAATTTTATTTATTTTTTGGTTTCTCGAGGTAAAGTTTCACTCAAGCCCAGGCTGACCTGGAATTCACTATGTAGTCTCAGGCTGGCCTTGAACTCACAGCAATCCTTCTACCTCTGCCTCCCGAGTATTGGGATTACAGGCGTGCGCCACCACGCCTGGCTCGTTTTATGACTTAAAAAAAGTTGCTGCCTTTACATAGTGAGGCTTCAGAACAGGATAGCTATTTAAATACAGACAAAACTGAGTGGGAGAAGGAACACAATCCTGTTTGCATGACTAGGGTTTGGTGCTTAAAGAGGAAAACCAATTATGCAAACCTCACATTTGCACATTTCCATGGTGAATCAACTCCATTTCAAGGTGCTTGAAAACAAAGGCAGGATAAGTTTTTGAAATTGATGCTTATTTTCACTTCCTTTTTTTAATATTTATTTTTATTTATTTGAGAGAAAGAGGAAAAGAGAGAGAATGGGCATGCCAGGGCATCCAGCCCTGTGTATCTGGGGAATCGAACCTGGGTCCTCTGGCTTTGCAGGCAAGCACCTGGACTGCTAAGATCATCTCACCAGCCCTTTTCACTTCCTTTATGGAGGTGAAGGGGAAAGCGTGGGAACAGTACCAGGAACTTTCAAAACTAACACAAGGTCACATTCTTTTCATCGCAAGAGGAAGAAACTGCTATAATGAATCCTCTAATGGCAAAAATACTCCAATTTTGGCATGATTTGATAATCAGCTGGGAGATAACTCAGCCTCTGGAGTGCTTACTCTGCAAGTTTGAAGAACTAAGTATGCACTCGGGAGGCAGAGGTAGGAACACCATGAGTTCGAGGCCACCCTGAGACAACTTAGTGAATTCCAGGTCAGCCTGGGACACAGTGAGACCCTACCTCGAACCCCCCCCCCAAAAAAAAAAAAAAAAACTTAAGTTTGGAACTCTAGCACCCATGTAACATTTGGGCATGGGAGGTCAGGCCTGTAATAGCAGCGCAGTGAGACAGGAACAGGAAGTGGGGTGTTTGGCCAGCTAAGCTAGTCTAGCTGAACTGGTGAGCTCCAGGTTCAGGGAGACAGTCTCAAAACAAAACAAAAAACAAAACAAAAAAAAAGGGTGGAGAGTGATTGAGGAAGATGTCTCCACCCACACCTGGGAACAAACACGTGCCTGCACACACACACACACTCTCTCTCTCTCTCTCTCTCTCTCTCTCTCCAGGGCTGGGGCAATTGCTCAGTGGTTAGGGTGCTTGCTTGCAAAGCCTGATGGCCTGGGTTTGGTTTCCTAGTACATACATAAATCCAGATGCAAAAGTAGCACATTTGTGGAGTTTGCAGCAGCAACAGGCCCTGGTGTGCCCACTCTCTTTTTGCAAAAAAAAAAAAAAAAAAAAAAAAAAAGAAAAAGAAAAGAAAAATCCAAGTAAGACAAGGCTTTTGATTTTTTCTAGTCAGGTCCTCACTGTAGCCCAGGCTGACCTGGAACTCACTCTGTAGTCCCAGCTGGCCTCAAATTCAGCCATGCTCCTACCTCTACCTCCCTAGTACTGGAACTAAAGGTTAGTGCTGGAATTACAGGTATGTCACCATGCCCATTTTTTAAAAATATGTTTTATTTATCTGAGAGAGTGAGAATGTGCGCACCAGGGCCTCCAGACACTGCAACAAACTCCAGATGCATGCACCCCCTTGTGCATCTGGCTTATGTGGGTCCTGGAGAATCAACTGGAATCCTTTGGCTTTGCAGGCAAACACCTTAACTGCTAAGCTATCTCTCCAGTCCCCCCCAAATTTTTTTCTTTAAAGCAGGCTGTTAAACCAGGTATTGTGTTTACACCTTTAAAAAATGAGCACACCAGGACCTCTTTGTGTAGCTGTGTTTACATGAGTATTGGGGAATCAAACCTGTGTTGTCAGGCTTCCCAAGCAACTGCCTTTAACCACCATCTCTCCACAGCCCTAGGTTTTTTTTATTTTTGTATTAAAAGCACAGGATGGGGGGCTGATGAGATGGCTTAGCAGTTAAGGCACTTGCCTGCAAAGCCAAAGGACCTTGGTTCAATTCCCCAGACCCCAAATACACAAGGGGGTGCTTGCATGTGGAGTTCATTTGCAGTGGCTGGAAGCCCTGGAGCGCCCATTCTCTCTCTCTGCCTCTTTCCCTCTCTCAAGTAAATAAATTAAAAAAATTTAAAAGTACAGGATGGGAAGCTGGGTGTGGTGGTGCACACCTATAATCCCAGCACTCGGGAGGCAGAAGGATCGCTGTGAGTTCAAAGCCACCCTGAGACTACATAGTGAATTCCAGGTCAGCCTGAGAGAGACCCTACTTCAAAAAAAAGAAAGAAAGAAAGAAAAGGGATGAGCTGGGCATGGTGGAGCAAGCCTTGAAGTGGGAGGCAAAAGTAGGAGGACCACTGAGAACCTACCTTAAAATAACAAAAAGGTTCAGGGGGCTAGAGAGATGGCTTAGCGGTTAAGGCGTTTGCCTGCAAAATCAAGAGGATCCCGGTTCGATTCTCCAGGAATATGCATTTGGAGTTTGTTTGCAGTGGTTGGAGGCCCTGGCGCGCCCATTCTCTTTCTCTCTCTGCCTCTTTCTCTCTAGTAAATAAATAAATATTAAAAAAAAAAAAAAAAAGGCTCAGGATGGCTGGGGTTGTAGCTCAGTAGGCACTGTTTGCTTAGCAGGCACAAAGCCCTGGGTTCAATTCCCAGCACCACATAAACCAGGTTTGGTAGCCCATAACCGCACTTGGGAAAGGTGGCAGGAGGATCAGCAGTCAAGGCAAGCTAAGACAACATGACACCCTGTTCTCAAAACACAGAACAAGGGACTGGGACTATAGCTCAGCTAGCTGTTTTCCTTGCATGCAAAAGTCCTGGGTTTGATCCCAAAGGGCAGCATACACACAAACACTCCCCCCCACCAAAAAAAAGTGCAGGAAATACTTCAAAGCACAGTGGTAATACTTCTAGTATACTTCTAGTATAAGGCAAATCACCTCTGTGAATTTGCAGGTATGTGCTAGGCTGATTCTCCTGTAAACATTGCAGTTTAGAGGGGAAGGAAGAACGGCGCTTAGAAAAAGACCCACACCACACTTTACATTTGAAAATGATTTATTTTTTTTCCCCCTCAGGAAACACAGGAAGTTAGGGGAATACACTTTACAACCCCTATTAACTTTCAGTTGGTCCTGACCTTTCTGGCACAGCTGTCAAAAATGCTAGCTGTTCTACCAGAACGAAGGTGTTCAACCAGATAGGATGTGCACGCACACACTAGAGGACTGCATGGTTTCCCTGAGAGAAGTGTAAGACAGAGTAGCTGAGAAAGCCATCTTCGCAAGCTGGTCCTCCCTTTCCATTCTGGAGGGTGTGCAGCTAGTCAGCACTCAGACCTTGACCTTGTGCCTCTTCTCCCTATTAACCACCTTCCACAAACCAGTTGGGCTCCCTAAGCCCTCATGGCCCTGGTCCTAAGATAACAAACAAGATCCTGGATTTCAGCAGTCACTCACGCCTAGCAAGCCGGGAGGTGGGCTCCTACTAACACCAATTTGTATCTCTGCACTTACTTCTACAATGGATATGGAGAGAACAGGGCCTTTTAGTCACCCTAAACATTTCTAGGATTTAAAAACTACATAAAGTGCTTTTAGATCTTTAAGAGACAAACATGATATAAATAAGTGATTTATGATTAAGAACGATAAACACATAAGTACAACTAGCTCTAGCAAGATGACATTATGGCTCTGAGATGGGCAGGAAGGGCAGTTCTTCCCCATTACATTCTTAGTCATTTTAGTCATGCTTATTTTTATCTGCAATCCAGACTAAAGGTCATATTCTGAAGCTTTCAAAGGACAACAGTTCAAACAGAAGCTTTTCTTCAGTTTACCAGTAGCTTTTATGTAACAGAGGCTTAAGAGAGCCCACCTTTCTCTAAATTTCAGTGAGCACATTCAAAACTTTAGGGAAAGCCACCTAAGATGCAGCTCCCACTTCTGAAAATTCCCAACAGGACATTTAAGCAAAGACAGGATAAAGTAATAACTGAAGATGTCAATTCAAGGGACAGGCACTTCCTCCCATCCCAGGGCTGCTCTGTCATGGAACCCACGGAAGAAGAGGTGTTACTGGCTCATGAAAAAGGAAGGTCTGCTCGCTCCTGGGGGGTAGGATGAAGATTACCCAGGTTTCCTGATGGGTGGGTCACAGTGCAGAAAACACAAATGGCTAGTAAGAGTTCAGGAAAGGCAAAATGACGATGTAGTATCAGAGGAGCAGAAAAAAAACAAGCAAACATGTCAAGGAATGACAGTACAAAATAAAGGGTTAAGTTCAATATAGTATACCAGGTTTGAAATCCAGAGAGGCC
This sequence comes from Orientallactaga sibirica, assembly GCA_036365145.1. Taxonomy (NCBI): domain Eukaryota; kingdom Metazoa; phylum Chordata; class Mammalia; order Rodentia; family Dipodidae; genus Orientallactaga; species Orientallactaga sibirica. The sequence continues at coordinate 23,473,718 of JAEOAD010000025.1, forward strand.
AATACAACAATTCAAAACAACGTTTGGGAATCATTAGCAGAAAAGAAATATTAAATATTTGTTTTATTGACAATATCAGGACCAGGTTCAAACCTGCATTTCAACAAGCAAAACTCATAAATAGCACCATGGTTAGGGAGTTTAGCCTGCTTTTCCCCAAGGCATTTTCCTGCTTTCCCAAGGCATTTTACAATTTATTAAACAAATGGGATCAAATGTCTTTCATCTACCTTGATCTTTAAATACTTACCAAAACCAGATTGGAAAATTAAGCCTGCATAGTTGTGAGTCAGATTTGTTCCATTACAACCAGGCTACATACATAACTGATTCTGTATATATTCTAGAACTGGCCATGACAAAATTTAGAAAAGCTGTAAGAAATAGTTATCCAACTTGCAAATCTCAAAAGGGCGTGAGAAAAACTAAAGCAGAGAGTCACTCTCTTTATATTCAAACAAATAGACTTTCTGTATAAATATATACAATTTTTACAGGCAAAAAAATTTACAAGTTGTTTCTGTCTTAAAAATTGAGGATATTCAGCCTGTCTAATGAACCTTGAGTCAAGTAATTCTTGGCTAATGAACTAAACCAAGCCAAAGTAGAACAGGTTAAAAGTCCTGAACACCTGGACTTTGTCTTCAAGAATATAGCTGGGAAAGCTAATTACATCAAGAAAAAGCTTCCCTTCACATACTGGTACAGTACTGAGGCTTCTCGTCATAGTTTGGTTACTTGTAGCTTACACCCATGGTACACACCTCACTGCCTTTGTTAGTGCTTCTATTTTAACCTGACAGAAAAGCGATGCATCTGCTGGGCATATTTCTTGACTTCTATGACTAGATTGGCTACTGGCCACTACTGTGGTTCTAGACAAGTAATATCTTTCCACCCACACACCTTCAATAAATCTATAGGCCCTCCTCCCTCCGTGGCATCCCAAGGTTTGTTGTTTGACGAGCGTTAACTTGCTTCTTTCAGACAGTAATTCTTCAAGGGGGAGTACTTGTCTCATGCCTTTATTCTTGTTAGCCACAGCCGCTTGCTTTCTGGCTAGAAGAGCGGAACTCTTGGGTTATTAAAGCCTGAATAGCTTCACAAATACACGAGTTCACAGAAGCAGATGATTCTGGTGGCTGCAGTTGGTTAACAGTCAACTATTGCACGTACAAGGCTATCTTATTAGATAAACCAAACCAGCCCCTACTCCAGCAACACCTGCAAATGCCAGCAGCACATTTCTGACGCCCCCTTCTAGGTCCTGTACATGGAAGAACTCCACAAACCCATCCTAGAAAAAAAAAAAAAAAAAGAAAAAGCACATTTTTCAGGTATGGGTTTCTGCTGTCTTAAGACTACATAGAGAAAAGATGAATTATCTAAAGTATCCCCCCCCCCAAACAAAACTGAGACTCAATTATCCACTCCCTGGGATGAAATACGTGTTTCTGGAATTCTCGCGTGGGCATACACATAGTTAAACTTGATTGGTACAAACTAAAGAACTTTGAATGTACCCGTCACTAAGGTAAAAGACCGATCCTCACTATCTATTCCTCATTGAGTACAGCCTTGCACCAGATTTATCTGGGGGCCAATGTCTAAAATGTGGACTTGGGCTGGGAGATGGTTCAGTGGTTAAAAGCACTTGTTTGCAAAGCCTGATAACCTGGGTTCAATTTCCCAGTACCCATGTAAAGCCAGACGCACATTGGTGTGTTCATCTGGAGGTAGTTTGCATTGGCAGGAGGCCATGATGTGCCCATACTCACACACACTCTCTCCCACATAAAATTAAGGGCCCTTTTAGGAGTGCATTTTAGCTATGATCACAGGTAACTTAATTTCTTCATGCCTTGAACCCATTGCTCTGAAGATTGTTCAACTAAACTAGAAAAACAACCCCACAGAATAAAAGACCTTCCCGTACAATTCAAGATCATCGTACCACTTTTTCTATGGACATACTACTTAAACCAACACCAAGCAACCGGAGGAGACACGTTAAGTCAGTTCCTGGAAACTAGGGGGAGTGCTGTTTGTAAAACCCTTTTGAGTCCTGCATTCCATTCCACTCCAAGGCCCCTTTCCACCTCAAAAAGCAAACTTACCCAGCCTCTTTGTTTGACTAGCCAGTCCCGTTTTGTCCTTACAAGAACATCTGTGATAATTTCTGCTAATGGTTCGATGCAGCTCTCTTGGTTTATGCTCTTCAAATGTTTGGCCACAAAGGCACCAAAAGAAATTAAAGTCACAATCCTGCCCCAGTTTGTTACGCCGTCACTGAAAACATGGACCATCATTCGAGACAAAGATTTAACATCATCTTCGTTTTTAATGTCCAGTTTCCGAAGCATGCCTGAGAAGAAGAAAAGCATGCAGGTTCCTCGTGGCCTCCTTTGTCTCACCCGGGGGGCACACACACACCGCTTTGCTGTGCCTTGTCCACCCGCAGCCAGAAGGGAAACCGCTATCTGGGCTCTCAGGGCCGACCCCATTTGCAACAGTGACATACGTGTAACCACCACCCTTTCCGGCCTTTGAACAGAGCAGCCGTTTCCAGAAATAAAACAAATTTGAGGGCTGCAGGGAGGGCTTAGCAGTTAAGGCGTTTGCCTGCAAAGCCAAAGGATCTAAGTTCGATTCCCCAGGACCCACATTAGCCAGATGCACAAGGGGATGCAAGCGTCTGGAATTCATTTGCAGTGGCTGGAGGCCCTGGCGCACCCATATCCTCCCTCTCCCTCTTTCTCTGTCAAATAAATAAATAAAATATTAAAAAAAAAAAACAAATTTGAAAAGAAAAATCAATCAAGATGGGGCAGAAAACAATGACTCACGGCCAGAATATTCTGGTTGCAGAAACAGGACCAGGCTCTTCCCACACACCGCCAAAAAGAGAGAAGGGAGGGGACACTGGGGACAGCGGCCACCGCCTTACCCTGGAAGGCCGTCTCGTGGTTGCGCTGCATGCGGTCCCCGACCCGTCGCAGCGTGTCCAGCGCCTTCCGGCCCGCGGCGCCCGGCCCGCCCATGGGCTTCGCGTCCTTGGCGCCCGTGGCCTGTTCGTGGAGGTACCGGGAGATGATGTCCAGCGACTGCCGGTACAGCCCGTCCTCCTCCTCCTCCTCCTCGGCCGGGGGCGGCGTCGACGGCAGCGAGCCGTCCGGGCCCGCGTCCTTGGCGGCCTCGCCCACCACCTCCAGGAGCGGCAGCACGGCCGGCCGCTTGCCCAGGGGCTCGGGCTCGTAGCCGTCCAGCTCGTCCTCGGGGGACATGATGGCGGCCGGCGCGGCCATGGCGGCGGGCGGCGGCGGCGGCGCCAGCGACAGCGTCCTCTCGGGGGTCGCCGTGACGTCGCGGGCCTCGGCGCCAATGGGCGTGGGCCGCGTCGCCCTCCGCGCGTCGACCACCAGCGCGGCCGCTTCCCCTTCCCCGGCCTCGCGTCGGGCCTTGGCCGCCGCCGCCTCCTTCTCGTCGTCGGCCGCCACCGGCCGCCCTCCGCCCGCGGGCGACGCGCCGCCGCTGCCCGCCCCGAGCCCGGCGCCGCCGCAGTACAGGTTGAGACCGATCACCGCCTTTCTCCGGAGGCCGAACATGGCCGGACGTCCGCTGCCCGAGGCCGGCGCCTCTCCGACGAGAACGGGGAAGGAAGCGGAAGTGACCACTGCGAGGCTGCGTCCGCGACTCACCGTTTTAGGGCCGCGCTGACGACGCAGGTTTAAAAAAAAAGCATCCCATAAAAGGGGAAAAGGGGCGGAAGCTTCCTGAGGGCTGCGCACGGCCCGCGCGGGACTCGCACTTCCGGCCGCCGGTTACGTAACGACCGCCCCGGCCGCGGGCTGGGCCCGGAGGTTTCTGGAACTCTACTTCGAGTCCCTCATGCGGGGTGCCCGCTGCTGTTGTTTGTTTGATTATTTATTTATTTTGTTTTTTTTTTTTCGAGGTAGGGTCGCACTCTGGCCCAGGCTGACCTGGAATTAACTATGTAGTCTCAGGGTGGCCTCGAACTCACGGCGATCCTCCTACCTCTGCCTCCCGAGTGCTGGGATTAAAGGTGTGCGCCACCACACCCGGCTCTATTTTTATTATTGGAGAGAGAGAACGGGCGCGCCTGGGTCTCTAGTAACTGCAAACAAACTCCACATGCGTGGCTTAGGTGGGATCTGGGGAAATCGAACCTAGGTCCTTACACTTCGCAAGCAAGTGCCTTAATCCCTAAACCATCCCACCTTTTTTTTTTTTTTTTTTTTTAATGCATGCATACCCGTCCTACCCCTTGAATCACCCAGAAGTTGAGGAGAGGATGGGGAAATTCTATGTTACACTAGCTTGGAGTACATTTCATTTACATGATGTGAATAAACAGAGTGTACTTCGGGGGACCTGTAGTTATTTTGCTTACTCAGAGCCCAGCAATGTTTGGAGATGGGGACACTTCACGGACTGTGATAATATTGTGGGTCCAGCATTATGCCTTTAATCTCAGCACTAGGGAGGCAAAGGTAGGATTGCCATGAGTTCAAGGCCACCTTGAGACTACATAGTGAATTCCAGGTCAACCTGAGCTAGAGTGAGACCCTACCTTAAAAAGAAAAAAAAGAGAGAAACGCACACAAATGTTGAGGAGTCTGGGGTGTAGCTCACTTGTTAAAAGTGCTCACATATCAGGACAAAGCCGGGGTTTCAATTCCCAGGGCATACATCTGGAGTTCATTTCCATAAAGCACACACTGTGAAGGCAGAAGGATCAGGAGTTCAAGGCCACCTAAACTATCTAGCAAATTCCAGATCACACTGGGATATAAGAGACTCTGTCAAAAAACAAACAAACAAAAAACACACCAACCAAACGCCTTTAAAATGGGGGCCTGAGAAGCGAGTTCAAGGCCACCCTCTTAGTTGGTTCCAGGCCAGCCTGGGCCTGAAAAACAAAAAAATATATATATAATATATGGGGCTAAAGGACCTAGTGGTTAAGGCACTTGCCTGTAAAGCTAAAGGACCTAGGTTTTACTCCCTAGGACTCACATAAGCCAGACACACAAGGAATGTATGGAGTTTGTTTGCAGTGGCTGAAGGACCTGGCATGCCCATTCTCTCTCCCTCTATCTGCTCCCCTCAAATAATAAATAAAGTTCCTTAAAAATTAAAAAAAGGGTTGTAGAGATGGCTCAACCATTCCTTTAAGGTGCTTGCCCGCAAAGCCTAACAACCAAGCCGGGCGTGGTGGCGCACGCCTTTAATCCAACCCCGGGAGGCAGAGTTCAAGGATCCCCAGAGCGAGGCAAACCCTGAGACTACATAGTTAAAATGGTCAGCATGGATCTGTGAGACCTTTTGCAAAAAAAAAAAAAAAAAAAAAAAAAGCCTAACAACCCCAGTTCAATTCCCCAATTCTCTAAAACCAGATATCACAAAATCTGTCATGCATCTCTTCTTTGCAAGCTAAATAATAAACAAACAAATAAATAAATAAATAAATAAATAAACAAACAAACAAACAAACAAACAAACAAAACAAAAACCCGGGGCTAGGGTGGCCCAGGAGGTAACAGCAATTATGGAGCAAGCATGAGGCTTTGAGTTTGATCCTCAGCATCAAAGAGCCAGGTATGGCTGTGCATGCCTGGAAGCCTGGTGCTGAGGGGACAGGGGCAAGAGCATTGCAGGAGCTCTCTGTTAGCTGGATGAAAAAAACAGACCCTGTAGGTTCAGTGAGTGCTGTCTCAGAGAAAGGCAGAAGAGGGCTTTAGAGATGCCTTAGCAGTTAAGGCGATTGCCTGTGAAGCCATAAGGACCCATGTTTGACTCTCCAGATCCCACATAAACCAGATGCACAAAGGTTAGACAAGCACAAGGTCACACATGTCCACTAGGTGACATAAACATCTGGAGTTTGGTTTCAGTGGCTGAGGCCCTGGCGCACCAATTCTCTCTCTAAAATAAAAGGATAAAGCCGGGCATGGTGGTGCACACCTTTAATCCCAGCACTTGGGAGGCAGAAGTAGGAGGATTGGCGTGAGTCCGAGGCTACCCTGAGACTATACAGTTAATTCCAGGTCAGCCTGGGCCAGAGTGGGACCCTACCTTGATAAAACCAAAAATAAATAAATAAATAAAAAGAAAAGAATCCAGGCATGGTGACACACGCCTTTAATCCCAGCACTTGGAAGGCAGAGGTAGAAGGATCGCTGTGAGTTCAGGGCCACCCTGAGACTACATAGTTAATTCCAGGTCAGCCTGGATCAGAGTGAGACCCTACCTCAAAAAACAACAACAAAAAAAAAGGGCCTGGAGAGAAAAAAAAAAAGGACCCTGGTTAAGCTCATTCTCCAGGTCTAAGCCAGATCTTCCATGCATCTCTAGTTCCAGTCCCTGGTGCCCATTGTTTATCTCCCTCAGATAAGCCTGTCACCCAAATTAATAAAATATTAAATTAAAAAAATGTAAATAGAAGGCTGAGATGGTTGACACCTTTCTTCAATTTTTTTTTGCCAGATGCACAAGGTGGAGCATGCATCTGAATTTCCAGCTGGAGGGCCCTGGTGCACCCACATCTGCTCCCCCTTTCAAATAAATTAATTCTGCCACGCCTTTAATCCCAGCACTTTCGGGAGGCAGAGGTAGGAAGATTTTCAAGGCCACCCTGAGACTACATAGTTAATTCCAGGTCAGCCTGGAATCAGAGTGCTGCTGCTGCTGCTGCTGCTGCTGCTCCATCTTCCATTCTATTCAGTCCCTGGTGCTGTTTACAGATTCTTCCATTCTTCTGAATGTTGACACCTTTCTTATTTTTTTTATTATTATTACCAGGCCCCCAACAATTATGCATATAATTATATATGTTTTTTTGCTTATTATTATTATTTTGTTTGTTTGTTTTTCGAGGTAGGGTCTCACTCTCTAGCCCGGGCTGACCTGGAATTCACTATGTAGTCTCAGGGTGGCCTCGAACTCATGGCGATCCTCCTACCTCTGCTTCAAACTTCTGGCCATCCTTCTACCTCAGCCTACCTCAGTGATGGGATTAAAGGCATGTGCCAACTTGCCTGGCTATTTTTAATTTTTATTTTAAAAATATTTTATTTATTTATTTGGAAGAGACAGAATGGGAACAACAGGGCTTCTAGGTAGTGCAAAGGAACTCCAGACGTGCCACACATCTGGCATATGTAGATCCTGGTGAATCAAACTTGGGTCTTTTGGCCTTGCAGGCAGGCACCTTAACCGCTAAACCATCTCCCAGCTCCGTTTTTAATTTTTTTTTGAGACAGGGTCTCATGTTGCCCAGGCTGCCATCAGATTTGCTATGTAGCTAAGGATGGCCTTGAACTCTTATTACTCTGGCCTCTGCCCTCTAGGTGCTGAAATTATAGGGAATTTTATGGCCATGCCCCCCTGAATGTGCCCAATCTGTGCCTCTGAAATTTACAGGGCTATAGCACAGGCCCAGTGAAGTGTTGACCTTGTCAGCAACTGGGAACCACCGACAATACAAGGAGCCTTCCTTCCTCTACTAATGGGGTCTGGAATGGATTGAGAGGGGATTGGAGGTGGAGGAATAAATAAGGAGCCTGTTCCAATGTAATAGTCAAATCATAATGATTTGGCCAGCTATGGAGTGACGCAGACTGTAATTACAGCACACAGAAGCCAGGGTTATAAATTCAAGGCCAGCCTGGCCTACACAGTAACTGTCTTTCAGAAACAAAAACAAAGAAAAAGAAATGAGGGCAGGAGAAATGGTTTAGTGGTTAAGGTGTCTGCCTGTGAAGACAAAGGACCCAAGTTCAGTTCCCCAGGACTCATGCAAGCCAGATGCCCATATTCTCTCTCTCTCTCTCTCTCTCTCTCTCTGTTTGCCTCTTTTATTTTTTTAAAATATATTTTATTTATTTACTTGAGAGAGAGAAAGAGGCAGAGAGAGAGAGAGAGAGAGAGATTGAAAAAGAATGGGTGTGCCAGGGTCTCCAGCCACTGCAAATGAACTCCAGATGCATGCACCACCTTGTGCATCTGGCTTATGTGAGTCCTGGAGAATCAAACTGGGATCCTTTGGCTTTGAAGGCAATCACTGTAACCACTAAGCCATTTCTCCAGCCCTTTTTTCTCAAATAAATAAAAATTTTAGCCAGGCATGGTGGCACATGCCTTTAATCCCACCACTCAGGAGGCAGAGGTAGGAGGATTGCCATGAGTTTGAGGCCAGCCTGAGACTACATAGTGAATTCCAGGTCAGCCTGAGCTAGAGCGAGAGTCTACCTCAGAAAAAAAAAAATAAATAAATAAACAAATAAATAAAATTTAAAATCTTAAAAAAACAAAAAAGAAAAAATTTATGGTGCCAGCCAGGCATGATGACATACACCTTTAATCCCAACACTTGAGAGGCAGAGGTAGGAGGATCGCCATGAGATCAAGGCCAGCCTGAGACTACATAGTGAATTCCAAGTCAGCCTGGGCCACAGTGAGACCCTGCCTCAAAAAACAAAACAAAACAAAACAAAGTGTTATATGGGCATGTTTGGGTGACAGGTCACAGAAATCAAGCTTGAGCTGAGGTAGAAAACCTCCTTCCTGTTGACCAGCTGACAGAAAGCTGGGAAAAGCTATGCTGCCTACAGCCCTATGGGAGAGAGAAGTCATCAACAGTGGTTAGTAAGCAGCAGTGGACTCTGCAAGCCTTAGGCTGGCCAGCCAGGCCAAATGTGCCAACGGGTGCAATAGTGGCATGTCTGTTATGGGAGAAACCAGCTGCTCTCTAATTGGACTGGAGGCCCGCTCCATGGGAGGGAATACGTGCCTGGTACTGAACACCTACTGAAAAGCATATGGCGGGGGATGTCATGAGCCCTAGGGGAGTAACAACTGCTGTTGTCTGGGTAAATTCACATATTATGCCCATCAAACTGCCCTGTAAGCACTTGTTTTGGTGGGAGGTTTGAGGTAGGGTCTCACTTTAGCAAAATTTATGATTTGGGTTTTGGAAAATTTATATGTTACAATGAGTTTCTTGCCAATACTTAAATTTGCCTACAAAGCCTAAGGACTGGAGTTCCAGTCCCCAGTACTTACATAAAACCAGATGCACAAAGTGACACATATATCTGGAGTTTGTTTGCAGTAGCTGGAGGCCCTGGAGTGCCCATTCTCTCTATCTGTCTGTCTTCTCTCTCCCTCTGCTTGCAAATAAATAAATAAATAAAAATAAGGGGTGGACACTAGACATGGTGGCACATGAGGTAAGAGGATCACCATGAGTTCAAGGCCACCCTGAGATTACATAGTGAATTCCAGGTCATTCTGGGCTACAGCAAGACCCTACCTCGAAAAACCAATAAATAAATAGGGGCTGGAGAGATGGTTTAGTGGTTAAGGTGCTTGCCCTCGAAGCCTAAGGATCCAAGTTTGATTCCCCACTACCCATGTAAGCCAAATGCACAAGGTGGCACATGTGTCTGGAGTTTGTTTGTTTGCAGTGGCGGGAGACCCCGGCATGTCCATTCTCTCTGTATCTGCCTCTCACTCTCTCAAATAAACAAATATAAAAATATTTTTAAAAATAAATAAAAGCAAACAAAACAATTTATTACCCAGCAGTTGAATCTTTCAATATTTACTCTAGCTGCATTAGACTTTTCACCGAAACATAATAACAACACAAGCAACCCCCTCTTATCGTCTGCTATGTCTAAAACCAAAATGGTTAAACTGGTTAAACTACCGGTTATTATGTAGCAACACTAGCTCAGACTGACCTGGAAGGCACTGTGTATGTAGTGCAGCCTGAACAGAAACACACAGAAACTCTCTTAGATCAGCCTCCCGAGTACTGGGATTAAAGGTGTGCACCACCACGCCCAGCTAATTTAAATTTTTCTAGGTAACGGTCTCACTCTAGCCCAGCTGACCTGGCATTCTGTAGTGTCAGGCTGACCTTGAACTTATGGTGATCCTCCTACCTCTGTCCTCCTGGGATTAAAGGCATGTGCCACAACGCCCAGTTTACTTATTTTTTTTTTTTGGTTTTTCAAGGTAGGGTCTCACTCCAGTTCAGGTTGACCTGGAATTCACTCTGTAGTCTCAGGGTGGTCTTGAACTCACAGCAATCCTCCTACCTCTGCCTCCCGAGTGCTGGAATTAAAGGCGTGCGCCACCACACCCAGCTATATTTTAATTTTTGTTTTGTTTTTGTTTTTGGTTGAGGTAGGGTTTCACTCTAGCCCAGGCTGACCTGGAATTCACTATGTAGTCTCAGGGTGGCCTCGAACTCACAGGGATCCTCCTACTTCTGCCTCCTGAGTGCTGGGATTAAAGGCGTGTGACAGTACACCTGGATCCAGGCTATATTTTATAAAGCAATTGCATCCATACATTATGAAATCAAAACAACCCTATTCACTCCCAAAATAATGCCATTGAATTTTATTAGTTATCAGTTTCATGAAGATCAGAAGTTTGATGGAGATCTGATTATTTTTAAAGTTTTATTTATTTATTTATTTATTTATTTATTTATTTGAGAGAGAATGGGTATGCCAGGGCCTCCAGCCTCTGCAAGCAAAATCCAGACACATGCACCACCTTGTGCATCTGGCTTATGTGGATCCTGGGGAATTGAACCTGGATCCTTTGGCTTTGCAGGCCAGTGCCTCAACCTCCAAGCCATCCCTCCAGCCCAAGGGTGAATTTCTAAAAAAAAAAAAAATTATTTATTTATTTATTTGAGAGAAAGAGGCAGAGAGAAAGAGAGATATAGAGACACAGAGAGAGAGAATGGCTGTGCTAGGGCTTCCCGCCACTGCAAATGAACTCCAGATGCATGTGCCCCATTGCGCATCTGGCTTATGTGGGCCCTGGAGAGTCAAACCTGGATCCTTTGGCTTTTCAGGCAAGTACCTTAACCTCCAAGCCATCTCTCCAGCCCAAGAGTGAATTTTTTAAAAATATATATACCTTATTTATTTATTTATTTATTTATTTATTTATTTATTTGAGAGAAAGAGGCAGAGAGAGAGAGAGAATCTAAGCCCATACCACTCTGAACGCGCCCGATCTTGTCTGATCTTGGAGAAAGAGAGAGACACACAAAGAGAGAATGGGCACGCCAGGACCTCCAGCCACTGCAAACGAACTCCAGATGCATGTGCCCCCTTGTGCATCTGGCTTAAATGGGTCCTGGAGAGTTGAACCTGGATCTTTTGGCTTTGCGGGCAAGCGCTTTAACCGCCAAGCCATCTATCCAGCCCAAGTGAATTTTTAAAAATAATTCTAGGGCTGGAGAGACGGCTTAGCGGTTAAGGCACATGCCTGAGAAGCCTAAGGACCCTGGTTCGATTCTCCAGGTCTCAAATAAGCCAGATGCACAAGAAGGTGCACGCATATGGAGATCGTATGCAGTGGCTAGAAGCCCTGGCACGCCCATTCTCACTCTCACTCTCTCTCTGTCTCTAATAAGTAAATAATAAATAAAAATAAAATTAAAAAAAAATTCTAATTATTTATTTGCAAGCAGAAAAAGATAGAAGAGAGACAGAATGGATGTGCCAGGGTCTCCAGTCATCGCAAATGAACTCCAGATGCATGTACCACTTTGTGTATCTTTCAGAGATAAGGGGATTGCTGTGAGTTCAAGGCCACCCTGAGACTGCAGAGTGAATTCCAGGTCAACCTGGGCTAGAGCAAGTCCCTACCTTGAAAAACAAAAACAGGGCTGGAGGGCTGGAGAGATGGCTTAACAGTTAAGGCGTTTGCCTGCAAAGCCAGAGGGATCCCAGTTCGACTTTCCAGGACCCACATAAGCCAGATGCACAAGGGGGCACATGCATCTGGAGTTCATTTGCAGTGGCTGGAGAGCCTGGCGTGCCCATTCTCTTTCTCTCTCTCTGCTCCTTTCTCTCTCTCAAATAAATATATATATATATTTTTTAAAGCATAGGCTTCTTGGAAAGTCATCCCCTGGAAAACACACACACACACACAGAGCTGGAGAGATGGCTCAGTGGTTAACGTGCAAAGCCTAACAATCCAAGTTTAATTCCCAAGTACTGATGTAAAGCCAGATGCACAAAGTGGCATGCTTGTCTGGAGTCAATTTGCAGTGGCTGGAGGCCTTGGCATGCCCATTCTCTGTCTACCATTCTCTGTCTATGTTCTATATCTCTCTGCTTGCAAATAAACAAAAATATTAAAGAAAAAAAGCAAGAGTAAAGCTGTGATGCATGCCTTTAGTCCCAGCATTCAGAAAGCTAAAGAAAAAGGAGCATTGTAGCTGGGCGTGGTGGTGCACGCTTTTAATCCCAGCACTCAGGAGGCAGAGGTAGGAGGATCACCGTGAGTTCGAGGCCACGCTGAGACTACATAGTGAATTCCAGGTCAGCCTGGGCTAAAGCAGGACCCTACCCCGGGGGGGGGGGGGAGGACAAAAAACCAGCAGGGTGTGGTGGTGCATGCCTTTAATCCCAGCACTTGGGAGGCAGAGGTAGGAGGATCACTGTGAGTTCAAGGCCACCCTGAGAGTACATAGTTAATTCCAGGTCAGCCTGGACTAGAGTGAAACACCACCTCAAAAACAAAACAAACAAAAACAATAAAAACAAAAATGGCCTGGCATGGAGGTGCACGCCTTTAATCCCAGCAATTGGAAAGCAGAGGTAGGACGATCGCTGAGAGTTCAAGGCCACCTTGTGACTGAGTATACTGTGAATTCCAGATTCCAGGTCAGCCAGGGCTAGAGTGAAACCCTTCCTCAAAAACAAAAACAACAACAACAAAATGCATGTGTCACTTTTGTGCCTGCTTTTCATGGATGCTGGGCAGCAGGACGGAGGCTGGCAAGCTTTGCAAGCAACATATTTGACCACTGAACCATCTCCTCAGCTCAGTTCCTTTTTTTGTTTTGTTTGTTTTTTTTTTGAGGTAGGGTCTCACTCTGGCCCAGGCTGACCTGGAATTCCCTCTGTAGTCTCCAGTGGCCTTGAACTCACAGTGATCCTCCTACCTCTGCCTCCCAAGTGCTGGGATTAAAGGCGTAGGCGTGAGCCACCACCCTGGCTTTTGTCCTCAGCCTAATTCTAATTTCACAGGAACTTCCTGAGGCAAAGGGGTGGATGGAAACTGGCACATGGTGGCAGGAAGAGAAGCATGAAAATGTGAGGAACAAAGAGGTCAATAGTAACTATGGACTCCTACCACTCAGCCTGGGCTGCGTGGCAGATATGTGTGCAAACAAATCTCCATAGCAACCACCTGCTTCCTGTTTTTCTGTGACAACACAGCTATGTGGGCACTGGCATTGGTGAATGAGTGTAGGCTGGGGAAAGTCAGGGGGACCACTGAGCCAAGGGGAAATTGTACAGAAAAGAAAGTTCTCTTGGCATATGCTCACCCTCCACCCCTCAAGGTGTGGATTTGCTGGTGCTGAGGACTGATCCCTGTGTCTCAGGCAGGCTTGGAAAACCCTGATTGCTCTCTCTTTCCTCTCCTCTGTCTCTGAGAAAGGCTCTCAGAGAATGGAGGCTGGCCTTGAACCAACTCCTCTTCCTTCCTTAGCCTTCTCTTCTTTTTGGTCTTTCTTTCTTTTTTCTTTTTTTGGTTTTTCGAGGTAGGGTTTCACTCTAGCTCAGGCTGACCTGGAATTCACTATGCAGTCTCAGGCTGGCCTCGAACTCATAGTGATCGTCCTACCTCTGCCTCCTGAGTGCTGGGATTAAAGGCGAGTGCCACCACGCTTGGCTTGCCTTCTTTTCATCTTATTTATTAGAGAAAGAGGCAGAGAAAGAAAGAGAGAATGAGAATGAATGGGCATGCCAGGGCCTCTAGCCACTGCAAAGGAACGAACTCCAGACACATAAGTCACCACCGTTTGCATCTGGCTTACATGAGTACTGGGCAATCAAACACGGGTCTTTAGGTAAGCACCTTAACCACTAAGCCATCTCTCCAGCCCTTCCTTAGCCTTCAGAGTACTGGGATCACAGGGGTGCATCACCATGTCTGGCTGAGGCAAGCACTCTGCTAGTCTATACCCCAGCCCAGAAAGTTTAAAGCCCTGATCTTGATTCATAGTAGTCACAGTTAAAAGCTAAGCTTCAGGGGCTGGAGGGATGGCTTAGCAGTTAAGGCATTTGCCTGCAAAGCCAAAGGACCCTGGTTCAATTCCCCAGGACCCACATAAGCCAGATGCACAAGGTGCATGCATCTGGAATTCATTTGCAGTGGCTGGAGGGCCTGGTGTGGCTATTCTCTCTCTCTCTCTCTCTCTTTCTCTCTCTCTCTCTGACTGTCTCAAATAAATAAAACTTTAAAAAAAAAAAAAAAAAAAGCTAAGCTTCACCGGGCGTGGTGGCACACACCTTTAATCCCAGCACTCCGGAGGCAGAGGTAGGAGGATCATTATGAGTTCGAGACTATCCTGAGACTACATAGTGAAGTCCAGGTCAGCGTGGACTAGAATGAAACCCTACCTCAGGGGAGCGGGGGAGAAAGCTAAGCTTCAGGGCTGGAGGGATGGCTTAGTGGTTAAGGCGCTTGCCTGCAAAACCAAAGGACCCAGGTTTGATTTCTCAGAACCCACATAAGCCAGATGCACAAGGTGGCAACTGTGTCTGGAGTTCATTTGCAGTGGCTAGAGGCCCTAGCGTGCCCATTCTTTCTCTCTCTCTCAAATAAAATAATTAAAATATTTTCCTCCTTTGCTTCTGTGTATTTTTTTAACAAATATTTTGGATACAACCAAGCAATACTGAAGAGACAGAGTTAAGAAATGCTAGCCCTAAGGGACCCACAAAACAAAGCCAGGTGCCCAGCAGTCATGGTCCGAATCCCAGAGGTGCAGCCGGGGAAGGTGGTCATGCCCACAGGGAAACATGGCTCTGTTCTTTTCCTACTGGAATGACATTTACTTGTTTCCCTTGAAAATAATTTTTTTTTAAAAAGCTAAGCTTCACACACACTTGTCTTATTTTTACCAATTATGTAAATTCCTATCCAACTGAGGAAGCCCCTTGGTGCACGAGAGGAAGGGCAGAAGCTTTTGCTTCTCATTTTTACTCCAGGTGCAACTTTCGAGGCCGCTGAGGGGAGAGAGAAGTGGGAGATCTCTGTGTGATGGGGTGGCAGGGAGATCCCGGGGAAAAGGGAAAGGGGCGAGCATAGCACAGAGGTGTAGGGGAGATTAGGTGCTGCTGGAGAGTAATGGCCCCTTCCTCAATAACCCTAACCCTAAAGACCTCGGTTCAACTCCCCAGAACCCACATAAGCCAGATGCACATGGTGGTGCATGCCTCTGGAGTTTGTTTGCAGTGTCTAGAGCCCCTGGCACGCCCATTCTCTCTAATAAGTAAACAAATAAATAAATATTAAAAATATTTAGAAAAAACAAAGCCAGGTGTGGTGGCACACACCTTTAATCCCAGCATTTGGGAGGCAGAGGTAGGAGGATCACTGTGAGTTCGAGGCCATCCTGAGACTACATAGTGAATTCCAGGTCAGCCTGAGCTAGAGTGAGACCCTACCTTGAAAAGAAAAAAAAAAAAAAAAAAAAAAGCTGGAGAGATGGCTTAGTCAAGACCTGCGAACCCTAAGGACCTAGGTTCAATTCCTCAGTACCTAGGTAAAGCCAGATGCACAAGGTGAAGCATGCATCTGGAGTTCATTTGCAGTGGCTGGAGGCCCTGGTGTGCCCATTCTCTCTCTCCCTCTCTCTCTCTCTTGAGCATGTGTTTCCTCTTTCTCTGTCTGTTGCTAATAAAACAAAACAAAACAAAAAAACACTGTGGTTAATCAAGTTCAGTCCCCGGAACTTGGTGTCAGAGCTAGCCTCTTCTTGAGACAGCCCCTAGCCCTAAGCAACCAGCTGTCCCTCTGGTTCACCTGAGCCAGAAGACAGCCCACCCCCATAAGGTTATAAATACCTTTGCAAGGGGAGGGCAGGCTCTCTGACCACTTGGGAACTTCCAGCACATTTTCCAGCTAGGAACACAACTTGGGGTATTTCTACTGCTTCTTTCCACTTGTGAATCACTGTCTCTGGCTGTGCTTCTGTGTCTCTTGCCCGCCTGGTCCTGCTTGAAACGCCCTTGGTGTGCCCACACTCTCTCCCTCTGTCTGTATCTCTTCTCTCTCTGCTTGCACATGTCTTGATCTCTAGTCCAGGCTGACCTGGAATTCAGTATGTAGTCAAGGGGGGCCTAGAACTCAGTGATCCACCTACCTCTGCCTCCCGAGTGCTGGGGTCAAAGGTGTGCGCCATCACCAGCATTTAAAAAATATATATTTATTTAGGGCTGGAGAGATGGCTTAGCAGTTAAGGTGCTTGCCTGCAAAGCCATAGGACCTCAATTCTATTCTCCATGATCCATGTAAGCCAGATGTACCAGGTGGCACATGCATCTGGAATTCATTTGCAGTGACTGGAAGCCCTGGGGCACCCATTCTCTTTCTGTCTCACACTCTGCATCTTTCCCTCTCTCAAGTAAATAATAATAATAAAAATATGCTGGGCATGGAGGCACACGCCTTTAATCCCAGCACTCGGGAGGCAGAGGTAGGAGGATCGCTGTGAGCTCAAGGCCACCCTGAGACTACATAGTGAATTCCAGGTCAGCCTGAGCTAGATTGAGATACTACCTTGAAAAATGAAAAACAAAACAAAAAAAATTAAAAATATTTATCTATTTGAGACATAGAGAATGGGCATGCCAGGGTCTCTAGCCATTGCAAACTAACTCTAGTTACATGTGCCACCTTGTGCATCTGGTTTATGTGGGTCCTGGGGAATCAAACCTGGGTTCTTAGGCTTCACTGGCAAACACCTTAACCACTAAGCCATCTCTCCAGCACTTTTTTTTTGGGTCTTTGAGGTAGGGTCTCACTCTAGCCCAGGCTGACCTGGAATTCACTATGTAGTTTCAGGCTGGCCTGGAACTTATACCAATCCTCGTACCATGCCTTTAATCCCAGCACTCAGGAGGCAGAGGTAGGAGGATCGCTGTGAGTTCGAGGCTACCCTGAGACTACATAGTGAATTCCAGGTCAGCCTGTACTAGACCTTACCTTGAAAATCCAAAAACAAAGAAATGAAATTCAAAATCAGCAGACCTACAAGGGGATTTTTTTTTTTTTTTGGCAGAGACAACTTACTGTGACTAAATTCACCCCATGTGAATATTAACTCAGCTGCACAAAGGAAAGTCTTGGCATTCAGTTGATCATGAGTGTTGGTTTGACATTGAGGGCTATGTCTAAAGTGCCTTTTATGATTGGGAAAGTCTGAGTCAACCTCCAGCTTCCTCTATTGCACTTCTGAGCCACTTCCTCTTGTACTGACCCAAACTTAGACAAATACCCATGAAGGGTGTGCAGGAACTGCCTGTCAGCCCAGCTACTCCCAAGTCTGAAGCAGAGGTCTGGCTTAACCACGAGTTCCTCGCCAGCCTGGACAACATAGGAAGACCCAGAAAGAGAAAGAAAGAATGGAGAAGGAAGGGAGGTAGCTTAATGAGAGCATGCTTGCCGAGTATGCACAAGGCCCTCGGGTTTGATCCCCAGCCCAAGAGAAGAGGAAGAGGCAAGGAGAGAGAAGAGAGAGGAGAGGGAGGGAGACAGAGAAGCAAAGGGCTTTGGTTTTGAGCGTTTTGCAGTTTGGGAACTAGCGGGTACCAGAGACCACTGACTTCTGCATACTCAGTGTACAGATGCTGAAACAAGGTTGAGAAATCATCTATTTGCATGGTGATGGTGTTGGAGCCTCTGCCACGCAGCTTTTCCTAAACCCACATCCTCTTCTGTAGAACAGCTGATTTCTTTACTGCTTTTTCATTTTCTCTCCCTCCCCCTTTCTTTCGTTCTTTCTTTTTCTACCCTTTTTTTTGGTTTTTTCGAAGTAGGGTCTCACTCTAGTCCAGGCTGACCTGAAATTCACTATGTAGTTTCAGGCTGGCCTTGAACTCATGGTGATCCTCCTACCTCTGCCTCCCGAGTGCTGGGATTAAAGACTTGTGTCATCATACCCGGCTCAATTTTTTTCTTAAAAAATTTTTTTATTGATAACTTTTATACTTACAAACAATAAACCATGATATTTCCCTCCCCTCTCCCCTTCAGAACTCCACTTTCCATCATATCCCCTCCCTTTCTCCATTAGTCTCTCTCTTTTTTAAATTTTTTAAAATTTATTTATTTTTATTGACAACGTCTTCAATTGTAGACAATATCCCAAGTTATTTCCCTCCCTCCCCACTTTCCCCTTTGAAATTTCACTCTCCATCATATCCCTTCCCCCTCTCAATCAGTCTCTCTTTTCAGTTTGATGTCATGATCTTTTCCTCCTATTATGAAGGTCTTGTGTAGGTAGTGTCAGGCACTGTGAGGTCATGGATATCCAGGCCATTTTGTGTCTGGAGGAGCACGTTGTAAATTTCTCTTTTAAATTGATGTCATCGTTTTTTCCTCCTATTATGAGGGTCTTGTAAAGGTATTGCTAGGCACTGTGAGGTCATGGATATCGAGGCCAATTTCTGTCTGGACAGTTGCATTGTAAGCAGTCCTATCCTTCCTTCGGCTCTTACATTCTTTCCACCACCTCTTCCACAATGGACCCTGAGCCTTGGAGGGTGTGATAGAGATGTTTCAGTGCTGAGCGATCCTCTGTCCCTTCTTCTCAGCACTATGTTGCATTTTGGGTCATGATTTTTTTTTCTTTTAAGAACAGGTCCCTAGCACAGGCTGGTCCCTAACTCCGTATGTAGCCAAGTAGCCAAGGATGATGTTGAACTTCGATCCTCCTGCTTCCACCTCGAGTGCGGGGATTAGAGGCATGCACTACCACGTGTGGTTTATGTGGTTCTGGGGATGGAACCTAAGGTGTTATGCATGGCAGGCGAGCACTGTACCAAGTGAGCTATACCCGCCCCTTCTGTCAGATTTCCTAACTCCACCTGTGGCCAGGGGACCTTTCTCCCAAGGACTGTTCAGCTCCTTGATTTCTTCTGTTCCTCTTTATCTCTGTTTGGAAGCAGAAATCAACAAGGTCAAGCCACGTTGGGAAATCCAAGGCTAATTCATTGCACAGTTTGTTCCCATATCGCTAATCTTTGTCCAAATGCACAGCTGTCTTCCTTCATCCTTGTTTGCTCAGTTCAGAGTCATCCCACTTCTTTTTTTTTTTTTTTGAGGTAGGGGGTAGGGTTTCCTCTCTGGCCCAGGTTGACCTGGAATTCACTCTGTAGTTCCAGGCTGGCCTCGAACTCAGGGTGATCCTCCTACCGCTGCTTCCCAAGTGCTGGGATTAAAGGCATGTGCCACTATGCCTGGCCCACCTCTTCTTTTTTTCTTTTTTCAAGGTAGAGTCTTTCTATAGCCCCGGCTGACCTAGAATTCACTCTGTAGTCTCAGGGTGGCCTCAAACTCATGGTGATCCTCCTACTTCTGCCTCTAGAGTGCTGGGGTTAAAGGTGTGTGACACCATGCCTGGCTTTTTTTTTTTTTTTTTTTTTTTTTAGGTAGGGTCTTGCTCTAGCCCAGGCTGACCTGGAATTCACTATGTAGTCTCAGGGTGGTCTCAGACTCACAGTGATACTCCTACCTCTGCCTCCCTAGTACTAGAATTAAAGGTGTGTGCCACCACGCCCGGCTTATTCTTTCACTTTCATTCCTCCCAAAGCTGGCATAATTTGGATTCATTTAAACATTTTGATTTACTGATCCAACTCTCCAGGCCCCTTGATTTTTCTAAGTTAGATACCTTACCCCCCCTTTTTTTTAAATTTATTTTTTTTTATTGACTTTTAATCTTACATACCAAAAAAACCCCACCTGATATTTCCCTCCCCTCCCCCATTCCACTTTAGAACTCCGGTCTCCATCGTATCCCCTCCCTTTCTCCATTAGTCTCTCTCCTAATTTGATGACATTATCTTTCTCTTCTATTTTGAGGGTCTTGCAAAGGTATTGCTAGGCACTGCAAGATCATGGATATCGAGGCCAATTTCTGTCTGGGCAGCCCCCCCTTTGTTTTTTTTTTTTTTTTTTTTGGTTTTGGGGATCCAGGGTCTCAGGTCTTCAGATGACCAGGAATTAAGCACTGAGTCCAGGGTGGCCTCAACACCCATGCTCAGTTTTAACTTTTTTTTTTTTTTTTTTTTTTTGGTTTTGCAAGGTAGGGTCTCACTCTGGTCCAGGCTGACCTGTTTTAACTATGTAGTCTCAGGGGGATCCAAACTCAGTGATCCTCCTACCTCTGCCTCCCGAGTGCTGGGATTGAGCCATTCCCTCAACACCCATGCTCAGTTTTAACTTTTTACTTTTTTTTGCCTCTATGATCCCTTTGGGTCTGTGTTTTTTCTCTTTCTTGGTAGGCTGAGCAAAGAAGGTGTTGCAATTCCCTTTTAAAAAAATTTTTTTAAATTTACTTATTTGAGAAAGAGAAGCAGGGAGAGAGAAACAGATAGAACGGACACGCCAGAGCCTCTAGCTGCTGCAACCCAACTCCAGATGCATGTGCCACCTTGTGCATGTGCCACCTTGTGCATCTGGCTTACGTGGGTCCTGGGGAATGGAACCTAGGTTCTTTGGCTGTGCAGGCAAGTACCTTAACTGCTACCTACCCCTCCCTCCTTTTTTATTTATTTATTTATTTTTATTTTTTTTTGGTTTTGCGAGGTAGGGTTTCACTCTGGTCCAGGCCTCCCTCCTTTTTTAAAGAGAAAGGGTGCACCACAGCCTCCAGCCACTGCAAATGAACCCTACATGCATGCACCACTTTGTGCCTCTGGCTTACATGGGCACTGGGGAATTGAACATAGGCCTTACGCTTCACAGGCAAAAGTCTTAACCACTAAACCATCTCTCTAGCCCTAATTGTCCTTTTATAAAAGGTAGGGGAGGGCTGGAGAGATGGCTTAGCGGTTAAGGCACCTGCCTGCTAAGTCTAAGAACGCCTGTTTGATTCTCCATGTCCCACTTTTAGTCAGATGTATGTGATGCAAGGATGCAATGCCACACTTGCCCACAAGGGGGCGCATGCATTGGGAGTTGGAGTTCATTCACAGTGTCTGAGAGGCTGCTGGAGTGCCCAATCTGTCTGTCTCTCTGACTCTCTCCAAAAAAAAAAAAAAAAAAAGGTAGGGGAGCTGGGTGGTGACGCCTTTAATCCCAGCACTCAGGAGGCTGAGATGAAAGGATCACTCTGAGTTCAAGGCTAGCCTTGAACTGGGCTAGAGTGAGATCCTACCACAAAATAATAAACAAACAAACAAACAAACAAATAAAGCCAGGCGTGGTGGTGCATGCCTTTAATCCCAGCACTTGGGAGGCAGAGGTAGGAGGATCACCATGAGTTCGAGGCCACCCTGAGACCACATAGTGAATTCAGGTCAGCCTGAGCTAAAGTGAGACCCTACCTCGAAAAACCAAAAATAAATAAACAAACAAACAAACAAATAAATAAATAGGGCTGGAGAAAAGGCTTAGCATTCAAGGCATTTGCCTGCAAAGACAAAGGACCCCAGTTTGATTTCCCAGGATCCATGTAAGCCAGATGCACAAGCTGGCGCATGCATCTGGAGTTTGTTTACAGTGGCTGAAGGCCCTGGCACGCCCATTTTTTCTCTCTCTCAAATAAATAAAAATAAAAATAAATAAATAAATACATAAATAATAAGATAACAGAGCAAACCTCAGGTATGTGAGCTGCTTACCTTCACAGCTTCATCTGAGCACCCCTTACTAATACTGCAATCACTGTTGATTTCTTCTCCACGTCAAACGCCCATCCCCACTACCCATGTTATTACATGGCAGAGTTTGAACTCCAGCATCATTCTAGTCTCAGCTTCCTGTTCACTCATTTCATTGACTTCTCCATCACCTAGACACTGCCTACTTCCTTATTTGGTATCAGGTGGACTCTTTAAACTCCCCGTCACCAGGACCTTTATCCCCGCACTATCCTGTGTGTCTACAAATCATGATCTGGGACCCATGTCTTCTCTACTCTTGAACGTGACAGCTGAGTGCTGCGAAGAAAAGAAATGCAGGCCGGGCCTTGCTCTAGCCCAGGCTGACCTGGAATTCACTATGTAGTCTCAGGGTGGCCTTGAACTCACAGAGAGCCACCTACCTCTGCCTACTGAGTACAGGGATTAAAGACATGTGCCACCACGCCTGACTAATAAATATTTTTGGTTTGTTTTTTTGGGGTAGGGTCTCACTGTAGCTCTGGCTGACCTGGAATTCACTATGTGGTCTCAGGCTGGCCTCCAACTCACAGATGCTATCCTCTTACCTCTGCCTCGCCAGTGCTGGGATATAATAACACATCACCACCATGACTGACTTCAATAAATAATTTCAGGGCTGGAGAGTTGGCTTAGTGGTTAAGGCGCTTGCCTGCAAAGCCTAAGGACCCAGGTTCGATTCTCCAGGTCCCATGTAAGCCATATGCACATGGTGGCACATGCGTCTGGAGTTCGTTTGCAGTGGCTAGAGGCCCTACTGCACCCATTCTCACTCTCTCTGTCCCTAATAAAATAAATAAATAAAATAAATAATATAAAAATAAAATAAAAAGATGCTGAGCCAGACATGGTGGCGCATGCCTTTAATCCCAGCATTGGGGAGGCAGAGGGAGGAGGATCAAAGTGAGTTCGAGGCCACCCTGAGACTACAGAGTGAATTCCAAGTCAGCCTGGGCTAGAGTGAAACCCTACCTTGAATCCCCCTCCCCCAAATAATAAAAGATAAAAAGATGCTGGGCATGGTGGCACACTCCTTTAATCCCAGCATTCGTGAGGCAAAATAGGAGGATTGCTGTGAATTCGAGGCCACCCTGAGACTACATTGTGAATTCCAGGTCAGCCTGGGCTAGAGTGACACCCTACCTCGAAAAACCAAAAAAAAAAAAAAAAAGAACGTAGTGAAGTAGTTGGATCAGTACACCCATGAATATGTCCCAATTTAATTTATAAACAAGCACTTGAGAGACCTCACCCACTCTTGTATATTCTCAGAGTCCAAGCAGGATTAGGCACACACCCTCCTGCTTACCACTCATGTCTTACTCAGCTGGTTCCCACCCGTCATGAACGGAGCACCTATGGGAGATGGGCCTCTAGCTGAGTATTCAATAAACATCTGCTGAACTCAACTGTTACATAACTGAACCTCGGCCACGTGGGCTCTGGCATCCATGCCCTCCCTCCTCTTTTCAGAACCCTGCTTTGGTTACTATCACCGTACTGAGCTTCTTTTTTTTTTTTTTTTTTTTTTTTTTAGTTTTTCGGGGTAGGATCTCACTCTGTCTCAGGCTGACCTGGAATTCACTATGCAGTCTCAGGGTGGCCTTGAACTTATGGTGATCCTCCTACCTCTGCCTCCCGAGTGCTGGGATTAAAGGCGTGTGCCACCACGCCCTGCTGAGCTTCAACTTTTTTTTTTTTTGAGAGAGACACAGAGAGAGACAGAGAGAGAGGGAGAGGAAGACAGATAGAGATGGGCGCGCCAGCATCCTCTCAGCCACTGCAAATGAAATCCAGATGCATGCGCCCCCTTCTGGTCAAGTGTGGCATTGCGCCCTTGTGTCACTGCATCTGGCTAAACGTGGGACCTGGAGATTGGAACTTCTGGAGATTGGAACCAGCGTTCTTAGGCTTAGGCCTGAGCTTCAACTTTTTATCACTCAGTGCTTGACTGCAAAGCCTACCTAAGGACCCAGGTTTGATTCCCCACTACCCATGTAAGCCAGATGCACATGGTGGCACATGCATCTGGAGTTTTTTTTTTTTTTTTGGCTTAAAAAAATTATTTATTTGAGAGAGAGAAAGAGGCAAAGAGAGAGGGGGAGGGAGAGAATGAACACGTCAGGACATCCATCCAGCCACTGCAAATGAACTCCAGATGCATGTGCCCCCTTGTGCATCTGGTGTACGTGGGTCCGGGAGAATCGAACTGGGGTGCTTTGGCTTTGCATGCAATTGCCTTAACTGCTAAGCCATCTCTCCAGTCCCCCCTTTTTTTCTTGGCTTTTTAAAGTAGGGTCTCACTCTAGCTCAGGCTGACCTAGAACTCACCATGTAGTCTCAGGGTGGCCTCAAATCCTCCTACCTCTGCCTCCCAAGTGCTGGGTTTAAAGGGATGAGTCCCCATGCCTGGGTTTTGTTTGGTTTTGAGATAAGAGTCTCTAGGTAGCTATAGCCTAGATTGATCTTGAACCTTAGATGTTCCTGTCTCAGCCTCCCCAAAGCTCAGATTATAGGCACGTGACAACACAGTTAGCCATGTTTTGATTTATGAGATGAAATTCAAGGTCAGGTATCATGCCTACTAGAAAAGTGCTCCTCCACTGAGCTACACCCCAGCTCTCCTCAGTCTTTATGTGTTTTTACTGCATGGTGTTATCTTTTTTTTTTTTTTTTTTTTGGTTTTTTCGAGGTAGGGTCTCACTCTGGCCCAGGCTGACCTGGAATTACCTATGTAGTCTCAGGGTGGCCTTGAACTCACGGCGATCCTCCTACCTCTGCCTCCCAAGTGCTGGGATTAAAGGCATGCGCCACCACGCCCGGCTGCATGGTGTTATCTTGAAGTCCACAAAATCCATGCCCCAATCTTGATTTCATTTCCAACCTTTAAAAAAATGTATTTATTTATTGAGAGAGGGAATGAATGAGAATGGGCATGCCAGGGCCTCTAGCCTCTGCAAAGGAACTCCAAATGCATGTGTCACTTTGTGTATCTGGCTTTAGTGGGTACTGGAGAATCAAACTTGGTCATTAGGCTTTATAGGAAAGCTCCTTAACTGCTAAGCCATCTCTCCAGCCCACCAACCTTTTTGTTTGTTTGTTTGTTTTTATTAGCAACAGACAGAGAGAGGCAAAAAGAGAAAATGGGTGCACCAGGGCCTCCAGCCACTGCAAACAAACTCCAGATGCATGCGCCATCTTGTGCATCTGGCTTACGTGGGTACTGGGGAATTGAGCCTCAAACTGGGGTCCTTAGGCTTCACAGGCAAGCACTTAACCGCTAAGCCATCTCTTCAGCCCTCTGCCAACCTTTTATTATTATTTTAAATTGTTTTATGTAATGTCTCGCTCTAGCCCTGGCTGACCTGGAACTCACTATGTAGTCCAGGCTGGTTTCAAATTCCCAGATATCCTCCTGCTTCAGCCTCCCAGTTGATGGGATTCTAGACATTTATCACCACACCTGGCTCAAAAATCTTTAAATAGCATGTTCTCACTGCTTCCAGGACGAAGTCCAAGGGGCCCTTTGTGACCCGCCTGACTTCCTTCTTCCCATCTCTGGCCTCGCCCAGTCGATTGTTTTGTTTCCAGAATGAAAACCTCAGATAACTTTATTGACTCTATTGAAGAAACTTTTCCCAATATAATGTCTTTACCTGAATAAATTCCACTCCATTTCAGCTTAGAATCTATTTTATTTTCCTTTGTGTGTATTTGTGTCTGAATATTCATGTGCATGTGGGTGTGTACTCATGTGGAGGCCAAAGGACAACTTCAGTTATTGTTCCCAGGAAATCTTTTTTCAAATTTTTTATTTACTTGAGAGAAAGAGGGATATATAGATAGAGAGAGCACAGGCCTCCAGCCACTACAAACGAACTCCAGGTGCATGCGCCACCTTGTGCATCTGGCTTATGTGGGTTCTGGGAAATCAAACTTGGGCCCTTGTTTGCAGGCAAGCGCCTTACCCGGTAAGCCATTTTTCCAGTCCCCGCCTAACTTTTTTTTGAAAGAGTCTCTCACTGGCTTGGAACTCTCCAAGTGGGACAGGCCAGCAAATCCCAGGGATCTGCATGTCTTCTCTCTGCCTCCCCAGTGCTGGGATTACAAGTGAGTGTCACCACACACCTTTTCTGCATACTTTCCGTGGACTGTACTTTTTTTTTTTTTTTTTTTTTTTTTTTTTGGTTTTGCGAGGTAGGGTCTCACTCTAGCTCAGGCTGACCTGGAATTCACTATGTAGTCTCAGGGTGGCCTTGAACTCACAGCAATCCTCCTACCTCTGGGATTAAAGGTGTGACCTACCACGCCCGGCTAAATATATTTTTTATTTATTGATTTGAGAGAGGTGTGGGGGGAGTGGGCATACCATGGCCTGTAGATGTTGCAAAGGAACTCCAGATGCATGTGCTATCTTAGGCATCTGGAGAATTGGACATGGGTCCTTTGGCTTTGTAGGCAAGTGCCTTCCGCTAAGCCATCTCTCCAAACCTGAACTTACATTTTCATGCTTCCAAGAACTTTACTATTTCCTCAGTCCTTGTGCATTTTTTTTTTTTTTTTGAGGCAGGGTCTCATTATAGCCAGGTTGACCTCAAATTTACCATGTAGTCTCAGGCTGGCTTTGAACTCAAAGCAATCCTCCTACCTTTGCCTCCCACATGCCATGTATGTATGTATGTATGTATGTATGTATGTATGTATGTATGTATATATTTGCATGTATGTGTGTTTGCATGCATGTTCACACTAGGGTCTCTTGCTGAGTTACATGGGTGCTCGGGACTTGAACCTGTAATGCCAGGGTTTGCAAGCCAGGACCTTTAACCACTAACCATTTCCTCAGCCCTGATTTTTTTTTCTTTTTGTAGATAGTCTCATGTGGCCATGGATGGCCTTGAACCATGTAGTTAAAAATGACCTTGACCTTCCGATCTCCTGCCTCTACTTCTTAAATTCTAGGAGTTATGTGGTGCAGAGGATCACATCCAAGGCCTCAGGTATGTTAGGTAAGTGCTCTACTAACTGAGCAACACTCCCAGTCCAGAACGTATTTTCTGTGAAAGGAAGGTTTTTCTGAGCTAGAAGTGGTGTCTATCAGTAGCATTGGAAATAAGAGAGAAGAGGAGGATCAGATCAGAAGTTCAAGGCCATCCTGGCCAGATAAGTTCTTGGTGAGTATGGACTAAACAGAGACTTGGTTACAGTTACAGAAATGCCCCCACACTTGACTATACTGTCCTCACTTCCTATGTGGACGACACAGGGATGGATGCAGAGGTGGTATTTTGCTCACAACGTTCATGAAATGCCTTTTCCTTTCCACCCCTCACCTCCTGCCCATTCACAAAGCAGTTCAAATGCCACGGTTTCTAAGAAGCCTGGGCCAATTTGGTGGGACAGCCCACCTCCTGCTGCATTCAGCACTCCTACTCAACCCAGCTGGTGTGCAGAGGCTGTAGGTGGGCTGTGCCTCTATCTTCTCAGCCTTTTCAGTAATTGGTTTATAAACCTCTGATTGGCCAATGGTTCATGTTTGTAATCCCAGCACTTCGGAAATTAAGGCAGGAAAAAGATCTGAGTTTCTTTGCTTATTTATTTGGGGGGGGGGAGGGGTTTGAATGGGTGTGCCAGGGCCTCCAACCGCTGCAAACAAACTCCAGATGCATGTGCCCCCTTGTGCATCTGGCTTACATGGGTTCTGCAGAATCGAACTGGGATCCTTTGGCTTTGCAGGCAAACGCCTTAACCACTAAGCCATCTTTCCAGCCCCCCCCCCCTTTTTTTTTTTTGAGACAAGGTCTCACATAGCCCTGGTTAGTCTCAGATGGCCTTGATCTTACTGCTACCATCTGCCAAGTGCTAGGAATATAAGCAGGTTTTTTTTTTTGTTGTTGTTGTTTCAAGGTAGGGTATCACTCTAGTCTAAGCTGACCTCAAATTCACTATGTACTTTCAGGGTGACCTCGAACTCACAGCAATTCTACCATCTCTGCCTCCTGAGTGCTGAGATTAAAAGTGTGCAGCACCATGCCTGGCCACAAGTGGTTTTTAACCCCTTTCAGGGACAGACTCCCAGGAACCCAGGCTGGGAAACCATGTAGAAAGAAGTCACTCTGCCATCTGCTGGCCTTCAGCAGAAGGGCCGGGATTTCTTTTGGCTTATTACTATTATAAGAGGCCACATTCCTCCTGCAGACACGGACTTGGGAAGGAACAGAAACTGAAGGGGAAAAACCCTTAGATCACATATCTTTTCTCTCTCATTTTGGGGGGTGATGGATCTTCTGCATTAGCTACAGAGACAAAGGGATAAGCAGAGGCTAAGAAAAGCCTTTTCTGTATGCCAACATTCCTGCTTCCTCTCCCAAAGTGAAGAGACCAGGAAACCAGCTGCATCCATCAGAGACCCTCGGGTTCCTTAGATACTCAGCTCCAGGGGGCTGAAGAGATGGCTTATGGGTTAGAGTCTCTTGCTTGCAAAGCCTGATGGGCTGGGTTTATACATCAAGCCCGATGCACAAAGTGGTGTCTGCACCTGGAGTTCATACACTGACAGGAGGCCCTGGGGTCTGTTTCTCTCCCTCTCTTACAACCTGGCTCCACACCAGATGTCCTCTGAATAGCACCTTCAGGAGTTTTCTTCACCCTCCCCAAACCCAAGAAAACACACCAACTGCTTCAGAGTATTTCTAGGTTCCATTTTTTATGTTTTTTTTTTTTTATTTCAAATAATGAAAAATATCCCCTGGGCTCTGTGGGGCTCCCCATACCCCGCCCCCACACTCACTGCCCTTCAAGTCACCTTAGCAAATCTGCTTCAAGGGTATCACTTTTTAAAAATAAAAATAAACACTTAACACTGACTTCTCTGCTCGCCCTGCAGAACCGGAGGAGCTATTCACCAGCCGTCTGTGAATCAGCAGTGACTCTTCCTGACACCACGTCTCTAGCTGATGCACCCAAACAATGCATTCCTCTTCAGATGAACTAGAGCTTCTATTATCAATCCCCAATTCCTCCCCTTATATCCATCCACATCAACCAAGTTAAGGAGGTAGACAGTCAGGATATATATATATATATATATTTAAAATCACTTTTAAATCCTAGTTGATTTCACCCCCAAGCCTTTCATCCCACCCTCTCAACCCTACCCATGGGATTTCATTGAAATTTCTCCCAACAGTTATTTGGAAAAGATAAAACGAAACAAACAAAAAAAGTTCAAGGTCTTGGTGCTCAACCCAAGGGGCTCCATGTGCTGGGACACCAACGGGCAGGGGTTTCTGCCTCTTTAGCCTGCACCCGAGCTACCGCCTGACCCTGACTGCAAACGCAGGGAGGGGCAGGAGCCAGCACAGGACCCACGAGGGCGGCGTCTCAGGATCTGGAGGAGCCCCAGGCAGCATCATTCAACTTGGCCACTGTGGATGAACACAAAAGGAAAAAACAAACAAATAAAAACAAAACAAAATAGTCAACTAATAGGGGAAAAAACCCTTGCTTTCAGTCCTGGTATCTACCCCACACAATCACCTCGAGGCTCCCTGGCACATGCTTCAATGGTGTCCATAAAGGAGGTCACCGCTTTCCTAGCCAAAAACAGGTATGTTTCTTGTCTTTTTGATATCCTCACGGAAAACAAGAGAGAAACAATTCTTTAGACACCAAGTAACTGGAGGTTTCCCCGGGGTAAGATGCTGTCCTCAGGCAGGTCAGGGCAGTACAACAGCCACTGGCAGCTGTGGGGTGGTGACTGTGCAGAGGTCAAGGTCAGACCACACACTTGCTTGGAGGGGGATTTCATAATCTGGATTTCCAGTGCCTTTGACTTTTGAAATGACCCTTCCTTGCTAAGAAAGCTATGTACGTCACATGGGAGCAGATGAAATACAGAATATAGCGTGTTTCCTTTTCTTAGTCGTCCAACTAACAGTTTGCCTGCTTTCCTTATTCCTCCAACCTCTCCATTTTGTACGTGTGTGTATTTTTAAGGTACTGGGGACTGAACCTAAGGCTCTGAGCATGCCATGCAAGCACTCTACCACTGAGCTATATTCCCCAGCCTTATTTATGTATGAGACAGGCTCTCACTAAGTTCCAGACTGGTCTTGAACTTGCAATTGTTTTCAGGACCTGGGATTACAGACTGGCTTGAGTTCTCTATTCCTTCTATTCCTTCCTAAAAACCAGATTTATTATGAACATCAGTGTTGAGGACTCAAATTGACCAATAGAGAAGGCAGCTCAGACAGAAAAGAAAAAAGTACAGAATTCGAGAAGATCGGAGATGAAGAAAACGTACAAAATTATATATATATTTATATATATAATAACATGACATATCTATGTACAACATGGTTGGGACAGTTGAGGAAACTATACAACGATGTTCAGCATTTTCCCCTTCCCACATGGACTTTAGATTAAGGATGACAGCATGAGAAAATGGAGCAAGAAACACAAAAAATATATACAATTACAAATGACAGTCAAGGAGCGTGGGGACCAGGGATCCGCTCTCTCCATTCCTTTCTCACCAACCTTTTCCTACCCAATGTGAAGATGACACACACAAAACTACGTGACCAGTCAGGAGGGAAGTATATACACACCTCTTCCTCCACATCCCATCAGCACGCTCCCCAGCCATTCTCAAGAGCACATCAGAACTCGTGGGATGAGAGGGCAAGAGAGGATGACAACAGCTGTGCTCTTCATCAGTCAGTGCTCACTCTGGCCCTCTGTCCTGACTAGCAGGTGACATTCAGGAAGATTCAGGATAACTGGTGAGAACTCGATTAAAGATGCTGGTCACCACGTCCCTTTTCTTCCCTTGCTCCTGAATTAGCACTAATGCTTCCTTATCACACAAAGCTGGGGAGTGAGCTCTAGCAGGGCAGATTCTGATCTTCCTTCCCTACACTTTCCCCAGCTTCCACCATTGTGAGTCATCGCCTGAGAACCTGCAGCTCCAGCTTCACAGCAGCACTAAGCTCTAGGGGTCAGCTCGGTGCCTGCCTCCCCTCTCTGCTGCGCTCTCACCACACACCTGGCTCCCACGACACCTAAAGCACATGTCTCCACATGGGCATGACTGAGCATGTTTCCTCAGGCCATCAGCTCTGCTGCCAGAGGAGCTTTTTAGCAGCTAGGGTCCAGATGTAGACCCCAAGCCGTAGGCAGAGCTTCTTCAGGTTTCCCCTTAACCCTCAAGCCCATGCTATCTATAGGTTCTGTTGCTTGAATTTACAGCCTTCAAATCTCAACACATTCTCTCTCCTCATGTGCCCCCCGCCGAACTTTCCTAGTGGAAGCTCAGTCACGGGCCTTCCTCACTTTTGGTTATGATGAACAGCAGTTATGGCAGGTATAGGATTTTAGAATGAGAATTGATCTTAAACATATTTCATTCTATTTTACAGATGAGTAAACAGAAATCCAGAGACTAAATAACCAAACCAAGGTTTTATATCGGTACTGCTAAGACTGAGTGGAAACAGAACCCATACATATCCACTACCCCACGATACTTTCAAAAGCAACAAGCTGCAAGAGATACGCAGTGCCCAAGTTTCCAAGAACAATGGTCATCAATCGTTGCAGCACTTGAGAACCAGAGCAAGGGTACGAGGTACTAGGTGAAGGAACTTGGGTAGGCACTGCAGTTTTAGGCAAGCACATCGCTTTTTCTTTTTGAGGGTTCTCTAAACCTGCCATAATGGAAACATGAAGCGTAGCAGCCTAAGGGACAAACACTTAGAAGCACAGAAAACATGTCTCTTTCAGTCTACCTTTCCCAGTGAAGAGGGAGGTTAGCCTTGGGAGATTAATGCCACACCATTCCAAGGCTCAGCCTAGCCAGTTTTGGGACATTTTCTTTCAAAAGGAGACATCGCATCTCACGTGTTCCTCACAAAAGATAAAGTTTGCAGCATTATCCAATCCTTATCTTTTCTATTTCTGGGTCCCTCTCTGGGCTACAGTGAGCATGTACAAGTCTCAACCAAAGAAAAGAACTCAGAGCCCTTCTTCAACCTACACGAACATCTCAGCAGCCCCGGGCAACATGTTTTTCCTGGCTAACAAGCTGAGCTCTGAGTAGGTGCCCATTCCCTGCCTACAATATAGAAAAGTCCAGTGGGTGAGGAAGGGGAGGAGACAGGGGGGTAAGGTTACCCCGCAAGCTTGCTGGTGACGAGTGAGGACTTTCTCTGGGGTAGATCCTGTGGAGTGGGGATGTGGTCACCAGTCACCAGGTTCTTGTCTGGTCCTGCACTTGGCAGCTGCTTGTTCTTCATCTTGGCTTTGGCCATGTTGTAGTCTCCTGAGTCAAAGTACTTTTGCTAAGAGGCAAGAGGGAGGTTTAGTGAGTATGCAGTGCTGGTGATCTCTGAAAGCAAGACACTCACGTCTGACATCAGCTAGAAGTCCTCATCCACACTCACATCTATCTTCCCTCCCTCCCTCCCTCTCTTTCTTCTTTCTTTCCTTTCTTTCTTTCTTTCTTTCTTTCTTTCCTTTCTTTCTTTCCCCTCCCTCCCCTCCCCTTCCTTCCTTCCTTTCTTTTCCTTTCTTTCTTTCTTTCTTTCTTTCTTTCTTTCTTTCTTTCTTTCTTTCTTTCTTTCTAGGTTTTTCAAGGTACGGTCTCGCTCTAGCCCAGGCCTGGAATTCACTCTGTAGTCTCAGGGTGGCCTCGAACTTATGGTGATCTTCCTACCTCTGCTTCCCGAGTGCTGGGATTCAAGGCGTGCGCACCACGCCGGCCACACTCACACCTTTCACAGTTACATGCACTTTTCGTCTTCTCCCAGTGACTTTTTCAGGTATATAAGCAGTTTCCCAGAAAAAGTATGTATTTCCAAGTTTACAGGACAGCCCCTACATCCTTTGTATCTCACTTCAACCAGGCTTACTTACTTCATACAGGCTTACTAAAGAAAAAAGGAAGTTTGATGCTGGGGAAACAAATGAATAAGATTCATAATTTTCTTTCTCTCAAGGTTGAGTCTCACTATAGCCCAGGCTGACCTGGAACTTACTCTGTAGTCCCAGGCTGGCCTTGAACTCACAGCAATCCTCCTATCTCTGCCTCCCAAGTGCTGTGATTAAAGGTGTGTACCACCACACCAAGCTAAGATTCATATACTTTTATTTATTTATACGGCTATTCTGAGACTAATCCCAGAATTAGCCTATCAACCTGAAACCAACAACCTCAAAATGAAAATTCTTCTCTCAGGCCAGGACTAGAAACTGGGCTTGTTCATAAGGATAATGTGCATTCCCTGACTCCCACCACGCCCACACATGTTCCATGGCTGTGACAAGCTGCCCACGCCTAGCTTGCCACTGGTGAGGTAAACTGCAAATCAGCGTCACACATTATCATCTGTGACTAAGGCTGAGTGACTATGACTCTCCACAGGGATCTGTCTCACTCACGAGGAACACACTCCATCCAGTTCAACCCTGGCAGTGTCTCTGTCAGCTTCAAGTCAAGACAGAGCTGATAAGGAGGGAGATGGCCACGAATATGAACTTTCCATTGGTGGAAAGACCATTCTGGCTTTCTTGTTTTTCAGGCAGGGTCTAACTCTAGCCCAGGCTGACCTTGACTTCATAGCAATCCCCCATCTGAGCCTCCCTAGTGCTGGAATTATAGGTATGAACCACAATATCCAGTTTTTTTTTTTTTGGTGGTGACCCATGCTAGAAAGTGCTTTGCAATGAAGCTACATCCCCAGCACAGGAAGAACACTGGAGATAGAAAAAAATCCCCCCCCTTTTTTTTTTTTTTTTTTTTTTTTTTTGCTCTCTCTCTTTTTTTTTTTTTTTTTTTTTTGAGGTAGGGTTTCACTGTAGCTCAGGCTGACCTGGAATTCACTATATATTCTCAGGGTGGCCTTGAACTCATGGGGATCTTCCTACCTCTACCTCCCAAGTGCTGGGATTAAAGGCATGTGCCACCATGCCCGGCTCTCTTTTTTTGCTCTTTTGAGAATGTCTCACTCTGTAATCCAGGCTATCCTTTACCTATTGATGATCCTCCTGCCTCAAATTGTCAAGTGTTGGTATTAACAAGTGTGAGCCATCCCCACCCAGGTGAAATATGTCCTTTAAGGAGTATGGTTGATATCTGGTGCTAGAAATCTGTTCAAGATGAAGATTTCTGAATCTTTTACTGAAATGACACATCCCAAAATTTGTCTCTAATCCTTAACAAGTACACACAGTCATAACTCAGACAGGCAGTGCCTGGGGGCAGACTGCATTTCTAGTCTTCAGTATCCTCCCTTCATCTCCTGTTAGACTGCACATTCAAATGCCTCTACACTGCCTACATTCCTACAAGGGAACTAATTTATCAGGGACTTTACAAGAAACTCTTTACCTCTTTTTCAAGTTACTAATTCTTATCTACTATTGCCTATTAAGATCTCCACAAAAGCATGCACTAGAGCCGCTACATACTTCACTCACAGAGCCCTGTGGCTGCACAGTAGCGGGTAAGAGACTGCCCGTACCCCTTTCTGGAGCCTCTTCATGAGGAAGTCGGAGCCTCCGGGCTTCTGTCCTAGGCTTGGATATTTGGCCTTTAGCTTTGCCTCCTCAGCTCTCTCAGGGAGAATGCCTTCTTTCTCCTGCGTGTCCTAAGGAAAATAATTAAGCCAAAGAAAATTAAAGACGGAGAAACAACTGCTTCTAATATCTGATAACCCTTATATTATCAACTTTTCTAGAGATCCACCCACTTGTGAACATGCTACCTCACTCAGATCTTAAAGCTAGACCTTTGTTCACATCCCTGAAACACAAGATGACTGTATTATGAGAAGAAAAAGACAAGCTGCTTCTCACACCATGCCCAAGAGGCCACCTCAGTGACTTGAGAGTACTGAGTTAAAGCTAACATCCACACACACACAGCTTAATCACAGAATGGCACAGCTCACTCAGCACAGATGGTAGGAAGACAACGAGAAGCAAGGACTGGGAGGGCTTCTGGTGATACATGAGAAACAGGGAGAGGGGACTGCAGAGATGGCTCAGTGGTTAAGGTGCTTGCTTGCAAAGCCTAATGACCCAGGTTTGATTGGCCAGTACCTATGTAAAGCCAGATTTACAAAGTGGCACATGCATCTGGAGTTCGCTTGCCATGGCTGGAGGGCCTGCATGCCCACTCTCCCACTACCCCCCTTGTAAATAAATAAATATATTTAAAAAAAAAAAAAGATAAACAGGAGGGTTCTCATCTCAGCTGTCCTGCAGGTCAAAGAGCTAAGTCTTTGGGCGTGTTCTTTAATTCACACTTTAAGTAAGCCTCTCTGTGAGGCCCACTCCAAAGATCCTGAGTAAAGGCAACATTCCCACGAATGTAGTGCCAGGAAGGTGACAGGTAAACACAGGATGGGTCAACCAGAATTACTTCAAAAAGGCTTCCTAAAGGAGCAAACAAGTTTTTAATTAATTACTTATTTACTTGAGACAGAGAAAGAGGGAGAGAGAGAGAGAGAGAGAGAGAATGTGCGCACCAGGGTCTCTTACCCACTCCAAACTCCAGATGTATGTGTCACTTTGTGTATTTGGTTTACGTGGGTACTGGAAAAGCGAACCTGGGTTGTTAAGCTTTGCAGGCAAGCACCTAAACCACTGAGCCATCTCTCTAGCCCCATGACATGTTTTAACATTGAGAATATTAAGCAACAGTAGCTTAGCACTCGGGAGGCAGAGGTAGCAGGATTGCCGTGAGTTTGAGGCCAGCCTGAGACTACAGAGTGAATTCTAGGACAGCCTGGGCTAGAGAGACACTCTACCTCAAAACACCAAAACCAGCAGGGTGTGGTGGTGCACGCCTTTAATACCAGCACTTGGGAGGCAGAGGTGGGGAGGCAGAGGTGGGGAGGCAGAGGTAGGAGGACTGCTGTCAGTTCGAGGCCAGCCTGAGACTACATAGTGAACTCCAGGTCAGCCTGGGCTAGAACGAGACTCTACCTCGGGGAAAAAAAACAAAAACAAACAAACAAAAAAACAGTGGTTTCACAATTAGTTTTCATCCCCAAAAAAATGAGCATTGACCCTAAGTGGGGAAATGCCAAGAGTTCAAATGGCGTGCAGGGCTCTCAGGGATATCTCTTGCCTTTATGGGCCTTGCTGCTTTTTATTTATTAATTGACCAATTTACTACTTTTTGTTTGTTTTTCAAGGTAGGGTCTTGCTCTAGTCCAAGCTGACCTGGAATTCACTATGTAGTCTCAGGGTGGTCTTGAATTCACGTTGCTCCTCCTACCTCTGTCTCCTGAGTCCTGGGATTAAACCATGCCAGGTTGGTGACTTTCTTTTTTAAAGGACCAGAAATCAATGGGTGGCTCTTTTTAGTGGATTCTTCCTTTGATAATCAGGTACAAGCTGGAGAAATGGCTCAGCAGTTAAAGACACTTGCTTACAAAGCCTAACAGTCTATATATAAAAAACGATCTA
This sequence comes from Orientallactaga sibirica, assembly GCA_036365145.1. Classification (NCBI taxonomy): domain Eukaryota; kingdom Metazoa; phylum Chordata; class Mammalia; order Rodentia; family Dipodidae; genus Orientallactaga; species Orientallactaga sibirica. The sequence continues at coordinate 23,509,948 of JAEOAD010000025.1, forward strand.
AATATAGATATATATATCTCCATCCATCCAGTATGGGAGTTTATGTCCTCAATCCCAGTACTCAGGAAGCAGAGAGGTAGGAGGATCGCCGTGAGTTCAAGGCCAGACTGAAACTACAGGTCAGTCTGGACTACAGTGAGACCCTACCTTGAAAAATCAAAAGGAAAGACAGAAAAAAAAAAAAAAGAAAATCAGGAACCTCGGTGTAAGACTAACAAGAGACCAGTGTTAAATAAGTCAGTAACAGAGTCCAAGAAGGGAGTGCAGTGGATATGGCGTCAGTTTCCATCACAGAATGGCAGATGGGCTAAATTCCAGTGCCTTGGAAGTGGGGGTGGGGAGGGTGGTGATGTCTCCCAACGACTCTGTGGTCTGCCTTTTCAAAGCCACACCTCCAGTGCTGTATTGGAACTCTAGTGCTCTTCCATCTGCTTGGGCCTCACAGAAGGTGAACAAGAAATCCCCCAAGAGCTGCCACCTTCCCCCGCCCCGCCCCTTTGGATTTTCGAGACAGGGTCTGGCTCTATCCCAGGCTGACCTGGAATTCACTGTAGTCTCAGGGGTGGTCTCGAACTCCCGGCGATCCCCCTACTTCTGCCTCCCAAGTGCTGGGACTAAAGGCCTGCGCCACCACGCCCGGTTAGAGTTGCCACCTTTAATTTAACTAGCCTTGGTAACACCCTCCCCTCCCCCAAAGCTGGTCCTTTTTAAACGTCTCTATCTCGTCTTCACCTTTCTGTAGGTGAGGATTCAATCGGGCCTGGTTGCTGGATCACTTGCCCAGACCAACAGAAAACAGCACATCCACAAGTCCAGGACCACCCAAGCCAGCCCCCTTTCATTCACCAGGTTCAGGTCTTTCCAAACACCCGCCCACGCCCAAGATTGACCAATGACAGTACAGCTTCCACGCCTTGAGCTGTCGGCCTATAGGCCAATCAGGAAGGGCGTCCCGCAGACTGACAACCGGACCAACCAAGCGGCGCCCGAGCACCGGGCCGCGTCGAAGCGCAGCCAGCGCGACCAGACAGAGTGGCCAACCCGTGCAGAGCCCGAGGCCACGGCGACCAATCAGCTGGCGGGAAGCCGTCTCCCGCCCCCCCACACCGCGGTCGCCCCTGCCCGCCCGCACCCCCCTCCATTTCACCTGCTTCTCCTCGCCAGTCTCCTCCGCAGGGTTCTCCTCTTCTTGTTTCTGGGACATGGCAGGACCGGGACCTTAGAGTCTTTTGGGGGGGACCCGGAAAGTCAACTGGAGAAGGGAAGGGGGAGGGGAAACGGGGGGACAACCTGAGCAGCTGCTTCGCCTCCTGTCACTATGGTTGCTCCAGTCAAAATGGCGGCCCTGGCCCGTGACGTCAACACCGCCCCTTCCCAGAGGAGCCAATGAGAGCGAGATGGACAAGGGCAATGATGTAACGGCCAACCAATAACCGTTGGGCAAAGGCGGGTTCCAAAGCGGCGACGGGCAAGCTGGGAGACCAACCGGGAAAGAGAACGAACCTCGAGGACCAATGGGAAGCCTGCAGGGGACTCTTTGGGGGCGGGGATTATACTTTTTTTTTTTTTTTTTTTGGTTGCTTGGGTGGGCTGAGATTTCCTTTGGCTCAGAGCGTCAAACTTGAGACCCTAGATGTAAACCTTTTTATTCTCTAGTGGAGAGGATGAAGCCTCGAGCGAGTTAGTTAGAAATAAAGTGGGTAGGTCAACGTGACTTGAAAGTGATGTGTCAGGGGATGGCCTGGAGAGATGGAGTCCCTACATAGGTGTTTACGTTCCGTACTTTCACCTTACTCACGGCTCTGTAGGAGTCATGTTATGGATCCCGAATTCCTTAGACCTGGGAGCACAGTTCTGGGCCTAAGGAAAACATTTTAGCAAATACAGTTAATACTACTTGATGCAAAACAGAGTTATAGGTTGTTCAGTTGTGGTTCCTGGCCTGCGTGGCAACTCCTGCCTGTAATCCCAGAAATCAGAAGCAGAGATCTTGGTGAGTTTGAGGACAGATTAGGCTATACCAGGGAGATATTCTCTCTTCTGAGATGGTCGTGGTGCATAGCCTAGGCTGGCCTATAAACTCCAGAATCTTCAGCCTCTATTTTCCAAAGAAAGGCGGGTGCATACCTGACTTCAAGTTTTGTTTGTTTTTCTGAGGCAAGGTCTTACTCAGCCCAGGATAACCTGGAACTCACTCTTTAGCACAGCCTCTAGTGTTTTCTAGTGTGGTGAGAAATGAGATAATAGACGCATAGTACCTCACAGTAAAAGTGCTCGATAAATGACAGTCTAATATTCCCAAATTTTTTGAGGGAGGGGAGGTTTCGAGGTAGGGTTTCACTCTAGCCCAGGCTGACCTGGAATTCACTATGTAGTCTCAGGGTGGCCTCGAACTCTCAGCGATCCTCCTACCTCTGCCTCCCGAGTGCTGGGATTAAAGGCATGCAGCACCACACCTGGCCAATTATATTTTTATATGTTAACTGTTATAGCTGGTTCATTGGTTATTAGATACATTAGTTTCAGTCTCAGTTAAACTCAGGTGTAATTTGCAAGTAGGCATTGGTAGGACAGATCTTACTCTCTTCATGGTCTGAGACCCTATTCACATGTTAGCTGGTGCTCAGGTCAGCACTATTGTGCCCTGTTTCCCAACTTACACATGTCACAATTAATGAAGTTAGAAAACTGCAGAAAGGGCTGGAGAGATGGCTTAGCAGTTAAAGCACTTGCCTGTGAAGCCCAAGGACCCATGTTCCACTCTCCAGATCCCATATAAGCCAGATGCACAAAGGTGAGGCAAGTGCAAGGTTGCACATGTCCACTAGGTGGAGAAAGCATGTGGAGTTCAACTGTAGTGGCACACCAATCTCTCTTTCTTAAAAAAAAACAAAAACAAAACAACAACAAAAAACTCTACTCCCATACAACTCTATCGCTTAAAAATAGAGAAAACTGCAGAAACCAGAGACATAATTATTGATCTTTATTGTAAAGAAACATGAAGGCTATATACAACATTAATGAGAGTGTTGGCAGTGAAGGTCACACACATTCAAACTGAAGAGAGCCTCATCTATAGACACATACTATAAAAATAAACATCAAGAGTTGCAAGAAAGAACTCAATTTCTTTCCCTCAATTGAGCTGAAACTTTCCACAGGAAAACCTGGTTTCAATTCGTGCCGAATTGTTCAAGTGGGAAGAAAAGCTCAGCCAGGCACAGATACACATGGACTGGCTCTTGTACTCCTAGAAAGCCAGTCAAAAGTTCTACTTAATTTCTCAGAATCTGTTTCACATTACAATTATATCTCTTTCCATCAAAGAGATACCTAAAGTGAAAATAAAAACAACAACAAAAAAAATGAGTTGGAAAAGTTTTGAGGGGCTAGGTAGGTGGGGGAACAGATGTAATTCTAATCATTTAACTACTTCTGATCAGAATATTTAATATCAGGTCTGGGCCATCTGTATTAGATGTTTGATGGCTTGTTTCCCTGCAGTGCACAACAAGCAAGCCCCAAAGAAAGTACAACAAATGCTTGATGTTAACACAAGCAAGTACCTGCCCTCTTCATACCCTCTAGCCCTAGACTCTATATTAGGTTCTTGTGCTGATATAACTAAACATGATACTTTCTCTTCACTCTCACTACTGTAGTAAAAATGTTTTAAGAGATTTGGTCAGAATAACTGTTTTGAAACAAGACATAATTAATTAAGAGGGTATTTGTAGATTATAAGCAAAATAACTTCCAGAGCCTTTAAATATCAAAAGAATTTATTATGCACAAATTAAAAAATAGTGAACAGGAAGATGTGGAGTTTGGTTATATTGTCTGGACCAAGGTCCTGTTATTCAGTGTACAGAATACTTACCATTCCCTCTATTTAATCAGAACAGAGACATTTAATATGGTCTGTAGCAAACAGGACAGTCATATACTAAAGGATGGACATTTTTCTGTTCTTTCTCTATTTGAATTCCTGAATCCTCCTGTCCCCACACCCCACTGTTGGGATAATAGATGTGTGACATTACAACGAGCTTAAAGGATAGAAATTCTCCTGTCACCTCCCTTTCTTACAAATTCTAGTGGTGACTGAATGAAGGAGGTGATTGAGCATATGTTTTTTTAAGGTTCTTTTCGAGGTAGAATCTTTCTTACTCTAGCTCATGCTAATCTGAAATTCACTATGTAGTCCGAGGCTGGCCATGAACTCACGGCAGTATTCCTATCTCTGCCTCCCAACTGCTGGGATTAAAGGTGTGCCCCACTAAGCCTGGTGAAACAAATGAATTAAAAAAAATTTATAGCCGGGTGTGGTGGCACATGTATTTAATCCCAGCACTTGGGAGGCAGAGATAGGATTGCTGTGAGTTCGAGGCCATCCTGAGACTACCTGGGCCAGAGTGAGACCCTACCTTGAAAAATAAAAATTAATTTACTTGTGCACATGCCACAACCTCTTGCCACTGAAAATGAAAGCCATATAGCTTGGGAATTGGACCCAGGCCAGCAAGCCCTGTAAGCAAGTGCTTTTAACCTCTCAGCCATCTCCTCTGCCCCTTCATTATTTTTTTAATTTGTGGCTTTAGGACTATGGGATCCAGGTAATCAAACCCAGGACATTTCATTAGGTTAGAAAAAGAAAGATGAAAAAAGAACCACTGGCAGGATATACAATCCTACAAACTGCTCCAAACATTACTTGTTTCCACTGCCCTTCATTCAAAATCACAATTATTTCCATAAACTACATAATCATTTAACAGAGTCTGAGAGACAAAGGTTGAAAAAACATGTAAATAAGGTAGAAAACAAACAAAAATTTAATAAATGGTTTATTTCTTCATCTCATTCACATTCTTTCTGGAGTACTCTAAACTCCATTTAGATACTTCTACTTATTGAAAAGCACATTAGATGAAACTAAACCCAGAAGTGGAAGCTGTTTATTGGATGTGTATGGAGTAGAAGTACAGGGAAAAATCAAGTTAGTTTAGAAAGGTCAAGGTCTATGGAGAAGCCCAGAAGTTCCCAAGTCATCCAAGTCATGAGTCTGATTCAAGAGATGGAAAAAAAAAAAGAAAGAAAAGGAAAGAAATTAGCCAGGCATGGTGGCACACACGTTTGATCCCAGCACGGCAGAGGTAGGAGGATTGTCATGAGTTCAAGGCCACTCTGAGACTACAGAGTGACTTCCAGGTCAACCTGGGCTAGAGTGAAACCCTACCTTGAGAAAAACAAACAACAACAACAACAACAAAACAAAAACAAAAACAAAAAAAAAAAAAAAAAAGAAGAAGAAGAAAAAGGAAAAGAAAAACAGATGAAAATGTCTCAGTGATGGGGTCTCTGACAGTCACCAGTCATTCGGCAGCAGGACAAAAGGGGAAACCCACCTGCTGGCTTTAGGATTTATTGAAGGCTGCTAGGACAGCCCAGATCATCTCTATGGCATTGTGTTTTGCGCCCTCCATTTCAGGGTCCAATTCTACTAGGTCCTTGGTTCGATTCATTGCCACATCATACTTGTCATCTGTCAGAGAGGAGAAGACATTCTCTAGCACATCGGATGAATGGGCTAGGACCAGGAGTGCTAGAGTTCGCTTGTCCATACGCTGAGGGTCATTTACCCACCGTTCTAGCACACTATCTTGAAGTTTTTTCACAAGTCGCTGTTTCTCTGTTGTATTTGTCACTGGATGAGTGGTCATGTCAAATAGCAGGAAATTTTGCTTCTCAGTGGTTAGAATACCCTTCTCTACTAGATTCTTTGCAATTCGTTCTCGCACATTTCTCAGCTGGTACTGTAATTTGAAGGGGTTCCAGGTTTCACCTATTGGGGGAAAATGACATGATGAGTAGACAAGACAACAAAATGAAACTTTGGCTAAAAATTAAAAAGCATAATCTCCCTTCAAAGATAAATGATGTCAGTTAATTCATCAATTCATTTAATGCTTTTTTTTTTCAAGGTAGGGTCTCACTCTAGCTCAGGCTGGCCTGGAATTAGTCTGAGGGTGGCCTTGAACTCATGGTGATCCTCCTACCTCTGCCTCCCAAGTGCTGGGAGTAAAGGCATTCATCACAACGCCCGGCTCCTTGTTATTATTATTATTTTTTTGGTTTGCTTGTTTCCAGGTAGTATCTCACACTAGTCCAGGCTGACCTAGTATTCACTCTGTAGTCCCAGACTGACCTCAAACTCACAGCATTCCTCTTACTTCTTCCAAGTGCTGGGACCAAAGGCATGCACTACCATGTCAGGCCTAATCCCCTGTTCTTCATACTCCTATTTTGATTCCAAACAAACACACACACACACACTTGCCAGGAGTGTCAGTACTAGGTTGGCAGAGGTTGGAGGATTGCTGTGAGTTCAAGGCCAGCCTAGGGCTACAGAGTGAGTTCCAGGTTAGCACAGGTTAAAGTGAGACCCTACCTCAGAAAGAGAGAGAGAGGGAGAGAAGGTGGGGCTGTGGAGAAGCTCAGTAGTTAAAGGTACTTGCTTGCAAAGCCAAAGGACCCAGGTTCAATTCCCCAGTACCCATGTCAAGCCAGATGCCAAAGTGGCATGTATCTGGAGATTGCTACAGTGCCAAGAGGCTTTGGCACACTCATATTCTCTCAAGTAAAAAAGCCAAAAGAAAAATCCCCCAAACAACAAAACAATAGTGATATCAATAGTTTTCAAAATATCTAAAAAATTCAATATAGGGCTGGAGAGATGGCTTAGTGGTTAAGGCGCATGCCTGTGGGAAGCCTAAGGACCCAGGTTTGATCTCCAGGTAAGACAGATGCACATGATGGTGTACGCATCTGGAGTTCATTTGCAGTGGTTAGAGGCCCTGGCGCACCCATTCTTTCTTTCTCTCTCTCCCTCTGTCTGTCTCATAAATAAACAAGTACATAAAATAAATCTTTAAAACATTCAATACAGTTTCCATTAAATTCTAACAAACTTTGTCAGAATGGCAGTCTTGAAATTCATACAGAATTGCAAAGGTCCCAAAATAACAAAAAAGTTGTATTATTATAGAACTAGACAAAAAAATTTTTTTCAAAGTAGGGTTTCACTCTAGCCCAGGCTGACCTGGAATTCACTATGCAGTCTCAGGGTGGCCTTGAACTCATAGCGATCCTCCTACCCCTACCTCCCGAGTGCTGGGATTAAAGACGTCCGCCACTATGCCCGGCTCAACAAAATTTATAAATTTATTTTAATTAATTAATTTATTTGCAATTAGAGAAAGATAGAGGAGATAGACACAGAGAGAGAATGGGAGCATCAGGGATTCTAGCCACTGCAAATGAACTCCAGATGCATGTGCCCCCTTGTGCATCTGGCTTACGTGGTTACTGGGGAATTGAACCCTGGGTCCTTTGGCTTTGCAGGCAAATGCCTTAACCGCTAAGCCATCTCTCCAGCCCAACAAAATTTATATATTTATTTATTTATTTATTTATTTATTTATTTAATGGGTTTCCTCTGTTCCAGGCTGAGCCACTATGTAGTCTCAGGGTGGCCTGAACTCTCGGCGATCCTCCTACCTCTGCCTAATGGGATAGCGTGCGCCACCAGGCCAAAATTTATATATAAAAATGATTCCTGAGCCAGGAGTGGTGGCGCACGCCTTTAATCCTAGCACTCGGGAGTTCAAGGCCAGTTCTGCCACCCTGAGACTATATAGTTAATTCCAGGTCAGCCTGGGCCAGAGTGAGACCCTACCTCAAAAAAACAACAACAACAAAAAACAACAACAACAACAAAAGTCCTGGACTAGAGTGATACCCTACCTCGAAAAAAAAAAAAAAAAAAAAAAAAAAAAAAAAGACACCAGCCTTAGAGTGAGTACAAATAATACTTATAAACATGAAAGTGGTTATGTGTGATGTTATACTTGTTAAAAAAAAAAGTATAGGGCTGGAGAGATGGCTTAGTGGTCATTTGCCTGCAAAGCCAAAGGACTCAGGTTTGATTCCCCAGTACCCACATAAGCCAGATGCACAAGATGGTGAAGGCATCTGGAGTTTGTTTGCACTGGCTGGAGGCCCTGGTGTGCCTATTCTCTTTCTCTGATTCTCTCTCTCTTTCTCTCAAATAAATAAATAAAATATTTTACAAAACTCTCTGTTTGAAAAAAAAAATGTATATATAGGAACTGGAGAGATGCCTTAGTGGTTAAGACACTTGCCTGTGAAGCCTAAGGACCAAGGTTCTATTCCCCAGTATCCATGTAAACCAGATGCACAAGGCAGCGCATACATCTGGAGTTCATTTGCAGTGGCTGGAGGCCCTGGTGCACCCATTCACTCTCTATATTGACCTCTCTCTCACTCTCAAGTAAGTAAGTAAATAAATAAAAAAATTTTTAAAGCATAAATATACATACATGTACATAAATATATTTTGAATTGTTGAAAAGAGTATTCTATATTTCTCATAATTTTCTGTAAGTATTAAATATATTACTATTAATTTTTCTATGTTCTGTTTTGTAGCCTTAAGAAGTATTTCAAGCAGGCTGTGATTAATCTCAGCACTTGGGAAGCAGAGGTAGGAGAATCACTGTTTGAAGCCAGCCTGGGACTACCAAGTGAGTTTCAGTTCAGCCTGGGCTAGAGTGAGACCTTACCTCAAAAAAATCCTAAATAGAGCCAGGCATGGTGGTGCACACCTTTAATCCCAGCACTGGGGAGGCAGAGGTAGGAGGATTGCCAACAGTTCGAGGCCACCCTGAGATTACATAGTGAATTCTAGGTCAGCCTGAGGGAGAGTGAGACCCTACCTCAAAAACAAACAAACAAAAAAGCCTAAATAGGCTGGGCGTTTAATCCCAGCATTCAGGAGGCAGAAATAGGAGGATCGCCATGAGTTCAAGGCCACCCTGAGACTACATAGTGAAATCCAGGTCAGCTGAGCTAGAGCGAGACCTTACCTTGAAAAACAAACAAACAAACAAACAAACAAACAAACAAACAAACAAACAAACAAAGCCTAAATAAGTAACGGTGATTGCTTACAAAACCTGCCAGTACAGTTACATTTCTTGGTACCCACCGAAAAGCCAGATATACAGAGTGGTGCATGCATCTGGAGTTTGCTTGCAGTGGCAAGTGGCCCTGGTATACTCATTCTCTCTCTCTCAAATATATATATATGAAAAGCTTTAAGGGATGGATGAGGAAAAGGGTAAGCTTTGGAAAAATTTTAGATATTGATTTATTATAGGTATCTTATCCAGCAGGCTGATTTTTTATTTATTTTTTTACTTCTTTCCCCAACCTTATAGGTAGGATACACAAGTATGAAATTTGTCCAGTCATTTTACCAGTGAGTAGCTCTATCCAGGTTTGGACAGTTTCTGTTGGTTCAGTTGCTTTGATATGCTTGAGAGTTTCATCCAGTAAGACATCACCTGTTGGGCTGTCTGACTTTAGCAGTACCTTGGAAGAGAGAAACAAAGGACCTTGCTATACTCAAAGTAATTCAACATACACATATACTTTACTTATTAGGAGTTGCAGGAAATCTAAAGAGATATACTGTCTCTGTTCTGAAGAAATATAGCTAGGCATGGTGGCACACGTGCCACATGCCTTTAGTCCCAGTACTGGAGGCCAAGGTAGGAAGATTGCTGTGAGTTCAGGGCCAACATAGTGAATTCTAGGTCAGCCTGGGCTAGAGTGAGATTCTAATTCCTACCCCAGTACAGTTACATTTCTTGGTACCCACCGAAAAGCCAGATATACAGAGTGGTGCATGCATCTGGAGTTTGCTTGCAGTGGCAAGTGGCCCTGGTATACTCATTCTCTCTCTCTCAAATATATATATATGAAAAGCTTTAAGGGATGGATGAGGAAAAGGGTAAGCTTTGGAAAAATTTTAGATATTGATTTATTATAGGTATCTTATCCAGCAGGCTGATTTTTATTTATTTTTTACTTCTTTCCCCAACCTTATAGGTAGGATACACAAGTATGAAATTTGTCCAGTCATTTTACCAGTGAGTAGCTCTATCCAGGTTTGGACAGTTTCTGTTGGTTCAGTTGCTTTGATATGCTTGAGAGTTTCATCCAGTAAGACATCACCTGTTGGGCTGTCTGACTTTAGCAGTACCTTGGAAGAGAGAAACAAAGGACCTTGCTATACTCAAAGTAATTCAACATACACATATACTTTACTTATTAGGAGTTGCAGGAAATCTAAAGAGATATACTGTCTCTGTTCTGAAGAAATATAGCTAGGCATGGTGGCACACGTGCCACATGCCTTTAATCCCAGTACTCGGGAGGCCAAGGTAGGAAGATTGCTGTGAGTTCAGGGCCAACATAGTGAATTCTAGGTCAGCCTGGGCTAGAGTGAGATTCTAATTCCTACCTCGAAAAATAAAAAGCAAAACAAAACAAAAAAGGCGTGGTGGCGCACGCCTTTAATCCCAGCACTCGGGAGGTAGAGGTAGGAGGATTGCTATGAGTTCAAGGCCACCCTGAGACTACATAGTGAATTGCAGGTCAGCCTGGGCTAGAGTGAGACCCTACCTCGAAAAATAAATAAATAAATAAATAAATAAATAAATAAATAAATAAATAAATAAAACAATTTGGCTGGGAGATGGTTCAGCAGTTAAAAATGCTTGCTAAACTTGTTGACCCCAGTTCAAATCCCAAGTACCCACCTAAAGCCAGATGCACAAAGTGGCTCACATGTCTGGGGTTTGTTTGCAGTGGTTATCTCTCTCTCTCTCTTTTCTCTCTCTTTTTTTTTTTTTTTTGGTTTTTGGAGGTAGGGTCTTACTCTAGCTCAGGCTGACCTGGAATTCACTATATAATCTCAGGGTGGCCTCGAACTCTCGGCGATCCTCCTAGCTCTGCCTCCTGAGTGCTGGGATTAAAGGCGTGCGCCACCATGCCTGGCTATCTCTCTCTCTTTAATAAAAGATGCCCACATATCTCTGGATACCCCAGCATGTGTGAGGTGAGTGCTCAATTTCCCAAGTTCCCCTCCTATTCAGCATGTGTATTTTTTTTTGTTTTTGAAGCAGGGTCTCACTCATGGCTATCCTCCTACCTCTGCCTCGGGAGTACTGGGATTAAAGGCGTGCGCCACCATGCCTGGCTTCAGCCTGTGTATTTCTAGCTCAATAGTGGCAAAGGGGATGACCCAAGACATGTTAAAGTGATGATAAGGCTGGGTGTGGTGCTGCACATCTATAATCCCAGCACCCGGAGACAGAGGTAGAAAGATTACCATGAGTTTGAGGCCACATATACATAGTGATTTCCAGGTCAGCCTGGGCTACAGTGAGACCCTACCTCAAAAAAACAAAAACAAGGCTGGAGAGATGGCTTAGCAGTTAAGGCATTTGCCTGCAAAGCCAAAGGACCCAGGTTTTTTTTTTTTTTTTTTGTTTTTTTGTTTTTCGAGGTAGGGTCTCCCTCTAGCCCAGGCTGACCTGAAATTCACTCTAGTATCAGGGTGGCCTTGAACTCACGACAATCCTCCTACCTCTGCCTCCGAGTGTTGGGATTAAAGGCGTGTGCCACCATGCCTGGCTAAGGACCCAGGTTTGATTCCCCAGGACCCACGTAAATCAGATGCACAAGGGGCACAAGTGTCTGGAGTTCGTCTGCGGTGGCTAGAGGCCCTGGTGTGCCCATTCTGTCTGTCTGTCTCTCTTCTATCTGCTTGCAAATAAATAAATAAAAAAAAAAAGAAAGAAAACAAAAACAAAAGCAAACAAATCCCTAAAAAAATGCAAACAAAAGAAACAATATAGGCCTGGCATGATGGTGCATGCCTTTAATTTCAGCACCCAGGAGGCTGAGGTAGGAGGATTACTGTGAGTTTGAGGCCACTTTGAGACTACATAGTGAATTCTAGGTTAGTCTGGGCTAGAGTGAGACCCTACCTCAAAAAAACAAAAACAAAAAAAAGGAAAGAAACAATATACTTGTACTTGCTGGTATTTGACTACCCAGATGTTCAGAGGATGAGGTACCTTTCTGTCTAGTAGTCGCTTCTTACGCATGGTGGGGGGTTCCAGATAGATTCGACCCCGCATGGCCAGCTCTATTAAGATGCCTCCTCGTAGGCCAGATGATATACAGTCATTCCAGAAAGATGTATAGCCCTAGGAAAAGGGAAAATAGAATATTCTGAAACGAAATAAGCCAATACCTAATGTGATTTTTAAAAATCTATTTTACATCATACTTTACGAACATAATAACAGAATGCCATTGTTGTTTTTGTGGTGCTCTATATTGAACACTGGGTCTTGTGCACATTAGGCAGATGCCCTACCAGGAAGCTATATCCCCAAAGCAATAGGTTGCGTTAATTGCACACAAAATTTCAATTTTTTTTTTTTTGGCTTTTTGAGGTAGGGTGTCACTCTAGCCAAGACTGACCTGGAATTCACTATGTACTCTCAGGGTGGCCTTGAACTCATGGCATCCTCCTACCTCTGCCTTCTGAGTGTTGGGATTAAAGGCATGCATCACCATGCCCAACCAAGTTTCAAATTGTTTTTTTTGGCAAGCCCAACAGACTTGCCTTTTTGTTTTTAAATTATTATTACTATTTTAGAGAGCGTGAGTACAGGAGAGAGAAAACATTGGTGTGCCAGGGCATCAGTTATTGCAATCTAACTCCAAATGTTTGCCCCACCTAGTGGGCGTATGTGACCTTACGCATGCCTCACCCTCGTGCATCTGGCTTGCGTGGGATCTGGAGTGTTGAACCTGGGACCTTAGGTTTTGCAGGCAAGAGCCTTAACTGCTAAGCCATCTCTCCAGTCCCCAAGTTTGGTTTTTTTGGTTTTCCGTGGTAGGGTCTTATTCTAGCTCAGGCTGACCTGGAAGTCACTATGTAGTCTCAGGGTGGCCTTGAACTCTCGGCGATCCTCCTACCTCTGCCTCCTGAGTGCTGGGATTAAAGGCATGTGCCACCATGCCTGGCTCTCAATTTTTTTTGAGAGAGAGAGAGACAGAGAATGGGTGATCCGTGGCCACTCAGCTGCTGTGAAGGAACTCCAGAGAGAGACAGAGAGACAGAGAGAGAGGGAGAGGAAGACAGATAGAGATGGGCATGCCAGCAGTCTCTCAGCTGCTGTGAACGAAATCCAGATGCATGTGCCCCCTTGTGGGTAAGTGCGGCATTGTGCTCTTGCGTCACTTTGCATCTGGCTAAATGTGGGACCTGGAGATTGGAACCGGGTTCTTAGGCTTAGGAGGCAGGTGCCTTAACCGCTAAGCCATCTCTCCAGCCCGCATCTGGATTTTGTTCGCAGCAGCTGAGAGGCTGCTGGCATGCCCATCTCTATGTGCCTTCCTCTCCCTATCTCTCTGTATCTCTCTCCAAAATAAAAATTAAAAAAATTTAAAAAGCACAAAGACAGAGAGAGAGAGGGTTTTTCATAGGGCTTGGAATATAATGGGTTAAAGGTTAGCTCTCAGGCTGGAGAGATGGTTTAGCAGTTAAGGCATTTGCCTGCAAAGCCAAAAGACCCAGGTTCGATTCACCAGGACCCACATAAGCCAAATGCACAAGGTGGCACACACATCTGGAGTTTGTTTGCAGTTGCATGCCATTCTCTCCCTTTCCTTCTCTCACCCTTTCTCTGTCTCTTTCTCTCAAATAAAAGTAAAAAAAGAATATTAAAAAAAAAAAGCTTAGCTTTCATCCTCTAGAGACTACAGGAAAAATTAAAAAATGTAACAGCTGAAAAAACCATGTAAGCTGGAAGAAAAATTTGACAGTATGAAACTTAAAAGCTCAATTGAGTCAGACATGGTAGCATACATCTTTAATCCCAGTACCCGGGAGGCAGAGGTAGGAGGAATTCCAGGTCAACCTGGGTTCAAGCGAGACCCTACCTCAAAAAACCAAAAACAAATTAAGTTTGAAGGAGTGGTTTTCAAATTATAAATTATGCATAAGAGGTAGAATAGGGAGAAATCTTCCTGGGACTTGAGCTGGGAGTCTGAAGAATTGGCTGACTTTGGTATTTTCAACGTGGAGAGTATCACCTCAGTTCTAAGCTGTATTAAACAGGTAGATCTCAGATGCATGCATAGAGATCTAGCTCAAAGTTTTTCTTTTTTTTTTTTTTTTTTTTTTTTTGAAGTACAGTCTTGTTCTAATCTAGGATGGCCTTGAATTCATGGCAATCTTTCTACTTCTGCCTCATGAGTGCTGGGATTAAAGGTGTGCACCCCCATACCCAGCTGGAATTCACTAGGTAGTCTCAGGCTGCTCCAAACTCAGAGCAATTCTCCTGCCGCTGCCTCTCAAGTGCTGAGATTAGTGGTTAAGGCATTTGCCTGCAATGCCAAAGGACCCAGGTTTGATTCCCCAGGACCCACGTAAGCCAGAAGCATAAGGCGGCACACGCATCTAGGGCTGAAGGCCCTGGTGCGCCCATTCCCTATTTATTTATCTGCCTCTTTCTCTCGCTGAAGTAAAAATAAATAAAATAGCCGGGCATGGTGGTACATGCCTTTAATCTCAGCACTCAGGAGGTAGAGGTAGGAGGATCACCGTGGTTCGAGGCCAGCCTGAGACTACATAGTGAATTCCATCCAGGTCAGCTTGGACTAGAGTGAGACCCTACCTTGAAAAACAAACAAACAATAAATAAACAAAATATTTTAAAATAAACAAAATATTAATTTTTATTTATTTGCGAGCAGAAAGAGATAGATACAAAGGAGACATAAATAATGGCACACCAGGCCCTCCAGTGGCTGCAAATAAACTCTAGATGCATGTGCGACTCTGCATCTCGCTTTATGTGGGGACTGGGGAATTGAACTGGGGTTGTTAGGCTTTGTGGGCAAGTGCTTTAACTGCTGAGCCATCTCTCCAGCCCCTAAAACTATTTTTTTTTTTTTAATTTTGGTAGCCACACACCTTTTATTTATTTGAGAGAGAAAGAGACTGGGGGGGGGGTTGGGGAGAATGGGTACACCAGGGCCTCCAGCCAATGCAAATGAACTCCAGATGCATGCACCCCCTTGTGCATCTGGCTTATGTGGGTCCTGGAGAAATGAACCAGGATCCTTTGGCTTTGCAGGTAAATGCCTTAACCACTAAGCCATTTCTCCAGCCCCCTAAAACTATTTCTTGTGGCAAGGTCTCACTCTAACACAGGCTGACCTAGAACACACTCTATAGCCCAGGTGATCCTGCTATCTCAGCCTCCTGAGTACTGTGACTAAAAGTGTCAGCACACTCAGATCTTTCTTTTAGATAGCTTATTATGGTTTGACTATAATGAAGTTATATATTTTGGTTATATATATATTTTAATATTATTAAATTATAATATTAATATTATATAAATATGTTTTTCAAGGTAGGGTCTCCCTGTAGCCCAGGCTGATCTAGAATTCTCATGGTAGCATCGAACTCACAGCAGTCCTCCTATCTCTGCCTCCCAAGTGCTGGGATTAAAGGCATGCAACCATAACACCGGGCTTGGAATCTTTAGTAGCTCAAGGTAGCCTCCAACACAAGGCCATCCTCCTGCTTCTACCTCCTAGGTGTTAAAATTATAGGCATGTAATACCACACTTAGTCTATGTGGTGCTGGGGATCGAACCCAGGGCTTTGTGCATACTAGGCAGGCACTCTGTCAACTGAGCTTTTGGTCCCCAGCTCAAACTTTCAATCACAAATATATACATTCAAGAAATATTAGTTAGGGCTAGAGAAATGGCTTAGCAGTTAAGGTGTGGTTAAGGGTATTTGCCTGCAAAAGCTAACGACCCAAGTTTGATTCCCCAGTACCCATGTAAAGCCAGATGCACAAAATGGCACATACATCTGGAGTTTGTTTGCAGTGGCTGGAAGCTCTGGCATGCCCATTCTTTCTGAATCTCTTCTCTTCATCCTCCTGCCTCTGCCTCTTCAGCAATTTCCTACTGGTGTGTGCCTCCACAACTGGCTCTTTCTGACTCTCTTCTCTTTATCTCTCTCTGCTTGCAAATAAATAATTAAATATTTTTTAAAAAGAGAAATATTTGTTAGAGCTGAGCACAAGGACATGCCTGTAATGCCAGCATTTGGGAGGGGGATGCAGGAGCATCAGGAACTCAAGATCAGCCTGTGATATATGATACTCAGCCACAAAAGCCTTAAGAAAAAGTGAGGGCTGGAGAGATGACTTAGCAGTGATTAAGGCACTTGCCTGTGAAGCCTAAGGTTTGATTCCCCAGTACCCACGTAAACCAGATGCACAAGGTGGCACATTCGATTGGAGTTCATTTGCTGTGGCTAGAGGTCCTGGCATACTCATTCTCTCTCTATACCTTTTTTTTTTTTTTTAAAGTTAGCTTAGTAAAACTTCAGTTTGGTCTGCAGCCAATTAAGCTGACCAGGTTCCTTTCCTCATAGTGGCTCAGAACAGAAGCCTCCTTGGTAGTGTATGTAACCTGTTGATTATACAGGTTGCCCTAAGGGACCTTGGAGACAGTTTTCTGGTGGATAGCCATATTTCTGATATCATGATATTTCCAATCTAGGCTCCAGACAGGTATGCGGGGTGCTTTTGGGACGCCCCAGGGCACAGTGCACAGGGTTCATATTGGCAGGTTATCATGTCCATCTGCACCAAGCTGCAGAATAAAGAGCATGTAATTGAGGCCCTGCACAGAACCAAGTTCAAGTTTCCTGGCCACAGAAGATCCATCTCTCAAAGAAGTGGGGCTTCATCAAGTTCAACGCAGATGAATCTGAAGACATGGTGGCTAAGAAGCGGCTCATCCCTGATGGCTGTGCGGTCAGATATATTCCCAGTCGTAGTTACCTGGACAAGTGCTGAGCTCTACACTCATGAGCTCCCACTATTCAACCTTACCAATCATATTCACTCAATAAATTTCACAATACAAGCCGGGCGTGGTGGCGCACACCTTTAATCCCTGCCTTGGGGTGGCAGAGGTAGGAGGATCACCATGAGTTTGAGGTCCCCCTGAGAATACAGAGTGAATTCCAGGTCAGCCTGAACTAGAGAAAGACCGTACCTCGAAAACCAATAACAATAATAATAATAATAGTAATAAATCTCACAATAAAAACAAATAAACAAACAAAAACAAAAAAACACCCTTTAGTTTGGGCTGGGCATGGTGGCTCACGCCTTTAATCTCAGCACTTGAGAAGCAGAAATAGGAGGATCACCATGAGTTTGAGGCCTTTCTGAGAATACAGAGTGAATTCCAGGTCAGCCTGGGCTAGAGTGAGACCCTACCTCGAAAACCCAAAAACAAAACAAAACAAAAAAACCCTTTGGCTTGGGCCACAGATCCCTTAGACCTCTCTGCTTTGTGTTCCTAAGGGCCTGATCACTGCCTTAAGGCTGGGATTTCTTTCCTCCCCTGACTGACTATGGCTACTCCAAGAGGCTTATTTGATGCTTTTTTAAAGAAAGAAACTATTTTTTGACCTTAATATTTGATTTTATACAACTTAACTGCTCAAGTAAGGTTAAACTATAACTTACTTCAGAACACAGCATAACCTATATAATCCCACTGAATATAAATCAACAGGTATGTAAACATTTCAGCCAGTATTAAGCAATTGGACAAAGTTTTCCTGTTTTTTTCATTTCTTCCTGACCATATAGAAGTTCTGTTGCAAGGACAATGCCAGAATGTCAACGAACTATAAATGAGAAGCACTGAGTATAAGGAAACAGTGGTGACCAGGATATAGAAATTGTCTTGAAATAGTACCCTTTTCTTTCACAGCATCTTAAAACGTGCAAAATTCTTCAGATGCATTTTAAGGTTATTAATATGCAATAACAGAAAAGTGGAAACACCTGAATAACTCTAAGAGAAAGAAGGAATTTAAAGCTGGGTGTGGTGGCACATGCCTTTAATCCCAGAGGTAGGAGGATCACCGTAAATTTGAGGCCACCCTGAGACTACAGAGTGAATTTCAGGTCAGCTTGGGCTAGAGTAAAACCCTATTTCAAAAACAACAACAAACAATAGGAAAAAAAAAAAGAGAAAAAAACAACAACCAAAAGGACAGAATTTAGAAAAGATAGTAACAGAATGAGAAAAAATGCTAGTGCAAGCTCCCTATGTACTACGATGACCAATACAGCCTAGGACATTGTTCTCTAGGGTAATATTTTGTTTTTTGTTTTTTTGTTTTGTTTTTCGAGGTAGGGTCTCTGCCTCCTGAATGCTGGGGTTGAAGGCGTGCACCACCACGGCCATTTTATTTTATTTTATTTTATTTTATTTTATTTTATTTTATTTTATTATTATTATTTTTTTTTTTGGTTTTTCGAGGTAGGGTCTCACTCTGGCCTAGGCTGACCTGGAATTTATTATGTAGTCTCAGGGTGGCCTTGAACTCAAGGTGATCCTCCTACCTCTGCCTCCCGAGTGCTGGGATTAAAGGCGTGTGCCACCATGCCCGGCTTAATATTTTATTTTTAAAAATATATATTTATTTATTTGAGAGAGAGAGAAACAGGCAGGGATAGAGAAAGAATAGGCATGCCAGGGCCTCCAGCCACTATAAATGAACTCCAGATGCATGCACCCCCTTGCGCATCTGGTTTACCTGGGTCCTGGGGTATCGAACCTGGGTCCTTTGGCTTTGCAGGCAAGCCCCTTAAACACTAAGCCATTTCTGCAGGCCCTAGGGTAATATTTTAGATGCGATTTTTTTTTTTTTTTTTTTGAGATAGGTCTCACTCTAGCCTAAACTGACCTGGAATTCACTATGTAGTCTCAAGGTGGCCTGGAATTCATGGTGATCCTCCAACTTTAGAATAGATTTTTTTTTTTTTTTTTTTTTTTTTTGGTTGTCTCACTCTAGTTCAATACTTTGGAATACCTGGGTAGGAAAACACATACACAAACATCACCCTTCAATCGTTAAATTACCAAAGGTTACATATATGAGGGGAAAAGAAGGACATTTTAGGATATGCTAGAAATGGAAGGAACTGCTCACCATCTCAGTATCAATGGGAACCCTCAGGATTGGCAGGATGAAATATTTTTTGGAGTGTGGGGGTTGAGACAGGCATTCCTCTATATGTAGTCCAAGTTGGCTTGGATCTCACTCACTAAGTAGCCTATGTGGTAACCTGCAGCAATCTTCCTGCCTCTGCAGTCCCAGTGCTGTGATTACAGGCATGTGCCACAACAGCCAACTATAAGGAGATCTTTGGACAGTGGACTTTATCTTATAATGAAAACACATGATTGTAGGGTTGGGAGATGGCTCAGTGGATAAAGTGCTTGGCAAGTGTGAATACCAGAATTTGTATCCCCAGAACCCGTGTAAAGCTGGATGCTAGTGCCAGAATTTTGTTGTTGTTGTTTTTTTGTTTTTCAAGATAGGGTCTCACTCTGGTCCAGGCTGACCTGGAATTCATAATGTAGTCTCAGGGTGGCCTCGAACTCACGGCAATCCTCCTACCTGTGCCTCCCAAGTGCTGGGATAAAAGGCATGTGCCACCACACCTAGCTTAGTGCCAGAACTTGTAATCCTAGAAACCTATGGTGAGAAGGAAGGCAGAGACAGAAGAATCATCTAAAAACTCATAGGCCAGCTATCCTGGTGAACACAAACAGTGAACAATCAGAGATCCATGCAAAGTTGTCCTCCATGCAGCACCATGGCAAGTACATATCCATACCTTGCCCCCAACAAAATACATGACTGTTCAAAAAAAGATATCATGCTGGTGGTTCACGCCTTTAATCCCAGCACTTGGGAGGCAGAGGTAGGAGGATGGCCGTGAGTTCAAGGCCACCCTGAGATTGCATAGTGAATTCCAGGTTAGCCTAGGCTAGAGTGAAACCCTACCTTGAGAAAAAAAAAAGATATCACATTATAAAAATATATAAGAAGCTGACAAAATAGTTAAAGGCACTTGCTTGTAATGACTGCTGGCCCAGGTTCAATTACCCAGTACCCATGAAAAGCCAGGTGCATAATGTGGCCCAGAAATCTGGAATTCGCCTATAGTGGCAAGAGGCCCTATTACACTCATTCTTTCTCTGCTTGCAAATAAATTATATATATTTGCAACATATATACATACACAGATATATATATATTGCCAGGTGTGGTGGCACACGCCTTTAATCTCAGCACACAGGAATCAGAGGTAGGAGGAATGCTGTGAGTGTGAGGCCAGTCTGAGACTACATAGTGATTTTCAGGTCAGCCTGAGCTAGAGTGAGACCTTTCCTTAAAATAAAATGTATGTATAGAGCCAGGCATGGTGGCACACGCTTTTAATCCCAGCACTCAGGAGGCAGAGGCAGGAGGATCGCTGTGAGTTTGAGGCCAGCCTGTGAATACAGAGTGAATTCAGGTCAGCCTGGCTAGTGAGACCCTACCTGGAAAAAACAAAAAACAAATAAACAAAAAATATATATGTATATATACATTTACATACATACATAATTTAGAAAGTAACAGTGTCCTAGAATCTCCTCCAGATGACTACTATAAATGGTTTTGTATTTTTTCAAGCCGGGCGTGGCTCCAAGCATTTGGGAGGCAGAGGTAGGAGGATCGTAGTGATTTTGAGGCCACCCTGAGACTACAGAGTTAATTCTAGGCCAGCCTGGGCTAGACTGAGACACTACCTTGAAAAAAAAAGTTTGTAGTGTATTCTTTTTTTTTTTTTTTTTCCCCGAGGTAGGGTCTCACTCTAGCCCAGGCTAACCTGGAATGGTATATTTCTTTAAATTTGTTAATATTATTTAAAGAAATGAGACTGAATGGCATTTTTTGTTTAAAAAAATTTTTTTTGAAGATTTTATTTTTATTTATTTATTAGAGATAGAGAGAGGGAGAAAGAGAGTGAGAATGGGCATGCCAGGGCCTCTAGCCACTGCAAATGAACTCCAGATGCATGTGCCACCATGTGCATCTGGCTTACATGGGACCTGGAGAATCGAACTGGGGTCCTTAGGCTTCACAGGCATGCACCTTAACTGCTAAGCCATCTCTCCAGCCCCTTTTTTTTTGAGGTAGGGTGTCACTTTAGCCCAGGCTGACCTGGAATTCACTATGTAGTCTCAGGGTAATCTTGAACTCATGGTGATCCTCCTACCTCTGCCTCCTGAGTAATAGGATTAAAGGCATGTGCCACCATGCCCAGCTAAATGGCATTTAAAAAAATTACCTATCTTTTAAAATATATTGAATATATTTATATATTTATTTAATGTATCTTTCCACATCAGTAAATATAGAGTATATTTTACATGCACTAAAATTTTTCTATCTAACTTACATTTAGTCTGTGGAATATATATATATATATATATATATAATTTATTTATTTATATGAAAGACAGATGGGGAGGAAGAGAGAGAAAGAAAGAGGCAGAGAGAGAATGGGCATGCCAGGGCCTCCAGCCAATGCAAATGAACTTCAGACATATGTGCCACCTTGTTCATCTGGCTTATGTGGGTCCTGGAGAATTGAACTCGGGTTCTTAGGCTTCGCAGGCAGTGTCTTAATTGCTAAGCCATCTTTCCAGCCCACTATTTTTGTTATTTCTAAAATTTCTATAAATAAAAATTCATAAACCACTACTGGTGGTGCATGTCTGTAATCCCCAGCACTTGGCTATGTCATTAGTTTGAGGCCAACCTGGGAAACATGAAATCCTATTTGAAGAGAAAAAAAAAGCTGGGTGTGGCAGTTCTTCATACCTTTAATCCCAGCACTGATGAAGCTGAAGTAAGAGGATCTCTGTGTGAGGCCAAGATAAGTTTGAGCTACAGAGTGAGTTTTAGGTCATCCTGGACTACAGTGAGATCCTGCCTCAAGAAAAAAAAAAAAAAGCCAGGCATGGTGGCACATGCCTTTAATCCCAGCACTCGGGAGGCAGAGGTAGGAGGACTGCTGTGAGTTTGAGGCCACCCTGAGACTACATAGTGAATTCCAGGTCAGCCTGAGCTAGAGAGCGAGACCCTACCTCGAAAAACCAAAAAAAAAAATAATAATAAAATAAAATAAAATAAAAATAAAAATAAAAAAAAGTGGGGGTGGGGCTGGATTAAGGCAGATGCACAAGGTGGCACATGTGTCTGGAATTTGTTTACAGCAGCTGGGGGCCCTGGTGCGCCCATTCTTATTCTCTCTCTTTGCCTCTTTCTTTCAAATAAATAAAAATAAAATATTTTTAAAATTTTAAGAAAGAGAAATAAAATAGATCATACAAATTTAAGTATTTAATTTGCTCTTGTAAAAATGTTGGAAGTTCAATAAATTCAGAGTCCACACTTTAAACTGAATTTCCAATCAGTAAAGTCTTCACAGTGCCCTTCCTTGATCAAACATCCGGGAAGACACACCTTAAAACAACTCAAGAATGTTAAACATCTTAAAGTTGGCTACTGGGGTCTGGGGAATGGGAGTGAAAACAGGAAAAAAAAAAAAGCCCACATCAAAAAATTAAACAAAAAACAATAAAAACAGGCTCATATCGGGGCATGGTAGCACTCACTCATTTGTAATCCCAGCACTGGGAAGGTGGAAGGAGGATCAGAGTTCAAGGTCATCCTTAGCTATATCAAAAATTTTTTAAAATATATTTTATTTATTTATTTGAGAGAGAGAAAGAGGCACACAGAGAGAGAGAGAGTGGGAGGGAGAGAATGGGCATGCCAGGGCCTCCAGCTACTGCAAATGAACTCCAGATGCATGCACTCCCTTGTGCATCTGGCTTATGTGGGTCCTAGAGAATCAAACCAGGGTCCTTTGGCTTCACAGGCAAACGCCTTAACTGCTAAGCCATCTCTCCAGCCCTAGCTATATCATAAATCTGAGGCCAGCTAAGCTACATGAGACCCAGTCTCAAAAATAAAAAATAAAAACAAAGCCGGGTGTGGTGGCGCACGCCTTTAATCCCAGCACTTGGGGGCAGAGGTAGGAGGGTCACATGGATTCAAGGACAGCCTGGGACTTCATAGTCCCACCACCATGCCTGGCTTTTAAGTTTTTTGAAAAAGTATTTTATTATTTATTTTATTATTTATTTGAGAGAGTCAGAAAGAAGCAGATACAGACTGAAAGAGACTGTGTGTGTGTGTGTGTGTCGCAAGCCAGGGCCTCCAACCACTCCAAACAAACTCCAGACACGTGTCACTCTGTACATCTGGTTTTATGAAGATACTGGAGAATTAAACCTGGGCCATCAGGATTTGCAAACAAGTGCCTTTAACCACCGAGCTGATCCCCCCAGCCCCTAAATTAAATTTTGTTGAGATATGGGAACCCTACTTTAGCTTTCCAAGCTCTAGGATTTTAAGTGTAGGCCACCATGCCAAGATTTTCCTGTTTTATTTTATTTTGTTTTGTTTAATTTTGAGGTAGGGTCTCATCCTAACCCAGACTGCCTAGAACTCATTCTGTAGCTCTGGCTAGTTTCAACTCACAGCAATCCTCCTACCTCTGCCTCCTGAGTGCTGGATCTAAAGGGATGTGCCACAATGCCTGGCCAATTTAATTTTTTGTTTTGTTTTGATTTCAAGGCAGGGTCTTTCTCTAGCCCAGGCTGGCCTCCAACTCACAGCAATCCTCCTACCTCTGTCTCCTGAGTGCTGGGATAAAGGTATGCACCACCACACTCAGTCAATTAAATATTTTTTAAACATAGTTATGCACCTGGCATTTTGTAACTACGTAAATAAATCAGAATTGACTTCTATTCATTGTACCCAAGAATTGATCATCTCTCATTCTTTTTTTCATTTTTGGTGGTGGCGCATGCCTTTAATCCCAGCACTCAAGAAGCAGAGGAAAGAGGATCACCTTGAGTTCGAGGCTACCCTGAGCCTACATAGTGGATTCCAGGTCAGCCTGGGTTAGAGGGAGACCCTACTTCAAAAAACAATCAAAAAGCTCAGGAAAACTTGCATGTGTGGGCTCTCTTCCTTGCTTTAACAAAAGGTTATTATTTCACCATCACACTGAATTGGGAAATTACATGTATAAAACTTAATACTGTACTATCTTATTCATGTTCCCCATAATTTTCTAATTAAATTATACTTCCAATGATTATATTTCTGGATTTTACCTTCAAAGTATCAGTCACCTTCCAATCTTCCTCCATCTCCAGTAACTCAGGGATTTACCTACTGAAACATTCCAGTATTTAGGACTTTGAGATAGCCTAGCAAACCTAATTGCATTACCTCTTTATCTTTTAGTCCCAACAGCAATACTTCTTCCATAAGAGTGAGTCGGATATCCTTCGAGTCTCCCGAGTCTTCATTATCTGGACTCCTCTCCTGATTAGTGTCTTCTTCATTTTCTACTTTCTTTTCAGAGTTCTTGTTTACTTCAGCTCGACGGGTCCGGTGAGTTAATGTGGTCATTCTCACCCGTTTCTGGAGGGAGTGGTGAAAAGCATCTGTTTATGTATTATGTAAGTAAACAATATAGATCTTTTTTTAATTTTTATTTTTGGAGAGAGACACAGAGAGAGAGGGAGAGGAAGACAGAGATGGGCGCGCCAGCAGTCTCTCAGCTGCTGTGAACGAAATCCAGATGCATGCACCCCCTTGTGGTCAAGTGCGGCATTGCGCCCTTGTGTCATTTTGCATCTGGCTAAACGTGGAGATTGGAACTGGGTTCTTAGGCTTAGCAGGCAGGCGCCTTAACCGCTAAGCCATCTCTCCAGCCCTAGATCTTTTTTTTTTTGAGGTAGGGTCTCACACTAGCCCAGGCTAACCTGGAATTCACTATGTAGTCTCAGGTGGCCTCTAACTCACGGCAATCCTCCTACTTCTGCCTCCTGAGTGCTGGGATTAAAGGCATGCATCACTAACCCTGGCATAATATATATCTTAAAAATGTATAGAAATAGGAATATAAATTATCTTAAATACATTAAGTAGAAACACTGGGTAACAGTACCTCCCCCCCCCGCCAAAAAAAACAGCTTATACTCCATAAAAGCAATGACAAGGGATTATATCATTAATTATAAAGTCTAGTAGAAGGGACTAACTTTTACCCTGGTGTGGTGGTACACGCCTTTAATCCCAACACTCAGGAGGCAGAGGTAGGTGCAGTGTCATGAGTTTGAGGCCACCCTGGGACTGCATAGTGAATTCCAGGTCAGCCTGGGCTAGAGTGAGACACTACCTCAAAAAAAAAAAAAAAAAAAAAAAAAAAAAAAGTGACTATTTTTTTTCCAGGTGTGGCAGTGCACACATTTTATTTTATTTTATTATTTTATTTTATTTATTTGAGAGAGTGAGAGTGGGAAAGAGGCAGAGAGAGAGAGAATGGGCACGCCAGGGCCTCCAGCCACTGCAAACGAACTTCAGACGCATGCACCCCTTGTGCATCTGGCTTACATGGGTCCTGGAGAATCAAACCGAGGTCCTTTGGCTTCCCAGGCAAGCGCCTTAACCGCTAAACCATCTCTCTAGCCTCCTATGTTTTAAGTGTATTGACTTCTTGTGCATAACCTGTAACTCAGTAATGAATTTCTACCATTGTTACTCCTCTTTTAGAAAATGGATACCCCACGTAAATAGGATGGAACAGGAAAACATTATGAGCATATAGCTTTCAAATGTACGAAACATACAAAAACCCAAAATGAAAAGAAACATGTTTTAATATTTTCTTTTTCTACTTTAACAATTTACTACATGCATTCACTTTGACAATCACTGGGCTAGAGTGTAACACTCAGAGAAAATAGAATGTAATAACTAAGCATTTCTTGCTCTAGGTTAGCTATATTGTGAATACACAAATAGCTACTAACAAAAAAATATTACTGAGAGCCGGGCGTGGTGGCTCACGCCTTTAATCCCAGCACTCGGGAGGCAGAGGTAGGAGGATTGCCGTCAGTTCGAGGCCACCCTGAGACTACATAGTGAATTCCAGGTAAGCCTGAACTAGAGTGAGACTCTACCTCGAAAAACCAAAAAAAAAAAAAATATATATATATATTACTGAGAATGTTAAATAATTAGAAAATTTAAAAAAAATGGGGGGGGTTCTGGAATGTAGCTTAGTGTTGAGAATGTACAAGACTTACTCCAGCATTGCGAAAAAGAAAAAAAAAAAACCTGGTGTGGTGGCACACACCTTTAATCCCAGCACAGAGGGGGCAGAGGTAGGAGGACTGCTGTGAGGTTGAGGCTAGCCTGGGACTACTGAGTAAGTTCCAGGTCAGCCTGGGCTAGAGTGAGACAGTACCTCCAAGAAAAAAAGAAATCAGGGCACATGCCTTTTTATACTTAGCACTATAGTTATTTAAATCATCTGTGATAAAGTTTAAAGTTAGCATATCTTATTATATATAAATCTAGATGTCAGCAAATACTGAACACCAACAATTATATAAAGGAGTATCTTGGAGATGAATAGTATTTGAAAGCTGCTATATGACTGGACCTGGTTATACCTTACAGTAATATTTTAGATTACTCCCAATACGTACAGTTGTCAAGCGTTTTCTCTAACATGTCTCATACTTTCTATCTCTGATCCTTTGTTCTTGCTGGGGTTCTCTTCCTTTTCTCCCTAAATGTTACCCATTCTTCAAAGACCTACCAAAAATTCACTGTGCTATGGGTAAAGTGACTCTCTTTCCATTACCTGTGGCCATAACTGCTTTCTCCCTTAGCCATGCTTTCACAGAACTTTATACTTACTTCCTCTAAAGTATTTATTATAGTCTCTCTTTTGATATGGCTGTCAGTCAACTTAAAATGTCTTGAAGGCTGAGATATTGTCTTTGTGGGTTTTTATATTCTCCATAGCAACTATCGCAATGTCTTTAACATTGTAACTGCTCGATAAATATATACTCATTAAAATACTCACAAATGCATGTGAACATTTAAAATAGAAATACAGGGTTGAAGAGATGGCTTAGCGATTAAGGCGTTTGCCTGCAAAGCCGAAGGACCTCGGTTCAATTCCCCAGGACCCACGTAAGCCAGATGCACAAGGTGGCACATGCATCTGAAGTTCATTTGCAGCAGCTGGAGGCCTTGACACGCCTTTTCTCTCCCTGTGTCCATCTACCTTTTTCTCTCCCTCAAATAAATAAATAAATAAATATTAAAAAATAAAACAGAAATACAAATACAGTGACTTGCAAACAATTCTTTGCATAAGGGAATATTTCAAATACAATATTTGGTGGGAGGCAAGAAATGTGAAGGAGGAACTGAACCGGTATGTTAAAATTAGTACTTTAAGGGGTACTATCTCTATCTGGCACTAAACTGGCATTATTTCCTAACACAAACTAAAAAAATTTTGCACCCTGAGGGAGGGTGATATTAAGGGAAATTTTCTTTGAGGAATTCAGTATTTCTCCTATGGAAACTTACAAGTTAAAAAGTCCGATTTGAGAAACAAACAAACAAACAAACAAACAAACAATGACCCTAAGAATGAAGAAATAAAAGCCACCCTTTCCTCATAAAGTAATACTTAGAAGCTTTTATGGTCATTAGGAAATGTTATTTTTCCATTGCTTACCTGATTTTACTCCTGGGTCACAGTTGGACGCTGGCTGCAGTATGCACTCTTACTTTAGGAAGACACCTTTTTACCACACCCCACCCCACCCCTGTCTTAGTAGGTGAAAAACTTCTCAGCCACGAAGAGAGCACAAACTTCCTGATCCTTCCATGCAGAGAGGGAATAATAACACATCAGCTTCCTCAGGATCACTAGGCAACCTACCTTGGTGTTTCTTCATTGGACCAATCAGAAAACCCCAGGGTTGAGTTCAGCCAATCGGAGCTTATGAGGGGAGGCTCTCCCTGGGCTATTGTGTTGCGATCCAGACAAACATCACCAAAAGGAGGCAGGTTTGGGTTTAACCTGACAGCTGGTCAATCCAATGACGGAACCTTGGTGGAAGAGATGAAAAAGGACTGTGCGCCCACCCTGGTTAAATCAGCCAATCAAAGCATCCGATTTGGTAACAAGGGCTGCCAATCGCGAAAGGTTTCTGTTGGCCAATTTCAGTGTAGCAGGTGTGTTATTGTAGCAATAAACGCTGGGACAAAGTGAAAAATGTTGGCATCCAAGCAATTAAGCCAAAACAATAAAAATTTAAAAATTAGATGTTTCCTGAAGTCAGCTAAATCTTGCCTCTAGAAAAACCCTATCTCACTCAAGTTTATGGATGTTATTTGCTTACATTAAACAGTGTGAGCACAATTCTACCATCACACACATAACATTCCTTATATAGCATTTGTTACTGATAAGTCATGGCTAATTTATATCTTGGGAATATGGCTGCTGAAACCATATTTTCTAAATCAGGAAATGAGTGGCAGTTTCCAACTAAAAGCAGTATTTCACACTACCACCCAAAAGTTTTTAATGTGGGGTTAACAAGATGGCTCATTAAGGTGCATGCCTGCAAAGCCTAATGACCTGAGTTCGATTCCCCAATTCCCATATAAAGCCAGATGCACAGGGTGGCACATGTGTCTGGAGTTCATTTGTAGTGGCTGGAAGCCCTGGCACGCCCATTCTGTCTCTCCTGTATCTTTCCACTTGCAAATAAAAAAAAAATTTTTTTTTAAAAGTTTTAAATGTGTTGAGCTCTTGCATGATAAATTTCCATCTAACTGGTCTTAAAATTAGTAGCTAAACATTTTTCTGCTAGTTAAATAAATTTAGAAGCCATAATAGAGCTTACATACTGAGAGTTTTTTTTTTTTTTTTTTTTTTTTTTTTTTTGCGAGGTAGGGTCTCACTCTGGTCCAGGCTGACCTGGAATTAACTATGTAGTCTCAGGGTGGCCTCCAACTCTCAGCGATCCTCCTACCTCTGCCTCCCGAGTGCTGGGATTAAAGGCGTGCGCCACCACGCCCAGCTTTACTGAGAGTATTTTATGCTAGGGAGGTGCCAGTCTTTAACAGTCTTGGGGCTGGAGGGAAAGTTCAGCAGTTAATGTGCCTGCCTGAAAAACCTAACAACCTAGATTCAATTCCCCAGTACCCACGTACAGCCAGAAACACAAAGTGGTGCATGTGTCTGGAGTTTGTTTGCAGCAGCTGGAGGTCCTGGTCCATTCTGTCTCTCTTCTCTCTCTGCTTGCAAAAAAAAAAAAAAAAAAATTTTTTTAATCAGTTTTCTGGTTGGGCGTGGTGGTGCACACCTTTAATCCCAGCACTTGGGAGGCAGAGGTAGGAGAATCGCCATGAGTTCGAGGCCACCCTGAGACTACATAGTTAATTCCAGGTCAGCCTGGACCAGAGTGAAACCCTACCTCGAAAAACCAAAAAAAAAAAAAAAAAAAAATCAGTCTTCTGGGCTGGAGATATGGCTTAGCAGTTAAGGCATTTGCTTGCAAAGCCAAAAGATCCCACAGGTTCCATTCTCCAGGACCCACGTAAGCCAGACGCAAAAGGAAACGCATGCATCTGGAGTTCATTTGCAGTAGCTGGAGGCCCTGGTGTGCCCATTCTCTCCCTTTTTTTCTCTTTGCCTCTTTCTCACTCTCTAAATAAGTTAATTAATTAAAAAAAATCAGAGCCGGGCGTGGTGGTGCACGCCTTTAATCCCAGCACTTGGGAGGCAGAGGTAGGAGGATCGCTGTGAGTTCGAGGCCACCCTGAGACTACAAAGTTAATTCCAGGTCAGCCTGGCCCAGAGTGGTGAGACCCTACCTCGAAAAACCAAAAAAAAAAAAAAAAATAATAATAATAATAAATCAGTCTTCTTAGCCTGGCGTGGTGGCACATGACTTTAATCCTAGCACTCGGGAGGCAGAGGTAGGAGGATCACCATGAATTTGAGGCCAGCCTGAGAATCTCGAGTGAATTCCTGGTCAGCCTGGGCCAGAGTGAGACCCTACCTCAAAAAACAAACAAACAAAAAAATCAGTCTTCGTTTTGTTCTATATTAATTTTTTTTTTGAGGTAGGGTTTCACTCTAGCTCAGGCTGACCTGGAATTCACTATGTTGTCTCAGGGTGGCCTTGAACTCATGGTGATTCTCCTACCTCTGCCTCCTGAGTTCTGGGATTAAAGGCATGCGCCACCACCCCGGCTATATTAAAAAAATTTTAATATATTTTATGTATTTATTTGACAGAGAAAGAGGGAGAGAGATTGAGAGAGAGAGAAAGAGAGAGAGAGAGAGAGAGAGAGAGAGAGAGAATGGGCATGCCAGGGCCTCCAGCCACTGCAAATGAACTCGAGATGTGTGCACCCCTTGTGCATCTGGCTAACATGAGTCATGGGGAATCGAACCTGGGTCCTTTAGCTTTGCAGGCAAACACCTTAACAACTAAGCCATCCCTCCAGCCCAGTAAAAAAAAAAAAATTTTTTTTTTTGGTTTTTGAGAGGTAGGGTCTCACTACCTCAGGCTGACCTGGAATTCACTCTGTAGTCTGAGGGTGGCCATGAACTCACGGCGATCCTCCTACTTCTGCCTTCTGAGTGCTGGATTTAAAGGCATGCACCACCACACCTGGCAGTAAAAATGTTTTTTAAAACAGGATGTGGTGGCGCACACCTTTAGTCCCAGCACTCAGGAGGCAGAGGTAGGAGGATTGTCATGATTTCAAGGACACTCTGAGACTATTATAGTGATTTTCAGACCACGTGGGCTAGAGCGAGAGCCTACCTTGAAAAACAAAACAAACAAACAAACAAACAAACAAACAAAATATATATATATACACACACACACATTATATAATAAAATAAATATGTAATGTTTAAATATATAAATATATAATTTATATATAATAAAAAAATAATATAAATAAAATAAAACGTACAACATTTAGGACTGGAGCGATTGCTCAGTGGTTAAAAGGTACTGGCTTGGAAGCCAGGCGTGGTGGCGCACGCCTTTAATCCCAGCACTCAGGAGGCAGAGATAGAAGGATTGCCGTGAGTTCGAGGCCACCCTGAGAATACAGAGTGAACTCCAGGTCAGCCTGAACTAGAGTGAGACCCTACAAAAAAAAAAAAAAAAAAAAAGTACAAAATTTAGGGCTGAGATATGGCTTACTGGTTAAGGCGCTTGCCTGAGAAGCCTAAGGACCCATGTTCAACTCCCAGATCTCACATAAGCAGACGTACAAAGGTGAGGCAAGCAAGAGGTCACACATGCCCACTAGGTGGTGCAACCATCTGGAGTTGAAAAGCTAGGTGTAGTGGCACAGGCCTTTAATCCCAGCAGTAGGAGCCTGAGATAGGAAGATCACCAGGAGTTCAAGGCCAGCCTCAGGCTACAGAATGTGTTGCAGGTCAGCCTGAACTAGAGTGAGCCCTATTTCAAAAAAACCAAAAACAAAAAGACACTATATACAAGTATTGACAAACATTATTTTAATAATAATGACAAGCAGTTGAATGGTATAGTTTTAACATAAGAAGTGAATCCATACAAAATTTCAATGGCAGAATAAACATTTGTTTTAAATATGTCTGAAAAGGCCCTTAAAAGTTAATGTATTATTATTTAAAGAAAACATCCACTAAAATAGAAGATAGAAGAATATTCAGTAGATAATGGACAAAATCAATTATGAAATCTGTACTTTTGGTTTTATTCAAAATTTCTCTTGGATTTGTCTCAGGTAAGATTAAAGATCACATCACAGTAAAATAGTTTAAAAACTTCATTTTAGTATGAACTGTAGAAGCACAAATAAATTTTCAGAGGTATGGCAAACACACCTTAAAATAGTAATTAGTATCTTTTGGTTTATATGTGGAAAAGATTTTTGGAAATATTTAAAAGGAAGAACAATTTTCATATATGCTCCTTTGGTTCACTAAACTTTCTCCTTTTCGGCACTGACTCTTCTTGACTAGAAGAATCAAAGTAGAGGACCTGTCAAAAGAAAACATATACTTAGAGTTTCTAGTCTGAATGTCTCTAATTTTTCTCATGTCCCTGTAGATGTTAGAAAATAGGTTTAGGGGCTGGAGAAGGCTTAGCAGTTAAGGCGCTCACCTGCAAAGCCAAAGGATCCAGGTTCTACTCTCCAGGACCCACATAAGGCAGATGCACAAGGCAGCACATGCATTTGGAGTTGGTTTGCAGTGGCTGGAGGTCCTGGCATGCCCATTCTCTCTCTCTCTCTCCCTCTCTCTCTTTCTACCTATTTCTGTATC
Organism: Orientallactaga sibirica; assembly: GCA_036365145.1. Taxonomy (NCBI): domain Eukaryota; kingdom Metazoa; phylum Chordata; class Mammalia; order Rodentia; family Dipodidae; genus Orientallactaga; species Orientallactaga sibirica. The sequence goes on from JAEOAD010000025.1 coordinate 23,542,110, forward strand.
TCTCTCTCTTAAAATAAATAAAATATTTTTAAAAATAAATGAATAAAACTTCAAAAAAGGATTAAAAAAGAAAATTGGTTTAGAAGGAAAAATAGCTGTAACACTGTATCCTCGAAATAGTCAAATATTGCCACCCTGAGACTACATAGTGAATTCCAGGTCAGCCTGAACTAGAGTAAAACCCTACCTTGAAAAACAAAACAAACAAACAAACAAACAAAAGTCAAATATTTTGGAAAATAAGAAGGGAAAAAGTCTTTAATTACAAATAGAAAAACATTAGTTTTTAAAACCTGGGCTGGAGAGATGGCTTAGCGGTTAAGGCACCTGCCTCCTAAGCCTAACGCTGGTTCCAATCTCCAGGTCCCACGTTTAGCCAGATGCAAAGTGACACAAGGGCGCAATGCCGCACTTGACCACAAGGGGGAGCATGCATCCGGATTTTGTTCACAGCAGCTGAGACACTGCTGGCATGCCCATCTCTATCTGTCTTCCTCTCTCCTTCCCCCTCCCTCCCTCCCTCCCTCCCTCCCTCCCCCTCCCCTCTTTTTGTGTCTCTCCAAAAAAAAAAAAAAAGTTTTAAAAACCTATTTATTTATTTGAGAGAGAGAGAGAAAGAGGCAGATAGAAAGAGAATATGGGCACAGCAGGGCCTCCACCCACTGCAAACGAACTCCAGATGCATATGCCCCCTTGTGCATCTGGTTTATGTGAGTCCTGGGAAATAGAATCGGAGTGTTTAGGCTTTGCAGGCAAACGCCTTAACCACTAAGCCATTTCCCCAGCCCTAGAAAAAATTTTACTTTGGGAATCATGTAAGATTTAAATCATATCTTGAAACAGGTATGGTGGTATATGTCTTATAATCCCAGGACTTGGAGATAGAGGCAGGAGTATCAGGAGTTAAAGCCAGCCTTAGCTATGTAGCAAGTTCAGGGCAAGCATGGACTACATGAAACCCTAGCTCAAAAAAAAAAAAAATAACTGGAGAGAGAAATACTGCACTGGACCAGAGAGAGTGCCTTTAATCCCAGCACTCGGGAGGCAGAAAATGCCTGAAGGACCCTGAGGTTTGATTCCAGGTCAGCCTGGACCCAGTGAGATGCCAAAACCAAAAAAAAAAAAAAAAAAAGTGGCAGGTTTGATTCCCTAGTACCCATTTGCAGTGGCTAGTGCATTTGCCCTGGCATGCCTGGCATTCTCTTTCTCTCCCCGCTCCCCTGATTCTTTCTGTCTTAAATAATTACATAAAATATTTAAAAATCCTGGCCGGGAGTGGTGGCGATGCCTTTAATCCCAGCACTTGGGAGGCAGAGGTAGGAGGATCACCGTGAGTTTGAGGCCAGCCTGAGACTACACAGTGAATTCCAGGTCAGCCTGGGTGTGAGAACCTACCACAAAAACAACAGCAACAAAAAAGTCCTAAACCAGGCGTGGTGGCACACTCCTTTAATCTCAGCACTTGGGAGGCAGAGGTAGGAGGATCGCTGTGAGTTCAAGGCCACCCTGAGACAACATAGTGAATTCCAGGTCACCCTGAGCTAGAGTGAAATCCTACCTCAAAAAAACCAAAAATAAAAAAATAAATATAAATAAATAAAAATAAAAATCCTAGCTGGGCATGGACAGTAAAATAGTTTAAAAACTTCATTTTAGTATGAACTGTAGAAGCACAAATAAATTTTCAGAGGTATGGCAAACACACCTTAAAATAGTAATTAGTATCTTTTGGTTTATATGTGGAAAAGATTTTTGGAAATATTTAAAAAGGAAGAACAATTTTCATATATGCTCCTTTGGTTCACTAAACTTTCTCCTTTTCGGCACTGACTCTTCTTGACTAGAAGAATCAAAGTAGAGGACCTGTCAAAAGAAAACATATACTTAGAGTTTCTAGTCTGAATGTCTCTAATTTTCTCATGTCCCTGTAGATGTTAGAAAATAGGTTTAGGGGCTGGAGGGAAAACGCCAGTTAAAGCGCTCACCTGCAAAGCCAAAGGATCCAGGTTCTCTCCAGGACCCACATAAGGCAGATGCACAAGGCAGCACATGCATTTGGGTTGGTTTGCAGTAGCTGGAGGTCTGGCATGTTCTCTCTCTCTCTCTCCCTCTCTCTCTTTCTACCAAAAAATCAGTCTTCGTTTTGTTCTATATTAATTTTTTTTTTTTGAGGTAGGGTTTCACTCTAGCTCAGGCTGACCTGGAATTCACTATGTTGTCTCAGGGTGGCCTTGAACTCATGGTGATTCTCCTACCTCTGCCTCCTGAGTTCTGGGATTAAAGGCATGCGCCACCACCCCGGCTATATTAAAAAAATTTAATATATTTTATGTATTTATTTGACAGAGAAAGAGGGAGAGAGATTGAGAGAGAGAGAAAGAGAGAGAGAGAGAGAGAGAATGGGCATGCCAGGGCCTCCAGCCACTGCAAATGAACTCGAGATGTGTGCACCCCTTGTGCATCTGGCTAACATGAGTCATGGGGAATCGAACCTGGGTCCTTTAGCTTTGCAGGCAAACACCTTAACAACTAAGCCATCCCTCCAGCCCAGTAAAAAAAAAAAAATTTTTTTTTTGGTTTTTGAGAGGTAGGGTCTCACTACCTCAGGCTGACCTGGAATTCACTCTGTAGTCTGAGGGTGGCCATGAACTCACGGCGATCCTCCTACTTCTGCCTTCTGAGTGCTGGATTTAAAGGCATGCACCACCACACCTGGCAGTAAAAATGTTTTTTAAAACAGGATGTGGTGGCGCACACCTTTAGTCCCAGCACTCAGGAGGCAGAGGTAGGAGGATTGTCATGATTTCAAGGACACTCTGAGACTATTATAGTGATTTTCAGACCACCTGGGCTAGAGCGAGAGCCTACCTTGAAAAACAAAACAAACAAACAAACAAACAAACAAAATATATATATATATATATACACACACACACACACACATTATATAATAAAATAAATATGTAATGTTTAAATATATAAATATATAATTTATATATAATAATAAAATAATATAAATAAAATAAAACGTACAACATTTAGGACTGGAGCGATTGCTCAGTGGTTAAAAGGTACTGGCTTGGAAGCCAGGCGTGGTGGCGCACGCCTTTAATCCCAGCACTCAGGAGGCAGAGATAGAAGGATTGCCGTGAGTTCGAGGCCACCCTGAGAATACAGAGTGAACTCCAGGTCAGCCTGAACTAGAGTGAGACCCTACCTCAAAAAAAAAAAAAAAAGTACAAAATTTAGGGCTGGAGATATGGCTTACTGGTTAAGGCGCTTGCCTGAGAAGCCTAAGGACCCATGTTCAACTCCCCAGATCTCACATAAGCAGACGTACAAAGGTGAGGCAAGCAAGAGGTCACACATGCCCACTAGGTGGTGCAACCATCTGGAGTTGAAAAGCTAGGTGTAGTGGCACAGGCCTTTAATCCCAGCAGTAGGAGCCTGAGATAGGAAGATCACCAGGAGTTCAAGGCCAGCCTCAGGCTACAGAATGTGTTGCAGGTCAGCCTGAACTAGAGTGAGCCCCTATTTCAAAAACCAAAAACAAAAAAGACACTATATACAAGTATTGACAAACATTATTTTAATAATAATGACAAGCAGTTGAATGGTATAGTTTTAACATAAGAAGTGAATCCATACAAAATTTCAATGGCAGAATAAACATTTGTTTTAAATATGTCTGAAAAGGCCCTTAAAAGTTAATGTATTATTATTTAAAGAAAACATCCACTAAAATAGAAGATAGAAGAATATTCAGTAGATAATGGACAAAATCAATTATGAAATCTGTACTTTTGGTTTTATTCAAAATTTCTCTTGGATTTGTCTCAGGTAAGATTAAAGATCACATCACAGTAAAATAGTTTAAAAACTTCATTTTAGTATGAACTGTAGAAGCACAAATAAATTTTCAGAGGTATGGCAAACACACCTTAAAATAGTAATTAGTATCTTTTGGTTTATATGTGGAAAAGATTTTTGGAAATATTTAAAAGGAAGAACAATTTTCATATATGCTCCTTTGGTTCACTAAACTTTCTCCTTTTCGGCACTGACTCTTCTTGACTAGAAGAATCAAAGTAGAGGACCTGTCAAAAGAAAACATATACTTAGAGTTTCTAGTCTGAATGTCTCTAATTTTTCTCATGTCCCTGTAGATGTTAGAAAATAGGTTTAGGGGCTGGAGAAGGCTTAGCAGTTAAGGCGCTCACCTGCAAAGCCAAAGGATCCAGGTTCTACTCTCCAGGACCCACATAAGGCAGATGCACAAGGCAGCACATGCATTTGGAGTTGGTTTGCAGTGGCTGGAGGTCCTGGCATGCCCATTCTCTCTCTCTCTCTCCCTCTCTCTCTTTCTACCTATTTCTGTATCTCTCTCTCTTAAAATAAATAAAATATTTTTAAAAATAAATGAATAAAACTTCAAAAAGGATTAAAAAGAAAATTGGTTTAGAAGGAAAAATAGCTGTAACACTGTATCCTCGAAATAGTCAAATATTGCCACCCTGAGACTACATAGTGAATTCCAGGTCAGCCTGAACTAGAGTAAAACCCTACCTTGAAAAACAAAACAAACAAACAAACAAACAAAAGTCAAATATTTTGGAAAATAAGAAGGGAAAAAGTCTTTAATTACAAATAGAAAAACATTAGTTTTTAAAACCTGGGCTGGAGAGATGGCTTAGCGGTTAAGGCACCTGCCTCCTAAGCCTAACGCTGGTTCCAATCTCCAGGTCCCACGTTTAGCCAGATGCAAAGTGACACAAGGGCGCAATGCCGCACTTGACCACAAGGGGGAGCATGCATCCGGATTTTGTTCACAGCAGCTGAGACACTGCTGGCATGCCCATCTCTATCTGTCTTCCTCTCTCTCCCTCCCTCCCTCTCTCCCTCCCTCCCTCCCTCCCTCCCTCTTTTTGTGTCTCTCTCAAAAAAAAAAAAGTTTTAAAAACCTATTTATTTATTTGAGAGAGAGAGAGAAAGAGGCAGATAGAAAGAGAATATGGGCACAGCAGGGCCTCCACCCACTGCAAACGAACTCCAGATGCATATGCCCCCTTGTGCATCTGGTTTATGTGAGTCCTGGGAAATAGAATTGGAGTGTTTAGGCTTTGCAGGCAAACGCCTTAACCACTAAGCCATTTCCCCAGCCCTAGAAAAAATTTTACTTTGGGAATCATGTAAGATTTAAATCATATCTTGAAACAGGTATGGTGGTATATGTCTTATAATCCCAGGACTTGGAGATAGAGGCAGGAGTATCAGGAGTTAAAGCCAGCCTTAGCTATGTAGCAAGTTCAGGGCAAGCATGGACTACATGAAACCCTAGCTCAAAAAAAAAAAAAAAAATACTGCACTGGAGAGAGAGATGGCCTTACAGTGCTTGCCTGCAAAATCTAAGGACCAGCCGGGCGTGGTGGCGCACGCCTTTAATCCCAGCACTCGGGAGGCAGAGGTAGGAGGATTGCCATGAGTTCGAGGCCACCCTGAGACTACATAGTTAATTCCAGGTCAGCCTGGACCAGAGTGAGACCCTACCTCGAAAAACCAAAAAAAAAAAAAAAAAAAAAAAAAAATCTAAGGACCCAGGTTTGATTCCCTAGTACCCATGTATGCCAAATGCTTAAAGTGGCATGTGTCTGGAGTGCATTTGCAGTGGCTAGAGGCCCTGGCATGCCCATTCTCTTTCTCTCCCCCGCTCCCCCTGATTCTTTCTGTCTTAAATAATTACATAAAATATTTAAAAAATCCTGGCCGGGAGTGGTGGCGCATGCCTTTAATCCCAGCACTTGGGAGGCAGAGGTAGGAGGATCACCGTGAGTTTGAGGCCAGCCTGAGACTACACAGTGAATTCCAGGTCAGCCTGGGTGTGAGAACCTACCACAAAAACAACAACAACAAAAAAGTCCTAAACCAGGCGTGGTGGCACACTCCTTTAATCTCAGCACTTGGGAGGCAGAGGTAGGAGGATCGCTGTGAGTTCAAGGCCACCCTGAGACAACATAGTGAATTCCAGGTCACCCTGAGCTAGAGTGAAATCCTACCTCAAAAAACCAAAAAATAAAAAAATAAATATAAATAAATAAAAAATAAAAAATCCTAGCTGGGCATGGTGGCACAGGCCTTTAGTTCCAGCACTCAGGAGGCAGAGGTAGGAGGATCTCCATGACTTCAAGGTCACCCTGAGACTACAGAATGAATTCCAGGTCAGGAAACATGTGCATCAAATATCTAATCTATGAGGCATTGTTAATACAACTTAATTATTACCAGGGCTATGAAATCAATGATTTTTTTATTTTTTGGTTTTTTGAGGTAGGGTTTTGCTCTAGCCCAGGCTGACCTGGAATTCACTCTGTAGTCTCAGGGTGGCCTTGAACTCACAGTGACCATCCTACCTCTGGGATTAAAGGCGTGCACCACCGATACAGTTTCACACAGAAGCACAGGCTGGACTGGACCGTTACTATGGAGTCCAGGCTAGCCTTTAAATCATGGCAATCCTCTTGTCTCAATCTCCTAAATGCTAATATTAAAGACATAAACCACTATGCCTGGCAACTTCATTAAAATTATTTTGTTTTTGTTTTTTAGAAAGAGAATGGGCACACCAAAGCATCTGGCCACTCAAAGAAATTCCAGATGCATGTGCCACTATGTGCATCTGGCTTACGTTGGTACTGGGGAATTGAACCTGGGTCCTTTGGCTTTGTAAGCAAGTGCATTAACTGCTAAGCCATCTCTCCAGTCCTTAAATATATTTTTTAGCCAGATGTGGTGGCACACACAGAGGTAGGGGGACCACTGTGAGTTCAAGGCCCGCCTGAGACTATGTAGTCAATTCCAGGTCAGCCTGGGCTAGAGCGAGACCCTACCTCAAAAAAAAAAAAAAAAAAAAAAAAAGAGGGGCTGGAGAGATGGCTTAGCGGTTAAGTGCTTGCCTATGAAGCCTAAGGACCCCAGTTCGAGGCTTGATTCCCCAGTACCCACGTAAGCCAGATGCACAAGGTGGTGCATGCATCTGGAGTTCGTTTGCAGTGGCTGGAGGCCCTGGTGCACCCATTCTCTCTCTCTCTCTGCCTCTTTCTCTCTCTGTCACTCTCAAATAAATAAAAATAAACCAATTTAAAAAGAAAGGAAGGAAGGAAGGAAGGAAAGAAGGAAGGAAGGAAGGAAGGAAGGAAGGAAGGAAGAAGAAAGAGAAAGAGAAAAAGAAAGTTTAAAATAATTTATTACTTTCATATATAGTAATGCCATTCTGATACTTACTATCTCACTCAGTCTTTACATTCTCATAAGACTTACTGTTTTCCTAGATTCACATCGACGTCTCTTCAGATTTTCTTTATTTTTTACTGATTCATTTCCATTTACCTCCACAAAGAAAAAAATTACCAATTGGTTATTTCTCAAAGAACAGGCAACAGTTGATTTTTCAACCTTATGCAACTACATGCAGTTTTAAAGTGGTTTTTGTTTTTTTTTTTTTTTTTTTTTTTTGAGGTAGGGTCTTGCTCTAGCCCAGGCTGACCTGGAATTCACTATGTAGTCTCAGGGTGGCCTCAAACTCATGGTGATCCTATCTCTGCCTCCTGAGTGCTGGTATTAAAGGCGTGTGCCACCATGCCTGGTGGTTCTAAATTTTTTTTTATTCATTTATTTATTTATTTGGAAGGGAGAAGTGTGTGTGTGTGTGTGTGTGTGTATGTATGAACACCAGGGTCTCTTGCCACTGCAAGCAAAGTTCAGATGTGTATTTGGCTTTACATGTGTACTGGGTCATCAGGCTTTGCAAACAAATGCCTTAGCCACTGAGCCTTCTCTCCAGCCCAGTTTAAAAAATTACTTATTCGTTTATGAACACAGCAGGAGAGAAAAAGAGAGAATGAACAGGTAATCCAGGGCCTCCTGTAACTACAAACAAACAGATGATTGTTCCACTTTGTGTATCAGGCTTTATGTGAGCACTGGGAAACTAAAGCCCAGCCAGCAGGCTTTGCAAGAAAGCTCCTTTACCCACCAGACTATCTCCCCAGCCCAGAGTCTTTTCTCTATTGTACCTTCACTAAAATTTCCTTTGTACCTCTATGTAACTTACTCAGACTTCTACAATGACCTGTAGTTATGAAACTTTTACCTAAGATCAGGAACTATGTGATGTGATATGTCTGTGTGTATCTCCTTAGCACCTAGGAAGTACCTGTCATATAATCATTTTTTTTTTTTTTTTTTTGGTTTTGCCAGGTACGGTCTTACTCTGGTCCAGGCTGACCTGGAATTAACTATGTAGTTTCAGGGTGGCCTTGAACTCTCAGCGATCCTCCTACCTCTGCCTCCCGAGTGCTGGGATTAAAGGTGTGTGCCACCATGCCCGGCTATAATTACTTCTTAATAAATATTCATAAAATAAATTCACATGTGAATCAGCAATGACAAATTTAGAATAGAAAATACCCTAAAGCAATATTTACCATTGGTTGTGGTGGTACATGCCTTTAATACCAGCATTCAGTAGGCATAGGTACTGGTAGGAGGATCGCCATGAGTTCAAGGCCACCCTGAGACTAGATAGTGAATTCCATGTCAGCCTGGGCTAGAGCAAGACCCTACCTCAAAAAATTAAAAAAAAGGGGGGGGGGGCTGAGGCTGGAGAGAAGGCTTAGTGGTTAAGGCACATGCCCGCGTAGCCTAAAGAACTAGGTTCGATTCTCCAGGTCCCATGTAAGCCAGATGAATATGGTGGTGCATGCATCTGGAGTTTGTTTGCAGTGGCTAGAAGCCCTGGTGCACTCATTCTCATTCTCTGCCTCTCTCTGTCTCTAATCAATAAATAAACAAAAAGCTAGTATAATTGATTGAAGTAGTCAGAGGATGAATGTGTCTTCCATTCAGCTGCACTTTGTAGCATAGCTTCTTTAGCTGTTGGATCATTTTTTTAAAAAACAATGGCTGGAGAGATGGCTTGGCAGAAAGGCACTTGCCTACAAAGCCAAAGGACTCAGGTTCAATTCCCTAGGACCCATGTATACCAGATACACAAGGTGGCATGTGCATCTGGAGTTCATTTGCAGTGGCTAGAGGCCCTGGTGAGCCCATTCTCTCTCTTTCTATCTGCCTTGTTCTCTCTCTCAAATAAATAAATATTTACCATTTTATTCTGAAAGAGTTTTCCACTTCTTGTTTTGCTTTCAGACATATAAAGTTCAGATGTTTTACTGACCAACTGCTCAACCTAGAAAACAAATCATATAGCATACTACAATAAAACTCAAAATAAATAGGGATCAAACATTTAATCATATAAAATTTAGTATCTTGTGCTAGGCATACTGGTTCACACTTGTGATGATAGCATTCAGGAGACAGAGGCAGGAGGACTGCCAAAAATTTGAGACCATCTTGGTGTACCCAGAAAGTTCCAAAGTAGTTAGGGTCTACACTATAAAACCATCTCTAGCCTGCCCTCTCCCCCCCCCCATAAAAAAACCTTGCATCAAATTCATCTATGAAATTTTGAGGTTCTATGAATATTATTTAGGTTTATTACTAAATAATTTCATAGTAACGTATTGAACACTTTTCTTTTTGAGGTAGGGTCTTGCTCTTAGCCCAGGCTGACCTGGATTTCACCGTGTAGTTTCAGGGTGGCCTCAAACTCACAGTGATCCTCCTACCTCAGTCTCCTGAGTGCTGGGATTAAAGGTGTGTGCCACCATACCTGTTTTTTTTTTTTTGGAGGCAACAGACTGCGCCCCCCGTTTTTGAGAGAGGGAGAGAGACAGAGAGAGACAGATAGAGAATGGGTTCACCACCGACCTCTCAGCCGCTGTAAACAAATTCCAGACACGTCTGACCCCTTGTGGGCAAGTGTGGCATTGAACCCTTGCATCACTGCGTCTAGCTAACCGTGGGACCTGGAGAATCGAATGGGCATTCTTAGGCTTAGCGGGCAGGTGCCTTAACCACTAAGCCATTTCTCCAGCCCCATGCTGGTTTTTTTTTTTTGGTTTTTCGAGGTAGGGTGTCACTCTGGCTCAGGCTGACCTGGAAGTAACTGTGTTGTCTCAGGATGGCCTTGAACTCATGGTGATCCTCCTACTTCTGCCTCCCAAGTGCTGGGATGAAAGGTGTGCGCCACCACGCCCGGCTCCATGCTGGGTTTTAAAACACTTTTAACAGTGTTTGTCAACATTAAATATTATTTATTTATTTATTTATTTATTTATTTATTTATTTGAGAAAGGGGGAGGGAAAGAGAGAGAGGGAGGAAGAGAAAATAGATGCACCAGGGCCTCCAGCCGCTGCAAAGGAACTCCAGATGCATGAGTCAACTTGTGCATCTGGCTTACGTGGGTCCTGGAGAATTGAACTTGGGTCCCTTGGCTTTGCAGGCAAGTGCCTTAACTGCTAAGCCATCTCTCCAGCCCTGAAATTTTTTTTTTCCAAGGTAGGGTCTCACTGTAGCCCAGGCTGACCTGGACTTCACTCTGTATTCTTAGGGTGGCCTCGAACGCATGGTGATCCTCCTACCTCTGCCTCCCCAATGCTAGGATTAAAGGTGTGCACCACCATGCCTGGTTCTGAAATATTTTTTATTATATATATTTTATTTTTATTATTTTTATTCTACCAATAAGCTTATTATTATTATTATTATTGGTTTTTCAAGGTAGGGTCATGCTGTTAGTCCACGCTGACCTAGAATTCAGTATGTACTCTCAGGCTGACCTTGAACTCACGGTAATCCTCTTATTTCTGCCTCCTGAGTCTCGGATTAAAGGCATGCACTACCTTGCCAGGCTTTTTTTTTTTGTTTGTTTGTTTTTGGTAGTAGAGTCTCACTGAAACTCAGGCTGACCTGGAATTCACTATGAAGTCTCAGGGCGGCCTTGAACTCTTGGTGATCCTCCTACCTCTGCCTTCCAAGGGCTGGGATTAAAGGTGTGTGCCACCATGTCCAGCTTTTTTTTTTTTTTTTTTTTTGAGTAGGGTCTTGCTGTAGCCCAAGCTGACCTGGAATTCACTATGTAGTCTCAGGCTGGACTCAAAATCACAGCAATCCTCCTACCTCTGCCTCCCAAGTGCTGGGATTAAAGTCATGTGTTACCATGCCTGGCAGTAGCCATCTAAAAGAGAGAGAGGGAGAGAGAAGGAGAAGAGAGAGACAGAGAAAGAGAGAGAGAATAGTATACTAGGGTTTCCTACTACTGAAAATCAACTCCAGACACATGCACTACTTTGCATCTGGCTTTTCATCAGTACTGGGGAATGAAACCACGGCCATTAGGTTTTACAAGCAAGTGCCTTTAACCCATCTCTCTGTATCATAACCATCATTTTTTTTTCAAGATAGGGTCTCACTCTAGCCCAGGCTGATGTGGAGTTCACTCTGTAGTCTCAGGGTGGCCTTGAACTCACAGTGCTCCTCCTACCTTTGCCTGTTGAGTGCTGGGATTAAAGGCATGCGACACCACACCCGGTCATAATCATCATTTTAAAAAAATAATTTAAGGCCAGGTATGGTGGTTCACACCTGTAATCACAGCACTCAGGAAGTGGAGGCAGGTGGACAGTTTCAAGTTTGAGGTCAGCCTATTTTACACAGCAAGTTCCATGCCTTCCAGAACTACATAATAAGACTGTCTCAAAAACCCAAAATTAATAGATAAACAGATAAATTAGTAAGTAAAGAAACAATAATGAAAGATGGAATTATGACATTTATACCTGACAATGAGATTTTGGATTTTCTTTACACTTCATATGTTCATCTTCCACATAAACTAAATTTGGTTCTGTAAAAAACAAAAAAGTTAAAGTGGTATAAAATTGAATTAGTAGTTTATCTACATTTTTTTTCGAGGTAGGATCTCACTTTAGCCCAGCCTGACTAGGAATTCACTATGTAGTCTCAGGGTGGCCTCAAACTCACAGTGATCCTCCTAGCTCTGCCTCCTAAGTGCTGGGATTAAAGGTGTGCACCACCACGCCTGGCATTTATTTACATTTCTGTAAACTTACCTCTAATTTCAGAAGCTCCATAGGGTTTTTTCTTCTCTTCTATTTTAGTTTCAAAATAAAAATCTTCCTACATAAATATGTGAAGGAAAAACAGACACATTTCAAAATGAAATTTAAACCATTAGGTAGAAGTCTTTATGAACAAATTTGTTTTATGGGAAAGATAAATATAAGCTATAACTATTTATTTATTTATGAGAGAGAGAGAGAGAGAGAGGGAGGGGGAGGGAGAGAGAGAGAGGGGCAGAAATGCAGAATGGGTGCACCAGGGCCTCTAGCCACTGTAAATAAACTCCAGACATATGTGCCACCATGTGCATCTGGCTTACATGGGTTTTGGGAATAGAACCTGGGTTCTTAGGTTTTGCAGGCAAGCACCTTAACTGCTAAGCCATCTCCCCAGCCACCCCCCCTTTTTTTTTTTTTTTGTTTTTTTGAGGTAGAGTTTCACTCTAGCTCAGGCTGACCTGGAATTCACTATGTAGTCTCAGGGTGGCCTGCATGGTGATCATCCTATGTCTGTCTTCTCTAGTGCTGGGATTAAAGGTGTGTGCCACCACGCCAGGCTTAGCTATAACTACCTTATGCTTGCTAGAAATAAAAGTGGTGCTAGAATTACTATCACAAGGCATAGTGGTTTGAATCAGATGTCCTCCATAAATTTATGTGTTTTGAAATTTAGGAGGTGGAACCTTGCTGGAGGAGGTATGTTGCTGAGGACAGGCTTAGGGCTGCTACAAACCAGTTTTCCCCTTGACAGAGTTTAGCTTACTTTCTTGCAGCTGACAGCTGCTATGACAAGATATGATGTCCAGCCTCTGTTCTACCATTCCTTCCCAGCCATGATGAAACTTTCCTTTGAGACTATAAGCTGAAATAAACTCCTCCAATCAGCTGCTTTTGGTTGGGTGCTTTATACCAGTAACATTAAGGCAACTTCAACACGAGGTAGCTTATTTAGCCAAACAAAATATAAACTAGTAGCCAAGCATGGTGGCACATGCTTTAATCCCAGCACTCTGGAGACTGAGGTAGGAGGATAGCTGTGAGTTTGAGGTGAATTTCAGGTTAGCCTGGGCTAGAGTGAGACCCTACCTCAAAAACCAAAAAAAAAAAAAAAAAAGTAAATTACTATCTTCTAAGATTGTCTTAAAGGAAAAAAAATATGAATGCTCATTCTAAGATTCCTTAGATTTTATTAGTGATTGAGGGCACTGAATTAGGTATAAACTACATTAATGTAGCTCTGGAATTTCTGTACAAATATTAGCATATATTCTGAATATGTTCTAACCCTCTTCAGGAAGTTAATACAGGATAAGATCAGTCATGGCATGGCAGAAATAGCATGGGTTAAAGTCTAAATTAAAATTGTTGTTCTCTTTGCGACATATATAAGAGACTCAAAAATTTTTTCGAGGTAGAGTCTTGATCTAGCCCAGGCTGACCTGGAATGCACTCTAGTCTTAGGTTAGCTTTGAACAAAACAGCCATCCTTCTACCTTGGCCTCCCAAGTGCTAGGATTTATGGCATGTGCTACCAGGCCTGGCTTGAGAATCAAATGTTTTAAAAATACTACAAAAGGGCTGGAGAGATGGCTTAGCCTAAGAACCCGGTTCCAATCTCCAGGTCCCACGTTTAGCCAGATGCAAAGTGACGCAAGGGCGCAATGCCTCACTTGCCCACAAGGGGGCGCACACATCTGAATTTCATTCACAGCAGCTGAGAGACTGCTGGCACGCCCATCTCTATCTGTCTCCCTCTCCCTCTCCCTCTCCCTGTCTGTGTCTCTCTGTGTCTCTCTGTGCCTCTCTCTGTGTCTCTCTCCAAAAATTAAAAAAAAAAATACTACAAAAGGGTCTGGGTGTGGTGGCGCAAGCCTTTAATCCCAGCACTCGGGAGGCAGAGGTAGGAGGATTGCCATGAGTTTGAGGCCACCCTGAGACTACATAGTGAATTCCAGGTCAGCCTGGGCTAGAGTGAGACCCTACCTTGAAAACACCAATAAATAAATAAATAAATAAATAAATAAATAAATAAATAAATAAATAAATAAATAAATATATATTTAAAAATACTACAAAAGGGCTGGAAAGATGGCTTAGCGGTTAAGGTGCCTGCCTGTGAAGCCTAAGAACACCCATTCAAATCTCCAGGTCCCATGTTTAACCAGACGCAAAAGTGTCACAAGCATGCAATGTTACACATGTACACAAGGGGGCTCATGTGTCTGGAGTTTGTTCAGAGTGGCTGAGAAGCCCTGGCATGCCCATTCTCTCTCTGCCTCTTCCTCTCTCTCTCAAATTAAAAAAAAATGCTTCAAAAAATGCCACAAAAGGGCTGGGGACATGGCTGCAACACCAAAGGACCCAGGTTTGATTCCCCAGGACCCACGTAATAAATAAATAATAAATAAAAAAATCTAAGCTGGGTGTTGTAGTGCATGCCTTTAATCCCAGCACTTGGGAGGCAGAGGTAGGAAGATCGCCATGTGTTTGAGGCCATGGACTACATAGTGATTTCCAGGTCAGCCTGAGCTAGAGTGAGATCATACCTTGAAAAGCCCCTCTCCCTCCAAAATACCATAACTTTTTTTTAAATGTCACAAAAATCCTAGCCTACTAGATGTGGTGCAGGACAGTTATAAACACAGTACTTGGGAGGTAGAGTCAGGAGAATTAGGAGTTCAAGGAAAGCCTGAATTGTATGAGATTATCTTAAAAAATTTTTTTAAAAGATTGTATTTTTATTTTTATTAGAGACGGGGCTTGTATTTTTATTTTTATTAGAGAGTGGTGCGAGAGAGAGAAAGAGAATGAGAATGGGTGTGCCAGGGCCTCTAGCCACTGCAAATGAACCCCAGATGCATACACCACCATGTACATCTGGCTTACATGGGACCTGGAGAATCAAACCAGGGTCCTGGGGCTTCGCAGGAAGTGCCTTAACCACTACACCATCTCTCCAGCCCTGAGACTATTTTCATGTCTTAAAAAACAAAAACAGCACATGTCTTTCGAGACAAATTCAGGAGGATCACTGCAAGACTGAGGACAGCCTGATTGATGTACATAGTGAGTTCCAGGACAGCAAAGGCCTAGTCTCAAATACCTAGATGGTGGTTGGGTAGATGGCTCAGTGGTTAAAAGCACTGTGCAAACCTAACCTGATGACTAGAATTTTAATCCCCAGAACCCATGTAACTCTGGATTAAAGTAGTGCATGTACCTGTAATCCTAATTTCCCATAGCAATGATAGGTGTAGAATCCCAAAGCTCATAAACTTGCTAATGACATTCACAGAGGCAAACAACAAGCTAGACCATGCCTCAAATAAGGTAGAAGGTGACAATCAGCACCTTAAGGTTGTCATCTGACCTCCACATGCACACCATGGTACATATGCACTCACACATACATCCAAATACACACACAAAATTTTAAAAAGTCCCTTCCAACCTTGAGTTTATGATTACAGTATTTACAGAAATACTAAGATCTACTAAAGTCCCCAAAGTTAAATCAAACATGTTACTATTGTACTTTGTAACTCTTTAAATATACTCACATTCATAGAATTTTCATCTTCCATGTCATCTTTATCCATTAGGATTTTTTGAAATGGTGTTTTTAATAGTTTTGGTGCTAGTATACTTGAATCAACATTTTCCATTCTTTCTTTCTCAGTAGTCACTTTTATTTTTAAGGTGTGAAAAGGTGTTGGGACTTCTCCCACATTTAAGTATGTAGGCTCCCCTTCAAATATTGTTCCTTCACAATCACCATCCTTAAAACCAGGAGGTTGGTAATCTGAGGGTGTAACTGCAAAAAAGGGAAGTATAAATTGTGCTATTCATAAACTTGAAGAAACTGTACTACTTTTATAAAAACATATGCAGCTTCAATTTCAAATAGCATAAAAAAGGGCCAAGCATGGTGGCGCATGCCTTTAAATCCCAGCACTCAGGAGGCAGAGGTGGGAGGATCTCTGTGAGTTCGAGGCTGGTCTGAGACTACATAGTGAATTCCAGGTCAGCCTGGGCTAGAGCAAGATCTTAGCTCGAATCCCTCATCTCCTAAAAAATCATAAAAAGATGTTAAGTGCTGGAGAGATGGCTTAGCAGTTAAGGTAATTGCCTCTGAAGCCTAAGGACCAGGGTTTTAATCCCTAGTAACCCACGTAAGCCAGATGCACAAGGTAGCACATGTGTCTGGAGTTTTTCTGCAGTGGCCAGAGATCCTGGCATACCCATTCTCTCAATCTATTTGCCTCTTTCTCTCTATATATAAATAAATAAAATATTTAAGCCGGGCATGGTGGTGCACACCTTTAATTAATCCCAGCACTCGGGAGGCAAGAGATAGGAGGATTAGGGTGAGTTCAAGGCCACCCTGAGACTACATAGTAAATTCCAGGTCAACCTGGGCTATAGTGAAACCCTACCTCAAAACACTCCCCCCCCAAAAAAACAAAAACAAAAACAAAAAAACAAAAAAAATTTTAAAAGAGCTTTGAGCGCTGGAGGGATGGCTTAGTGGTTAAGGCATTTGCCTGCAAAGCTAAAGGAACCAGGTTCGATTCCCCAGGATCCACGTTAGCCAGATGCATAAGGGGGCATACATATTTGGAGTTCATTTGCAGTGGCTGGAGGATCTGGCTTGCCTATTCTCTCTCTCTCTTCCCCTCTTTCTCTGTCAAATAAATAAATAAAAATATATTTTTAAAAGAGCTTTGAGGGCTGGAGAGATGGCTTGGTGGTTAAGGCTCCTGCCTGCCAAGCCTAAGAATGCCGGTTCCAATCTCCAGGTCCCACGTTTAGCCAGATGCAAAAAGTGATGCAAGGGCGCAATGCCACACTTGCCCACAAGGGGGTGCATGCGTCTGGAGTTCGTTCACAGCAGCTGAGAGGCCGCTGGTGCGCTCAAATAAAAAAAAATAAAAAGAAAAAAGAGCTTTGGGGGCTGGAAAGATGGCTTAGTGGTTAAGGTACTTGCCCACAAAGCCAAAGGACCCAGGTTATATTCCCCAGGACCCACATAGGCCAGATGCACAAGGTGGTGCATGCATCTGGAGTCTGTTTGCAGCAGCTGAAGGCCTTGCTGTATCCATTCTTTCTCTATATCTGCCTCTCTCTTTCTGAAATAAATTTATGTATGTATGTATGTATGTATGTATGTATGTATGTATGTATGTATGTATGTATGTATGTATGTGTGTGTGTGTATATATATGGTTGTTTTTTTTTTAAGGTAGGGTCTCACTCTAGCTCAGGCTGACCTTGAATTCACTATGTAGTCTCAGGGTGGCCTTGAACTCTCGGTGATCCTCCTACCTCTGCCTCCCGAGTGCTGGGATTAAAGGCATGTGCCACCATGCCCGGCTAATAAAAAAAAATTTAAAAAGAGTGTTGAAAGGATTTAAGTTGTAATATAAAAATCATCTTCATATGTCCAAGTCCTCATTTTATTTCCAAAAGGTAATTTTCATATTCTTCACTTGGCTGAATGGCCATGAAAAAGTTATTTACCATCTCTGAGTTAGTTTCTTTTTTTTTTTAATTTTATTTTTTATTCGAGAGAGAGAAAAAGGCAGAGAGAGAGAGAGAGAGAATGGGTGCAGCAGGGCCTTCAGCCTCTGCAAATGTACTCCAGACGTATGTGCCACCTTGTGCATCTGGCTTATGTGGGTCCTGGGGAGTCAAACCTGGGTCCTTTGGCTTTGTAGGCAAGCACTTTAACTGCTAAGCCTTCTCTCCAGCCCTGACTTTTTTTTTTTTTCTTTTTCTTTTCTTTTTTTTCGAGGTAGGGTCTCACTCTGGCCCAGGCTGACCTGGAACTAACTATGTAGTCTCTGGGTGGCCTCAAACTCACAGCAATCCTCCTACCTCTGCCTCCCAAGTGCTGGGATTAAAGGCATGTGCCACTATGCCCAGCTCTGACTTGGTTTCTTTTTCTTCCTTTTTTTTTTTTTTTTTTTGGTTTTTCGAGGTAGGGTTTCACTCTGGTCCAGGCTGACCTGGAATTAACTATGTAGTCTCAGGGTGGCCTCAAACTCTTGGCGATCCTCCTACCTCTGCCTCCCTGAGTGCTGGGATTAAAGGCGTGCGCCACCACGCCCGGCTGGCTTGATTTCTTTATCAAATAAATAAACAGGGTCAAGGTGGACATAAAATAGTATTTTAAGTGAGAGAGAAATTGAGAGAGAGAGAGAATTGGTGTACCAGGGCCTCCAGCCACACCAATCAAATTCCAGAGATCTGTGCCATCTTGTGACTATGTGCGACCTTATGCACTCATGTCACCTTGTAGCTTACATGGGATCTGGAAAGTCAAACCTGGGTCCTTAGGCTTCACAGGCAAGCACTTTAACCACTAAGCCATCTCTCCAGCCCCAAAGTATTTTGTTTTCTTTTTTGAGGCAGGGTCTCACTCTAGTTCAGGCTGACCTGGACTTCACTGTGTAGTCTCAGGGTGGCCTTGAACTCACAGCAATCCTCTTATCTCTGCCTCTTGAGTGCTGGGATTAAAGGCGTGCACCACCATGCCCAGCATCTTTTAATTATTTTATTTATTTATCTATTTTTTGGTTTTTTTCAAGGTAGTGTCTCACTCCAGCCCAGGCTGACCTGGAATTCACTATGTAGTCTCAGGGTGGCCTCAAACTCACTTTGATCCTCCTCCGTCTGCCTCCCAAATGCTGGGATTAAAGACATGCAACACCACGACCGGCTCCCAAAGTATTTTTTAAAATAATATTTATTTGAGAGAGAGAGAGAGGCAGATGGTGGGGGGAGAATGGGTGTGCTAGGGTATCTAGCCACTGAAAAAAACTACAGACACAGTGCCACCTTGTGCATCAGGCTTTGCGTGGGTACTGGGGAAATGAACCTGAGCTCTTTGCCTTTGCCAAGTGCCTTAACTGCTAAACCATGTCTCCAGCCCTTGTAAAATGTTTAGATCAGACTGACAAGAAGTGCTTGATAACTGTTATTGCTGTTTTATGAAATATTATATATGTAATAAAAGACATAATGTTTTATAGTTTATATAGAAAACATTATTCATACAATAAAAGATAATGTTAAACTGGGTGTGGTGGCACATGCATTTAATCCCAGCACTCAAGAGGGAGAGGTAGGAGGATTGCTGTTAGTTCCAGACCAGCTTGGGACTATTACAGAGTGAGTTCCAGGACAGACTAGGTTAGAGTGAGACAGACCATAACTCAAGCCCAGCTTTCAAATACTAGTATTAAATGCAGTTTTATAATTTCAAAAATGTATAACCATTTAGCAACCTAATTGCTATAATGAGAATGGAAACTATGTCAACAACAATAATAAAACATACGCATATCAATTAAAACAGAAACAATTACCAATAGTACCTTCATCATAGTAAAAAAGTTTCATGGTCAAACAGACATCATTAGGTAAAGGTCCCAGATTTTGCATTAGAATGTAGATCTTCCGAATGAGGAGAATGCTTGCTTTCTTGGTGTCAGCATATGACATGCCAGATTCATCACGTTTATTTTTACTAGAAGTGAACCAGACAATTTCATAAAATGTATGGATTCAAATATCATAACTTCACTTTTTTGGGGGAGGTAGGAACTCACTCTAGCTCAGGTTGACCTGGAATTCACTATGTAGTCTCAGAGTAGCCTCAAACTCTTGGTGATCCTCCTACCTCTGCTTTCCAAGTGCTGGGATTAAAGGCGTGCACCCCCATGCCTGGCTCATAACTTTACATTTTAATTCTTTGGATTTTTGTTTTTTTTTTGGTTTTTTTCAAGGTAGGGTTTTGCTGTTGCCCAGGCTGAGCTGGAATTCATTATGTATTCTCAGGGTACCCTAGAACTCACTGCCATCCTCCTACCTCTGCCTACTAAGTGCTGCAATTAAAGGCATGTGCCACCATGCCTAGCTTGTTTTTTGAGGTAGGGTCTCACTCTAGCCCAGGATGACCTGGAACTTACTCTGTAGTTCCAGGCTGGTGTTGAACTCACAGTTGTTCTACCTCTGACTCCCAAGTGCTGAGATTAAAGGAGTGAGGCACCATGCCAGTGATTCTTATTTTGCATTAAGTTGAAATTTATTATATATATATAATGTCACTACTCTAAAAATATGTTGCTATTTTTTTTCGAGGTAGGGTCTCACTCCAACCCAGTCTGACCAGAATTAAATATGTAGTCTCAGGGTGGCCTCAAACTCATGGCAATCTTCCTACCTCTGCCTCCCGAATGCTGGGATTAAAGGTGTGTGCCACCACGCCCAGCAAAATATGTCACTATCAATCATCATTACTATAATCCAAATTTTAAGCACTTTTTATAAGGTGTTTAAAGGAAATAAGTGATAGACTTTTAATTATATTTCTAATCACTTGAGTCCTTTCCCACAACTAAAATAGCATGTAATTAGCAACAAAATCTTATCTTGCAGCTATTCCAAACCACTACTCCAGTTTGAGAGCTTGTTTGGAGGTTCTAATATGGAAGTGCCCTTACTCATATCCTTGACAGAAGAACAGTCTTTCTCTACCAGGGAAGGTCATCCTCTTTGACCAAGTGCAAAGCTTTGGGAAGGCCGGGCGTGGTGGCACACGCCTTTAATCCCAGCACTCGGGAGGCAGAGGTAGGAGGATCGCCGAGAGTTCGAGGCCACCCTGAGACTACATAGTTAATTCCAGGTCAGCCTAGGCCAGAGTGAGACCCTACCTTGCAAAAAAAAAAAAAAAAAAAAAAAAAAGCTTTGGGAGGGAGAAGTTAGGGAGGAAAGGGACACAGGACAAGCCTGGTGATTACTGGAATGACAAATGTCACAGCCATATTGCTCTCACATCTTAGTACTCCATTTTGTAAAGCACATCATTATGGCTAATTGGGAGGATTTAGGTGTTTAAGAATTAATCCTGAAATACAGATAAATAGCATTAATAAGTCATAATATAAAAAGAAAACTATAGAACAATACCTTATAAAGTCCATGATTGGTCCATTTTTGGTATACTTGAACTTGAATTGGTAACATTCTAAAACTGTCTTAAATAGAAAACATTGCAGTCATATAACAGATACATAGTTCTGCCAAACAGCTGTATGCCACTTTCATTCTATTTATTTATTTTTGTTTATATATTTACTTTTTTGGTTTTTTTGAGGTAAGGTCTCACTCTAGCCCAGGCTGTACTGGAATTCACTCTGTATTCTCAGGGTGGCTTTAAACTCATGGCACTCCTCCTACCTGAGTGCTGGGATTAAAGTTGTGTGCCACCACAGTCGGCATCTTAATTTTTGTTTTTTTTTGAGTTAGGGTTTCATTCTAGCCCAGACTGGAATTCACTATGTAGTCTTAAGCTGGTCTCAAAGTCACAGCTTAAAGGCATGTGCCACCACACTCAGCTCCTCTTTTAAAAAAATTTTTACTTATTTATTTGAAAGCACAGACATAGAAAGACTGGCTGAGAAAATGGACGCACTAAGGCCTCCAGCAAATGAACTCTAGATGTATGTGCCACTTTGTGCATCTGGTTTTACGTGAGTATTGAGGATTTGAATCTAGGTTACAAGGCTAGTGCCTTAACTGTTGAGCCATCTCTCCAGCCCTGCATAATCTTTTAAGGCACATAAACCACAACACTTAGCCACTCTACTGAATATAGTTCCTCATTTACTTGCCTGATGAAGAGTTCCTATCATTTAGTATATATAAATATATAATTCCAGGACAGCCTGGACTATAGTGAGACTCTACCTTGAAAAACAAAAAAAAAAAAAAAAAAAAAAAGGGCTAGAGATGTTTAGCTGTTAAGGTGCTTGTCTGCAAACTACCTGAGTTTTGATTCCCCAATACCCACATAAAGCTAGATGCACAAAGTGGTGCATGCATCTGGAGTTCGTCTGCAGCAGATGGAGGCCCTGGCACACCCATTCTCTCTCTGTCTGCTTGCAAATAAAATAAACAAAAATACAGGGCTGGAGAGATGGCTCAGTGATTAAGGCACTTGTCTGAAAAGCCTAAAAACCCTTGTTCAATTTTCCAGTATCCACGTAAAGCCAGATGCACAGTGGCACATGCAGCTGGAGGTTGTTTGTATCTGCTGGAGGCCCTGGTACAAACCTCTCTCTAAACCCCACCCCCTGCTCTGCTTGCAAATAAACAAAAATTAAAAAACAAAGGGTAAGGGCATGGTGGCACACATCTTTAATCCTAGCACTTTGGAGGCAAAGGTAGGAGGAATACAGAGTGAGCTCCAGGTCAGCCTGGACTAGAGTGAGATCTTACCTCAGAAAAAAAAAAAAAAAAAAAGTTCATGTTTTGGTCAGTGTGGTGACAAATGTCTTTAGTCCCAGCACTCAAGAGGCCAAGGTAGGAGGATTGCTCTGAGTTTAGGCCAGCCTGGGACTATAGAAAAACATATATATTTTTGACAGAGAAAGTGAGTGTGGCCATGCCAGGCCTTCTTGCTACTGCAATTAAACTCCAGGTACATGTGCCACTTTGTGCATTTGGTTTTATGTGGGAACTAGGGAAATCAAACCCAGGGCTGTTAGGCTTATCAAGCAAGTGCCTTTAATCATTTTAATCATTGAGCCATCTCTCCACCCTTCTGTATGTTTCCTAGTTTCAGGCATTCTACTATAGCAGGCAAGCCTAATTTAAGCCTTCTAAGTCTCAGTTTGACTACCCAACTTATTGATGAGTCTAAATATTTATTAAATGGGATAATTTATGAGTTTCTTTCTTTCTTTCTTTCTTTCTTTCTTTCTTTTTTTTTTTTTTTGAGGTAGGGTCTCACTCTAGCTCAGGCTGAACTGGAATTCACTATGTAGTCTCAAAGTGGCCTCGAACTCACACTGATCCTACTTCTGCCTCCAAGTGCTGGGATTAAAGGGATGTGCTACCACACCTGGCTTTGTAAGAGTTCTTAATAAACTTGCAGGCATACAATATTTAGTAAGTATTTATTAAATTGGTGCATCAGTGAAGTTGCTCATTTACTGATAAACAAGTGGACAACTATATGATAATAGACACTGAACAACTAACTAGCTTTCTTTTTTTTTTTTTTTTGGTTTTATAATAGATTTTTAAACAGCAAAACATTTAGACAAGTTAAATACAATTCCAACAGAGTTGACATCAGTTAATGATGATGCCACAATGTGTTCTCGCTTCCAGATACTCGCCAGTGTTACCTGAGTCCTCTCAGCAAGGAAGGGGCTCTGATAACTTTATTCATATACATCCTTCTTATCTGCAATGTAATCTACAATTTCTTGTGGACACATTAACTTTCTGTATCTATATCAGGAATTTCAAATCCAAACTCGTCTTCCATGGCCATAATAATCTCTACTTGGTCCAAACTGTCTAAGCCCAGGTCCTTCGTGAAATGGGAATTGACCGAGAGCTTTTCAGGGTCAATCTTGTCATAGAGTTTCAAGACATAAAGAACTCGTTCCTTGATCCCCTCTAACGTCAGAGGAGGTGCGTCACTATACTGGTGGTACAAATGTGTGACTCTCCCTGGTACCTGCGCGAGCGCCCAGGCCGGCTGTACAGCCCCACGATTTGTCCGGGTTCCCGTGAGGCACAAAGTGGTGCTGAGCGGACGGGCCAGGGCCAGCGTGGGAACCCGCGGCAATGGCGCGAAGGCCGCGGGCAAGCGGCGGACACAGGTGGAAAGGACACGAGCCGCCATGGCTATGCCGACCCAAGATGTTTTCTATTTTTTAAAATTATTTGAGAGAATGAGGCAGAGAGAGGGAGAAAGACAGAGAGAATGGATGCTCCAGGCCCTCCAACCACTGCAAATGAATTCTACATGTATGCGTCCCCTTGCGCATTTGGCTTACATGGGCCCTGGAGAATCCAACTGGGATCCTTTGGCAGGCAATCGCTTTAACCACTAAGCCATCTCTCCAGCACCTCCCCCCCTTTTTTTTTGGTTTTTCGAGGTAGGGTCTCACACTAGCTCAGGCTGACCTGGAATTCACTATGTAGTCTCAGGGTGGCCTTGAACTCATGGCAATCCTCCTACCTCTGCCTCCCAAACGCTGGGATTAAAGGCGTGCGCCACCACGCCTGGCCCTTTCTTGTTTTTTTGAGGTAGGGTGTCTCACTCTAGCCCAGGCTCACCTGCTGTATTCTCAGGGTGGCCTTGAACTCATGGCAATCTTCCTACCTCTGCCTCTTGGGTGCTGGGATTAAAAGTGTGTGACACCATGCCCGGCCTAACTAGCTTTCTAAACAATAAATTAACAGCCTTTGTTCAATTTGCTTTATCACTATGGACATATATTAAACACTAGTTGCTGGCATGAGTATCAAGAAAAGACACATTCCCAACTTAGAATATTTTGCTTTTTTTTTTTTTTTTTTTTTGGTTTTTTGAGGTAGGGTCTTGCTCTAGCCCAGGCTGACCTGGCATTCACTATGAAATCTCAGGGTGGCCTTGAACTCGCAGTGATCCTCCTATCTCTGCCTCCCAAGTGCTGGGATCAAAGGCGTGTGCCACCATGCCTGACTTTTTTGCTTTTTTTACATGTTAGTGCGTGCATATAGATGGGGATCAGGTCTGGGTTGTTTTTGTTTTGGTTTTTCAAGGTAGGGTCTTACTCTAGCTCAGGCTGACCTGGAATTCACTATGTAGTCTCAGGGTGGCCTTGAACTCATGGTGATCCTCCTACCTCTGCCTCCCAAATGCTGGGATTAAAGGCATGTGCCACCACACCTGGCTTTTTTTTTTTTTTTTTTTAATTAATTAGAGACAAAGTCTAACACATTCTAGCCTGGCTTCAAATTCCCTACGTAGGGCTAGAGGAATGGCTTAACAGTTAAGGTGCTTGGCTGCAAAGCCTAAGCACCCAGATTCGATTCCCCAGGACCCACATATGCCAGATGCAGATGGTGGTGCATGTATCTGGAGTTTATTTGCACTGGCACTCTCATATTCTCTTTCAAAAGTAAATTAAAAAAATATTTCCCTATGTAGCAGAGTAAGTCTGAACTTCTGATTCTCCTGCCTCCACTTGCTGGAATTTCAGTTGTCCATCACCATACCTGTTGTTTTAGGTAGTGCTAGAGATTGAACCCAGGGCTTTCTGCTTGGTAGGTAAGTTGCTCTACTAACTGAGCTACATCCCCATCCCTAAACAATTTAAATCCGCTTTACCATGCTGACTAAACATTGTATTGAAACAGTGGCTAAGCACTCATATGCTGAGCTGGCTTTTCTAGATTCAGATTTTGGTTTTGCCTCTTCTTTCACACAACCTTAGATAAGAAACCTTATATTTATATATCTTAATCTGTGAAGTGGAGGTGATAATGCTAATTATCTCATACTGTTGTGATGAATAAATGAGGGATAATGTCCATAAAGTCTGTACCCCCACAAATAAAACAGACCATAATAAGAATAAGCACTCAAGGGGGTGGAGAGATGGCTTAGCGGTTAAGGTGCTTGCCTGAGAAGCCTAAGGATTCAGGTTCAATTCCCCAGTACGTACGTAAGCCAGATGTACAGGGTGGTGCATGCATCTGGAGTTCGTTTGCAGTGGTTAGAGGCCCTAGCGCACCCATTCTCTGTCTCTCCCTAATAAATAAAAAAATTTTTTTTTTTTTTTTTTTGAGGTAGGGTTTCATTCTAGCTCAGGCTGACCTGGAATTCACTATGCATTCTCAGGTAGCCTTGAACTCACGGTGATCCTCCCATCTCTGCCTCCCAAGTGCTGGGATTAAAGGCGTGCACCACCATGCCCAGCAAAAAAATAAAATATATTTTCTTAAAAAGAATAAGGACTCGAGATCTTTCACAGCCTGAAGATGTAATTCAATGGTTGAGAGCTTGCTTAGTATGTTCCAGGCCTAGGTTTAATCCTTAGAAAAAGAAAAAAGAAAAAGCATGGTGACTCATGAATATAATCCCAGCACTCAGAAGGTGCAATCAGAAATTCCAAGTCATCCTTAAACTACATAGGGAGCTTAAGACCATTGTAGGCTACATGGGACCCTGTCTTAACACTGAAAGGAAAGCAAAAAGAATTGTAATAAACCAGAAGCCAAGCAACATATACAATTTCCAATAGTTCAAGGCCAGCCTAGCACTACAGAGTGAAATTCAGGTCGGCCTGAGCTAGAGTGAGACCCTACCTCAAAAAAACCAAACCAAAAAAGCAGAAAATAGTTCTTCTTGTAAGTGGCCTGAGGCAACCTGTGAATGTGGTTCACTACTCTCTTGATCCAGAAAACTCCACAAAATCATGCAAATCAAGGGGTTCCAATCTTCGTGTTCACTTTAAGAACACCAATGAAGCTGCCCATTAAGGGTATGCATGCATATTTGAAAAACCTCCAAGTACCTGAAAGATGTCATTTTATTTTAGGTTACTTTTTCCCTCCCTCCCTCCTCCCTCCCTCCCTCCCTCCCCCCTCCCTCCCTCCCTCCCTTCCTTCCTTCCTTTCTCTTTCTTTCTTTCTTATTTTGAAGGAGGGTTTCACTCTAGCCCAGGCTAGCCCAGCCTGGGCCAGAGTGAAACCCTACCTTGAAAAAACAAAACAAAACAAAATAAAACAAAACAAAACAAAACTAAACTAAACTAAACTAAACTAAACTAAACTTATGGCACAGGAGTAAATTCAGCATAAAAATAAATGGAAATAAAAGTGTTTTTTTTAAGCCTAAAATATTAAAAACGGGCTAGAGAGATGGCTCAGCAGTTAAGGTGCTTGTCTATAAAGTCTAACAACCCAGGTTTGATTTACCAGAACCCATATAAAGCCAAATGCATCTAGAGTTCATTTGCAGTGGCAGGAGGTCTTGGCAAGCCCCTCCTTCCCCCCTTCCCTTCTCTCCCTTTCTCTTTGCAAATAAACAATTTTTTTGTTTTGTTTTGTTTTCCAAGGTAGGGTCTCACTCTGGTCCAGGCTGACCTGGAATTAACTATGTAGTCTCAGGGTGGTCTCGAACTCTCGGCGATCCTCCTACCTCTGCCTCCTGAGTGCTGGGATTAAAGGCGTGCGCCATCACGCCCAGCTAACAAATATTTTTAAAAATGAAAATATTAAAAAGTTTTAGCCGGGTGTGGTGGTACATACTTAATCCCAGCACTGGGGAGGCAGAGGTAGGAGGAATGCCCTGAGTTCAAGGCTACCCTAAGATTACATAGTGAATTCCAGGTCAGCCTGGGCTAGAGAGAGAAACCCTACCTCGAAAAACCAAACCAAAACAAAACAAAACAACCTCCCGCCAAAAGTTTTGTGTTTAGTTATTGGAAGCATTATGTGTCTGAAGTTTCTTACTCAAGAACACTTACCTGTTCTTCTGCATTGGTGAATACCTATGTAAAAATAATTAAGTAATATGAGGTTAAGTAACCAGAAAGAACAAAATAGGATGGTTAGTATTAAGTGAACTCAGCAAAATAAAACAAAAAGCAAAATAAGGGCTGGAGAGATGGCTCAGCAGTTACAGGTGCTTGCTTGCAAAGCTTGATGGTCAGGGTTCAAATCCTCAGTACCCACATAAAGCTAAATGCACAAAGTGGTGCATGTGCCTGGAGTTCATTAGCAGTGGCAAGATGCCCTGATGCACCCATTCCTTTTTCTCCCTTTTTTTATGGGGGGGGGAGGTGTTTCGAGTTAGGGTCTCACTCTAGTCCAGGCTGACCAGGAACTCTGTAGCCCCAGGCTAGACTCTAACTATCCAGGATCCTCCAAGACCAAACTCCCCAGTGCTCAGATTAAAGGTGCATGCCACCATGCCCAGCAGCAGTCTTTAAATAAGAAAGATATAATTTAAAAATACTTACAGCTAGAACGACCATCCTTAGCTGAAATACAACAAAGAACAAAAATCTTACTTGTATTCTATAAAATAGGCTTTCATGATGGACTGTCAAAATTCTTTGTGTTAGTTCAGAGACGGTATAGTATATCTCAGCAGCCGAACACTTGCTTAGCATGTGAAAGACTGGTTTAATCTTTAATGCCACGTCCCACCACAAAAGAATTCTTTGTTCTATTTCAACATGTATTCCTAAAAACAAGTAACCATTGTGAAAGACAAATTTCATATCATATCTATTCCCCAAAATAATTTACACTTGGCATTCTGATGGCTGAAATTCATGTCAGCATTTTATTTCACTGACTTAAACAAACAGGTTTTTACTGCCAGTTACTTGTGAACTAACACTTCAAACCTCAGCAAGAGTACTGTTTTTTTTTTTTTTTTTTTTTTTCCGAGGTAGGGTCTCACTCTGGTCCAGGCTGATCTGGAATTCACTCTGTAGTCTCAGGGTGGCCTCAAACTCACTGCGATCCTCCTACCTTTGCCTCCCGAGTGCTGGGATTAAAGGCATGTGCCACCATGCCAGGCAAGTACTGATTTTTTAAAATTTAAACAAACTCTACATTCATGCACTACTTTGTGCATCTGGCTTACATGGATACCAGGAAACTGAACCTGGATCCTTAAGCTTCACACACAAGTGCTTTAGCTGCTGAGCCATCTCTCCATCCCTGAGTACTGATTTTGAAAAGAGACAAATTAGAGCTCTCAGAGCCCTATTCACTTAGCAAATGGAAGAAGCTTGGAGAGCACAGGAAGAGAAAATCACAGGAAATCATTCACTTGGGTGACTTGCTAAAAATCTGGTCATCCTTAATTCTGAGCTTTTCTTTATATTTACAACCAATCCATCAAAAAATTCAGTCAGTCCACTGACCAAAATCTATCCTGAATCATCTCCTCTGCCATCCTGGTCTAAGCCATCATGGTTACTTTCTTTCTATTACAGTCTATTCTTGCTCCCAACCTTATTCTCCCATTGTATAGTATGTTATATAAACCATATGTATATATATGTATATGTATGTATGTATATATATGGAGAGAGAGAGAGAGAGAAAGAGAGAGAGAGAGATGGTTTAGTGGTTAAGCGCTTGCCTGTGAAGCCTAAGGATCCTGGTTCAAGGCTTGATTCCCTAGTACCCATGTGAGCCAGATGCACAAGGTGGCACATGCGTCTAGAGTTTGTTTGCAGTGGTTGGACGCTGTGGTGCACCCATTCTGTCTCTCTCTCTGCCTCTTTCTGTTACTCTCAAATAAATAAATAAAAATAAAAAACCAAAAAACTATATATTGTACTATATACTATTATATATACAAAGGTATAGTTTTAAACTTTAGAACTGAGTGATTTTTAAAAATATTTTCTTTGGTTTATTTATTTGAGAGAGAGAAAGATGCAGAGAAAACACAGGATTCATGCACTCTCTTGTGTATCTGGCATACGTGGTTCCTGGATCCTTTGGCTTTGCAGGCATATGCCTTAACCGCTAAGCCATCTCTCCACCCCTGAGTGACTTTTTTTTTTGGTTTTTCGAGGTACGGTCTCACTCTGATCCAGGCTGACCTGGAATTAACTATGTAGTCTCAGGGTGGCCTCGAACTCTCAGCGATCCTCCTACCTCTGCCTCCCAAGTGCTGGGATTAAAGGCGTGTGCCACCACGCCCGGCTCCCCTGAGTGATTTTTAAAAGTTTAATCTCCAGCAAATGGCTGGAGAGATGGCTCAGCAGTCGAAGGTGCTAGCTTGCAAAGTCTGCCAATTCAGGTTTGATTCCTTAACATCCACATAAATCCAGATGCACTTTGTGGTATATACATCTGAGATTCATTTGGTGTAGCGAAAGGAATTGGTGACACATTCCCCCCCAACTCAAATAAATAAATAAACAACTTTTTTTTTTCGAGGTAGGGTCTCACTCTGGCCCAGGCTGATCTGGAATTCACTATGTAGTCTCAGGGTGGCCTCAAACTCATGGCAATCCTCCTACCTCTGCCTCCCCAGTCCTGGGATTAAAGGCGTGTGCCACCATGCCCGGTTTAATAAAATTTAAATAAATAAACAAAATGTTAGTCAAGTGCTTGCTTCACAGCACACACTAAAATTGAAATGATATACAGAAGATTAGTATAGGCCCTGTCCGAGGATGACATGCAAATCTGTGAAAGCATTCTACATTTTTGTATATGTATATGGAGGTTGTCAATAAAAAGTTTTTAAAAAAGCCATGCATGGTGTCACATGCTTTTAATCACAGCTCTCTGGAGGCAGAAGTAGGTGGATTGCTGTGAGTTCAAGACCACCCTGAAACTACATAGTGAATTCCAGATCAGCCTAGGCTAGAGCGACACCCTACCTCAAAAAAAAAAATTAATTAGACGGGTGTGGTGGTGCACACCTTTAATCCCAGCACTTGGGAGGCAGAGGTAGGAGGATTGCTGTGAGTTCGAGGCCACCCTGAAAATACAGAGTGAATTCCAGGTCAGCCTGGGCTAGAGTGAGACCCTACCTCAAAAAAAATTTTTAATTAATTAGTTAACTAATTAATGTTTTACCACATGCTGATTTGCAACATTTATAGGATATAAAGTACAGGAAAAAGGAGAAAGAGATACTAAAAGACTTACATATTTTTTCTGTAAAGCATCATAGCATCCTAGCATCCTAGATGAAGAAAAAAATCAGAGATTCAGGTTTTTTTTTTCCTCGAGGTAGGGTCTTGCTCTATCTAGCCTAGTCTAACCTGGAATTCACTATATAGTCTCAGGCTGGCCTTGAACTTACAGGGATCCTCCAACATCTGCATCCCAAGTGCTGGGATGAAAGGCGTGTGCCACCAGGCCCAGCAGAGAGAGAGAATGGGTACACTAAGGCCTCCAGCCACTGCAAAGGAACTCCAGATGCATGTGCCACTTTGTGCATCTACATTACGTAGATCCTGGGGAACTGAATTTGGGTCCTTAAGCTTTGTAGGGAAGCTCCTTAAGCCCTGAGCCATCTCTCTAGTGCAAGATTCATGGTTTTTGTTTTTGTTTGTTTTTTTGAGGTAGGGTCTCACTCTAGCCCAAGCTGACCTGGAATTTACTCTGTAGTCTCAGGGTAGCCTTGAACTCATAGAGATCCTCCTACCTCTGCCTCCCAAGTGCTCAGATTAAAGGTATGAGCCACCATGCCTGGTTCCAAGATTTAGTTTTTTTAATATTTATTTTATTTATTTATTTGACAGAGAGATAAGGAGAGAGAATGGGCGTGGCCAGGATCTCCAGCCAATGCAAACGAACTCCAGATGCATGCACCCCCTTGTGCATCTGGCTAACATAGGTCCTGGGGAATTGAACCTGGGTCCTTTGGCTTTGCAGGCAAGCGCCTTAACCACTAAGCCATCCCTCCAGCCCCAAGATTTAGTTTTATACTAAATGCATTTATAGAAAGTAGTTCTTTTTCTTTCAAATAAATAAATAAAATTGAATTTAAAAAGTATAAATTAGGGCTGGAGAGATGGCTTAGTGGTTAAGGCATTTGCCTGTAAAGCCAAAGGACTCAGGCTCAATTTCCCAGTACCTACATAAAGCCAGATGCACAAGGTAGTGCATGTGCCTGGAGTTTGTTTATGGTGGCAAAGGCCCTGGTGGGCCCATTTTCTCTCTGTGTCTCTTTCTTTCTCAAATAAATAAATGAACAAATAAACAAAAAATACAGTCAAGAGTGGTGGCACATACCTTTAATCCTAGCACTCAGGAGGCAGAGGTAGAAGGATCACTCTTTGGTCCCAATTTGAGGCCAGTCTGGAACTACAGAGTGAGTAGTGAGTTCCAGGTCAGCCTAGGCTAGAATGAGACCCTACCACAGAAAACCAAAGGAAAAAAAAATAAAATAGTTCTTTTTATAAATATCCATATTAGCTGGGTATGGTGGTGCATGCCTTTAATCCCAGCACTCAGGAGGCAGAGGTAGGAGGATCATCATGAGTTCTAGGCCATTCTGAGAATACAGAATGAATTCCAGGTCAGCCTGGGCTAGAGTAAGACCCTACCTCAAACAAAACAAAACAAAAAATCTCTATAGTGTACTGGAGAGATGGCTTAGTGGTTAAGGCACTTTCCTGAAAAGCCAAAGGATCAAGGTTTGATTCCCCAAGACACTAGATGCACAAGGTGGCACTTGTGTCTGGAGTTCATTTGCAGTAGCTGGAGGCCCTTGCATGCCCATTCTGTCTGCCTCTCTCTCTCAAATAAATAAATTAAAAACTCCATATATACCATTACAAAATAACAGTTTTTTAATTATTTTATTTTTATTTATTTACCTCTTGAGTGCTGGGAGTGAGAAAATAACAGTTTTTTAATTATTTTATTTTTATTTATTTATTTGAGAGTGAGAGAGAATGAGAGAGAGAGAGAGGGAGGGAGGGAGGGAGGGAGGATGGGCACACCAGGGCCTCCAGCCACTGCAAACGAACTCAAGATGCATGTGCCACCTTGTGCATCTGGCTTATGTGGGTACTGGGGAATCAAGCCTCAAACTGGAGTCCTTAGGACTCATAGGCAAGAGCTTAACTGTTAAGCCATCTCTCCAGCCCCCCCTTTTTTTTTTGGTTTTTCGAGGTAGGGTCTCACTCTAGCCCAGGCTGACCTGGAATTCACTATGTAGTCTCAGGGTGGCCTCGAACTCACAGCTATCCTCCTATCTCTGCCTCCCGAGTGTTGGGATTAAAGGCATGCACCACCATGCCTGGCTCAAAATAAATTAAAAAAATTAATCAACTTTCTTATTAATTTGCTTAAAAAAACATGGGCTGGAGAGATAGCTTAGCAGTTAAGGTACATGCCTGTGAAGCCTAAGGATGCTGGTTCACTCCTCCAGGTCCCACATAAGCCAGATGCACATGGTGGCACATGTGTCTGGAGTTTGTCTGCAGTGGCTAGAGGCCCTGGCATTCACTTACTCTCTCTCTGAAATAAATAAATAAATAAATAAATAAATAAATAAATAAATAAATAAATAATATTTTTTTGTCTGTTTGTTTTTTTAGTTTTCTGAGGTAGGGTCTTACTCTAGCTCAGGCTGGCCTGGAATTCACTGTGTCGTCTCAGGGTGGCCATGAACTCACAGCAATCCTCCTATCTCTGCCTCCCAAGTGCTAGGATTAAAGGTGTGTGCCATCACACCCAGCAAAATCTTTTAAAAAAATAGAAATGACTTAGTGGTTAAGGCATTTGCCTATGAAGCCAAAGGACTAAGGTTCAATTCCCTAGTACCCATGTAAGCCACATGCACAAGGTGGCACTCGCATCTGGAGTTTATTTGCAGTGACTAGAGGCCCTGGCATGCTCATTCTCTGTCTTTCTATCTGTCTCATTTCTCTCTCTCTCTCTCAAATAAATAAAAATAAAAAAAAAAAAAAAAAGAAGAAGACAGGGATGGCTTAGTGGTTAAGCATTTGCCTGAAAAGCCAAAGGATTCTGGTTTGATTCTCCAGGACCCACATAAGCCAGATGCACAAAGGGGTGCATGCATGTGGAGTTCGTGTGCAGTGGCTGGAGGCCCTGAAGTGCCCATTCTCTCCCTTTCTCTCTCTCTGCCTCTTTCTCTCTCTCAAATAAATAAATACATAAAATATATTTTTTTAAAAACCAAGACATAAGGAACAATGTGACAGAAATATGAGGAAGTATGAGGAAAAATTTAAGTTGGGCATGGTGGTGGACACCTTTAATCCCAGCACTCAGGGGACAGAGGTAGGAGGATTGCCATGAGTTCAAGGCCATCCTGATACCACATAGTGAATTCCAGGTCAGCCTGGGCTAGAGCAAGACTCTTATCTTGAAAAACCAAAAAAAAAAATAAATTAAAAAAAAAGAGGATCTGGAGAGATGGCTTATCGGTTAAGGCATTTGCCTGCAAAGCTAAAGGACCAAGGTTCAATTCCCCAGGACCCATGAAAGCCAGATGCACAGGGGCACATGTGTTTGGAGTTCATTTGCAGTGGCTAAAGGCCCTGGCATGCCCATTCTTTATTTCTCTCTGCTTGCAAAAAAATAAAGTTAATAAAGGAAAAATGTAATGCTTAAATTCAAAGGCCTGGAGCTGGTAGATGGCTTAATAGTTAAAAGTACTTACTACACAAGTCCATGCCCTGAGTTCAGATCCTCAGGATGCATGTAAAGCCAGACACAGTACATGGGTTTATAATCTCAGCATGTCTATGGCAAGATGGGCGGTGGAAACAGGAGAAGCTTGTAGGCCAGCTAACCTGGCAAGACAGTGAACAGCAAGAGACCCTGCTTTAGAAACAAGGTGGAAAGTGAGTACAGACACCCGGGGTTGTCCTCTCACCTCCACATGCACACTATGGTACATGTACACCAGCAGAAACAGTACACACAAAGATAGACATTTTCTTTTAGCTGGGCAAGGTGGCAAGGGAGGATTGCTGTGAGTTCGAGGCAAGTCTGAGACTCTAAGACCCTACCTCTAAAGAAAAAAAAAGTCAAAGTCCTGAAATAGTGGTACCCAGGCCTAAAGGGTTAATCATTAAAATTTGGTTACACATTTAATGGTATCTAATGTACAAAAAAGCTTAGAAAAATAATAGATTTCTATCTTCAGGGATTTTTTTATTTTATTTTATTTTTTTTTTTTTTTTTTACTTACCACTTAACTAACTGTGTAGAACCTGGACAGTTTTTGTCTTCTTTCAGAATTTTGACACAAAGATCTAAACACAAAAATGATGGAAGTAAATATAGAGCTACTTAGGATCAGTGGATGTTAAATGATGTTCATTTTCTTCAGCTATGTATAACATAATAGTTTTTGATACAGGGCCCAGGCTGGTATTAAACTCACAAATCTGCTTCAGCTTCCTGAGGGGCTAGGATTATACACACATGCCACCACACCCAGCTTATTACAATCATATGGTCATGAACTTCAAATGTTTGGACCTCCTTATTATAAATACCACCATAAAGATTAAGATTTGAAGCCAGGTGTGGTGGTGTGCGCCCTTTAATCACAGCACTCGGGAGGCAGAGGTAGGAGGATCACTGTGAGTTTGAGGCCAGCCTGAGACTACATAGTGAATTCCAGGTCAGCCTGGACTAAAGTGAGACCCTACCTCAAAAAAACACAATAACAACAACAACAACAACAACAAAAACGACTTAAGTTCATGGGTAGAAATTTATTTCTGGGTTGGGGATGTAGTTCAGTTGGTAGAGTGCTTGCCTAGCATATAAGAAACCCTGGGTTCCCAGAAGCCATAGACTGTTACTAGAAAAAAATTCAGTGCCAGGGGTGGGATACCTTCCAGTGAGTTGTTGGCCAGGGAGGTCCCTGATGCCCCCAAAACATTAAAGGCTATTGTCAAGGCTGTTGGTTTCCCACCAGGAAGAGATGATAAGACCCTATTGCTGAACTGAAGACTCCACAGCTTGGGCTGCAAGGTCACCAAGAAATCAAACTGGGGCTGAGCCGACAACCTCCTCCCTGTAGACCAGACCAGAACAGAAAGCTGGAAAAAGCTGTACTGCATGCAGCCTTATGGGAGACAGAAGCCATCAGTGGTGAAAACAGTGGACATTGCAAGCCTTAAGTGTGGCCAGACAGGCCCAATGAGTCAATGGGTACAATAGTGGCATGTCTGTTATGGGGAAAACCAACTGTCCTCTAATTGAACTGGAGACCTGTTCTATGAGAGGGAATACATGTCTGGTACTGAAAATCTAATCAAAAGCCTATGGTGGGAGAGATCATGAGCATTAGGAGTATAATGCCTGCTCTTGTCTTGCCCACCAAACTGCCCTGTAAGCACTTTACTTAATATTCATACCCGTATCTTTTTTTGTTTTGTTTTGTTTTTCGAGGTAGGGTCAAACTCTAGCTGAGGCTGACCTGGAATTTACTATGTAGTCTCAGGGTGGCCTCAAACTGATGGTGATCCTCCTACCTCTGCCTCCAAAGCACTGGGATTAAAGGCATGCACCACCACACCTGGCTCATACCCATATCTTAATGCTACTCTCACTTTTGGTTAGAGAAGCTTCTCTTTTTAGATGGCAGTGACCACTGGGTTGACTCAAAAGGCACCATAGTGCTGAGAAGAGGTGACAGAGGAATGATCAGCACTGAAACATCTCTATTACATTCCAAGGCTCAGGGTCCATTGTGGAAGAGGTGGCGGAAAAAATGTAAGAGCCTAAGGAAGGGTAGGACTCCTTACAATGCAACCATCCAGACAGAAATTGGCCTTGAAATCCATGACCTCAAAGTGTCTAGCACTACCTTCACAAGACCCTCAGAATAGGAGGAAAAGATGATGACATCAAAATTAAAGAGACTAATGGAGAGAGGGAGGGGACATGATAGCGTGTGGATTTGTGAAGGAGAATATGGTGGAGGGGAGGGAGTTATCATGAATTATTGTCTGTAAGCATGGAAGCTGTCAAAAATTTTTTTAAATAATAAAAAAGATCAGAAAAAAAAAAAAAGAAACCCTGGGTTCGATCCTTAGTGCTAAATAAACTGGTCATGTAGTGTACATTGTAATCCCAGAATTCAGGAAGTGGAGGAAAGAGGATCAGGAGTTCAAGACCAGCCTCAGTTATATAGACAGTTTGAGGTTAGCTTGGGCTACATGAGCCCATATCTCAAAAAAAAAAAAAAAAAAAAAAAACCCACAAAGAATAAAATTAGATGTGACATTTTCATGTAGCCTTTTCCTAATGGTCTTAGAATATTTCCCCAGGTAAAGTCTCACTCTACCTCAGGATGACCTGGAACTTGCTATGAGTTCCAGGCTGGCTTTGAACTCACAGTGATCCTCCTAGCTCTGCCTCCCCAGTGCTGGGATTAAAGTCATTCACCACTACACCTGGGTACTATAAACTCTTATTCAACTGAAATACTTGTAGCAGACCAAGAAGTTAACTAGCAAAGACAAAGAATTCTACAAAGAACATGTAAAACAGTAGAAAGCAGTAAAAGCATCATTCCACCTCAGTTTTCTATTTGATAAACAGTGATAGTACCTACTTCATAGGACTATACTATGAATTAACAAGGTAGTGAATATATTGTCAGTACACAGTTGGCACACAATATTACACACAAAGTATGTGTCAGGAAACAAACTGTTATAGTATAAACTGTATGTATTTTACTTTTAGGGGGAGGGGATTTGTTTTTTGATTTTTGTTTTTGTTTTTTCGAGGAACTCACTATGTAGTCTCAGGGTGGCCTTGAACTCACTGTAATCCTCCTACCTCTGCCTCCCAAGTGCTGGGATTAAAGGTGTGTGCCACCACGCCCAGCATGTTTTTTGAGACAGGGTCCTATGCAGTTCAAGATGACCTTGAACTCACTATGATGAAGTCTTGAAATTCTAATCCTCCTGACTCCAATTTCCAAATACTAAAATTACATGTGTTTGGCATCATATCAAAATGTAATTGCTTTTTAATTTTTTTTTAAATTTTTCAAGGTGGGGTCTTGCTCTAGCCCAGGCTGATCTGGAATTCACTATGTAGTCTCAGGCTAGCCTCAAGCTCATAGTGATCCTTCTACACTCAGCCTGTAATTGCTTCTTTAAGATTGCATAAAAACATATACTACCACTGTAAGAAGATATAAGTAACAGTGCTTTAGTCTATTCATCATTATAAATATAATGTCAGGTAACATTGCAAAACTGAGGAAAATATTCAAAATTAAATGCTTTTGAAGGTACTTAACATCTTATAAAAATTTAAGAAGCTAGGAATGCAGCTCAGTGATAGAGCACTTGCTTAGAATGTGTAAGGCCCTGGGTTTGACCCCTTCCCCTCCAGTGCTGCAAACAAATATTTTAGATCCCTCAAAAAAACATTGTTAGCAGGGTGTGGTGGCACATGCTTTTAGTCCCAGCACTTGGGAGGCAGGATTGCCTTGAGTTCGAGGCCACCCTGAGAATAGAGTGAATTCCAGGTCAGCCTGGGCTAGAGTGAGACACTACCTCAAAAACCAAAAAAAAAAAAAAAAACATTGTTGTGGCCAGGAGTGGTGGCACATGCTTTTAATCCCAGCACTCAGGAAGCAGAAGTAAGAGGATCTCTGTGAGTTTGGGCCAGAGTGAAACCCAACCTTGGAGGGGGAAAAAAAAAAAAAAAAAAAAAAAAATATATATATATATATATATATATATATATATATGGCATGATTTTTTTTTCTTTTTTTGTTTTTCGAGGTAGGGTCTCACTCTAGCTTAGGCTGACCTGGAATTCACTATGTAGTCTCAGGGTGGCCTCAAACTCACCGTGATCCTCCTACCTCTGCCTCCCGAGTGCTGGGATTAAAGGCGTGTGCCACCATGCCCGGCTGCATGATTTCTTTTATATGAAATTTCCAGAATGGGTAAATCCATTGTAACAGAAAGCAGATTGTGGGTTGCCCATGACTGGGAAGAATGTATGTTTGGGGGGAGGATGATGAAATGCTCTAAAGTTGTGGTGGTAGTTGCATAACTCTGTGAATACACTAAAGGTCACTGAATTACACACTTTACAGTTACCAGATATGTGAATTGCATTACAAAAGCTACTCCAAAAATCACAATCACTAAGTTAAAAGTTACAGGTTTTAGACTTAGCCAAGCAATTAAAGTTGTCTTAAATATTTTATTTTTATATTACCATCTAGGTATCTGGTTCCATAAGCACATTCTGGAAATATTCCTCTCAAATAGGTGATACAGGATACTGAAATTGCTAGGAGCTTCTTCACTAACATCAAAGACTGCTGCTCAGTTGATATCTTATTGGGAAATAACAATGGACTCTAAAATTCAAGGCAAAGTATTATAATTATTATTTATTGAAATAATAAAATAAAATAAATAATAATAAAATAATAAATGTGTTTAAACTAGGTCCAATTTTACATAGGTATAGTAGTCTCCAAACTAAGTCCTCCTCATACAAGTTTGTAATAGAAAGATAGGGTGACTTATAAGATGTGAGGATATATAATGATGTAAGGGTATCACAAAAAGTAATTAAGGACCTTGACAATCCCTTGCAGATTAATTGTACATGCACAATACAAGGCTAGACAACACTGATATTTCTCTTTAGTCACTGACTAGAATTAGCACAGATTAAGTATAATGTAAGATCCTATGAAAATATGGCAATTTTAGCTGGGCGCATGCCTTTAATCCAAGCACTTGGGAGGCAGAGGTAGGAGGATTGCTGAGAGTTTGAGGCCACACTGAGACTACATAGTGAATTCCAGGTCAGCCTGAACTAGAATGAGACCCTACCTCAAACTTGAAAACAAAACAAACAAGAAAGAAAAAGAAAGAAAGAAGGAAAGAAAGAAAATATGACGACTTTGTTTTTGAGTCAGGAATATTTTCTAGGGGTGGACTGCTGTGCATAATTTCAAAGCAATGGTATAGTGTTCATCAATATCAAATGTAAATTAAACTTGAATAAACAATATAAAGTGATATACCAAACATCCAAAAGAACAAGCTGAAAATAACCTAGGACTGGAGAGATGGTTTAGTGGTTAAGGCCCTTACCAACAAAGCCAGAGGACCCAGGTTCCATTCCCCAGTACCCACATAAAGCCAGATCCACAAGGTGGCACATTCATCTGGAGTTCGTTTGCACCTGTTTTCTCTATTTCTCTCTCTCAAATAAATAAATAAGTAGATAGACAGATAAAATATTAAAAAGGCACTTCCGGTTAAGACGGTGGCGTAGGAGAAGGGAATACATCCCTGATACTGAAAACCTACAACAGCAGTAGTCATGAGCCCTAGGGGTGTAACGTCTGCTGGTGTCTGGCTAAATGTATATACTATGCTCACCAAACTGCCCAGTAAGCACTTCTCTTAATGCCCATACCCATATATTAATGCTACTCTCACTTTTGGCTAGAGAAGCTTCTCTTTTCAGATGGCGGTGACCTTGGGATGACTCAGAAGGCACCATGGTGCTGAGAAGAAGGGAAAGAGGAGTGTTCAGCACTGAAACATCTCAAACACACCTTCCAAGGCTCAGGGTCCATTGGGGAAGAGGTGGTGGAAAGAATGTAAGAGCCAAAGAAAGGGTAGGACTCCTTACAACGTGCTCCTCCAGACACAAAATGGCCTGGATATCCATGACCTCACAGTGCCTGACACTACCTACACAAGACCATCCTAATAGGAGGAAAAGATGATGACATCAAAATGAAAAGAGAGACTGAGGGGGAGGGCATATGATGGAGAGTGGAGGTTCAAAGGGGAAAGTGGGGGGAGGGAAGTACCATGGGATATTGTTTACAATTAAGGAAGTTGTCAATAAAAAAAAAAAAAGTTCGCAGGGCTACAGAGGTGGCTCAGCAGTTGAAGCCTAAGGACCCCGGTTCCACAGTACCTACATAAGCCAGATGCACAAGGTGGTACATGCAATCTGGAGTTTGTTTGCAGTGGCTGGAGGCCTTGATGCACCCATTCTGTCTCTATATCTGACTCTTTCTCTCTCTGTCTCTCTCAAATAAATAAAAGGGAAAGAAATATTTTTTAAAAATTAAAAGTTCTCAGGCTGGAGAGATTTCTCAGTGGTTTAGGCATTTGCCTACAAAACCTAACGACCTGAGTTGGATTCCCTAGTACCCACGTAAAG
Organism: Orientallactaga sibirica; assembly: GCA_036365145.1. Lineage (NCBI taxonomy): Eukaryota > Metazoa > Chordata > Mammalia > Rodentia > Dipodidae > Orientallactaga > Orientallactaga sibirica. The sequence goes on from JAEOAD010000025.1 coordinate 23,582,658, forward strand.
ACAGATGCACAAAAGGAGTGCATGCATCTGGAGTTTGTTTGCAGTAGCCAGAGGCCTGGCATGCCCATTATCTCTCTCTCTCTCTGCTTGCAAATAAATAAATAAAAACATTTTTTAAAAAAGAAAAAAGAGGGCTGAAGGGATGGCTTAGAGGTTAAGGCACTTGGCTGCAAAGCCAAAGGACCCAGGTTTGATTCCCCAGGACCCACATAAGCCAGATGTGCATGTACCTGGAGTTTGTTTGCAGCAGCTGGAGGCCCTGGAACACCCATTCTCTCCCTCCCTCCCTATCTCTCTCTCTGCCTCTTTCTGTCATATAAAGAAATAAAAATAAAAAATATTTTTAAAAACCCCCAAAAAAAGAAAAAAGAAAATAAAGTCTAGCAAATATCTTCTTTTTTTGTAAAACATAGTTTTTCCTGGTATCATTAAACACTCTATTGAGTCAAACTTTTAAAAACAAAGCAGTTGAACCTTCAAGAAACAATAAAATCACCTAAAGTAAAACATACATTAAATCACGCTGGGTGTAGTGGCACACACCTTTAATCCCAGCACTAGAGAGGTAGAAGTAGAAGGATCACTGTGAGTTCAAGGCCACCCTGAGACTACGTAGTGAATTCCAGGTCAGCCTGGACTAGAGTGAAACCCTAACTTGAAAAACAAGAACAAAAACAAAAAAAGAAGCACCCCCCCCCCAAAAAATATATTAAATCACAAGCATACCATGGAAGAAGTTCTCTTTAACTGTGCAGTGGCCATTCTCTGATATTTTCTTTAATTCAACCTTGTAAAACAAATACAAACTTTAACTTCAGATTTAGTTTTTTATCTCTAACATTCTACTTTATTACATATAAAGTGAGAAATAATTTTGTCTTAATAACCTGAGAATTTTATTTAAAATGGAATCTTCAAAAATGTGAAGGTGGGGGCCAGAGAAATGGCTTAGCAGTTAAGGCACTTGCTTGTGAAACCTAAGCACTCAGGTTCATTCCCCAGATCCCAGGTAAGCCAGATGCACACGGTCCCCACCTTGTGCATCTGGAGTTCATTTGTAGCGGCTGAAGGCCCTGGCATGCCCATTCTCTATACCTGCCTCTTTCTCTCTCTCTCTCTCTCAAATAAATGAAATATTTAAGAAATATATAAAGGTGGCTGGGCATGGTGGCACAAGTCTTTCAGCACTTGGGAGAGAAAGACAAGCAGAGAGAACGAGAGAATGGGCATAACCAGGGCCTCCAGCCACTGCAAATGAACTCCAGACACATGTGCCACCTTGTGCATCTGGCTAACGTGGGTCCTGGGGAATCGAACCTGGGTCCTTTGGCTTTGCAGGCAAACGCCTTAACCGCTAAGCCATGTCTCCAGCACCCCCTTTTAATTTTAATTTTTCTAAGTCACAGAAAGGTCTGTTCACTGGAAGCGCTTCAATGTACTCTGAGGAGGCCTGAGCTGGCCGTAGTCTCTGGACCTCACAGAGTCTTGTGGGCACGAACACATTTCCTCAACTGTTTCGCCATTACAACACCAAGAGGGCTGCAGAGATGGTTTAGCGGTTAAGGCTCTGGCCCGCAAAGCCGAAGAACGCACGGTTGAATCTCCAGGTCCCATGTGGCCAGATGCAGTGACGCACGACGTAGTGTCGCACATGCGCGCAAGGGGGCGCCCGTGTCTGGAGTTTGTTTGCACCAGCTGACGGCCCCGGCAAGTCCGTTTTCTCTGTGTCTCAAAACCAACCAACCACGGGGAAAAGCCTTTAATCCCAGCACTGGGGAGGCAGAGGTAGGAGGATCGCCGTGAGTTCGAGGCCAGCCTGAGACGACATAGTTAATTCCAGGTCAGCCTGGACCAGAGCGAAACCCTACCTTGGAAAACCAATCATAATAATAGTAACAATAAATAAATAAATAAAAGTTTTTAAAAAAACAGGGAAAGCCTGCTGCCCACGGGGGGGGGGTGGTGGTGAGGGCTCAGGTCCTCAAGGCGCCTCGTCAAGATGGCCGCGCGCGCGCCTGGGCACCGCGTAAAGGACGTCTTCAGACGCCGCAGGACACGAAGGCGGCCGTGAGCTGACAGAAAAAGCCCGCGAGGAGCCGCGAACACCGACTTTCAAAAGGCGAGCCGTCCTTAAATCCCCCCAGCTACCTGACCACGTCCGAGGGCTCCGGCGCCGCCGCGAGGAGCAGGAGGATGGCGAGCGAGCGTCGCCGTGCGCGCTGCCTGCCGCACCACACACGCTGCACGCGCCGCCGCCCGCCGCCCCCTGCGCATGCGCGCCGCCTCAACCGTCGCCGAGCCCGCCGCGAGGCACGCCGGGAAGCCGACGCGAAGCCCGAGCCGCCGCGCGCCGCCGAGGGACGGTGTGCGAAGCTGGCCCGGCATACAGTAATCTTCCTCCCGCGAACATCGTTGGTTTGGTTCCCAACTGTGTCTGATTGTGTTCTGACTACACCATGTTGTGGGACTTTAGGAAAGCAGTTGTTCTACCGGACTCCAGACTTGAGATGGGTTGTTTATTGAGAGGCAAGGTCTCACTCTAGCCTAGGCTGGCCTCGAACTCACAGCCGTCCTCTTCCCTCTGCCTCCCGAGGGCTGGGATCAAAGGTGTGCACCACCATGCCTGGCCGTACCTAGATTATTTATTTATTTATTATTTGTTTGTTTGTTTATTTTCTAGGTAGGGTCTCATTCTAGCCCAGGCTGACCTGGAATTCACTATGTAGTCTCAGGGTGGCCTCGAACTCACAATGATCCTCCTACCTCTGCCTCCCAAATGCTGGGATTAAAGGTGTGCACCACCATGCCTAGCCCAAGTGTTCTTTTTAATATGTTTTATTGATTTATTTGCCGGGTGTGCTGGCGTATGCCTTTAATCCCAACAATCGGGAGGCAGAGGGAGAAGGGTCACTGTGAGTTCGAGGCCACCCTGAGACTACATAGTGAATTCCAGATCACCTTGGACTAGAGCAAAATGCTACCTCAAAAAAACAAAAAATTGCTGGCATGGTGGCACACGCCTTTAATCCCAGCACTCGGGAGGCAGAGGTAGAAGGATCGCCATGAGTTCGAGGCCACCCTGAGACTACAGAGTGAATTCTAGGTCAGCCTGGGCTAGAGTGAGAACCTACTTTGAAAAACTAAAATAAATAAATAAATAAATAAATAAATAAATAAATAAATAAATAAATAAATAAAATAAATAAAGATGCATTCTGAATCCTCAGAACGTTTATAACAATATTTTCTTTCATCAGAATTGCCAGAGTCCTTTACTAGCATAGTATAATTAATTTACTCTGTAAAGGGTATAATAGTTGCCTAAGAAAAACTTGAAAGAATGATATGTAGATCGAAATTTGAAATGACAGATTTATGAAGCATTTTTTGGCATCATATTACAAAATATTAGAAAACTCAAAAGAGACAAATAATATAACAATAACAAACATGATTGTCCCGTAGGGACCAACTGTCATATAGTTATGTACATTATATTTTTATTAAGAGAGACTTTATTAGATTAAAAGAAGGAAGTGGAGAGAGCTCCTGCTGTGTGAATGGCAGGATGGAATATAGAGTCCCTCTGTTGTACATTACTAACTTGTTTTGCAAACTTTCTTCAGAAATAGGCAAAGTTATAAAGAGGCAAACTCTTTTCTATTTAGTATTATAAATAAACATGGATCCTAACATCATTTCTTCTGGGCACAGCAGATAAAATTAAGAGTATTTATCTTGTCTTGTTATAAAATGAGAAGGTCTTCTAGATTTCTGGGTAAGAGCAGTAACTAGCAATCCCACAATGATTTCCATTGTTTCTTGCCATCCGAATATATCCTTCTTCACCAAAATGGGTGCCCCAGCTATAAAAAGAACACAAAATGAAAATCATGGTATCAGTCTTTTTTTTCCCAGGTAGAGTTTCACTCTAGTCCAAGCTGACCTGAAATTTACTATGTAGTTTCAGGGTGGTCTCAAACTCACGAACTCACAGTGATCCATCTACATCTGCCTCCCAAGTGCCCCTTGCGTCACTTTTTGCGTGTGGATAAATGTGGGAACTGGAGAATTGAAGGGGCATTCTTAGGGTTAGCAGGCAGGTGCCTTAACCGCTAAGCCATCTCTCCAACCTGTTTTTTTTTTTGTTTGTTTGTTTGTTTTTTGTTTTGTTTTTTCCAGAGGTAGGTTCTTGCTCTAATCCAGGCTGACCTGAAACTCACTGTGAGCCCTGGCTGTTCTGGAACTCACAGCAAACCTCCTATCTCAACCTCACAAGTGCTGGGGTTACAGGCATGAGCCACGATGCCCACCTAGATGGTGTGTATAACTGTGGATATTAGTTACACTCAAGTGCAGTATAACTAGAATGGAACACATGAGGCAACAAAGGGCTGGACTGGAGATTGGAAGGGCATCTAGAGGTTACAACACAGAAGGGTCTCCTAGCAGTTTCACATTAAGTGATACTAAGTAGAAAAGTTATAAGCCAAGACTCATTCTATTTTACACAAATCTGTCAGGCAGCATAAAAGCTGCAGAAATGGTTTAGCAGTTAAGGTGCTTGCCTGAAAAGCCAAAGGTCCTAGGTTCAATTCCCCAGGACCCACATAAAGCCAGATGTAAAGAAGGTGCATGAGTCTGGAGTTCATTTGCAGTGGCTAGAGGCCCTGATGCATCCATTTTTTCTCTCTTTATCTCTTTCTCAAGTAAAATGTAAAAAAAAAAAAAAATCAATAAAAATATATTTTTTTGTTTTATTATTTATTTATTTGAGAGCGACCTGATGGACAGAAAGAGAAAGAGGCAGATAGAGAATGGACATGCCAGGGCCTCCAGCCACTGCAAACAAACTCCAGATGCATATGCCACCTTGTGCATCTGGTTTACATGGGTCCTGGGGAATCAAGCCTTGAATCAGGGTCCTTAGGCTTCATAGGCAGGCACTTAACCACTAAGCCATCTCTCCAGGCCCTTTAATTTTAATTTTTTAAATTTTTTTAATTTTTAAATATTGTTTTTTTTAAAAAGGCAAGCCAGGTGTGGTGGCACACATCTTTAATCCTAGTACTTAGTGAGCCACCACACCTAGCTAGTTTTTCACTTTTTGTTTTGTTTTTTGAGGTAGGGTCTCATTCTAGCCTAAGCTGACCTGTAATTCACTATATAGTCTCAGAGAGACTCAAACTCACGGTGATCCTCCTACCTCTGCCTCCTAAGTGCTGGGCTTAAAGGCGTGCACCTCCACGCCCAACTTAGTTTTTCTTTTTTTGTTTCTTTGTTTTGTTTTTCCAAGGTAGGGTTTCACTCTAGTCCAGGCTGACCTGGAATTCACTATGTAGTCTCAGGGTGGCCTCAAACTCATGGAGATCCTCCTACCTCTGCCCAACACCCCAGTGCTGGGATTAAAGGCATGTGCCACCATGCCAAAGTTGTTCACTTTTTAATGCAGATAACTTAATGTATAAATTAATGTATATAATGAGGAGCAGCTAGAAGGCTTCAGCAATAGTCCAGACAAGAGAGGTCTAAACTAGAGATAGAAGTAGAAAAGGAGCAGAACCAAGGACATTTATGAAGAAAAATTAGTTTGATTTGTTGCTTTGGACTGGAGAGGTCTGGGAAGGTGCTATAGTTTCTTATTAGGTGACTATGTTGTGTGATGTTGCCATTTATTGATATGGGAAATCTGGAGGGAACAGTATGGTGGAGAGTGAATCAAACTGGACATGTTGGGTGTGGTGGTACACGCCTTTAATCCCAGCACTCAGGAGGCAGAGATAGGAGGATCACTGTGAGTTCCAGCGCATTCAGAGATTACAGAGTGAGTTCCATATCAGCCTGCACTAGAGTGAGACCCTCCTCACAAAGAGCCAGGCCTTGTTCCAACACTCGGGAGGCAGAGGTGGGAGGATCACCATGAGTTTGAGGCCAGCCTGAAACTACACAGTGAATATCAGGTCAGCCTGGGCTAGAGTGAGACCCTGCTTCAAAAAAACAAAAAAAAAACAAACAAAAACAAGATTATCATGAAAATAGAAATGAAGGCAGGATGTAGTAAGTAGAGAAATGGAACATTTAGAATGTGATTTTGTAAACAGTTATCATTAATATAATGATGACTAACATCCTAATTCCAAAAGCACATTTTTGATGCATCCTGACTTAATTAAATAGACATTCATGTACAAATATATATTACCTGTTTTTCACAAGCCAGTAGTCTTTCCCATTAAGGTTACCATAGCCAACCACTAGTACACCATGATTCACTTTCTCAGTGCAGGAGGGGTCATAGTAAACACCTGGGGATAAAATCCAGATGGGAAGAGATGAGTTCCACATGACAGCAAAAGACATTTGAAAATTCTAGATTTGGGGGAGCTCGTCCTCTTCCACCAAGTGCGCAGCTTCCAGGAGGGACACACATGGAGCAGTGAGGGAGAAAGGGGACACCTCTTAGCCAGCAGGATCAGTTAATCACCCCTGGTGATCCATGGGGTGACAGATATCAGATGTCACAGCTAGATTGCCCTCACATCTTAATCCCAGGATTTGGGAGGCTGAGAGTAGGATCCCCATGAGTTCCAGGTAAGCCTGAGCTAGACTAAGACTGCCTCAAAAAGAAGAAGGAGGAGGAGAGCAAACAAAACACCCAAGGTTCTATAGAATAGTTAGGTGATTTACTGACGTTTACAGAAACCAAGGTGAAGAGAACTTGGTAGAAGTTGATAGGGACAAATTTCTAGTCCAATTCAGTCTGTCTTTCTGTTTTTATTGAGATAGTATGTTGTTATGTAGCCCAAGCTGGCCTCAAACTCTATCCTGCCTTTGCCTTCTGGGATTATATGTGAGAATCACCCAGGCTGGCTACCTACTTGCCTGCCTTCTATGTACATCCAGTAATAAGGTCTTGCTCTTACTGTGCAATTATCCAAAATCATCTCCCCCCTACTACTGATCAGTTCCCCTCCCCCTCGCCTAACAGCCAAAAAGACTTTTCTGAGACTTACATCATTACTTCTGACCTAGCCTCCCCTTACTTAAAGGCTTCATCTTCTCACCACCTTTCAGGGGTTGGAATTACACACCTGTATCACCACAAGGACCCTTTGCAATTTGTAAAAAGGGCCTGGGTTGCCTTCACCCCCACCCAGCATCAGATTCCCAATTCCCATTAGATCCTGCAAGTGTCAGGATTATGCTCGAAGTGCTTCACAGAAGAGCACAGAAGGCTCAACCCTCTTTCTGCCTGGACAATTTTTTTTTTTTTTTTTTTTTTTTGGAAGAGGTAGGGTCTCACTCTGGTCCAGGCTGACCTGGAATTCACTATGTAGTCTCAGGGTGGCTCAATCCTCCTACCTCTTCTGTGCTGGGATTAAAGGCGTGCGCCACCACGCCCGGCTTCTGGACAATTTTCATTCTCTAGCAAGATCATGTTCAAATGTCACCTCTCGAACTTGTCACCTAGTAGCAATCATTGACCTCACTCAGCAATCTCTATCAAGTGAATCTAAGCTAAAAACATGAACTACTATATAAAAAGTCAAAACTGGGGCTGGAGAGGTGGCTTAGTGGTTAAGACACTTGCCTGTGAAGCCTAAGGACCCATGTTCAACTCCCCAGATCCCACGTAAGCCAGATGCACAAGGTGATGCATACGCAAGGTTGCACATGCGTACAATGTGGTCCATGTATCTGGGGCTTGATTACTGTGGCCAGAGACCCTCGTGTGCCCGTTTTCTTTCCTCTCTCTCTTGTTCTCACTCTCTTGCATTAAGAAAAAGGGCAGTCTGTTGGACTTGCCTCAAAAAAAAAAAAAAAAAGTCAAAATTGTGGATTAAAAAAAATTCTATTACCTTTTATTTGGCTATTTCAGATGTATGATAAAGTTCATTTAAAAGTTAGGAATAGGGCTGGAGAAATGGCTTAGTGGTTAAGGCATTTGCCTGTGAAGCCAAAGGACCCAGGTGTGATTCCCCAGAACCCACATAAGCCAGATGCACAAGGGGCGCACACATCTGGAGTTCATTTGCAGTGGCTGGAGGCTCTGGTGCACCCATTCTCTCTCTCTCCCCCTATTTCTCTCTCTCAATAAAGAAAAATAAAAAAATAAATTTAGGAATAAAGCTGGGTGTGGTGGTTCACGACTTTAATCCTGGCACTTGGGAGGCAGAAGTAGGAGGATTGTAGTGAGTTTGAGGCCAGCCTGAGACTACAGAGTGAGTTCCAGGTCAGTTTGGGCTAGAGTGAGAACCTACCTTAAAATAAAATTAAAAGCCGGGCGTGGTGGCGCACGCCTTTAATCCCAGCACTTGGGAGGCAGAGGTAGGAGGACCGCTGTGAGTTCGAGGCCACCCTGAGACTACAAAGTTAATTCCAGGTCAGTCTGGGCCAGAGTGGTGAGACCCTACCTCAAAAAACAAAAACAAACAAAAAAAAATTAAATTAAATTAAATTAAAAAATAATAAAATAGGGGCCTGGAAAAAAGATTTAGCGGTTAAGTGCTTGCCTGTGAAGCCTAAGGACCCTGGTTTGAGGTTCGATTCTCCAGGACCCACGTAAGCCAGATGCACAACAGGGTGCATGCATCTGGAATTCGTTTGTGGTGACTGGAGGCCCTAGTGAGCCCATTCTCTCTCTCTATCTGCCTCTTTCTCTTTCTGTCTGTTGCTCTCAAATAAATAAATAAAAAATAAGACAAAAAATTTAGGAATATATACTCTAATGATTCAAATTTATATTTAATTTTTAATATTTAATTATATTTATTTTAAATTTATATTTTAATTCAAATTTCATTATTATTATTATTGATAGGGTCTCGCTGTAGCTCAGGCTGACCTGGAATTCACTATGTAGTCACAGGGTGGCCTTGAACTCACCACGATCCTCCTACCTCTGCCTCCCCAGTGCTGGGATTAAAGGCGTGCACCACCACTCCCGGCTGTTGTTTTGTTTTTTGAGGTAGGGTCTTGCTCTAGTCCAGGCTGACCTGGAATTCCCTATGAAGTCCCAGGGTGTTCTTAAACTCCCAGTAATCTTCCTACCTTTGCCTTCCAAGTGCTGGAATTAAAGGTGTGTGCCACCATGCTCAGCACTTTAAAAAAAATTTTTTTTTTTTGAGAGAGAGAGAGAGAGAGACAGACAGACAGACAGACAGATAGAGAATGGGTGCTCCAGCAACCTCTCAGCTGCTGTGAACAAACTCCAGACATGTGCACCTCCTTGTGAGCAAGTGCAGCATTGAGCCCTTGTGTCACTTTGCACTGGCTAAATGTAGGAGGCAGGATCCTTAACCCCTAAGCCATCTCTCAGCCCCCCCCCCTTTTTTTTTTTTTTCGAGATAGGGTCTCACTGTAGCCCAGGCTGACCTGGAATTCACTCTGTAGTCTCAGGGTGGCCTTGAATTCACAGCAATCCTCCTACCTCTGCCTCCCGAGTGCTGGGATTAAAGGCATGCTCCACCACGCCCAGCATTCTAGCCCTTTTTAAAATTTATTTATTTATTTATATTTATTTATTTATTTATTTATTTTGCTTTTTTCGAGGTAGGGTCTCACTCTGGTCCAGGCTGACCTGGAATTAACTTTGTAGTCTCAGGGTGGCCTCGAACTCTCGGCGATCCTCCTACCTCTGCCTCCCAAGTGCTGGAATTAAAGGTGTGCGCCACCATGCCTGGCCCTTTTTTTTTTAATTTTAAAAAATACCAGGTCAGCCTGGAACAGAGTGAGACCCTACCTCGCAAAACCAATATATATATATATATATATATATATATATATATATATATATATGGCTCTCTCTCTCTTACATTAAAAAAAGGGGGGCTGGAGCCGGGAGTGGTGGTGCATGCCTTTAATCCCAGCACTCGGAAGGCAGAGGCAGGAGGATCACCATGAGTTTGAGGCCACCTTGAGCCCTACCTCGAAAAACCAGGAAAAAAAGAAAAGGTGAGGAGGTGCTAGAGAGATGGCTTAGTGGTTAAGGCACTTACCTGAGAAGCCTAAGGACTCACATAGAGCTCTCACATAAGCCAGACACACAAGGTTGCACATGCGCACAAGGTTACACATGCACACAAACTGGCACATGCGTCTGGAGTTCATTTGCAGTGGCTGGAGGCCCTGGTGTGCCAATTCTCTCTCACACATACTCTCTCTTTCCGCCTCTAAATACATAAATATTAAATATATATGAGTGTATGGAAGCCTCGTTGCTCACAAGGCTTATGGTGGACGTTTTCCTCTTTTTCTGGCTCCTGGGCTGTTCATCTGTCAGCATCTGAGGTTTTCACCACCAGGAAGGTTTTGGCTTCGCTGCTGCCAGGTGCGAAAGGATATAGATGGGCGCTTAGGCCTGTGGATGTTTCCACTCCTCACCCTTTGGTTCTCAGAGTAAGCTCCCCTGCCATTCCCCCATCTTTGGTCTGCAGACTCTACCTCACCCATCCTGAACCTTATAGAATAAATATAAAATTCAAAAGAAAAAAACGCCAGGCATGGTGGCACATGCCTTTAATCCCAGCACTCTGGAGGCAGAGGTAGGAGGATTACTGTGAGTTCGAGGCCAGCTTGAGACTACATAGTGAATTCCAGGTCAGCCTGGGCTAGAGGGAGACCCTACCTCAGAAAACAAAACAAAACAACAACAAAAAATTAACTGAGGGCTGAAGAGATTGCTCAGTAGTTAATGCGCTTGTCTGTGAAGCTTAAGATTTGATTCCTCAGTACTCACAGATGCATAAGGTGGCACATGTGTCTGGAGTTTGTTTGCAGTGCTTAGAGGCCCTGGCATGCCCATTCTGCCTCCTCCTCTCTCTCTCTCTCTCTCTCTCTCTCTCTCAAATAAAAATTTAAAAAAATTTTTAGTGTACTAGTGTTAAAAAGTATTATTCTGTTAATTAGAACTAGGTATAAATGGGGCTGGAGGGATGGCTCTGTGGTTAAGGTGCCTGCACACAAAACTTAATGACCTGAGTTTGATTCCCCAGTACCCACATGCAGCCAGATGCACAAAGTGGCACATACATCTGGAGTTCATCTGCAGCAGCTGGAAGTCCTGGCATGCCCATTTTGTCTGTCTCTCTTCTTTCTCTCTCTACTTGCAAATAAGTAAATAAAGATATTTGAAATAAAAATAAAGAGCTGAGTATAAAAAGCTTATGTAAAATGTTTAATATATATGTGAGGGGCTGGAGAGATGGCTTAGCAGTTAAACGCTTGCTTGTGGAGCCTAAGGACCCTGGTTCGAGGCTCGATTCTCCAGGACCCATGTAAGCCAGATGCACAAGGGGGTGCATGCATCTGGAGTTCGTTTGCAGTGGCTGGAGGCCCTTGTGCACCCATTCTCTCTCTCTCTCTCTACCTGCCTATTTCTGTATATCTCTCTCTCAAATAAATAAATAAATAAATAAAATATTCTTTATAATATATATATGAGGGCAGCAGATAAAAAGAGGATAGATAATGCACTGTTTTTACCACTTCGGTAGAGGAAGAAGGAAGGATGACTGGCATCTATGGCAACAGACACTGGTCCTTTATTGGCCACAGCTTCTTTCAGGGCGTCTTCACTGCCAAAGGGAAGTTCAGTGTACCTTGAACATGTGGCGGCACGATTTTTAAAGTCATAATGGCATTTTTCATCCTGCAAAAAAATAATATATAAAGTGTATTTCAATTTCCTTTATAAATCAGCAATATCAAACAGGGGATGGTGGTACACACCTACTATCCAAGCACCTGGTATTAAGAGTCTCACAGGGGCCGGGCCTATTTTCTGCAACACTAATGTCTATTGCCAGTCTGACAAACCATCACGGATCAAGAGTCAGGGATGAAGCCCTGCGTGGTGGCGCACGCCTTTAATCCCAGCACTCGGGAGGCAGAGGTAGGAGGATTGCCGTGAGTTCGAGGCCACCCTGAGACTACATAGTGAATTCCAGGTCAGTCTGAACTAGAGTGAGACCCTACCTCGAAAAAACCAAAAAAAAAAAAAAAAAAAAAAAAAAGAGTCTCACAGGGGCTGGAGAGATGGCTTGCCTACGAAGCCTAAGGATCCAGGTTTGATTCCCCAGGACGCACATAAGCCAGCTGCACAAGCTGGTGCATGTATCTGGAGTTCATTTGCAGTGGATGGAAGCCCTGGCACGCCCATTCTCTCTCTCTCTCTCTGCCTCTTTCTCAAATAAATAAATAAATAAATAAATAAAATATTTTAAAATGTTTAAAATAAGGCCTAGGGCTGGAGAAATGGCTTAGTGGTTAAGGCATTTGCCTGTGAAGCCAAAGGATCCCGGTTCGATTCTCCAGGACCCACGTAAGCCAGATGCACAAGGGGCACATGCATCTGGAGTTCGTTTGCAGTGGCTGGAGGCCCTGGCGTGCCCATTCTCTCTCTGTCTGCCTCTCATCTCTCTCTCTCTCTCTGCATGCAAATAAATAAATAAATAAAATTTAAAAAAATTAAAATAAGGCCTAAACTCAAGAAGCCTTGTTTATCTCTACCTCTATCCCAACCCCCAAAACCTAATGCTTATGGGGGGGGGTGGTTCTCCGTCACACCCAATGCTGCTTCCCAGGTATTTGGGCCATAGAGTAGCACAAAAAGTGTGTTCCGCCAGGAGTGGTGGCAATCCCAGAATTTGGGAGGCAGAGGTAGGAGGATCGCTGTGAGTTCGAGGCCACCCTGAAACTGCAGTGAATGCCAGGTCAGCCTGAGCTAGAAAGAGACCCTATCTTGGAAAACAAAACAAAGCAAAACAAACAACAACAAAAAAAGGGGGGCTCGGGACACACCCTGGCTTTGTAGGGGTAGGAAGCTTCCGAATCAATGCCGTTGTTATCGATGATGTATTGGAAAGCCTCTGTCATGAAGCCACCATTACAGCCTTTATTTCCGTATTTTTCAGTTGAACAATCTACCAGGTTCTGTGCGCTGAGAGACACCAGCTTGCCCGTTTTCAGTTTCAGCTGCGCTTCGAGGGCGCCCACGGCACTGAACGCCCAGCAGGCGCCACAGGAACCCTAAGGCAGAGAGAGAGGGAGACCAGGTCAACCAGGTGGCTTCCATGCCACCCACAGGAAGAACTCCCGGCTGCAGCTTCCTTCGCCCTGGACAGTGGGAGTGAAGACTTCATGTTTCTTCTCTAGGCAAGGTCCCACCTTGATGGAGATCTGCAAAAGGAGCCTAAAACACATATTTTTTTTTTTTTTTTTTTAATTATTTATTAGCCGGGCGTGGTGGCACTGGGGAGGCAGAGGTAGGAGGATCACCATGAGTTCAAGGCCACCCTGAGACTACATAGTGAATTGCAGGTCAGCCTGGGCTAGAGCGAGACCCTACCTCGGAAACAAAACAAAACAAATAAACAAACAAAATCCCCAGTAAATAATAACCTGTGCTGTTGAATCTGGTTTTCTTTCCCTCTTGTATTCCTCATGTTGCTCTAATCAAGCCCAAACCCCAACAGATAGGACTCACTGAGCATGCGCCTAATCCCATGTCTCACCTATAAGAAGACAAGGGCCTATGGGAAAGCGATTTTGTGAGGAGATAGACTAACTCTTCTTAAAGTATCCTTCCTCCGGCCAAATGGATAGACAGAGGGACAGATGGGGCAGTAATTACATTCTATGTTGATAGTCTATATTTTCTATTCTGTTCTATGGGAACATTTGTACTCCATACTGTAGAAAGGAATCTGCACGTATGCATGGCAAGCGAGGACACACTTCTAATTGTTCTATGTTAACCCCTAGTTCAGGTGAAGACACAGAAGGAATGTGAGGCCCACTGTTTTGGGAATATCCAAACCCAGCTCCACAGAGAGACCATAGTGAGAAAAAAGAAAGAGAGGGGCCAGAGAGATGGCTCAGCAGTTAAAGCATTTGCCTACAAACCTAAAGGACCCAGGTTTGATTCCACAGTACCTACGTAAAGCCAGAGGCACAAAGTGGCACATGCAGTTCATTTGCAGTGGTTAGAGGCCGAGAGAGAGAGAGAGAGAGAGGAAACAGCAGCAGCCAGCAAATACCAGCCAGTAATATATACATACATATTTATTTATTTATTTCAGGTCAGCCTTGGTAGAAGGAGACCCTACCTAGAAAAGACAAAAAAAAAAAAAAAAAAAAAAAAAACTCCAGGTTGACCTGAAAAAACTGTACATATGGAAGTATAAAAGATTAACAGTACTGGGTTGGGGAAATGGCTTAGCAGTTAAGGCGTTTGCCTGTGAAGCCTAAGGACAGGGTTTGATTCCCCAGGACCCATGTAAGCCAGATGCACAAGGGGGCGCATGCGTCTGGAGTTCGTTTGCAGTGGCTGAAGGCCCTGGTGCACCCATTCACTCTTTCTCTCTGCCTTTTCCTCTCTCTCATAAATAAATAAATAAATAAATAAATAAATAAATAAATAAATAAATAAATAAATAAAAAGATTAGCAGTACCATTTACTTCTTAATATATTTTGGTTTCTTCATTATTTTTCATATATGATGTGTGTATATGTATGTGTACTCTCATATGACTATAAAAAGGCACACATTTGTGTGTGTGTGAGTGTGTGTCTGTGTGTATGCGTGTGTGTAGGTCACAGGACATCCGGTACTGGCCCTCACCTTCCATCTTGTCTGAGACAGGGTCTCCTATTGTTTGCAGCTGCATTCTCCAGACCAGCTGTCCCACAAGCTTCCCAGAGTCTCCTGTCTCTGCCTCCCTCTTGATGTAGGTATACTGGGAAAACAGACACTCATGCTACTGCATGTGGCTTTATGTGTATTCTGGTCCTCATGCTTGTGCAGTGAGGGCTTTCTCCACTGAGCCATCTCTCCATTCCCATTTTCTTCATTTTCATAAATGTTTACAAAGCTGGGGGAGGTGCTCAGAGCTCTCACTTTGCTCTTTTACTCTGACCTCTAAGGTGATGTGTGTTTTACTCTTGGTTATTTCTAGTGCTCTGGTTTAGGATGGGTTTTTTTTGTTGTTGTTGTTGTTTTAAATTTTACTTTTGTTTTTTGATTAGAGAGAGAGAATGAGCATGCCAGGGTCTCTAGCCATTGCAAATGAACCCCAGATGCATGTGCCACCGCCAGCTAGTGCATCTGGTTTACGTGGGTTCTGGGGAATCAAACCTGGGTCCTCAAGCTTCGCAGGCAACCACCTTAACTGCTAAGCCATCTCTCCAGCCCTCTGTTTCTTTTTATTTCTAATTTTTATTTATTTGAGAGAGAGGGGCAGAGATAGAGAGATGAAGAGAGAGAAAGAATGGGCACACCAGGGCTTTCAGCAACTACAAATTAACTTCAGATGCATGTGCCACTTTGTGCACCTGGCTTTACGTGGGTACTGGGGAATTGAACCTGGGTCCTTTGGCTTTACACGCAAACACATTAACCACTAAGCCATCTATCCAGCCCCAGTTTTTTCTTTTTCTTTTTTTTTTTTTCTTTTTGGTTTTTCGAGGTAGGGTCTCACTCTAGCCCAGGCTGACCTGGAATTCATGATGTAGTCTCAGGGTGGCTTAGAACTCACACCCGACTCCTGATAAAGATTTCTTTAAAAAAAATATTTTATTTATTTATTTGCGAGAGAGAGAGAGAGAGAAAGAGGCAGTTAGAGAGAGAATGAGCATGCCAGGGCCTCTAGCCACTGCAAACAAACTCCAGATGTATGTGTCACCTTGTGCATCTGGCTTTACATGGGTCCTGGGGAATTGAACCTGGGTCCTTTGGTTTTGCAGGTAAGTGCCTTAACTGCTATATTAGTTCTCTCTCTCTCTCTCAAATAAATAAATAAAATATTTTTAAAAACACAAGAAACTTACAACATAGCTGTGAACACAAGAACAATGAAAACAACTAGAAAGTAATATAAGAGACTAAGATCCCCTACCAAATTGTGCAGCTAGACTTCGGAGGAGAGCAGTCTCTAGGGTACCGAGGTCTGGAAGTTACAACTCACCTGGTATTTCACTTCAGTAACACACCCCTTCTCTCTCCAGTCCACAGAATCAGGCAATCTCTGGTTAGGGTTTGGTTTGTACGTGGCATTTCTCTGCGCCTGGCTGGGAACCCTCAGGGAGCTCATTAGTGACATCACTTCTTCACTGGTCTATAAAGAAAGCAAAATCTTCCTTCACTTCCCCTTCTTTGTCAGAATTGCGCATGGGGCTGTAATTTAAAATATTTTATTTATTTATTTGAGAGAGAAAGAGAGAGAATGGGCATGCCAGGGACTCTAGCCACTACAAACTCCAGACACATGTGCCACCTTGTGCATAGGGAATGTATCTTAAAACTGTAGAGGTAGGAGGATCGCCATGAGTTCAAGGACACACTGAGAGTATATAAGTGAATTCCACATCAGCCTGAGCAAGAGACCCTGCCTCTAAAAACAAAGAAAAATAAAATAAAATATAACAGAAAAACTAGCGGTAGTTTGGATAACACAGGGACTGCTAACTGGAAAGCGTCCATGTCTCTTGAATCTCACACTCAGTATGAGCAGTGCAGTTTGCCAAGCAGAAGGGAAGGAGAAACAATAATAAAAACTAGAAGTACAAGGGGGCAGAGTTTGGGTTCAAACCATGGCAGACTATAAAAAGTGGTTTTTAAAATGTCAGCCAAAGCTGGGCGCAGTGGTGCACACCTTTAATCCTAGCATTTGGGAGGCAGAGGTGGGAGGATCACCATGAGTTCAAGGGCACCCTGAGATTACATAGTGAATTCCAGGTCAGCCTGGGCTACAGTGAGACCCTACCTCGAAAACCAAAAAAAAAAAAAAAAAAAACAAAACAAAAAAAAAAAAACTGATTTTGCTTGTGAGAATTACAAAGGTAATTTCTACATTTCAGTAGAAATTGGTTTCAAGGATGTTCTGTGAGTCTTAATTTTGGCTGCAATAATACAGTTTAAAATAGATAGATAAACAGGGTATGGTGGTGCATGCCTTTAATCCCAGCACTCGAGAGGCCGAGGTAGGAGGATCGCCATGAGTTCGAGGCTACCCTGAGACTACATAGTTAATTCCAGGTCAGCCTGAGGTAGAGTGAAACCCTACCTCAAAAACAAAGAAAGAAAGAAAGAAAGAAAGAAAGAAAGAAAGAAAGAAAGAAAGAAAGAAAGAAAGAAAGAAGGAAAAAGAAAGAAGAGGAAGATAGATATATAATTTTTGTTGTTGTTGTTTTTTCAAGGTAGGGTCTCACTCTGGCCCAGGCTGACCTGGAATTCATTATGTAGTCTCAGGGTAGCCTCGAACTCATGGTGATCCTCCTACCTCTGCCTCCCGAGTGCTGGGATTAAAGGCATGCACCACCATGCCCGGCTAATTTGTTTTTTTGTGTGTGTGTATGTGTGTGTGTATTTTTTTTTTTTTTTTTTTTTTGGTTTTTCCAGGTAGAGTCCCGCTCTAGCCCAGGCTGACCTGGAATTCACTATGTAGTCTCAGGGTGGCCTTGAACTCATAGTGATCCTCCTACCTCTGCCTCCTGAGTGCTGGGATTAAAGGCATGCGCCACCACGCCCGGTTTATAATTTGTTTATTTTTTATTGATTTATTTGAGGGAACCAGGGGAGAGTATGGGCATGCCAGGGCCTCCTGCTACTCCAAAACACTCCAGACACATGCACCTCTTTGCACATCTGACTTCATGTGGGTACTGGGGAATCAAACCCAGGTCATTAGGCTTTGTAAGCAAGCACCTTTAATGGCTGAACCATCTTTCCAGCCCAATAGTAGTACAATTTTAAAAAAAATATTTATTTATTTGAGAGGGAGAGAGAGAGGCAGATAGAGAAAGGGAGAATAGGTACACCAGGGCCTCTAGCCACTGCAAACGAATTCCAGACACATGTGCCACCTTCTGTAGTTTGCTTCTTCTTCTTCTTCTTCTTCTTTTTTTTTTTTTTTTTTTGGTTTTTCGAGGTAGGGTCTCTGGGTCTATCTCTCTCTCTCTCTCTCTCTCAAAGAAATAAATAATTTTAAAAGTCATATTGCTTTTGAATACACAAAATCATCCCAGATTTGAAAATAAAACTCTATGTAATCCACCTACCATGTCTCCCAAGTGGTTCATGGCAAGATCATATGAATGCATTCCCATTGAATGTTCCAGATTGTGAAGCATCACAAACTTTAGATTCTTTTCCCAGATTATCCGGCGTGCTACTTCTTCATTCTAAATGTAAGGAAACAAAACACAGATCTACTGCATCCTCAAGTAAGAGCTCAATAATGAAACAACAGGGCTGGAGAGATGGCTTAGTTGTTAAGGCATTTGCCTGCAAAGCCATAGGATCCCAGCTTGATTCTCCATGACCCACGTATGCCGCATGCACCTGGAGTTCATTTGCAGTGGCTGAAGGCCCTGACGCGCCCATTCTCTCTTTCTCTCTCTGCTGCTTTTTTTCTCTCTCAAATAAATAAAATATTAAAAAGTTTTTAAATAATGAAATAACATCGCACAAGATATCTACTAACTGTGGCTCTGTCTAGGAGTACATGAATAAATGAATTTATCCAATATGACCACTAAGTCACACAATAATCATAATTCTTGCTCTTCATTTTAGATAGTTATTAATATAGAATAAATTTCCTTTTTTATTTTTATTTTATTTTATTTTTTTTATTTTTTGGAGAGAGAGGCAGAGAGAGACAGAGAGAGACAGAGAGGGAAACAGATAGAGATGGGAGTGCCAGCAGTCTCTCAGCTGCTGTGAACGAAATCCAGTTGTGGGCAAGTGTGGCATTGTGCCCTTGTGTCACTTTGCATCTGGCTAAACGTGGGACCTGGAGATTGGAACCAGGTTCTTAGGCTTAGCAGGCAGGCGCTGTAACCGCTAAGCCATCTCTCCAGCCCTCCTTTTTAATTTTTATTTTTTTAATTTTTAAAATTTTATTTATTTATTTATTTATTTATTTATTTATTTTTGTTTTGTTTTGTTTTTCGATTTTTTGAGGTAGGGTCTCACTCTAGCTCAGGCTGACCTGGAATTCACTATGTAGTCTCAGAGTGGCCTCTAACTCATGGCGCTCCTCCTACCTCTGCCTCCCAAGTGCTGGGATTAAAGGCGTGCGCCACCACGCCCGGCCCCACTTTATTGATGGGACCTCTGCCTTCCCTGCTTGCTCCTGCCCCACCTCCCATCTCACCTTACCCCTCTCTGGGACAGAATCTTTGATTCCCCTCCTTTTTCTCCTCCCTCCCCCTGGGAAAACAATAACAACAAATAAAATAAAGCCCCAACTTCCCAGGAAGGGGCAGCAGGACCTAAGGGAGAGGACCGGAAGGAGGACAGCGAGAACTGTTTAGGTAGAAGGAATATTATTTTATTTTTTATGAGAGAGAGGGAGAGAGAGAGAATTGGCATGCCAGGGCGTCCAGCCACTGCCTTGTGCACATGTGTGACCTTGTGCAGCTGGCTTATATGGGTTCTGGGGAGTCCAACCTGGGTCCTTAGGATCCCCAAGCAAGTGCCTTAACCGCTAAGCCATCTCTCCAGCCCCGGGAGATCGAATCTTAAAGGCCCAGCGCAAGGAGGAGAACCAAAATCCCTTTTTTGTTCACAAATCCTTGGGAGGGAAAAGACAGGCTGCCCTGTGCCACACCGCCCCCCGCCCACTGTCCAGGGGATTTCACAGCTGAGTGGACAGATGTGTGCTGGGTCAGCTCTGAAAGGGAAAAGAGAGAAAGAGCAACATCGTTGAAACCTAAGGAAATCCCCTAAGAACTCGTTATTCCCTCCTCCTTTCCTTCTGGAAACTTCTTGGTTGCTGGGGAGCAGTGAGGAGTTGGTGGGAAGAGAGGAAGGGAGAGGAGACTGCACCAAGGGCTTCTTCCACTCTCCCCTCCCCACTTCCCCACCGACTTGGAGCTCACCAGGGCTGGGAGGGAAGCGGCTGAGAGCTCTCTGGTACTAGATCGGCCCCCAGAGAGGGAGCCCACGGTTGTGGGAGGGGTGTCCCTGCCCACGCTGCTGCTGCCACCATTGCACAAGCCTGGAGTTTATGCATGGAGAGGGCCCTGGCTGTGCGCCTTCATGTGTTTGGAACTAGAAGCCAAGCACAACCTCTTGTCACACTCATGACACAGAACCTTTTTCCTGGATTTGTACTGTGTGTGCCTGGAGTCAATCTTTCCTGGTAAAAGCTGCCTCACATTTCTTATTCTTTTTTCTTTTCTTTTTTTAAAGATATTTATTTATTTGAGACAGAGGGAGAGAGAGTGGGAGAGTAAAGGGCCTGTAGCCACTACAAACGAACTCCAGACGCATGCGCCACCATGTGCATCTGGCTTACATGGGACCTGGAGATTCAAACAGAGGCCCTTAGGCTTCGCAGGCATGTGCCTTAACGGCTAAGTCATCTCTCCAGCTATTTTTTCTTTTTTAAAAATATTTTTAATTTAATTTTATTTATTTGAGAGAAAGAGAGTGTGTGAGAGAGAGGCAGAGAGAGGCAGAGAGAATGGATGTGCCAGGGCATCTAGCCACTGCAAATGAACTCCAGACGCATGCGCCACCGTGTGCATCTGGCTTACAAGGGTACTGGGGAATCGAACCTGGGTCCTTAGGCTTCATGGACAAGTGCCTTAACCATTAAGCCATCTCTCCAGCCCTTCATTTGTTTATTTAATTTTTTAAAAATATTTTTATTTTTATTTATTTATTTGACAGAGAAAGAGGGAGAGGGAGAGAGAATGGGTGCACCAGGGCCTCCAGCCACTGCAAACAAACTCCAGACCCGTGTGCACCCCCTTGTGCATCTGGCTAATGTGGGTATTGGGGAATCAAATCGCAGTCCTTTGGAGTTGCAGGCAAGCGCCTTAACTGCTAAACCTATTTAATTTTTTTTTTTACTTATCCATTTTGAGAAAGTGAGAAAGAGGCACATAGAGAGAAATTTTATTTAATTAATTAATTTGAGAGGGAGGAAGGGAGGGAAAGAGAGAGAGGAAGAAGCAGATAGAGGGAATGGGCATTGCCAGGGCCTCCAGCTACTGCAAACAAATTCCAGATACATATGTCATGATGTGCATCTGGCTTATGTAGATACTAGAGCATTGAACCTGGGTCCTTAGGCTTCCAGGCAAGCGCCTTAACTGCTAAGCCATTTCTCCAGCCCTAATTTTGTTTTTTGAAGCAGGATTTCACTCTAGCCAAGGCTGACCTAGAACACACTCTGTAGCCCAGGTTGGTCTCCAACTCAGTGATCTTCTTACGTCAGCCTCCAAAGGTAGAAGGATCGCCCTGAGTTTGAGGCCACTCTGAGACTACATAGTGAATTCCCGGTTAACCTGGGCTAGAGCAAGACCCTACCTCAAAAAAAAAAAAAAAAAAAAAAAAAAAAAAAAAAGAAAAGAAAAGAAAAAAGAAAAAAAAGGTGGGGGGTGGTACTGGAGAAATGGCTTAGAGGTTAAGGTGCTTGCCTGCAAAGCCAAAGGACTCAGGTTTGATTCCCCAGGACCCATGTAAGTCAGATACAGAAGGTGGTGCATGCATCTGGAGTTTGTTTGTAGTGGATGGAGGCCCTGATGCACCCAGTCATTCTCTCTCTCTATCTTCTTTCTCTTCTCTCAAATAAACATACAAATACTCTCTATCTATGTGCCTTCTAATAAATAAATAAATAAATAAATAAATAGTTAAAACAACAACAACAAAAATGAACCCAGGGCTGGAGAGATGGCTTAGCAGTTAAGGCACATGCCTGTGAAGCCTAAGGACTCAGGTTCGATTCTCCAGGTCCCACATAAGCCAAATGCACAGGGTGGTACATACATCAGGAGTTTGTTTGCAGTGGCTAGAGGCCCTGGTGTGCCCATTCTATTTCTCTCTCCCTCTCTCTCTGTATCAAATTTAAAAAATAAAATGAGCCCATAACTGGGGAGGTTGAGATAGAATTGCTGGGTTCCAGGTTAGCCTGGGCTAAAGTGAGACCCTACCTCAAAAAAAATGAAACCAAAGTCACTCACAGAAGAAGGTAGGACAATGCCTATCAGATAGTGGAAGGGTGGAAAGGGAAAGAGGAGATGATGGTCAAAGGGCGCAGGCTTTCCCTTGGGAGGGGTCACTTGTAATGATCTGTTTGCTGCACAGCGTGGTAGCTATGGTTAATGAGAAACAACTGCATGTTTCACAATCATATCATGCTCATTTACAAACCAGCACAATCCCAGCACTCGGGAGGCAGAGGTAGGAGGATCACTGGGGGCTGCAGGCCACCCTGGAACTAATAGTGCATTCCAGGTCAGGCCTGGGCTAGAGTGAAATCCTACCTTGAAAAATAAAAAAATAATAATTAAAACAAAAGAAAACCCAAAATTCTATGTTTCAGGGACTGAAGTAATGACTTTTGTTCCTCAAATAAGCCAAATGTGTTCCCATTTCTTTATTCCTACATTATTTTCCCTTGGCTTGGTAACTTCCCTCCATTTAAAATTTTTTTATTTTTTAATATTTTATTTATTTATTTGAAGCTAGCATGGTGCGCATGCCTTTAATTCCAGCACGTGGGAGGCAGAGGTAGGTGAATTGTCATGAGTTCAAGGCCACCCTGAGACTACATAGTGAATTCCAGGTGGTCAGCCTGTACTAGAGCAAGACCCTACCTCAAAACCAAAAAAAAAAAAAAAAAATTGATTTATTTGAAAGAGAGAGAGAGAGGGGGCAGATAGAGAGAATTGGCACACCAGGGCCTCTAGCCACTGCAAATGAACTCCAGACACATGTATAACCTGTGCATCTGGCTATATTTTATTTTTAAAACATTTTCATTTATTTGTTTATTTTTATTTAAGAGAGAGAGAGAGAATGGGCACACCAGGTCCTCTAGCCACTGCAAACGAACTCCAGACGCATGTGCCACCATGTGCATCTGGCTTACGCGGGACCTGAAGAATTGAACCTGTGTCCTTAGGCTTCCCAGGCAAGTGTCTTAACCACTAAGCCCTCTCCAGCCCATGTTACCTGGTTCCTATCAGCTCAGTGCTCAAGTATCACCTTATTTGCGGGGATTTCCAGTATATGTATCATATCCTGCAGGCTTCTCAGCGTCTTCTCACATGGGCCTCCAACCCTCCCTGCTTGCTTGATTTTTCTACCATGTACTTCACCATCCACACACTATCCCACTGCCTATTTACTTGTGTCCTGGTTCTCCCACTTTAATGATATGGCTCCATGGCATAGGGCTCTATTTTGCTTCCTGGTGTGTAATGCTCAGGAGAGTAAAGGGCAAGAAACAAGTGCATAGCCTGCTTCTGAAAACGTGATTTGGGGGCACATGGACAAGGGAAAAGAGGGTACCAACACATGATGAATACATACAAAATATGTTGTTAATAATAATAATAAATGTGATTTTGTTTTGTTTTATTTTTTCAAGGTAAGGTTTCATGCTAGCCCAAGTTGACCTGACACTTACTCTGTAGCTCCAGGCTGGCCTCAAACCCCCAGCAATCCCTCTGCCTCCCGAGTGCTGGGATTAAAGGCATGTGCCACTATAAGTGGCTTGAAAACATGAGTTTTGAAAGGGAGAAAATAAGGTACTTGTGTAAAAGTATATGACTCAAGTGGCAAATCCACCTACCTCTTCCTTGTATTGCTTTCCATAGGTTTTCTTCCAGAGATACCAGTGGTGATTCAGGGTGGGGTCTTTATGCACTTGTGCCATTGCCAGGGAGCACAGCAGGGGCACCCAAACCAGCCAGCTCATTCTGCCTGTTTAAGGGAAAGGAACTGAGGAAGTGAAGCTGTTAGCTGCATATGTGGTGATCATGTATTTTCTTTTTGCTTGCTTTTTTTTTTTTTTTTTTTTCCCCGAGGTAGGGTCTCACTATAGCCTGTGCTGACCTGGAATTCACTATGTAGTCTCAGGGTGGCCTTGAACCCATGGTGATCCTCCTACCTCTGCTTCCCAAGTGTTGGGATTAAAGGTGTGCACCACCACATCCAGCTTGCATGTTTGTTTTGTGAGACAGGGTTTCACTCTGTAGCTCAGGCTGGTCTGGAAATTGTAGCAATCTACCTGCCTGCTTCCCAAGTGCTGGGATTACAGATGGGAACCAACAAGCCTAGTGTGAGCATGTATTTTCCAAACAGAAAGTATCAGTGCAAAGCTTATAAAAGGAACACACACCTGTAAGTCAGAATAATACAGGTAATTTCCTGGAATGGAGTCATGAGGAATGCTTTTCTTTATTTATTTGAGACAGAGAGGGAAAGAAAAGAGAGTGAGAAAGAGAGAGAGAGAGTATGGGTGCACCAGGGCCTCCCACCACTGCAAACGAGTAGTACTTTAAAAAGTGAGTTTTAGGCTGGGGATATGGCTTAGCGGTTAAGGCGTTTGCCTAAGGACCGGGTTCGATTCCCTAGGACCCACATAAACCACATGCGCAAGGGGGTGCATGCATCTGAGTTTGTTTGCAGTGGCTGGAGGCCCTGGCACACCCATTCGCAATTTCTCTTTGCCTCTCTCTCTCTCTCTTAAATAAATAAATAAATAAATAATAAATAATATCTTAATTTTTAAAAAGTGAGTTTCATGGGCTAGAGAAATGGCTTAGCAGTTAAGGCACCTACCTGCAAAGCCTAGGGACCAGGTTTCAACAAATCAAATGTCTGTTTTAAAGGAGGTTATAACATTAAAACACCATTTCTTGCCAAGTGTGGTAATGCACACCTGTAATCGCAGTGCTCAGGAGGCAGAGGCAGGAGGATCACAGTGAGCTTGATATACATAGTAAGTTCCAGGCCAGCCAGGGCAACATAGGGAACCGTGTGTCAAAACAACAGCAACCAACCCCACACCATTTCTATATTTATTTCCAAGAGAACTTAGCAGAAATTCAGTGGCCGCCCCAAACTAGATTCTATTATCTTTTCCATATCTTTTAAATTCAAAACAGCTGGAATTCTAAGTTTGTCAAGAACCTATCAGATTTTATTCCAAAGAAAGCCTTAAATGTAGATGTTCAATCCAATGTAAACTTTTCAAAACAAGACTCTTTTCATCAGAAAACCAAGAGGGAAATTGAGCAACATGATTTTTTTTTTAATTTTTTTTTTCAGCTTACTTCCTGACAGCAGAGATTACAAACCTGGCAGGCAGAACCAGATGACAACACGAAGAATGTTTAGAGACCAAACTTGAGAAGAAAACCATAGACCAAACCAGCTAGTACATACGTGATGAGCCAGCAGCAGGAGATCGCACACCACGAGTTCCTAAAGCGCTCACTCCGCGGGGCTGGGAGACAACAAGGAGTCTTTAGAGGAGATGATTTTAAATAGAAGTTAGAACTTGTCACATGAGGTGCCTACAATGAGGAAGTGAACTTTCATTTCAGTTTCACTTAAAATCTTCCGAGAAAGCTGGCTGCCGTGGCGCACACTTAAAATCCCTGTCACTCAAAATAATCATCATTTCTCGCTTGCGTGCCACCAGAAAACCCTCTGAGCATCTCCTCTGTGCAGGCTGCCGGCTCCTGCTTCACCAGCACCCTCGGGAGGCAACGCCATTCCCTTTTCTCATGATGACTAAGGGGATGAGGGCTCCTCACCTTTGATCCCAGCCTTGGGAGGCAGCAGTAAGAGGATCAAGGTCAACCTGGGCTACCGAAGGAGTTCCAGGTCAGCCTGGACTAGTGTAAGATCCTGCCTCAAAATAATAATAACCACAACAATAACAAGCAAACAAAAACACTTAATTCTCACCCTCTCTCTATGGTCCTGAGGACCAAGTGGATTCCATAAACCAAGAAGAGCTCTTAGACCAAACTCATCCAAGAGCAAGGCATGCTTATGTTAATCTCTTCCAATTTTGTTAATTCACTTTAAAAAAAAACACACACACATCAATTTTGCCAGGCGTGGTGGCATATGCCTTTAGTCTCAGCACTTGGGAGGCAGAGGTGGGATCACTATGAGTTTGAGGCCAGCCTAAGACTACATAGTGAATTCCAGGTCAGCCTGGACAAGAGCAAGACCCTACCTTGAAAAACCGAAAAGAGAGAGAGAGTGAGAGAGAGAGAGGAAGAAATGCAGACCTTTTTAAGAGGCAGGTGGGAGATAGAGAGAATAGGAATGCCAGTACCTCAAGCCACTGCAAACAAACTCCGGAAGCATGCTCAACCTTGTACATCTGGCTTTACGTGGGTCCTGGGGAGTTGAGCCTGGGTCCTTTGGCTTTGTAGGCAAGTGTCTTAACTGCTGAGCCATCTCCCCAGTCCACCATTTAAGAAAATTTGTGTGTGTGTGGGGGGGGGGGATGCTGGAGGGATGGCTTAGTGGTTAAGGCACTTGCCTGCAAAGTCAAAAGACCCAGGTTTGATTCCCCAGGACCATGTAAGCCAGATGCACAAGATGGCGCATGCATCTGGAGTTTGTTTGCAGTGGCTGGAGGCCCTGGTGTGCCCATTCTCTCCCCCTCCCCTTCTCTCTGTCAAATAAATAAATAAAAATTAAAATATTTTTTAAATAAAATAAAATTTTTTGTTGAGATAGGATCTCATGCAGCCCAGGCTAATCTTGAATTCTTATGTATCTGAAGCTAACCTTGAATTTGTGATCCTTCTGCAGGTCAATACTACCATGCCTAGCAAAGCAAATCAATTATAAGATTTTTTGGTTTTGTTTTTGTTTTGTTTTGTTTTTTTGTTTGTTAGGTCTCACTCTAGCCCCGGCTGACCTGAAACTCAATCTGTAGTCCCAGGCTGGCCTGGAACTCACAGCAATCCTCCTACTTCTGCCTCTTGAGTGCTGGGATTCAAGGTGTGCATTACCACACCCAGCCAATTTTAAGTTCTTTAATAATAAATATTAACAAACAAGTAAATGGTGCAGTAGTAATGTTTGTAATCCCAGCACTTAAGAGACAGAGACAGAGACAGGTGTATGACTGGGAGTTCAAGATGTGGCAGCCAGAGCCACATAGCAAGACCCTGTTTCAAAAAAGCCAAAAAGACTGTAGAGCCAAAAAATAAATAAAACAAAAAAAAGTGTGTAAGCCCGGCGTGGTGGTGCATGCCTTTAATCCCAGCACTTGGGAGGCAGAGGTAGGAGGATTGCTGTGAGTTCAAGGCCACCCTGAGAGTACATAGTGAATTCCAGGACTACAGCAAGACCCTACCTTCAAAAACAAATAACAGGGCTGGAGAGATGGCTTAGTGGTTAAGGCACTTGCCTGCAAAGCCAAAGGACCTAGGTTCGATTCCCCAGTACCCACGTAAACCAGAAGCACAAGGTGGCACATGTGTCTGGAGTTCATTTGCAACACCTGGAGGCTCTGGTGCACCCATTCTCTATCTGCCTTTTTCTTTGTCCTTCTCTATCTCTCAAAAATATAAAACAAATAAAATGTTTTTTAAAAAAAGTATGGCCGGGCATGGTGGCACATGCCTTTAATTCCAGCACGTGGGAGGCAGAGATAGGAGGATTGCCATGAGTTCGAGGCCAGTCTGAGACTACATAGTGAATTCCAGGTCAGCCTGGGCCAGAGTGAGACCCTACCTGGAAAAATTAAAGAAAAAAAAAAGTGTGGTGACATAAACCTTGGCAGAACGATCAAGAAGTTCAAGGGTAGGTTTAGCTATGTAAGAAGTCCTGGGCTATAAGAAAAAAACTGTCTCAAAAAGAAGAAATTTTAAAATGGCTCAGCAGTCAAAGGTACTTGCTTGCAAAACCTGACAGTCTAGTTTCAATTCCCTAGTACCCACATAAAGCCAGATGCACAAAGTGGAGTTTGCATGCAGTGGCATTAGGCCCTGGGGCACTCATTCTCATTCTCTCTCTCTCCTTGTAAATAAATAAACAAATAAATAATAAAAATAGGGGTTAAGGAGATGAATCAGTTGGTAAAGTGCTTGCCACGCAAGCATGAGGACCTAGGTTCTGATTGCTGGCACTCATATTTGTCTTATTATTTTATTTTTGAGAGAGAGGTCGGGTATGGTGGCACACGCCTTTAATCCCAGCACTCAGGAGACAGAGGTAGAAGGGAGAGAGGGAGCGAATGGGCGTGCCAGGGCCTCTAGCCACTGCAAACAAACTAGATGCGTCAGTCCCCTTATGCAACTGGCTAACGTGGGTCCTGGGAGTTGAACTTGGGTCCTTTGGTTTTGCAAGCAAATGCCTTATCTATCTCTCAAAAATATAAAACAAATAAAATGTTTTTTAAAAAAGTATGGCCGGGCATGGTGGCACATGCCTTTAATTCCAGCACGTGGGAGGCAGAGATAGGAGGATTGCCATGAGTTCGAGGCCAGTCTGAGACTACATAGTGAATTCCAGGTCAGCCTGGGCCAGAGTGAGACCCTACCTGGAAAAATTAAAGAAAAAAAAAAGTGTGGTGACATAAACCTTGGCAGAACGATCAAGAAGTTCAAGGGTAGGTTTAGCTATGTAAGAAGTCCTGGGCTATAAGAAAAAGACTGTCTCAAAAAGAAGAAATGTTAAAATGGCTCAGCAGTCAAAGGTACTTGCTTGCAAAACCTGACAGTCTAGTTTCAATTCCCTAGTACCCACATAAAGCCAGATGCACAAAGTGGAGTTTGCATGCAGTGGCATTAGGCCCTGGGGCACTCATTCTCATTCTCTCTCTCTCCTTGTAAATAAATAAACAAATAAATAATAAAAATAGGGGTTAAGGAGATGAATCAGTTGGTAAAGTGCTTGCCACGCAAGCATGAGGACCTAGGTTCTGATTGCTGGCACTCATATTTGTCTTATTATTTTATTTTTGAGAGAGAGGTCGGGTATGGTGGCACACGCCTTTAATCCCAGCACTCAGGAGACAGAGGTAGAAGGGAGAGAGGGAGCGAATGGGCGTGCCAGGGCCTCTAGCCACTGCAAACAAACTAGATGCGTCAGTCCCCTTATGCAACTGGCTAACGTGGGTCCTGGGGAGTTGAACTTGGGTCCTTTGGTTTTGCAGGCAAATGCCTTAACTGGTAAGCCATCCCTCCAGCCCACACCCAGCTATTTTGTTTTCTTGTTTGTTTAGATTTTTTTGTTTGTTTGTTTTGTTTTTCGAGGTAGGGTCTCACTCTGGCCCAGGCTGACCTGGAATTAACTATGTAGTCTCAGGGTGGCCTTGAACTCACGGCAATCCTCCTGCCTCTGCCTCCCGAGTGCTGGGATTAAAGGTGTGCGCCACCACGCCCGGCTTGTTTAGATTTTTTTAAAATTAAAGATATCATTTATTTTATTTTATTTATTTATTTATTAGAGACAGAGAAAGAGAGAGTGAGAATGGGCATACCAGGGCCTTTAGCCACTGCAAACAACTCCAGACACATGTGCCACCATGTGCATCTGGCTTACGTGGGACTGAGAAAATGGAACCAGGGTCCTTAGGTTTCACAGGCATGCACCTTAACCGCTAAGCCATCTCTCCAGCCCTGTTTAGATTTTTTTTTTTTTTTTTTTTTTTTTTTTTGCGAGGTAGGGTCTTACTCTGGTCCAGGCTGACCTGGAATAACTATGCAGTCTCAGGGTGGCCTTGAACTCACGGCGATCCTCCTACCTCTGCCTCCAGAGTGCTGGGATTAAAGGCGTGCGCCACCACGCCCGGCTAGCTTCTTTTTAAAAATTATTTACTTAGGTTTTTCAAAAGTATGGTCTCACTGTAGCCCAAGCTGACCTGGAATTCACTTATAGTCTCAGGGTGGTCTTAATCCTTCACCCTCCGCCTCTCAAGTGATGGGATAAAAGGCGTGTGCCACTGCACAAGGCTCCATAATATTATTTATTTTTGTGTGCACATGCCAAGATCTCTTGCTGCTGCAAACTAATACCCTTATGGCTTTATGTTGGTGGCTGTGGAACTGAAACTGGGCCAGTAAATTTTGCAAGCAAGTGCCTTTAACTGCTGACGCACCTCCCTAGCTCCCAGTTAGATTCTTTTTGCATTGTTTTCTTGTTTTTTTTTTTTTGTTTGTGTCTTTTTGTGTGTGTTTTTAAATATTTATTCATTTTTTAAAATATTATTTATTTGAGAGCAACAGACAGAGAGAGAAAAAGGCAGAGAGAGAGAGAGAATGGGCATGCCAGGGTCTACAGCCACTGCAAATGAACTCCAGATGCATGTGCATCTCGTGCATCTGGCTTACATGGGTCCTGGGAATCATGCCTCGAACCAGGGTCCTTAGGCTTCCCAGGCAAGCGTTTAACACTAAGCCATCTTTCCAGGCCCCTATTTTTATTTATTTACTTGAGAGAGAACAAGGCAAAGAATGAGAGAAAAAATGGAAAAAATGGATGGGCGGCCGGGCGTGGTGGTGCACGCCTTTAATCCCAGCACTCAGGAGGCAGAGGTAGGAGGATCGCTGAGAGTTCGAGGCCACCCTGAGACTACATGGTTAATTCCAGGTCAGCCTGGACCAGAGTGAGACCCTACCTCACAAAATCAAAAAAAAAAGGATGGGCGCACCAGAGCCTCCAGCCACTGCAAACGAACTCCAGACACCTGCACCACCTTGTGCATCTGGTTTATGTGGGTCCTGGGGAATCAAACCTGGGTTCTTGGGCTTTGTGGGCAAGTGCCTTAACCACTAAGCCATCTCTCCAGTCTCCAGCAATATTTTTTTTTTCATTTTTTGAGGTAAGGTCTTGCTCTAGCCCAGGCTGACCTGGAATTGACTCTGTAGTCTCAAGGTGGCCTCAAACTCACAGCAATCCTCCTACCTCTGCCTCCTGTGTGCTGGGATTAAAGGCATGCTCCACCATGCCCAGGGTTTTTTTTTTTTTTTTTTTTTTTTTTTGTGAGGTAGGGTCTTGCTCTCTAGCCCAGGCTGACCTGGAATTGACTCTGTAGTCTCACAGGGTAGCCTCGAACTCATGGCGATCCTCCTACCTCGGCCTCTCGAGTGCTGGGATTAAAGACGTGCACCACCATACCCAGTTTATCTATCTATTTTAAACTGTATTATTGCAGCCAAAATTAAGACTCACAGAACATCCTTGAAACCAATTTCTACTGAAATGTAGAAATTACCTTTGTAATTCTCATAAGCAAAATCAGTTGTTTTTTTTTTTGGTTTTCGAGGTAGGGTCTCACTGTAGCCCAGGCTGACCTGGAATTCACTATGTAATCTCAGGGTGCCCTTGAACTCATGGTGATCCTCCCACCTCTGCCTCCCAAATGCTAGGATTAAAGGTGTGCACCACCTCGCCCGGCTTTGGCTGACACCTCTAATATTTTGACCCTTACATATAAGACAAAGTTTGGAGCTTCTTCCCTATTTTTATCACTTAGGAAAAAACAAGCTGGAGCCAGACATGATGGCACACACCTTTAATCCCAGCACTTGAGAGGCAGAGAGAGGAGGATTTTTGTGAGTTTGAAGCCACCCTGAGACTACATAGTGAATTCCAGGTCAGCCTGGACCAGAGGTGAAAGCCACACATGGTGGAGCACACCTTTAATCCCAGCACTCAGGAGGCAGAGGTAAGAGGATCTCTGTGAGTTCAAGGCCACCCTGAGACTACATAGTGAATTCCAGGTCAATCTGAGCTAGAGTGAGATCCTACCTCGAAAAACCATTTTAAAATATATAGATGAGCAGCTGGCAAGATTGCTCAGTGGTTAAAGCGCTTGTCTGCAAAGCCTAATGACCTGGCTTCAATTCTCTAGTACCTATGTAAAGCCAGATGTGTAAAAATGGCACATGTATCTGGAGTTTGTTTGCACTGGCGGGAGGCCCTGGTGCACCCATTCTCTCTCACTCTCTCACTTTCTCTGTCTCTCCACTTGCAAATAAATAAAAAATTTTAAATTATTTTTAAAAAAATTATAGATGAGGATAGTTCAAGGTCATCTTCAGCTGCTTGGTGAGTTGGAAGCCACACTAGGCTAAAGACCCTGTCCAAAGAAAGTAAAAATGAAAAGAAGAAAAGATCATGCAACATTCCTATGCTGTAAATTGGATTTTTGCACATTAAGTTCCCCAGAAACAGCGCATGCTTGCTACTACAAATTTTATTGAATGACAGATTAAAAATAAAAAACACAAGTCGGGCGTGGTGGCGCACGTCTTTAATCCCAGCACTTGGGAGGCAGAGGTGGGAGGATCACTGTGAGTTCAAGGCCACACTGAGACTACCCAGTGAATTCTAGGTCAGCCTGGGCTACAGCAAGACCCTACATTGAAAAACCAAGAAAAAAACAAAAACACAACAAAAGTTTTTTTTTTTTTTTTTTTTTTTTTTTTTAATGAAGCTGTAGCTGTAGCTGGTGTGGTGGTGTGCACTTTTAATCCCAGCACTCGGGAGGCAGAGATAGGATTGCTGTGAGTTCGAGGCCATCCTGAGAATACATAATGAATTCCAGGTCAGCCTGAGCTAGAGTGAGACCCTACCTCGCAAAAAAAAAGGAGGAGGAGGAGCAGGAGCAGCAGCAGCAGCAGCAGGGCGTGGTGGCGCATGTCTTTAATCCCATCCTCCTAATGGGAAGGCAGAGGTAAGAGAGGAGGATCACCAAGAGTCTGAGGCCACCCTGAGACTACACAGTGAATTTCAAGTCAGCTTGAGCTACACAGAGAGCCTACCTAGAAAAACAACAAAAGGGCTAGAGAAGTGGCTTAGCGGTTAGATGCATGCCTGTGAAGCCAAAGGAACTGGGTTCGATTCTCTAGGTCCCATGTAAGCCAGATGTGCATGGTGGCACATGCATCTGGAGTTCATTTGCAGTGGCTAGAGGTCCTGGCATGCCCATTCTCCCTCTCCTTCTCTCTGTCTCTAATAAATAAATAAATAAATAAATAGAGCCTAGCACTCGGGAGGCAGAGGCAAGAGGATCACAGTGAGTTCCAGGCCCCCTTGAGACTACATAGTGAATTCCAGGTTAGCCTGAGCTAGAGTGAAACCCTACCTCGAAAAACCAAAATAAATAAATAAATAAATAAATAAATAAATAAATAAATAAATAAATAAAATGTTTAAAGAAAGAAAGAAAGAAAGAAGGAAAGAAAGAAGGAAAGAAAGAAAGAAACATGGGCTGGAGAGATGGCTTAGCGGTTAAGGCACTTACATGCAAAGCCAAAAGACCTATCTCGAAAAATAAAAAAGGGGCTGGAGAGATGGCTTAGCAGTTATATGCATGCCTGTGAAGCCTGAGGAACCAGGTTTGATTCTCCAGGTCCCACGTAAGCCAGATGCACATGGTGACACATGCGTCTGGATTATGTTTGCAGTAGCTGGAAGCCCTGGTGCGCCCAATCTCTGTCTCTCTCTCACTCTGCCTCTTTCTCTCACTCTGCCTCTTTCCCTCTTTCAAATAAAAAAAAGGAAAAAGCTGGGCATGGTGGCGCACGCCTTTAGTCCCAGCATTAGCATTTGGGAGGCAGAGGTAGGAGGATCACTGTGAGTTTGAGGCCATCCTGAGACTACATAGTTAATTCCAGGTAAGCTTGGACCAGAGTGAGACCCTACCTCGAAAAACAAAAAAAAAAAAAAAAAAAAAGGGAAAAATAAGGGGAGTTTCTAGCAGCAGAATATGAAATCTTATCTCCAACATGGCAATTTTCCAGCATAGATGAGGAGGCATTTCCAACATAATGTGGGAAAGGGGAAATGAAAACGGAATCAAGAAGCCCTGCATCTGTTTGTTAAAGTTGTACATTCCCAGCTTCTTTTTTTGTTGTTTATTTTTTTATTTATTGGAGAGCAACACACAGAGAGAGAAAGGGGCAGAGAGAGAATGGACACACCAGGGCCTCCAGCCACTGCAAATGAACTCCAGATGCATGCTCCACCTTATGCATCTGGCTTATGTGGGTCCTGGGGAATCGAGCCTCGAACCAGAGTCCTTGGGCTTCACAGGCAAGCGCTTAAAACCTAAGCCATCTCTCCAACCCCTCTTTTTTCTCTCTCTCTCTTTTTCTTTGAGGTGGGATCTTACTCGAGCCCAGGCTGACCTGAAACTCACTATGTAATCTCAGGCTGGCATCGAACTCAACAGTGATCCTCCTACCTCTGCCTCCTGAATGTTGGGATTGTCTGGCCTGGCTTCCATTTTAACCATCAAAAGAGAGAATGAGCATGCCACAACATTTTGCCACTACAAACTCCAGATGCATATGCCATTTTGGGGATCTAGCATTATGTGGGTGCTGAGGATTTGAAACCATGTGGTCCAGCTTTGCAAGCAAGTGCCTTTAACCACTGAACCATTTCCCAAACCCCATTTTTTTATTAGTTATGGACATACTCAGTGTGTAAACAGTACATGTTGTACCATCCTTACCCTCATCCCTGTCCCCTCCTCCAAAGGACCCTCCTCATTGGGGAGTGTGAGTCGTGCATTGTGGGGGTAGCCATAAGTTAGGGGGAAGAGGCAATGTCTCTGTGCATAATGTCCCAACTTGTGGCTGCAGCAATCTTTCCGCCCCCTCTTCCACGAAGTTCCCTGAGCCATGCTGGGCTCGTTTTAGGTCTACTTCAGTGATGAGGTCTAGAGAGTCTCTGGGTCTGGATCTCTGGTTTGGTAGGAGTTGAGTGTTCTCTGTGTCTATCTCCTTCACCCTGGTGTTGGTACCAGGTTCACCGAGAAAACAGCACTCTTGCTCTTTTCCCCCATTACTCTGTGGTTTCAGCTGGGGCCCTGGTGAGGTGTGAGGGGCTGATTCTCCCCTCAGGTTTGGCGTCCATCTGAAAGAGAGAAGCAGATTCTCCAATGGAGAGTGAAGTTGGCACCGTATAAATGGGATAGCCATTATTAGTTCAGAGAGAATTTAATAGGTGTAAGCCGTCTTGCAGCCCAGGGTTGGTGGGAGCTTGATATTG
Organism: Orientallactaga sibirica; assembly: GCA_036365145.1. Taxonomy (NCBI): domain Eukaryota; kingdom Metazoa; phylum Chordata; class Mammalia; order Rodentia; family Dipodidae; genus Orientallactaga; species Orientallactaga sibirica. The sequence goes on from JAEOAD010000025.1 coordinate 23,617,446, forward strand.
GAGAGCAAACTCGTTATTTGGATATGAGTCTGACTTATTTCCCAGTTGCAGCTTTGGGTTCCTTTCCACTGAGCAGATCTGTTAGCCAATCCAAGAGCAGTTGGTTACCCACCATGGCTGTGTGCCACTATTGCACTTGGGTGAGCATCACCTCAGGTTGTTTGCTGCTGAGTAGCTTAGACCACGAGTTGCTTGGACAGATGTTGGTCATTTTTCTCCAATATCTCATGTAGCACCTTCTGGCACTAGACGAGCTAACTTCCCCAACCCCATTTTAAGTGTAAAGTAGTATTAAGTGTACTTAAAATGGTGTATAAGCATAACCACTACTTCCAGAACAAATTTTTCAAAGTAGAGAGAGAAGCTAGGAGTGGTGGTGCACGCCCTTAACCCCAGCACTCGGGAGGCAGAAGTAGGAGGATCACCATGAGTTCGAGGCTACCCTGAAACTACATAATGAATTCCAGGTCAGCCTGGGCTAGAGTGGGACCCTATCTCAAAAAAAACAAGACAAAAAAAAAAATAGACAATTCTTAAGAGTACTTTTGATTCACAGTAAAATTAAGCAGAAGTAGAGTTGCAATACCTTTCTTGCCCCATGCACGCAACTTCTGCCTCTTGAGGGTTCTTCTCCCATCCCCACCCACATCATGTAATCACCCTCCAGTTCTAACCTGGTATTCTCTGTTCTACTTCCTGTCTCTGCATTTGCCTGAATTAAATGCCTCATGTAAGTGGAATCACAATATCTGGCTTTCTGTTTGGCTTATTTCACTTACTGTGTTGTCAAGGTCCATCCATGTGCTAGAATGGAACAAAAATTTGTTTCTTTTTATGGGCTGGAGAGATGGCCCAGTGGTTAAAGGCACTTGCTTGCAAATCCTCGTGACCCAAGGTTCAACTCCCCAGTATCCATGTAAAGACAGATAGTCAAAGTGACACATACATCTAGATTTGTTTGCAGTGGCAGGAGGCCCTGGTGCACCCAGTCTCTCTCTTTCTCTCTGCTTGCAAATAAATATACCTTTTAGTTTTTCCAAGGCAGGGTCTTCCTCTAGCCCAGGATGACCTGGAATTCACTCTGTATTCTCAGGGTGGCCTCAAACTCTGCCTCCCAAGTGCTGGGATTAAAGGCGTGCGCCACCACAGTGGGCTATTTGGTTTTTATATATATATTTTATTTTATTATTTTTTTTAAAAATATTTTTTATTATTTATTTATTTGAGAGAGAGAGATACAGAAATAGGCAGGTAGAGAGAGAGAGAGAGAGAAGAGAACAGGCATGCCAGGGCCTCCAGCCACTGCAAATGAACTCCAGATGCGTGTGCTCCCTTGTGCATCTGGCTTACGTGGGTCCTGGAGAATCGAGCCTCGAACCGGGGTCCTTAGGCTTCAAAGGCAAGCGCTTAACCGCCAAGCCATCTCTCCAGCCCGTTTTTATATTTTTGAGACATGCTCTGGCCGTATAGACCAAGTTGGCCTAGAACTCACTATGTATGCAAGCCAGCTCTGAACTTGAAGCAATTCTCCTTGCCTCAGCCTCCACGTGTTGGTGCTGGGAATCCAAACTCAGGTACTCATGCCTGCACAAGCAAGCTTTTCCTGCTGAGTCATCTTACCTTCCTTCCCAGCCCTATTTTTAGTTTTTCCTGTTGTTTGGTTTTTGTTTTGTTTTAAATTTATTATTATTTACTTGACAGAAAGAAAGGGAGAGAGAGAGAGAGAGAGAGAGAGAGAGAGAGAGAATAGGAGTGCCAGGGGCCCCTGCCACTGCAAACGAACTCCAGACACATGTGCTGCCTTGTGCATCTGGCTAACATGGGTCCTGAGGGATAGAATCGAGGTCCTTTGGCTTTGCAGGTAAATGCCTTAACCGCTAAGCATCCCTCCAGCCCATTTTTTTTTTTTTTTGGAGAGAGACAGAGAGAGAGGGAGAGGAAGACAGATAGAGATGGGCACGCCAGCAGTCTCTCAGCTGCTGCCAACGAAATCCAGATGCGTGCGTCCCCTTGTGGTCAAGTGTGGCACTGCGCCCTTGCGTCACTGCATCTGGCTAAACGTGGGACCTGGAGATTGGAACTGGATTCTTAGGCTTAGGAGGCAGGCACCTTAACCGCTAAGCCATCTCTTCAGCCCCAGCCCATTTTTTAAAAATTTATTTATCTATTTGCAAGTAGAGAGAGATGGAAGAGAGACAGAGAGAACAGGTGCTACAGGGCCTCGAGCTGCTGCAAATGAATTCCTGATGCATGCACCACTTGTGTATCTGGCTTTAGGTGGGTACTGGGGAATCAAACCCTGGTTGTTAGGCTTTGCAGGCAATCTCTCCAGCCCTGATTTTGTTTTGTTGCTTTTGTTTTTTCAAAGTAGGGTCTCATCCTAGCCCAGGCTGACCTGGAATTCACTATGTAGTCTCAGAGTGGCCTCGAACTCACAGCAATTCTCCAACCTCTGCCTCCCAAGTGCTGGAATTAAAGGCGTGGATTAAAGACCCAGCTTGTTTTGTTTTTTGAGGCGGCAGGGGGGTAGGGTCTCACTCACTCTTAGCTCAAACTGGCCTGGATTGTGTGTCATAGGCTGGCCTTCATCTTGCACTGATCCTCCTGCCTCGGCCTCCCAAGTGGTAGGATTACAGGCCTGAAACACATGCCCAGCTTTTATTCAGTTTTTCAAAAATCTTTATTGTAAGACAGGTTTTTGCTATATAACCCTAGCTGAGATTACAGGTGTGTGGCACTCCCAGCTAGCTTTCCTTGAGAAAATTTTGTAGTTTTTATTTTTTCAAATATTTTATTTATTTGAGAGAGAGAAAGAGACAGAGAGAGAGAGAGAGAATGGGTACGCCAAGGCCACCAGCCACTGCAAACAAACTCCAGATGCATGTACCCCCTTGTGCATCTGGCTTACGTGGGTCCTGGAGAATCGAACTGGGATCCTTTGGCTTTGCAGGCAAACGCCTTAACCGCTAAGCCATCTCTCCAGCCCTGTAGTTTTGACAGTGTAACTTTAAAAAAAAAATTATTATTTGATTTTTATTTGAGAGAGGCAGATAGATACAGTGAGCAAGAGGGGGAGATAATGGGTGTGCCAGGGCCTCCTGCCACTGCAAATGAACTCCAGATGCATGAGCCACCTTATGCAGCTGGCTTGTGTGGGTCCTGGGGAATCAAACCTGGATCCTTTGGCTTTGCCAGCAATCACCTTGACCACTAAGCCATCTCTCCAGCCCAACAGTGTGACTTTTGAGCTTCTTTTTTCTTTTCTTTTCTTTTTTTTTAACCATTTAATTTTCTTTTCTTATTGACAACTTCCATAATTATGGACAAAAAACCATGATAATTCCCTCCCCCCTCAAACTTTCGCCATTCACAACTCCATTCTCCATCATATCCCCTCCCCCTCTCAATCAGTCTTTCTTTTATTTTGATGTCATCATCTTTCCCTCCTATTATTTGGGTCTTGTGAAGGTAGTGTCAGGCACTGTGAGGTCATGGATATCCAGGCCAATTTGTGTCTGAGTGATTGCACTGTAAGCAGTCCTACCCTTCCTTTGGCTCTTAAATTCTTCCCGCCACCTCTTCTGCAATGGACCCTGAGCCTTGGAAGGTGTGATAGAGATGTTTCAGTGCTGAACACTCCTCTGTCACTTCTCAGCACTATGGTGCCTTTTGAGTCATCCCAAGGTCATCACCATCTGAAAAGAGAAACTTCTCCAGCCAAAAGTGAGAGTAGCATTAATTAATTAATTAATTTGAGAGGGGGGAGGGGGGAGAATGGGAGCACCAAGGCCTCCAGCCTCTGCAAATGAACTCCAGATGCATGTGCCCTCTTGTACATCTGGCTTGCGTGGGTCCTGGGGAATCAAATCCGGATCCTTTAGCTTTGCAGGCAAATGCCCTAACTGCTAAGCCATCTCTCCAGCCCCTTATATTATTTATTTATTTATAGAGTAGCATTAATATATGGGTATGAACATTAAGAGAAGTGCTTATCGGGCAGTTTGGTGAACATAATATATGCATTTAGCCAGACACCAGCAGGCGTTACACCCCTGGGCTTCTGACTTCCAGTCCTATCTGGAATTCATTCACTATGTAGTCTCAGGCTGGACTCAAACTCACGGCGATCCTCCCACCTCTGCCTCCCAAGTGCTGAGATCAAAGGTGTGCACCACCACACTCAGCTGAAAGTCTTTTTTTGTTTGTTTTAAATATTTTATTTATTTGCAAGGAGAGGGAGAGAAAAAAAAACGAGTGCAAGGGCCTTCAGCCACTGCAAATGAACTCCAGATGCATGAACCACTCTGTGTGTCTGGCTTTACGTGGGTTCTGGAGAATTGAACCTTGCCATTGTCATTAGGCATTGCAGGCAAGCGCCTTAACCACTGAGCATCTCTCCAGATCGACAAAGTTTAGCTTATATATAGAAAATTCCATTCTTTCTCTCTCCCCCCCCTGTCAAATAAATAAATAAAATAGAAATTTCTTTCTTTCTTTTTTTTTAGTTTTTATTTATTTATTTAAGAGAGAGAGAGAGAGGAGAAAGAATAGGTGCACCAGGGCCTCCAGCCACTGCAAACAAACTCCAGATGCATGCACCACCTTGTGCATTTGGCTTATATGGTCCTGAGAAATCAAACCAGGGTCCTTTGGCTTTACAGGCATATGTCCTACCCACTAAACCATCTCTCCAGTCCTTTCTTTAATTTTAAAATATTTTATTTTTCTTTATTTGAGAGAGATAGAAATAGGAAAGCAGAAATAGAGAATGGGTGCACCAGGGCCTCCAGTCTCTACAAATGGACTCCAGATGTGTGTGCCCCCTTGTACATCTGGCTTACGTGGGTCCTGGGGAATCAAACTTGGGTCCTTTGGCTTTGCAAGCAAGTACCTTAACCACTAAGCCATCTCTCTAGCCCCCCCCCCTTCTTTAATGCAGGGTGTCTTGTAGCCCAAGCTGGTGTCAGACTCAGTATAGCTGAGGTTGGCCTTGAACTCTTGATCTGCTTGCCTCCACTTCTTAAATACTGGAATTATAGGTATATACCACCTTGCTCAGCAGAAATTCTAAATAATTAACTGAAAAAATTACAGCTGATGAAATGAGCTTGACATAGTTGCAAGATACAATGTAAACATAAATTTTGAGCCAGGAGTAGGCGTACCATACTACTATTGAGAAGCTGAGGTAGGAGGGATGTAATGAGTTTGAGGCCAGCGTGGGCTATCTAGCCCCAGGTCAACCTTAGCTAGAGAGAGTGAGACCCTGCTGAAAAGAGAGAGAGAGAGAGAGAGAGAGAGAGAGAGAGAGAGAGGGAGGAAAACCATCTTTTTCTGTAGTGTATTAATAAATTAAAAATGCAATTAAGAAAACAACTATTGCTAGGTGTGGTGACTCGTGTCTTTAATCCCAGCACTCATGAGGCTGAGGTAAGAGGATAGCCATGAGTTCAAAGCCAGCCTGAGACTACATAGTGAATTTCAGGGATAGAGTGAGACCTACCCTTGAAAAAAAAAAAAAAAAAAAAAAAAAAAAAAAAAAAAAAAATTAAACAAACAAACAAAAAAACACTGTAAGTACTAAAAAGTGAAGGACTAAGTTTCTGGAGTTCTTGACCAAGTCAGAGACTATGAAGCCTGCTGATGACTCACGGAAGCTTGTCCAGCGGCAGGAAAGCTTGAAAGTGCAGCCAACAGGAGATGGAATATAAACATGACAGACCACTACAGACTTCAACAATGTCCACACAAGTGAAAGTACAGTGGGCGGTTGTTTGTATGTCTTCACTGTCTTCACTGAAAGTCCCGTGGGCTGTCGTTTGTACGCCTTCATTGTCTTCACTGAAAGTTCCGTGGGCTGTCGTTTGTAAGTCTTCACTGTCTTCACTGAAAGTTCCGTGGGCTGTCGTTTGTATGTCTTCGTTGTCTTCACTGAAAGTTCCGTGGGCTGTCGTTTGTATGTCTTCGTTGTCTTCACTGAAAGTTCCGTGGGCTGTCGTTTGTATGTCTTCGTTGTCTTCACTGAAAGTTCCGTGGGCTGTCGTTTGTACGTCTTCACTGTCTTCACTGAAAGGTCCGTCGGCTGTCGTTTGTATGTCTTCGTTGTCTTCAATGAAAGTTCCGTGGGCTGTCGTTTGTACGTCTTCGTTGTCTTCACTGAAAGGTCCGTGGGCTGTCGTTTGTATGTCTTCGTTGTCTTCACTGAAAGTTCCGTGGGCTGTCGTTTGTACGTCTTCGTTGTCTTCACTGAAAGTTCCGTGGGCTGTCGTTTGTATGTCTTCGTTGTCTTCACTGAAAGTTCCGTGGGCTGTCGTTTGTATGTCTTCGTTGTCTTCACTGAAAGTTCCGTGGGCTGTCGTTTGTAAGTCTTCACTGTCTTCACTGAAAGGTCCGTGGGCTGTCGTTTGTATGTCTTCGTTGTCTTCACTGAAAGTTCCGTGGGCTGTCGTTTGTACGCCTTCGTTGTCTTCACTGAAAGGTCCGTGGGCTGTCGTTTGTACGTCTTCGTTGTCTTCACTGAAAGGTCCGTGGGCTGTCGTTTGTACGTCTTCGTTGTCTTCACTGAAAGTTCCGTGGGCTGTCGTTTGTATGTCTTCACTGTCTTCACTGAAAGGTCCGTGGGCTGTCGTTTGTACGTCTTCACTGTCTTCACTGAAAGGTCCGTGGGCTGTCGTTTGTATGTCTTCGCTGTCTTCACTGAAAGTTCCGTGGGCTGTCGTTTGTATGTCTTCACTGTCTTCACTGAAAGGTCCGTGGGCTGTCGTTTGTACGCCTTCGTTGTCTTCACTGAAAGTTCCGTGGGCTGTCGTTTGTACGTCTTCGTTGTCTTCACTGAAAGTTCCGTGGGCTGTCGTTTGTACGTCTTCGTTGTCCTCACTGAAAGTTCCGTGGGCTGTCGTTTGTATGTCTTCGTTGTCCTCACTGAAAGTTCCGTGGGCTGTCGTTTGTACGTCTTCGTTGTCTTCACTGAAAGTTCCGTGGGCTGTCGTTTGTATGTCTTCGTTGTCTCACCGAAAGTTCCGTGGGCTGTCGTTTGTACGTCTTCCTTGTCTCACTGAAAGTTCCGTGGGCTGTCGTTTGTATGTCTTCGCTGTCTTCACTGAAAGTCCCGTGGGCTGTCGTTTGTATGTCTTCGCTGTCTTCACTGAAAGGTCCGTGGGCTGTCGTTTGTACGTCTTCCTTGTCTTCAATGAAAGTTCCGTGGGCTGTCGTTTGTACGTCTTCACTGTCTTCACTGAAAGGTCCGTGGGCTGTCGTTTGTATGTCTTCGCTGTCTTCACTGAAAGGTCCGTGGGCTGTCGTTTGTATGTCTTCATTGTCTTCACTGAAAGTTCCGTGGGCTGTCGTTTGTATGTCTTCGTTGTCTTCACTGAAAGTTCCGTGGGCTGTCGTTTGTATGTCTTCGTTGTCTTCACTGAAAGGTCCGTGGGCTGTCGTTTGTATGTCTTCGTTGTCTTCAATGAAAGTTCCGTGGGCTGTCGTTTGTATGTCTTCGTTGTCTTCACTGAAAGGTTGGGCTGTCGTATGTCTTCATTGTCTTTGAAAGTTGCTGTCGTTTATGCGTCGTTGTCTTCACTGAAAGTTCCGTGGGCTGTCGTTTGTATGTCTTCGTTGTCTTCACTGAAAGTTCCGTGGGCTGTCGTTTGTATGTCTTCGCTGTCTTCACTGAAAGTTCCGTGGGCTGTCGTTTGTATGTCTTCGCTGTCTTCACTGAAAGTTCCGTGGGCTGTCGTTTGTATGTCTTCATTGTCTTCACTGAAAGTTCCGTGGGCTGTCGTTTGTATGTCTTCATTGTCTTCACTGAAAGTTCCGTGGGCTGTCGTTTGTATGTCTTCCTTGTCTTCACTGAAAGGTCCGTCGGCTGTCGTTTGTATGTCTTCGTTGTCTTCACTGAAAGGTCCGTGGGCTGTCGTTTGTATGTCTTCGTTGTCTTCACTGAAAGTTCCGTGGGCTGTCGTTTGTATGTCTTCATTGTCTTCACTGAAAGTTCCGTGGGCTGTCGTTTGTATGTCTTCGCTGTCCTCACTGAAAGGTCCGTGGGCTGTCGTTTGTATGTCTTCGCTGTCTTCACTGAAAGGTCCGTGGGCTGTCGTTTGTATGTCTTCGCTGTCTTCACTGAAAGGTCCGTGGGCTGTCGTTTGTATGTCTTCATTGTCTTCACTGAAAGTTCCGTGGGCTGTCGTTTGTATGTCTTCGCTGTCTTCACTGAAAGTTCCGTGGGCTGTCGTTTGTATGTCTTCATTGTCTTCACTGAAAGTTCCGTGGGCTGTCGTTTGTACGTCTTCGTTGTCTTCACTGAAAGTTCCGTGGGCTGTCGTTTGTATGTCTTCGCTGTCTTCACTGAAAGTTCCGTGGGCTGTCGTTTGTATGTCTTCATTGTCTTCACTGAAAGTTCCGTGGGCTGTCGTTTGTACGTCTTCGTTGTCTTCACTGAAAGTTCCGTGGGCTGTCGTTTGTATGTCTTCATTGTCTTCACTGAAAGTTCCGTGGGCTGTCGTTTGTATGTCTTGAAAGTTCGTGGGCGTTGTCTTCACTGAAAGGTCCGTGGGCTGTCGTTTGTATGTCTTCGTTGTCTTCAATGAAAGTTCCGTGGGCTGTCGTTTGTATGTCTTCGTTGTCTTCACTGAAAGTTCCGTGGGCTGTCGTTTGTATGTCTTCATTGTCTTTTCAAAACAGTAAAGTATCATGAGGGGCACATCGTTTGAATGTTTACTGTCTTCACTGAAAGTTCCGTGGCCAGTCACAAAGTAGTGTCTGCGTTGTCTTATAATGAAAGTTACTTTTTTTTTTTTTTTTGGTTTTCCCAGGTAAGGTCTCACTGAAAGTTCAGGCTGACCTGGTTCACTATGTAGTCTCAGGTTGTCTTCACTGAAACTCCGTGGGCTGCTCGGCGATCTTCCTACTTCTGCCTCCCAAATCTTGGGATTAAGCTGTCGTGTGCTATCATGCCCGGCCTATTTTATTTCTTCAAAAAAATTTGCCGGGCTGTCGTTGTCTTCACTGTCTTAATCCCAGCACTCGAAAGCAGAGGTCGTTGTCTGGATCACTGAAAGTTCGTGGGCTGTCGTTTATGCCTCTTCGTTGTCTTCACTGAAAGTTCCGTGGGCTGTCGCTTGTATGCGTCTCTGTCTTCACTGAAACCCTACCTCGAAAAACAAAAAAAAAAAAAAAATTTTACTTTTATTTCTTTGAGAGTCTTCACTGAAAGAGAATGGGCAAGCCAGAGTCAGCCACTGTAAAAGTTGTCTAGATGTATGCCTCACCATGTGCGTCTGTCTTCGCTGTCTTCACTGAAAGTTCCGTGAACCTGTGCCTTAATTGCTCGCTATCTCTCCAGCCCTTGTATTTTATGTTTATTTAGCCAGTACAAATGTATTTCAGACACTGAAAGGTTACCATGGGCATCTGGCTTATGTGGGTTCTGAGGTCTTCAATGAAAGTTCCGTGGGTATCACAGGTAGCGTCTTCACTGTCATCTCTCCAGTCTTCCATCTATAATAAAAGCTTTGCAAGGGCTGGAGAGATCACTGAAAGGTCCGTGGGCTGTTAAGGTACTTCATTGTCTTCACTGAAAGTTCCGTGGGTGTCGTATGTATGTATCCACGTAAAGCCAGATGCACAAGTTCCGTGGGCGCATGGGTTTGGATGTCTTCATTTGTCTTCACTATAGTTCCTGACATACCCATTCTGTTTGTCTCTCTTTTCTCTCTCTCTCTGCTTACAAATAAATAAATAAAACTATTTAAAAATAAACTAACAATTTTGGCCCGGCGTGGTGGCACAGCACTGGGGAGGCAGAGACAGAGGTAGGAGGACCACTGGGTCTATAGAGTACAAAGTGAGTTTCAGGTCAGTTTGAACGAGAGTGAAATTCTGCCTCTTCTCTCTCCCCCATCAAAAGCCCCAACAATTTTATTGTTTATTTTAGAAACATTTAGGGTAGACATTTTAAACTGCTTAGGTATTCAATTTTGTTTTCTCTCTAGAATTTTTTGTTTGTCTTTTGAGACAGGGTCTTGCTATATTATATAGGCTGGCCTTGAACTCCAGGGCTAAAATGACCTTCCTGCTTCAACCTTTTGTTAGAACCAGAATGTCTCCTTTTTTGAACTCTGATTGCCATTTAAAAATTTTAAGTCTCAAACTGGACGTGTTATCACACACCTTTAATCCCAGCATTCAGGAGGAAAGTAGGAGGTGGGCTGTCGTTTGTAGGCCACCCTGAGTCTTCACATAGAAAGTTCCAGGTCAGCCTGTCGCTAGAGTGAGATGCTACCTCAAAAAAACTTAAAAGTCCGGTGGGCTGTCGTTTGTACGCCTTGTCTTCCTGAAAGTTCCGTGGGAGGCAGAGGTAGGAGGATCTTCGTGAGTTCTAGGCTTCCCTGAGAAAGTGAATCCCAGGTCAGCCTGGGCTACAATGAGACCCTACCTCAAAAACAAAAAACTGAAAAATAAATAAAAATAAAAATCGCTTTAAAAAAAGTCTGTCTTCACTGAAAGAGGTAGGAGGATCGCCGTGAGTTGTAGGCCATCCTGAGTCTTCACTGAAAGGTCAGCCTGGGCTGTCGTTTGACCCTCGCCGTTGTCTTCAAAAAAAGTTCCGTGGGCTGTCTCTTTTTCCCAGAAGTTGTCTGTCTTCACCAAAGTTCTATCTGGATCATTTCGAAGTGGCTCAAGCCCTGTGATGAGGAGAAGGTTCTGTGGGCTGTCAAGTCTTTCCTTGTCTTCACTGAAAGTTCCGTGGGCTGTCGTTTGTATGTCTTAATTGTCTTCACTGAAAGTCCAGTGGGCTGTCTAGTCTGTAAGGGAAGTTCTTCACTGATCTGCTGGCCGTGGCTTGCTGTCTTCACTGAAAGGTCCGTGGTTGTCGCTCAGTCAGACCCTTGTTGTCTTCAATGAAAAGTGGGCTGTACTTTAGCTGTCTTCACTGAAAGGTCCGTGGGCTGTCGTTTGTATGTCTTCTCTGTCTTCATTTGAAAGGTCCGTGGGCTGTCGTTTGTATGTCTTCATTGTCTTCACTGAAAGTTCCGTGGGCTGTCGTTTGTATGTCTTCGAATTCCTGCCTTCAATGAAAGTTCCGTTGTCTTCACTGGAGAATGTCTATACTTGTCTTCACTGAAAGTTCCGTGGGCTGTCGTTTGTATGTCTCGCTGTCTTCACTGAAAGTTCCGTGGGCTGTCATCCTTTGAATTGAAAGTTCTTCGCTTGTCTTCACTGAAAGTTCCGTGGGCTGTCGTTTGTATGTCTTCATTGTCTTCACTGAAAGTTCCGTGGGCTGTCGTTTGTATGTCTTCATTGTCTTCACTGAAAGTTCCATGGGCTGTCGTTTCTGTCTTCATTGTCTTCACTGAAAGTTCCGTGGGCTGTCGTTTGTATGTCTTCATTGTCTTCACTGAAAGTTCCGTGGGCTGTCGTTTTTCAGGCTGTCTTCACTGAAAGTTCCGTAATGTCTTCCTTGTCTTCACTGAAAGTTCCGTGGGCTGTCGTTTGTATGTCTTCATTGTCTTCACTGAAAGTTCCGTGGGCTGTCGTTTGTATGTCTTCGCTGTCTTCACTGAAAGTTCCGTGGGCTGTCGTTTGTATGTCTTCACTGGCTGTCGTCTTGTAAGTCTTCGACTGTCTTCACCTGGGCTGTCGTTTGTATGTCTTCGTTGTCTTCAATGAAAGTTCCGTGGGCTGCTATGTTTTCGTTGTCTTCACTGAAAGTTCCGTGGGCTGTCGTTTGTATGTCTTCATTGTCTTTTCAAAACAGTATTACTATCATGAGGAAAAATTCACATGGTTTGAATATTTACTCAATTCCCAAGTACTCATGTAAAGCCAGATGCACAAAGTAGTGTATGCACTTATAATAATTTTTACTTTTTTTTTTTTTTTTTTGGTTTAAAATATTTTATTTCTCACTCTAGGCAGATAGAGAGAATGGGGCTCTAGACCTGAACTCCAGATGCACCTTCAGGGTGACCTGGGAATTACGGCTGATCTTCCTAGGCTTCTGCCTCCCAAATGCCTTAACCATTTAAGCCATCTCTTCATTTGCCCCCAAACCTACTTTTTTTTTTTATGGTCCCAGGTAGGGTCTCACTCTAGAGGCTGACCTGGTAGTTTCAGGGTGGCCACCCTGATGGTGATCCTCCCAGGTCAGTCCTCCCAGAGTGAAACATACCTGAAAAACAAAAACAAAACAAAAAAAAAAAAAAATTTTACTTTTATTTCTTGAGAGAGAGAAGAGAGAACGGGGGAGAATGGGCAAGCCAGAGCCACCAGCCACTGTAAAAGAACTCTAGATGTATGCCTCACCATGTGCATCTGGCTTACATAGATCCTAGAGAATTGAACCTGTGCCTTAATTGCTCAGCTATCTCTCCAGCCCTTGTATTTTATGTTTATTTAGCCAGTACAAATGTATTTCAGTTTTTAATTTTTGTGCATTTTATGTGGGTAGGATCTCACTCTATCCCAGGCTATCCTGGAATTCACTATATAGTCTCAGGGCACATGTCACCACACCTTGCAATCTGTGGTTTTTGTTTGTTTGTTTTGTTTTTCGAGGTACTAAGCCATCTCTCCAGTCTACATCTATAATTAAGGGCTGGAGTAGTCTCAAGGCACTTGTGAAACCTAAGGACCCAGGTTTGATATCCCCAGTATCCACGTAAAGCCAGATGCACAATGTGGTGCATGGGTTTGGAGTTCATTTGCAATAGCTATAAGCCTGACATACCCATTCTGTTTGTCTTCTTTACTTATTTATTTGTGGGAGACAAATAAATAAATAAAACTATTTAAAAATAAACTAACAATTTTGTGACATTTTGTGGTGGCATTACAGCACTGGGAAAATGGAAGAGACAGAGGTTTGAGGACCACTGGGTCTTTAGAGTAGCCATTTCTCCAGTTTACAGGTTTTTTGACCACGAGGCTGAATTCATGCTTAACCTCTGTCTAAATCCCCAAAGGAAACATTTTCTCACAGACAGGAAATTTTATTCAAAACCATGTGAATTTTGATTGATTAATTTTAGAAAATTTGCAAAGACAAAAAAAAACTGCTTAGGTATTCAATTTTGTTTTTATTCTAGAATTTTTTTGTTTGTCTATTTTGAGACAGGGTCTTGCTATATTATGATAGGCTGGCCTTTGAACTCCAGACTAAATGACCTTCCTATCTTCAAAAATTTGTTAGAACCAGAATGTCTTAGTTTTTGAACTCTGATTGCCATTTAAAAATTTTAAGTCTCAAACTCCCAGTGTTATCACACAAGGTCCCAGCATTCAGGAGGCCTTTTTAGTGGATTGCAGGAGTTTGAGGCCACTTTTGCTACATAGTGCCTTTCCAGGTCAGCCTCAAACAAATGAGATAACCTCAAAAAAAAAAAAAACTTAAAAAGGCGGGTGTGGTGGTGCATACCTTTAATCCCAGCACTTGGGAGGACAGAGGTAGGAGGATCATTGTGAGTTCTAGGCCACCCTGAGAATACAGAGTGAATCCCAGGTCAGCCTGGGCTACAATGAGACCCTACCTCAAAAAACAAAAAATAAAAAATAAATAAAAATAAAAATAACTTTAAAAAAAAGTCTCTCCTCGGGAGGCAGAGGTAGGAGGATCGCCGTGAGTTCGAGGCCATCCTGAGACTACAGAGTGAATTCCAGGTCAGCCTGGGCTGGCGTGTCCAGCTGTGAGACCCTACTTTCTTTGAAAAAAACCAAAAAAAAAAAAAAAAAAAGTCTCTCTTTCCCAGAAGTGACCCAGGCCACCACCTATCTGGATCATTTCCCTGAAGTGGCTCAAGCCCTGTGATGAGGAGAAGGCCCTGCAAGGAAAGAACGCCAGGGACCCATTGCTCCATAGGAACGCTCTAGTCTGTAAGGGAAGTTGCTTCTGATCTGCTGGCCAAAGTCTTTCTCAGGCTTTCCAGAATAAAGCCTGTATCAGCTGTTGTGCTCAGTGTTCCCTCTGTTTTCATTTTCCGCTTGAGAGACTTTATTAGTTTAAGACAAGGGAAGCCACGAGGAATTCCTGCCCATGAGAAGACAGGAGGGGAGAAAGCCCACTACTTGTTTCCTAATACCTTTTCCTTCCTTCCATCCTTCTTTCCCTCCCTACATCCCTCCCTCCTTCCCTTCTTTTCTTTCTTTCAGTGAGAAAGAGGCAGATAAAAAATGGGCATATCAGGGCCTCCAGCCACTGCAAATGAACTCCAGACACATGTAACACCTTGCACATCTGGCTCTACGTGGGTACTAGGGAATTGAACCTGGGTCCCTTGGCTTTGCTGGCAAGTCCATCAACTGCTAAGCCATCTCTCCAGCTTCCTAATACTTTTTTTTTTTTTCAAAACATTTAAAAATATTTTATTTATTTTGAGAGCGAAAGAGAGGCAGATAGAGAGAATGGGGCCTCTAGCCACCACAAACGAACTCCAGATGCATTCACCACCTTGTGCATCTGGCTTACGAAGGTACTGGAGAATCAAACCTGGGTCCTTAGGCTTTGCAGGCAAATGCCTTAACCACTAAGCCATCTCTTCAGCCCCTCCCCCCAAACCTACTATTTTTTTTTTTATGGTTTTTCAAGGTAGGGTCTCACTCTAGCCCAGGCTGACCTGGTAGTTTCAGGGTGGCCTTAAACTCATGGTGATCCTCCTACCTCTGCCTCCCAGGTGCACCATACCTGGCCCCAATACCTTTTATTTTATTATTTAAAAAAAATTTTATTTATTTATTTGAGAGAAAGAAGCGGGGAGAAAGAGGGGGGAGAATGGGTGAGCCAGGGCCTCCAGCCACTGCACACAAACTTTGGATGCATGCACCCCCTTGTGCATCTGGCTTATGTAGGTCCTGGAGAGTCGAACCAGGATACTGTGGCTTTGCAGGCAAATGCCTTAATGATTAAGTCATCTCTCCAGCCCCTGTTTTTGTTTTTAATTTTTGGTTTTTCGAGGTAGGATCTCACTCTATCCCAGGCTATCCTGGAATTCACTATATAGTCTCAGGGCACATGTCACCACACCTTGCAATCTGTGGTTTTTGTTTGTTTGTTTTGTTTTTCGAGGTAGAGTTTCACTCTAGCCCAGGCTGACCTGGAATTAACTATGTAGTCTCAGGGTGGCCTCGAACTCATGGCAATCCTCCTACCTCTGCCTCCTGAGTGCTGGGATTAAAGGCGTGCGCCACCACGCCCGGCCAGCCTGTGATATTTTTGAAGTCAGGATCATGCCTCACTAATGTTTTATTTTCCTTTTAAAAAGACTTATTTACTTATTTATTTGTGGGGAGAGAGAGAGAAAAGTATCACTGTGTCAAAACAAACTGCAGATGCATGTGACATTTTGTAAATCTGTCATTACAGGTACTGGGAAATGGAAAATGGGCTGCCAGGTTTTGCAAGAAAGTGCCTTTAGCCGCTGAGCCATTTCTCCAGCCATTACTAATGTTTTTCAACCACCTAGGCTGAATACATACTTAACCACATGTCAGTAAATACTTCCAAGCGAAACATTTTCTCACAGAAGGAAATACAGTAAATATTCAAACCATGTGAATTCTTGATCATGATGATAATAGTGCTTTGTGAAAATTTGCAAAAAAAAAAAAAAAAAAAAAAAAAAAAAAAAAAAAGGAAAAATGTGCTGACTTATTATTCTAGAATTAATTCTGACCAGAAACTATTAGTGAAGAATTTCAAGCTGGGCATGGTGGTATACATCTGTGATCCCAGGTTGGAGGTTTGATGGCAGCCCAGACTACATAGTAAGGCCTTATCTTAAAAAAATATATATATATAGGGGGCTGGAGAGATGGCTTAGTGGTTAAGGTGCTTGCCTGCAAAGCCAAAGGACCTAGGTACAATTCCCCAGGACCCACATGCACAAGGTGGCGCATGCGTCTGGAGTTCCTTTTTAGTGGCTGAAGGCCCTGGTATGCCGATTCTTTTGCTCTGTGCCTTTCTCCGTCTTTCTCTCAAACAAATAAAATAAAGTTTTGGAAAAAAAAGTATTCGGGCATGGTGGTGCATACCTTTAATCCCAGCACTTGGGAGACAGAGGTAGGAGGATGTCTGAGAGTTCAAGGTCACCCTGAGACTTCATAGTGAATTCCAGGTCAGCCTGGGCTAGAGTGAGACCCTACCTCAAAAAAAAAAAAAAAAAAAAAAAAACATTGCTGAAGAAATGGTTTAGTGGTTAAAGCGTTTGCCTGGGAAGCCAAAGGATACCGGTTCGATTCTCCCAGGAACCATGTAAGCCAGATGCACAAGGGGCACATGCATTTGGAGTTTGTTTGCAGTAGCTAGGGGCCCTGGCGTGTCCATTCTCTCTGTGTCTGTCTCTCTTCTATCTCTTTCTTTGCTTGCAAATAAACAAATAAAATTTTTTTAAGTTTAAAAAAAAGGGCTGGAGTGATGGCTTAGTGGTTAAGGCACATGACTGCAAAGCCCAAGGACCCCGGTTCACTTCTCCAGGTCCCATGTAAGCCAGATGCACAAGGTGGCTCATGTGTCTGTATTTCATTTGCAGTGGCTGGAGGCCCGGGTGCAGCCATTCTCACTCTTTCTCTCTCTCTCTGTCTCTAATAAATAAATAAATAATAAAAAGTGGTTTTTTTGTTTTTTTTAAAAAGCCGGGGATGGAGGCACATGCCTTTAATCCCAGCACTCAGGAGGCAGAGGTAGGAGGATTGCTGTGAGTTCAAGGCCACCCTGAGATTACAGAGTGAATTCTAGGTCAGCCTGGGCTAGAAGAGTGAAACCCTACCTCTAAAAATAAAACAGCAACAACAAAAACAGTGCTGGAAAGATTGCTTAGTGGTTAAGGCACTTGCCTGTGAAACCTAAGGTCTAGGGTTCAATTCCCCAGTACCAAGTAATCCAGATGCACAAAGTGGCACATGCATGTGGAGTTCATTTTCAGTGGCTGGAGGCCCTGGCATGCCAGTTCTTTCTCTCTGCTTCTTTCTCTCTCAAATAACTAAATAAATAAAATATATTTTTTTTAAAAAGCTGGGCATGGTGGTCCATGCCTTTAATCCCAGCACTGAGGGGACAGCCTGGGCTAGAGAGAAGCCCTACCTCAAAAAAATAAAAATAAAAAAGCCAGGCATGGTGGTGCACATGTTTAATCCCAGCACTTGGGAGGCAGAGGTAGAAGGATCACCATGAGTTCCAGCCACCCTGGGACTACAAAGTGAATTCCAGGCTAGAGGGAAACACTACATCGAAGAACCAAAAAAGAAAAAAAGTAAAACAAACGATATAGAGTCAGGAGTTCATGATTATTCTCAGCTACATAGTAAATCTCTGGCCAGCCTTTTCTACATGAGACTTTGTCACACTCACAAAAATAAAGCAACAGTAACAAAAAACAAAAGAACCTTAGGAAGAGACTTAGATTTTTTTTTTTAGTCAAACCCAACACACTGTCCCCCCCCCTTTTTATGAGAGGGACTGAGAGTGAGAGAGAGAGAGAGAGAGAAAAGGAGAGAGAGTGAATTGGTGTACCAGGGCTTCTAGCTATTGTAATCAAAATCCAGACACATGCACCACCTTGTGTGCAAGTGCCACCTTGTGCTCTTGTGCATTTGGCGTATGTGGGACCTGGTGAGTTGAACATGCATCCCCAGGTTTTGCAGGCAAGCACCTTAACCGCTAAGCCATCTCTCCAGCCTGGGCAGGTATTTTTGAAGGCTGAGGTACACATCACTTACTTACTGTAACCCTTCTTCCTCCGTACAAGTATGCACCACAATACCAGCTTCAAAGGCAATTTTAAATACCGACATTTTTTTTTTTATTTCTTTTTTGGTTTTTCAAGGTAGGGTCTCACTCTGGCCCAGGCTGACCTGGAATTCACTATGTAGTCTCAGGGTGGCCTTGAACGCATGGTGATCCTCCTACCTCTGCCTCCTAAGTGCTGGGATTAAAGGTGCATGCCACCACGCCTGGCTAATACTGACATTTTCTTAGGTCCATTTAATCCAGAAATAAATATACGATTCTTGGTACATGGGAAATACTCAACAATTGCTGGCTAGCACAGTATGTAACATCAATGTGAATTGTTATGCATTAATTTGTAAACAAGAGATACTTTATTTAAAAAATGCAAAGAGGAAGAAGACAGTTTCTTGTGTCAGGTAAACCTATACCAAAGTATGAATAGATTTGTGGAGTGCAAAACATAGAAATGTCTACTTTTGAGGATATAGAAGATGGAGATTTGCAAACAGGAGTCAGGTCACCTTAGTCTTGCAGAGTGGTTAAAGCTAGCTAGTCTCAGACGATGGGAATACAGCCTTCCTGAAGATCTCTAGCATCTATACCCACAGGCTCAATCCCAAGACAATAAAATCAGGTCATTTGTAACCATCTCTCTTAGTCTAAGAGTCTATACCTCTCAGAGAAATTCCCGCTGCGCCCACAAAGAAAAGTGCGTGGCTAACACCTATAATCCCAGTTCTTAGGAGGCTGAGGTAGGAGGATCACCATGAGTTTGAGGCCAGCCTGGAGCTAGAATGACTTTCACATCAGTCTAAGATAGAGTGAGAAAAAGAAAAAAGAAAAGAAAAGAGCTTTGGAAGAAAAGCAGTAGCGGTGTCACCTGAAGCACCAAGTGGAATGGAGAAATGAAACACTCTTGATAACAATGCATTGTGTCAAGAGCAGCACACTAACTCCCTTCCAAAGCAGGTCAGTACACTGCAGCATCGCAGATGGAATGGAAAAACAGGATGGGGTCAGCCAGCTGGAATCACATCTTGGGGAAGCTGGCCAGGTTGGCAATGCCACAGGAGTTGTTCTTATTCCGAGCCATGAGTATGTATCCTTTGTTTCCCCAGCTTTCGCCCCAGCTGTAGAGATAATCAAGAAAAGCTCTTAGTACTCTTCACTTACATCTTCTTCAAACACTTACTGTATTTCGCTAGGTACACAAAAACAAGTAAGAGTCTTTTCCCTAAAAAGTTTCAAGTCAAGAAGTGGAAAGAGGGGATGGAGAGATGGCTTAGCAGTTAAGGCGCTTGTCTATAAAGCCAAAGGATCTAGGTTCAGTTTCCCAGGACCCACGTAAGCCAGATACACAAGGTGGTGCATGCATCTGGAGTTCGTTTGCAGTGGCTAGAGGCCCTGGTATGCCCATTCTCTCTCTCTTCATCTCTCTTAAATAAATAAATAGAAATAAAAACACTTTAATAAAAAGAAGTGGAGGGGGCGCTGGAGAGATGGCTTAGTGGTTAAGGAGCCTGCCTGCTAAGCCTAAGAACCAGGTTCCAATCTCCAGGTCCCACGTTTAGCCAGATGCAAAGTGACGCAAGGGCGCAATGCCATGCTTGCCCACAAGGGGGCACACACATCTGGATTTCGTTCACAGCAGCTGAGAGACTGCTAGCGCAACCATTCTCTGTCTCCCTCTCCCTCTCTCTCTGTCTCTCTCCAAAAATTAAAAAAAAAAAAAAGTGGAGGGCTGAGGAAATAGCTTAGTATTTAAGATGTTTGCCTGCAAAGCCTAAGGACCCTAGTTCAATTCCCCAGGACCCATGTAAGCCAGATGCACAAGGAGGCGTATGTGTCTGGAGTCTGTTTGCAATGGCTAGAGGTCCTGGCATGCCCGTTCTCTTTCTCTTTATCTGCCCCCCCTTTCTCTAATAAATAAATAAATAAAATACTTTTTGAAAAAGAAGTGGAAAGAGGGGATGGAGAAATGGCTTAGCGTTTAAGGTGCTTGTCTGCAAAGCCAAAGGACCCAAGTTCGATCCACATAAGCCAGATACACAAGGTGGCACATGCATCTGGAGTTTGTTTGCAGTGGCTAGAAGGCCTGGTGTACCCATTCTGTCTCTCTTCCTCCCTCCTTCTCTCTCTCTCTCCATCTCTAATAAGTACATAAATAAATAAAAAAAAAAATAAATAAATAATTTTTATAAAAGAAATGTAACTCATGATACTCATGTTGTTGTTTATTTGAGAGGAGAGAGAGAGATACAGATAAAGAGAGAATCGGTGTACCGGGGCCTCTAGCCACTGCAAATGAACGCTAGATGTGCATCTGGCTTTACATGGGTACAGGGGAATCAAACTTGGGTCCTTTGGCTTTTCCAGCAAGCACCTTAACTGCTAAGCCATCTCTCCATACCCTCAGGAATTTTTGATTAAGGTTAAGCTTGCTACTTAAGTCTCCAGCACCTTGTGGGAGAAGGTGTCATGGGCCAGGGGGTAGAAGCAAACCTTGCGGTCTAGTCCTACGGTGTGTGCAGAGTCAGTTGGCGCTCTGGCTGTTTGGGGTTGCTGGCTGTTATTGGTGTCTCTCTACCATGGATCGATGGAGTGAGCCAGCTTCTTTCACCATGATGATTCTTTTTTTTTTTTTTTTTTTTTTTTGGTTTTTCGAGGTAGGGTCTCACTCTGGTCTCAGGCTGACCTGGAATTCACTATGTAGTCTCAGGGTGGCCTCGAACTCACAGCAATCCTCCTACCTCTGCCTCCCCAGTGCTGGGATTAAAGGCGTGCGCCACCACGCCCGGCTATGATGATTCTTTCTCCAGATTCTGTAAGCCTGAAATAAACCCTTTCCTCCCACAAGCCGCTTCTAGCCTGGTGTTTGTCCAGCAACGGAAAAGTAACTGCACCTGCTGGGACGCTGGAGGTGGGGCTGAGTAGCAATTATAAAGGTAATTAAATGACAATAGTCTTCTTTCTTTTTTTCTTTCTTGCTTTCTTCTTCTTTTTTTTTTTCTTTTTCTTCCTGAGGTAGGATCTCACTCTATCTAGCCCAAGCTGACCTGGAATTTACTCTGTAGTCTCAGGGTGGCCTTGAACTCACAGTGACCCTCCTACCTCCACCTCCCAAGTGCTGGCATTAAAGGTGTGTGCCACCACACCCGGCTTTACCTGTTTTTAATTATCCAGTGCTTGTTTCCCTTCTGGATCCCATACCCCACTGCCAACACGGCATGGTTCATATTGTCACTGTTGCAGTTTTCATCGTAATAGACGCCTAGAAGAAAAGAAACAATGACGATGAGGCTCTCTGCACTCGGAGCTGCTCTGTGGGATCTGCAGTCCAGGAGAACCTGGAGAATTTGCGCTCAGAGGGTTTTCAATGAGGTGCTCTGCACTGGAGAAGCTGCCAGTTTTTCTCAAGCAGACGACTGATCTGAATATGAAAACGAAGTACCAGCATTCCCAGGGCTTTCACAAAGCTGCCTCACCCACATGTTGAAAAAGAGTACTCTATAACACAGCTCCTTACCTTTGCTGTAAAACTGGAAAGAAGTCAAGCTTGCATCGATGGCCACAGAGACAGGTCCCACACGAGCCACTGCTCTCTTTAGGGCTTTCTCATTCCCCACAGGGATCTCTCGATAGCCTTTGCATTTAGCTGCCTTTCCTGTTGGGTTGTACATACAACTTTCATCCTGGAAAAAAACAAGGTTGGACTAGGATTAGCATAAATCAATAAGCAATGAGTTGGTGAGTAAGAAACTCAACCAAAGTTTTAAGTAATGTTAGAAAACTAACAGAGATGGGCTAGAGAGATGGCTTAGCGGTTAAGGC
The DNA here is from genome assembly GCA_036365145.1 of Orientallactaga sibirica. Classification (NCBI taxonomy): domain Eukaryota; kingdom Metazoa; phylum Chordata; class Mammalia; order Rodentia; family Dipodidae; genus Orientallactaga; species Orientallactaga sibirica. The sequence goes on from JAEOAD010000025.1 coordinate 23,638,993, forward strand.
ATTTGCCTGCAAAGCCAAAGGACCCGGGTTCAATTCCCCAGGACCCATGTAAGCCAGATACACAAGGGGGTACATGCATCTGGAGTTCGTTTGCAGTGGCTGGAGGCCCTGGTGAGCTCATTCTCCCCCACCCTGCCTCTCTCTCTCAAATGAATAAATGAATAAAAATGAAAAGAGGAAAAAAAGAGAAAACTAACAGAGGCAGCAAACTGGGCAAGAGGTACACACCTGTAATCCCAGCACTATGTAGGCTGAGGCGGGAGGAAGTCAGCCTGCACTATATAATAAGACCCTAATTCAAACAACAAAAGGAGGCTAGAGATATGGCCTAGTGGTTAAGTGCTTGCCTATGAAGCCTAAGGATTCCGGTTCAAGGCTCAATCCCCCAGTATCCATGTAAGCCAGATGCACAAGGTGGCGCATGCATCTGGAGTTCATCTGGTAGAGGCAAAATCACTCCTGCTGCTTGACATGGTCCCGGCTAGGAGGAGGTTTCCTCATGGCTGGAACCTCATGATACATCGGAAACCACTCTGTTCAATTCTTTTAATGACAATAGCACTCCTGTCTTTTTTAGGCTTTCAAGAAAAGGAAACTCAAGCTGTTTTCTGCTGTAGAGAAGTAAGAGGGCTGAAAGAAAATGAAACTAAAACCATTTGTTCAGACTTATGCTCCCTAGGTAAATGTAAGAATATGACTAATAAGGAGTTCTTTGCAAAGTTACAGAAAAAAGAATGACTTGACCCTCCCATTACAACACCAGAAATTCCGAAGTCCACCTTGAGGAGCGAAGGCAAATGCATTTAGGTTTCCTGATCCTACTGACTCACCTCTAACCTATTCAGGAATTTATAATGAAAACTTAGGTCATGTAGTGAATAAGAATGGAAAAATGGGGATGGAGAGATAGCTTAGTGGTTAAGGTGCCTGCCTATGAAGCGTAAGAATGCCCATTTGAATCTCCAGTTCCCACATTTAGCCAGACGCAAAAGTGACACAAGCACATAATGTCATACATGCGCACAAGGGGGCGAACGAGTCTGGAGTTCGTTCATAGAGGCTGAGAAGCCCTGGCACACCCATTCTCTGTCTCTCTCTCTTAAAAAAAAAAAAAAGAATGGAAATGGGTACGCTATAGTTCATTGCCCTTTGTGGAATGGCCTGTTCAATCAGGCCCTGCTTGTTGTCTGTTATCCAGAGAACAAAAGAACTCTTTGATCACACAGGTTAATAAGTACTTTGCTGAGCTTGGCTACAAGGAATGTAGAAGAAAGTTCTAAGAATGGCCTTTCAGTATGAACAGTCTGTCTAGCACCTGGCTGACATAATGTGCTCTTAGTTCTGGTAGAATCCACTTTTAGGAGAAGATTCTATTGCTTAGTGAAGTGATCCAGGGAAATCAAAATTTAGGTAAAGGTTAAGCACTGATATTGAAAATGCTATTTGCTGAGAAGCCTGCTTTTGTTCTGTAATAATATAAATAAAACACAAGGTTGGGAGGAATCACCTGAAACAGCCACCTGGTGTCTCACATTCGCGCCCCCCCCCCACCCCCGCTGACTCCGCATTTCCTTTGAAGACCTCACTCCAGCTGGGGCTGGGTCCTGGCACCCTGGCACACCCATTCTCTCTCTCCCGCCTCTTTCTCATTTCTCTCTGTCTCAAATGAGTAAAGAAAAATAAGATCATATATATATATATATATATATATATATATATATATATATATATGATGAGGCATGGTGGCTCACACCTTTAATCCTAGCACTCAGGAAGCAAAGGTAGGAGGACCACTGTAAATTCAAGGCCAGCCTGGGACAACAGAATGAATTCCAGGTCAGCCTGGGCTAGAATGAGACACTATCTCAAAAAAACAAAAAAGGGGGCTGGAGAGATGGCCTAGTGGTTAAGGCATTGCCTGCAAAGCTGAACAACCAGGTTTGATTCCCCAGTACCCATATAAAGCCAGATGCACAAAGTAGTGCATGCATCTGGAGTTTGTTTGCAGTGGCTAGAAGCCCTGATGTGCCATTCTCTCTGTGTCTCTTCTCTCTATCTTTCTGCTTGCAAATAAATAAATTAAACTATATATATATATTTTTTTAAAATGGCTGGGGCCGGGTGTGGTGGTGCATGCCTTTAATCCCAGCACTTGGGAGGCAGAGGTAGGAGGATCGCCGAGAGTTTGAGGCCACTCTGAGACTACATAGTGAATTCCAGGTCAGCCTGGACCAGAGTGAGACCCTACCTCACAAAACAAAAAAAAAAAAAAAAAGGCTGGGGCTGGAGGGATTGCTTAGCAGTTAAGGCATTTGCCTGCAAAGCCAACGGACACAGGTTCGATTCCCCAGGACCTATGTTAGCCAGATGCACAAGGGAGCACACACATCTGGAGTTTGTTTATCGTGGATGGAGGCCCTGGCGCACCCATTCTCTCTCTTTCTCTCTCCTTCTCTCTCTGTCAAATACATAAATAAATAAAAATAAACTATTTTTAAAGAGGGCTGGAAAGATGGCTTAGTAGTTAAGGTGTTTGCCTGCAAAGCCAACAAACCCAGGTTTGATTCCCCAGGACCCATGTAAGCCAGATGCACAAGGTACCACATGTGTCTGGAGTTCATTTGCATGGTTAGAGGCCCTGGCACATCAGTTCTCTCTCTTCCTCTCTATTTGCTTCTTTCTCTCTCAAATAAATAAATAAAATAAAATATTTTTAAAATCCCCCCAAAATGAAATAATAAAATAGCACAGTGATTTTGTGGATTTGTTGTAGGAATGAGGATTTCATTTATTTATTTATTTATTTATTTATTTATTTATTTATTTATTTAACAGAGAGAAAGAGGAAGAAAGAGAGAGAGAGTGAGAAAGAGAGAGAGAAGGGCATGCCAGGGCCTCAAGCCACTGCAAACTAACTCCAGATGCATGTGCCACCTTGTGCAGCTGGCAAACATGGGTCCTGGGGAATTGGAAACTGGGTCCTTTGGTTTTGCAAGCAAATGCCTTAACCTCTAAGCCATTCTTCCAGCCCTCTTAATATTTTATTTTTATTTATTTATTTGACAGAGAGGAAAAGTGTGTGTGAAGGGGGAATGAGGAATTTAAGAGAGGGTTCTAAAGACCTTCTCAGAGGTCTATAGGATAATCCATTCTCACTTCCCACCCTGGGCAAAAAAAAAAAAAAAAAAAAAGAGATAAATAGGAACTGTGGCAGCTTAAACTCTTGAAGCTCTCTCAGGTTGGGGAAATCTTCACCTTCCATGGGAAATTATTCCATAAACAAAGCAGGATAGTTGGATAGCTACATGTGGTGACAAATACTTGTAATTGTGAAGGTAGAAGGATAAGGAGTTTAAAGTCATCCTAAGCTACATAGTGAATTTGAGGACAGCCTGGGCTACATGAGACCCTGACTCAAAAAAGAAAGAAGAAAGGAAGGGAGGGAGAGAGGAAGGAAGGAAGGAAAGAAAGAAGAGAAGGGAGGGAGAGGAAGGAAAGGGAGGGAGGGAAGGAAGGAAGGAAGGAAGGAAGGAAGGAAGGAAGGAAGGAAGGAAAGAAGGAAGGAAGGAAGGAAGGAAAAAAGAAGGAGGGAGAGAGGGAAGGAAGGAAGATTAAAAAAGACCACATAGGCTACCAAGTATGAGGCCAAGCTGGACTTACACAGTGAGATCCTGCCTCAAAATTTAAAAGAAAACCAGGCGTGGTGGTGCACGCCTTTAATCCCAGCACTCGGGAGGCAGAAGTAGGAGGATTCTCATGAGTTCGAGGCCACCCTGAGATTACATAGTGAATTCCAGGTCAGCCTGGACCAGAGCAAGACGCTACCTTGAAAAACCAAAAAACCAAAAAACAACAACAACAACAAAAAAATTAAAAGCAGAGTTAGGGGACAAGAATGACTGCGGGATAGAATATAGACAGTATTGGGTGGGAGAAGGAAGCAGGGCACAGCTGTGTGGCCGTGGAGCAGTCTTACCTGCCCCACGTAAGGGTAAGCATCTTCAGAGTCAATGCCCCGGTTCTTCTGCACATACTGGAAGGCATTGGTCATGTAGCCCCCTCCACAGCCATCATTCTCAGATACACAGTCCACAAGGTTCTGGGGACTCAGATTTAGGAGTTTTCCAGTTTTCTTCTTGAGCTGGCCTTCCAGGGCACCCACAGAGCTGAAAGCCCAACAGGAACCACACTGACCCTGAGAGGCATACAGAAAAATCATCAGTCATTATTGTTGTGTGTGTGTGTGTGTGTGTGTGTGTGTGTGTGTTTAAATAGTGAAAAGCAGAAAAAGGAGATTAATTCAATGTGGCCAAATTGGTAAGAAGAGCAAAGAGAACCAGTGGTCCAAGGCCACCTTTGGGGTCCTGACATGAGGCAGGTATTGCTGTGGACATGCAGTGCCCTTCTGCATGCTTGATGAACCTCTACACATTATATAAATTCTAGCAGAATATTGGTTATGAAACTTTTCTATTTCAGATCATTTCCTCCCGCCCACATTCCACCCTCCCAGGTAGAGCCTCACTCTAGCCCAGGCTGACCTGGAACTCCCTCTGTAGCCCCAGGCTGCTCTTGAACTCTTGCTGGGATTAAAGGCTTGTGCTGCCACCCCCAGCTTTAGCTCTAGTCATTTACCATTTGGAATATAGTTCTGTTGCTATTGTTCCTGTTGATAACTGTTGTTGCCTTCATTATGATTAGCTGCCGTCAAGCAAAGTAGAGCACATTATGGCTTGGGAGGCAATACTGGGCTCTAACCCTGGCTTTGCACTCTTTAGCTATATGGCATTGGGTAAGTGACTAAATTTTTCTGTGCCTCAGTGTCCGACCTTATCTTTAAATGTGAATAAGCTGAGCATTATGGCTCATGCCTGTAAACCGAGCATTTGGAAGGTGAAAGCTGGAGGATCAGGAATTCCAGGTTTTGTCAATTATATATGGAGTTCAAGGCCAGCCTGGGCTATCTGAGATCTTGCCCTCCTCCCCACAAAAAGTGAATAATACTATACTTAGTGAGATTTTCTAAGAATAAAGAGGTCTAATTTACATAAAAGAATTTAGTAAATAAATAAAATAAATTTAGGGGTGGAGAGATGGGTTAGCAGTCCAGGCATTTGCCTGCCGAGCCAAAGGACCCAGGTTCAATTCCCCAAAACCCATGTAAGCCAGATGTACAAAGTGAAGCATGCATCTGGAGTTCGTTTACAGTGGTTGGAGTCCTGGTGCACACATTCTCTCTTTCCCTCTTTCTCTCTCAAATAGATAAAATAAAGAATGTAGGAGTTGGGAAGATGGCTCAGTGGGTAAAAGTGCTTGCTGTGCACTTCTGTGCAAGTGATGACCTGACTGTGTGAAGCTGGCTGTAGTACCATACGCCTAGAATCCCAGTGTGTCTATGGCAAGATGGGAGGCACAGACAAGAGAACCCCTGAAAGCTTGTAGACAACTTGCATATGCAGCAGTGAGCAAGAGACCCTCCCTCAAAACAAAGTGGAAGGTAAGGATTGACACCAGGGTGTCCTCTGACTTCCACACACACTAAGACACACACATGCACCAAGGCATACACGCATCCATGCCCACTCTTGATACACTAACACAAACATACACACACACACCTTCAATCTTTTTAATATGAAAAAAAAAAAAAAAAAAAAAGATGGGCTGGAGAGATGGCTTAGTGGTTAAGGCACTTGTCTCTAAAGCCAAAGGACCTTGGTTTGATTCCCCAGGACCCACGTAACCCAGATGCACAAGGTGGCGCATGCATCTGGAGTTCATTTGCAGTGGCTAGAGGCTCTTGTGTGCCCATTCTCTCTCTCTCTCTCTGCCTTGTCTTCTCTCTCAAATAAATAAATAATTTTTTTTTTTTAATTAAGCCAGGCATGGTGGCTTAGCACTTTAGAGGTGGGAGGATTGCTGTGAGTTCAAGGCCAGCCTGGGACTACAGAGTGAATTACAGGTCAGACTGGGATAGAATGAGATCCTACTTCAAAAAAAAAAAAGATTTTTAGAAGTTCCTTACCAACAATAATCTCTAAAAAAAAAGGGGGGGGTAGCTGATAGTGAAGAGATGGCTCAGTGGATAAAGTGCTCGCTGCTCAAACTAGAGTACCTGGTGTTTAATCCTAAGACCTCACATAAAGAGGCAGAAGCTGTGGCACGTTTCTAAAATGAGAGACAAAAAAGAGGGGCAGAGACATAAGAATTTCCCAGAAGCTCAAGGCAAACCCAGCAATGAACAGCAAAAAGAGAATCTAGAGTAAGACATCCTGCTTCAGGTCTAGAGAGATGACTTAGTGGTTAAGGCACCTGCCCACGAAGCCTGAGAACACCCGTTTGATTCTCCAGGTCCCACATTTAGCCAGATGCAAAGTGACGCAAGGGCACAATGCCACACTTGCCCACAAGGGGTCACATGCATCTAGTGTTTGTTCACAGTGGCTGAAAGACCGCTGGCGTGCCCATTCTCTATCTGTCTCTCTCTCTGACTCTCTGAAAGAAAGAAAGAAAGAAAGAAAGAAAGAAAGAAAGAAAGAAAGAAAGAAAGAAAGAAAGAAAGAAAGAAAGAAAGAAAGAAGGAAGGAAGGAAGGAAGGAAGGAAGGAAGGAAGGAAAGAAAGAGAAAGAGAAAGAGAGAGGGGGGAAGGAGGGAGGGAGGGAGGGAGGGAGGGAGGGAGGGAAGGGAGGGAAATCCTGCTTCAAATTAGGTGGACAGGCAAGGTCTGACCTAAAAGTCGTCCTGTGGCCTCCACGTGCACACTGTGGCATAAGTGTGCTCACACTCACACACAAACATGAATATACACAAATACATAAAATTTTAAAATATTTTAATTTATTTGCAAGGAGAGAGAGAGACCCTACCTTGAAAACAAAAAAGGGTGAGGGTTCTTGAGGAGGAAGGCTGTTCCTTAGCTATCTTGAATCTCTATTGCTTAGCTTCACTCTGTACTTTATAGTTTCTAGTGGGGAAGGAGTATTGCTTGAATGAATGCTCCTGTGCTATAAGCATACAGAAAAACTGGGATTCTCTTGATCAGAATTTAAGATTATAAAAATATTTTTGGAAAAGATTCTCTATGACCTACCATTCTAATTTCAGGATTTTTTTTGGTTTTTCGAGGTAGGGTCTCACTCTAGCCCAGGCTGACCTGGAATTCACTATGTAGTCTCAGGGTGGCCTTGAACTCTCAGTGATCCTCCTACCTCTGCTCCTAAGTGCTGGGATTAAAGGTGTGCGCCATCACATCCAGCCTTTTTTTTTTTTTTTTTTTTTTTTTTTTTTTTTTTTTTTTTTTTGAGAGAGAGAGAGAGAAAGAGGCAGAGACAGAGAAAGAATGGGCCTTCCAGCTGCTGTGAACCAATTCCAGACACGTGCACCCCCTTGTGCGCATGTGGAGCATTGCATGCTTACAACACTTTTGTGTCTGGATATACGGGGGACGTGGAGAATGGAACAAGCATCTTAGGCTTCACAGACAAGGACCTCAACTGCTAAGCCATCTCTCCAGCCCCAACTTTATTCTTTTTGGGGGGGTGTTTTTCTTTTTTTTTTTTTGAGGTAGGGTTTCACTCTAGCTCAAATTGACCTGGAATTAATTCACTCTGTAGTCTCAGGGTGGCCTTGAACTCATGGCGATCCTCCTACCTCCCAAGTGCTGGGATTAAATGCATGCACACCCGGCCCAACTTTATTATTTAAATTTAAAAAACCAAACCAGGGCTGGAGAGATGGCTTAGCAGTTAAGGTGCCTGCCTGCCAAGCCTAAGAATGCCTGTTTGATCTCCAGGTCCCACGTTTAGCCAGATGCAAAGTCTAAGAATGCCCGTGAGATCAGGTCCCAGACGCAAAGTCTAAGAATGCCCGTGAGATCTCAAAGTGACCAGCCAGGCGCAAGTGACCACACTTGCCCACAAGTGTCTGGAGTTTGTTCACAGTGGCTGAGAGGCCACTGGCATGCCCATTCTCTCTCTGCCTCTTCCTCTGTCTGTCTGTCTGTCTCTCTCTCTCTAAAATAATAATAATAATAATAATAATAATAATAATAATAATAATAATAAACCAAACCAAAAATGTAGGTGATGAGTTGAACGTGCTCTATTCTCAGCACAGGGAGATGTATCATAATTCCTTGCCCTCTCTTCCAGGTGCCCTATCTCAAGAACAAAGAAGCAGAAAAACAATTCAAAGATTACCTACCCACACACACACACACACACACACACACACACACAAACACACATGCACACAGAGAGAGAAAGAGAAAGAGAGAAAGGGGAGTACCTGGTTTTTGACAGGAGTGACATATCCCTTCTTTCGGTAGTCAATGGAGACTGGGGTTCTGCCTTCCCATTCTGGGATATAGAGAGTGTCATTATTGTGGGAACGAGAAGGGGGCACTTTGAGTCCAGTCATCTTCTGAACCACTTCTTCACTGGTCTGAGACAAAAAAAAAAGGTGCCAGGCATTAGCAGGGGATTAGGGTAAGAGCCAGTGGGTGGGCCTGGAACAGAGGCTCAACTCACCATGTCCCCCAAGTGATTCATGGCCAGTTCATATGTATGCACACCGAGAGAGGCTTCAAGATTATGGATGGAAATATGCTTCAAATTTTTTTCCCAAATTAAACGCCGAGAGGTTTCATCCACCTAAACAGAGCATCATTAGTACATCGTAGACTATGAACAAAGTTACACAGGTTTTATTTTTTATTAAATCTTTTTATTTGCAAGCAGACAGATAGAGAATGGACACACCAGGGCCTCTAGTCACTGCAAAGAAACTGCAGATGCAGGGCTGGAGAGATGGCTTAGAAGTCAAGGCATTTGCCTGCAAAGCCAAAGTACCCCAGTTCAACTCCCCAGGACCCACATAAGCCAGATGTACAAGGGGTCGCATGCATCTGGAGTCTGCTTGCAGTGGCTGGAGGCCATTCTCTCTCTCTCTCTCAAATTAAATAAATAAATAAATAAATAAAATATATTCTCTAAAAAACCTCCAGATTCATATGCCACTCTGTGCATCTGGCTTTACGTGTGGATACTGGGCAATTGAACTCAGGTCTTTGTTTTATAGGCAAGCGTCTTAACCACTGAGCAATCGCTCCAGCCCACACAGGAGGTTTTGAAAAGATACAGATTACAACCATAAAAAGTTTACAGTCTAGCTGAGGATGTAGCTCTGTAGATGTAGAGCATTTACCTAGCATGAAAGAGGTCCTGAGTTCTGCCTCCAGTAAGAGAAAACAACAAACAAAAGTTTACAATCTACTTGGAGAACTAACCATGGATTATTAGAAGCACATACATAAATAATTAAAGCTGGCATGGCGGTGCTCACCTCTAATCCCAGCACCTGGGAGGCTGAAGTAAGAGCATAGCTATGAATTCAAAGTCAGCCTGGACTACAGTGAGTTCCAGGTCACCCCCCACTCCCTGCTGGGGTTAGATTAAGACCATGCCCACCAGGTAAAAAAAAGTTAAAAGAAAAGAAATGTAAAGCTCCGGAGAGACCTACAGAACTGTTTATATATTAATATCATTGATCTGAAAAGACTTCCCCAAAGAGCAATACTTCAGCGTGCTGGATATTGAACTCAGGTCCTCACACCTGCTAGGCAAGCACTCTACCACTAAACTACACCTGAAGCCAATACGGCAGAGGAAGGGTGAGTATAATGGGTTGCATTGAAATGAAAACCACATGTTAGGAGTTAAGGAATAAAGCCGGGCATGGTGGCACACACCTTTAATCCCAGCTATTGGGAGGCAGAGGTAGGAGGATCACCATGAGTTCGAGGCCAGCCTGAGATTACATAGTGAATTCCAGGTCAGGCTGGGCTAGAGCGAGACCCTACCTCAAAAAAACAAAAACAAAGAGAGAGTTGAGGAATAGACAGGTTTGCTTGCTTGGAGCCAAGTACTGTGTACTGGATTTGGATGGAGGCAGCAGTTTAGAAGCAGAAACTGCAGCCCTCCTGCACATTCCCCTCGGGCCCCAGGCACCTTGCTGTTATACTGCTTCTTGTAAGTCTTCTTCCATAGCTCCCACTGGGAATCCAGTATCTTCTCGGGGTACAGAGCAAAGCTCACCACTGGTAGCAGCAGAAGCTTGAACCCCCACATCCTGGGGAAGGGAATAATTAGAGGAAATTCCTGAACCTTCCAGAAGGTTCACAGCCTGGCTTGAGATGTGGAAACAACTGCAGCCATGTTCCCAGTCGGGTGGCTACGGACCTTTCAGGAAAACGCCTTTGAAGAGCTAATAAAAATAAGTCCCTCCTGCCAGAAAAGGCATAACCCTAGGGGATTCACGAATCCAAACCCTTTCTAGTTGGAGGGAAAGTTGATTGTATGAGGAAGACAGACAAGGAACAGGGAAAGGCTGGGTTTCAATGAAGTGCTGATTTCAAGTATTTTTGTTTGTTTTCTCATTAAGAGAATGGGTGTGCCAGGGCCTCCAGGCACTGCAAACAAACTCCAGAGGCATGCGCCACCTTGTGCATCTGGTTTTATGTGGGTACTGGGAAAAATCGAACCTGGTCCTTTTGGCTTTGCTGGCAAGCACCTTCACCGCTAAGCCATCTCTCCAGCCCACAAGTATTTTGACATAGGGAAGGTCCGCCAACACAACACACACTGCAGGCAACCAGAAACAGGGTAGTAAAAATGGACTACATGGATGGGCTCAGCATTTCCTTTTCCCAGTGTCCCCAACAAGGACACAATACATACAACCCTAACCTGGCTGGAGAATACACAAAGATCTCCAGCTACATTTTGCTTCATAATCTCTTCAAGACATCCTTTTCTAAAGACAGTATTTAGCTAGAAGTTTACTGCCTTCGCTTTCCTAGTCCTTCCTCTCTTATCCCCCACCCTCTCCCTGTTGGCAGGAAACTGCTCTAATCTTAACCAGATGCTGTTGGTGGACAGCTTCTTTTCTTTTTCCAATAGTAAATGTTCTCCATGCCTGCCTTACAGGGCAAAAATCTCAAGAAAAGGTTAGAATGTAGGATGGAAGGGCAATGTTCCGTAATGATTACGCTCACAGCTTTTCTGAGGTTATGGCTTCACTAATTTCGGGCTTTTTAAAAAATTTTTTTTTTTTTGCTAACTTTTTGCACTGGCTTAATAGCAAATTCTTCAGTTTAAGAACTATTTTCAGCTTTTAGCAAGTAGGCTGACTCGTGCAATATTAAATTTAGTCCATTTTTATGTAATCTTTACCAACCAGCAACATACTCAGAGGACATTTAGTAACTAGAGTGTTAAGGGCCTGGAGATTTTTGCACAGAAATACTGAGCTACCCCCTAGCAATGTCTCTTCCTCCTCGGCAGCTAACCCTTTTAGTTAAAACAGAACTCCAGAGAGGCCCCTTTGAAAGATGGGGACAAGGTTTTGTTCCTCACTGTTATTAACAACCACATATCCATATATACAATCATATAAGAAATCCTACAGATTTCTAGGAAATGAACTTGGTATCTGTTTTCATTCAGAGCTTAGTTAGTTTGGTCCCCAACTCAATAATCTTCAAAAGAATTCGTAAAAACAAAGAAGCTGAAAGATCTAGAAGTTGGAAATGTTACCTGCTGTTGAGACTCTGTTGTCTAGGCTCCTTTCAGACAGGAAGGGTGCCAAATGTGAGCGAAAGACTAGGGGTGCTAGATTTATTCCATTAGGATTGCGGAAGTCAGCTCCAGCAGTTGGCTGGAAAATTTGGCTAAGGGAGGCGGGGATAGAAATGTTCAGGAAGGGGGGTAAAGAGTTAGGGTGGAAGGAAGAACACAGAAAATTGGTACGGTGTTTGTGTGTGTGCAGTGTTGTGTGCCAGAGTGGAAGTTGCTGGGCAGTTTCACATAACTATCTTGGGGGTGGGGATGGAAGGACACAGTTCTAGCTGTCCATCCATCTTCCTAAAACTCTTTTATGATATTGGAGAATTTCATCTTTTCCTATCCATCCTGTCATGTCATGACCCACACCTCCCTTACATTTAAACCTGTTTGTATCTGATATTCTGAGGTGATGGGGCAAGGAGAGAATAACGTAAGAAAAGACACAAGATTTTTTTTTGTTTTTTTGAGGCAAGCCCAACAGACTAGCTTTTTTTATGAGAGAATTGGTGCACCAGGGCATCCAGCCACTGTGACCAAACTCCAGACATTTGTGCCCCCTTGCAGGCATGTGAGACCTTGCACACTTGTGTCACTGTGTGTCTGGCTTATGTGGGATCTAGAGAGTTGAACATGGGTCCTTAGGCTTCACAGGCAAGTGCCTTAATTGCTAAGCCATCTCACCAGTCCAGGCTTCAAGTTTAAAAAAAATATTTTATTATTTATTTATTTATTTGAGAGAGAAAGAGGCAGCGAGAGAGAGAATGGGCACGCCAGGGCCTTCAGCCGCTGCAAACAAACTCCAGACACACGTGCCACCTTGTGTATCTGGCTTGTGTGGGTGCTGGGGAATCGAACCTGGGTCATTTGGCTTTGCAGGCAAGCACATTAACCACTAAGTCATCTCTCCAGCCTAGGCTCCAATTTTTTAAAGAATTATGAGACTGTTGGCTAAAGTTGTCAGTCCTTTCAGACATGGACATAGCTTTTCTAATCCAATATAGCTATTCAGAGAATCTTTCCAGAAAATCCAGATTAAATTGGTTTTAAAAGTGACAAAAAAGCCGGGCATGGTGGCGCACGCCTTTAATTCCAGCACTCGGGAGGCAGAGGTAGGAGGATCGCCGAGAGTTTGAGGCCACCCTGAGACTACATAGTTAATTCCAGGTCAGCCTGGACCAGAGTGAGACCCTACCTTGCAAAAAAAAAAAAAAAAAAAAAAAAAAAAAAAAGTGACAAAAAGCTGGGCCTGGTGTGACAGGCTTATAATTCCATCTACTTAGCCAGGCAAAGAAGGACCACAAGTTCAAGTCTAGCCTAGGTTACAGAATGAATTCAAGGCTAGTCTAGGAAACTTAAAAAAAAAAAAAAAAAAAAAAAAAAAAAACAGGCAGTTCAGATGTTTAATCCCAGTATTTGGAAGGCAGAGGTATGAGGATTGCTGTGAGTTCAAGGCCATCCTAAGACTACATAGTGAATCTAGGTCAGCCCAGGCCAGAGTGAGATCCTACCTCAAGAAAAAAAAGTTAAAAAAAGGATTGGGTCTTTAATCCCAGCATTCGGAGGCAAAGGTAGGAGGATCACTGAGAGCTCAAGGCCATCCTGAGACTACATAGTGAATTGCAGGTTAGCCTGGGCTAGAGAGCAAGACCCTACCTCGAAACCCCCCCCCCCAAAAAAAAAGCCTAGGGACAGAACTCAGGGTGAAATGCTCATTTGGCATGTGTGAGGTCCTAGGTTTAATACCCAGGATAGCATTAAAAATAAATAAATAATAAATAAGTAAGCCAGGCATGGTGGCACATACCTTTAATTCCAACACTTAGGGGGCAGAGGTAAGAGGATCGCTGTGAGTTTAAGGCCAGCCTGAGACTACATAGTGAGTTCCAGGTCAGCCTGGGCTAAAGTGAGACCCTACCTCGCAAAACAAAAAATAAAATAAAAGTGGGTTAGAGAGATGGTTCAGTGGTTAGTCACTTGCCTGCAAAGCCTGCCTGTCTGGGTTCCATTTCCCAGTACCCATGTAAAGCCAGATGCATGAAGTGGCACATGTGTCAGGAGTTCGTTTGCAGTGGCATGCCCATTCTCATTCTCTCAAATAAATATTTCTTTCTTTCTTTTTTTTTTTTTTGTTTGTTTTTGGTTTTGCAAGGTAGGGTCTCACTCTGGTCCAGGCTGACCTGGAATTAACTATGTAGTCTCAGGGTGGCCTCGAACTCTCGGCGATCCTCCTACCTCTGCCTCCCAAGTGCTGGGAGTAAAGGTGTGCGCCACCATTGCCTGGCTCAAATAAATATTTCTAAAAGCCAGCGTTCTTATTTACAATAGCATCTGGAATCAACAGGCTGATGACGCATGTTACTGTACTGCTGAAACTAAAGGCAGGGTGTCTGATGAGCAGAAAGCCTCAATTATGAAAATCCCCAGTCTAGGTCCAGTCATAAGAGCTTCTCCAAATCCAGCATGTGACAGATCATGAGATTCTAGCTCAGTCAGATAAACTACACCCCCCAAGCTTCCTTTTCTTCCATAAACAGATGTGGGAAAAGAGGGACCTTGGAACAGAAAACACAGTCCAAGGAATCTAGACTTAGTTCCTAGCTGGATTCTACATAGAGGCCCTCAAGACTTGTGCCTCTAACTGTAAGAGTTGTTAATGAACTACATGGGTATAGAGGAAATAAAAACTTCCCATTCCCTCGCTCCTTTTAATCAAATAACATAGTGCACAAAGGTATCCAGAGGTACCATATGATTTCCAGTCCCCCACCGGCCACCTTCTGAGGGACTAGGCAACTCTGCCCCACACAGGACCAGACTCCTCTGCTGCTTGTACTCACTATGTGTCAGGATCAGGAGGACCAGAAAGAAGGGGTGACACATCAGGGCCCTATGACTTCTGATTCCTGAAGTGAAGACATAGGACACACAGGATGCTTTATGTCTGTATGTTATGAGCTCAAATTAATGGACTTTTAGTTGTACATGTCAGTTGTTTATGATGTGGAATAATGAAGCCGCAATCAAGATCACACAACACAAGATAGTTTACAAAAGGAAAAAAATACTTTGTTTTAAAATCTTTGCTACATATTATGTTTGCCACTGTAAGGCTTAGCAGAGGCTGGCAATACAGAAATGGCCAACAGGAAAAAAACAATCAAAAATAAAACCCTGAAGGAAAAGCAGAAACAAAATCCCCAGAGCATCTTCTCCCTCCCTTCCCCTTCCTTAGAAGCCCTATGTTAACTGTACATTATAGTCCCAGTCACATTTAAAAACACATTGATTATTAAAAAACAAATATTCCATTGGAAACTCAACCTTTTGGTTTCGTAATTGTGATATAAATATATATATGTATACTGTATGTGTGCACATAGAATAAAAAAATAAATTGTCTCCTTTTCCATTCCACGACCTGGCACCAGACTGCAGTCAAAACAGTGGGAAAACTAGTAAATGAAATTCCCTCAGCTTTCCCAAGGCTGTCTATGCTCCTCAGTCACTTATGAATATACTTCATATGTCTTCTCCCTATTAATTCAGTCTTGCATTTATATACTGGCAGAAGCCAATAAAAAAAGGCTGATATGAAAGACTTACCTGAGGAGGGTAAAGGGTGAGAGCAGTAACCTGTATCCACATTTATATGGCTATAATTACTAAGTGACCCTGTAGGGATGGGAGTCCACGTCCCATCTAACACACACAATTGTATTTGTGCTCCAAAGCAAAACCCAATCTAAAGATTGGGAAAGGAGCAAGAGAAACAGAACTACAGACCTAGGAAAGACCTAAATCTGCTTTTTTGCTGATGGAATATTGAAAGATAGGATCAAAGAGGCTACTTCACCAGAGCACTTTGTATTTGGTTTATACTCCAGCACTCACTAGCATTGTTAGTCCAAGAAGTTGAGTTTCCATGCAGAAATAACCTCTGCAGGACACACCATATGTGACTGACAGAAAAATGCAGCATTATCCTTAGAGCCAAATCTGGGATTTCTGAAAGTGTTTACCCAGCCAGCCTATTTTGGTAATGCTTACAGATCTTCCAGATGAGGTGAGAGCACCAAAAAGCAGGAGGAACCCAGCTTGACCACTGACTATGCTCACTAAGAGACCAACCCTGTGAACAGAAGACTTTATGTATTTGCCTACAAGTGCATTTTGGCTGGGCTCAGCTTTAAGTGCAGCAAAGACTTGATTTAAATACTCTTTGGCTGCAATACTAAGTGGAAAATACCTGGAAGATTTAACTCCTTGGAACTCTTTGAAGAGCACACAGAAAGATAAAGGATAAAATCTGGGACAATCTTTGCATAAACTCCCTAACAGGGAGAAAGAAAAGAATACAGGAACTCGTATGTGTGCATGTGTACACACAAATAAGCACACAGAGCCGCACATACATACACACAAACACACTCTCTCACATGCTTCTTTCCAGGGGGACTGCTCCCAGGTAACAGAAAGAGCCTGAACTCACTTCCCAAAGCCCCATCAATACCTATCATGATTCACAGCCCTCAAATATGAGGACATTTCTCCTCTCTTCCACTCTTCTCAGAACTTCTTTACCCAAACAAGCCAAAGTATCCAAGGCAAATAGTGGATGTCAGCTTCTTTTGTCCTGCCTGTTGACCAAGGCACAAATGATTGCTGTGCAACTTCTGGTCAGGAGACATGAGGAGAGGCATTCTAACCTCACTTAGCCTCAAATTTTCAGAGGGTCCTAAAAGCCTGGGAGATTGATTTTTTTCTACAAATTACCTCAGCGAGGCAAGGGATGGAGGACTGGGGAAATTCCAGAAGGGAAAGGGGAACATGTCAGGGGTGAGGGAAGGGAAGGGAGATGATCTTTTATTCTGTTTACAAAAGATTTGCTTAAAAAAAAAAACAAAGTAATTTTTCTCCCCCACCCCTTATCCTCACCCCAACAGTTCTATTCTGAAAAGGAAGGAAACATAGTTAGATCAGGAAATTCTTCATTGTTGTAGCTGTTGCTCTGGTCTCCCAGCATGGACAGCATTTCCTAATGAGAGAAAAAGATTATGTTGGGGTCACATACCCTTACATTTATTGAGTTCCCTCTCAACATTCCCTAACACCACCATTCCTGAAACCCAAACAATCTTTGGTGAGCTCTCTCAACCTTCCTTATTCCCAACAACTCTGACTCCTTCACATCACAGCCTTTTCTCCCTAGTATCTTCTAATGCTTCCTCCTATAATTCCATATTGTCCCTCTTCCTAGACCTTGATAGTTTCAAAAAGAGAAAATCTGCTTGCCACATTTCATTTAGCCCTTATATATGGAATGTGTCTTATCCTTTTTTTTTTCCCTTGGTTTTTAGAGTATGGTCTCACTCTAGTCCAGGCTGACCTGTTCACTATGTAGTCTCAGGGCGGCCTTGAACTCATGGTGATCCTCCTACCTCTGCCTCCCAAGTGCTGGGATTAAAAGCGTGCGCCACCACACCCAGCGGTCTTAGCCTATTTTTTATTTATTTATTTATTTATTTTTAATGTTTTATTTTTATTTATTTTATTTAACAGAGAAAGAGGGAGAGAAAGAGAGAGAGAGAGAGAGAGAATGGGCACGCCAGGGCCTCCAGCCCCTGCAAACAAACTCCAGACACATGTGCCCCCTTGTACATCTGGCTTACATGGGTCCTGGGGAATCGAACCTGGGTCCTTTAGCTTTGCAGGCAAATGCCTTAACCACTAAGCCATCCCTCCAGCCCTTTATTTTTTATTTTTTATTTTGGGGGGCAGGGGAGAGAGACAGAGAGAGAGCGGGAGAGGAAGAAGACAGAGATGGGCGTGCCAGCAGCCTCTCAGCTGCTGTGAAGGAAATCAGGATGTGTGCGCCCCCTTGTGGTCAAGTGCAGCATTGCGCCCCTTTGCATCTGGCTAAACATGGGACCTGGAGATTGGAACCACTGGAGATTGGAACCAGCGTTCTTAGGCTTAGGAGGCAGGCGCCTTAACTGCTAAGCCGTATCTCCAGCCCTTACCCTATTTTTTTAACAAAACCTGCCCAAGCATGCCTAGGAAGTTGTTATGTACCTGAAGGATGACCTTGAACTTCTGATCTCCCTGCTCCCACCTACAGGCATACATCACCTGGCCTGGTTTATGTAGTTCTGGGGACTGAATACAGACCTTCCTTCATACAAGGTAAGCACTCTGCAAACAGAGCAACACCCTCAGTCCATACCTTTCTTCAGTCTGGGCTTTGCCTAATCCATTCAATTTGACAGTCCACTTAGGACTTACATAAATACATCTTTTGGGGGTGTGTGTGTGTTTGAGGCTGGGCTGACCTGGAATCACTCTGTAGTTTCAGGGTGCCCTCGAACGCACAGTGATCCTCCTACCTCTGCCTTCTGAGTGCTGGGATTAAAGAAGTGTGCCACTACACCTGGCTTAAATAGATCTTTACAGTTATCATCAGTATGTTCTATTTCATACATTTAAAAAAATATTTGCAAGCAGAGAGCGAGAGAAAGTGAGAGTGTAGGGGAGTACCACGGCATCCGCCATTGCAACAAACTCTAGATGCATGAGCATCTTTGTGCATCTGGCTTTACATGGGTACTGGGGGACTGAACCTGGGTTGTTAGGCTGTGCAGGCAAACACCTTAAGCATTGAGCCACCTCTCCAGCCCTCATACTCTTTTTAAATTTTATTTTATTATTTATTTATTCATACATTTTTCCTGAGTAGGGTCTCACTCTAGCTCAAATTGACCTAGAATTCACTATGTAGTCTCAGGGTGGCCTCAAAGTCATAGTAATCCTCTTACCTCTGCCTCCCAAGTGCTAGGATTAAAGATGTAAATCACAACACCCGGCTATTTATTTTGGTTTTTCAAGGTAGGGCCTCTCTCTAGCCCAGGCTAACCTAGAATTCATTATGTAGTCTCAGGGTGGCCTCAAACTCTTGGCACTCTTTCTACCTGTGCCTCCTGAGGAGTACTGGGACTAAAGGTGTGCCACCACACCAGACTTTAAAATATTTTTTAAAAATAAATAAATAAGCCAGGAGTGGTGCCCCCCACCTTCAGTCCCAGCACTTGGAAGGCAGAGGTAGGAAGAGTGCCAAGAGTTCGAGGCCACCCTGACACTACATTGTAAATTCCAGGTCAGCCTAGGCTAGAGCGAGACCCTACCTCAAAAAACAAAACACACACACACACACATAATTTATTTGAGAAAGAAAGACAGAGAGAGAAAGGTATGTCAGGGCCTCCAGCCATTGAAACAAAGTCCAGACACATGCACCATCTTGTCTATCTGTCTTATGTGGTACTAGGGAATTGAACCTGGGTCCTTAGGCTTCATAGGCAAGTACCTTAAACCACTAAGCCATCTCTCCAGGCCTCATATACTTTTATAAACTGTCTTATTTTAAGCCCAAAGTTGTTGTGAAATAAGAATATGGATCTCTATGAGTGAACTAATACAGTTTCTTTGCCGACCTTACATCACTTCACTCAATTTTTCTAGTCTGCTAAGGGTATGCACCATACTAAGTTCATGATCTCTTCAATTACTGACATTTATCCCTACATATCCCTTTTCTTTTTTTTCAACGTATCTCAAATGACACCTTAATGCAGGCATTCTTCTATCTCTCTCTTCCCTGATCTTATTTTTCCTAGTTTTGAATTTTCTAATGTCTACTCTCTTACCTGGAAAACTTCGGGCTGGCTAGGTGGTTGTGATGATGTTTGCTGAACATGTTGCTCACCAGAACTTGACCTGTGATGAGCCTGTTGGCCTTGCCACTGTGGCCAGACACCCACACCCTCTGCTGTCCTGGTCTGGAACTGTCCTGCAGTCTGTCCAGTCTCAGGAGCTAGAAATAACAGTAAGAATTCAACTTCAGCCAGGCGTAATGGCACACGTCTTTAATCTCAGCTCTCAGGAGGCAGAGGTAGGAGGATCGCCGTGAGTTTGAGGCCACCCTGAGACTACATAGTGTATTCCAGGTCAGCCTGAGCTAGAGTGAGACCCTACCTCGAAAAACAAAAAAAAAAAAAAAAAAAAAAAAAAAAAGAAAAGAAAAAAAAAAGAATTCAGGGGCTGGAGAGATGGCTTAGCGGTTAAGCACTTGCCTGTGAAGCCTAAGGACCTCAGTTTGAGGTTTGATTCCCCAGTACCCATGTAAGCCAGATACACAAGGTGGCACATGCATCTGGAGTTCATTTGCAGTGGCTGGAGGCCCTGGTGTGCACATTCTCTCCCTCTCTCTGCCTTTTTCTCTCTGTCTGTCACTCTCAAATTAATTAATTAAAATTTAAAAAAATTTTTTAAAAATCAACTTCAACCTATTCCAATAGAGAAGAGAAACTATGACACAGCTACATGTCAGTAATTTTTATGGTCTCTTTGCCCCCCTCCCTATTAATCAATGCCTCTTCAACTTCAAAGCCTGTTATCAAATTAATTTTCTTAAATATTTTATTTATTTGCTAAGCTGGTGGTGGCACACACCTTTAATCCCAGCACATGGGATGCAGAGGTAGGAGGATCGCTGTTAGTTCAAGTCCACCTTGAATTTGACTACATAGTGAATTCCAGGTCAGCTTGGACTAGAGTGAAACCCTACCTTGAAAAACCAAAATTTTATATATTTATATATGTGTGTATATATGTATGTATATATATACACATACATATATATATATATATATATGTATATACACATATATACATATATATATATATTTTTTAAATTTGCAAGCAGGGGTGGGGGCACACCAGGGCCTCTTACAAATGAACTCCAGACGCGTGTGTCATTTTGCAGAATTAGGTCAGTGCATTCATGACACAGGCAAACAATTTTAACTATCAGATCCTTTCTCTTTCGTAGTTTCATTTTCCTATTACTGTTTCTAGTTTGAACTTACCAAAGTTGGATCCACGACTGGTAAGATTAGGGTAGGCAGTGGTACCAGGTGACGCAGTGGGAGCACCAGGAAGAGACATAGTATTGAAGGAGGAAGAAGTCTGAAAGTTACCCCCAGCAAACTGGGAAGACCGACTCTTGGCTGTAGCCTGGGTTGCCACCTGCTAAAGAAAAAAGGGAAGAGAATAGAGAACAACCAATGAAACATTCACAATGTTGTGCACGCCAGGTCTGTGAGATTCCATGCTCTATGAACCACGGTGTACTTCTGAACCCATCATCACTTATTCCCAACTGTGTACTTCTGCTGGTTGACTCCCACCTCTCCTGAACCTATTTTCTAGGTATCTGAGATAAAAGTGCAAAAAGCACAGAACTAGGAGTAATAGAAACAGAAAGAATTGGGACTGGGAAAATGGCTCAGTGGTTAAAGGCACTTGCTTCCAAACCCTGTTGGTCAGGGCTCAATTTCCCACCACCTACATAAAGCTGAATACAGAGTACATGTGAATTATGTATACATCCCCACCCCACATTCAAAAACACACAAAAATAAATCAAAATTAAAGCAAAAAATCCTAGCACTCAGGAAGCAGAGATAGGAGGATCACAGTGAGTTCAAGGCCACCCTGAGACCACCTAGTGAATTCCAGGTCAGCCTGGGCTAAAGTGAGACACTACCTGGAAAACTGGAAAAAAAAAAAATTAAAGCAAAAAAAATTGGAAGAACTAACTGAAAGCATTTTATAAACAGTAGAAAGTCATTAACAACAGTACAACAGTACATTTAATCTTCTCTGTATTGTTCCAATTTTAGTATATGTGCTACCGAAGCAAGCACAACTTCCACCTTCTTTGAGACAGGGACTCTCTTACTGATTTGTCACTGGGATGGCCAGTCTAGCCAAAACCTGTTCAAATTGTTTTGAATGTGCAATTTTGGCTTAAAGTAAATATGTGAAAACTATGAACTCTAATGAGGTTTTTGGATTATTATCTGGGGCATTTTTATTTTATTTTATTTGAGAGAGAGAAAGAGGCAGAGAAAGAGAGAGAGAACGCGAATGGGCGTGCCAGGGCCTCCAGCCACTGCAAACGAACTCCAGATGTGTGCGCCCCCTTTTGCATGTGGCTTACATGGGCCCTGGAGAGTTGAACTGGGGTCATTTGGCTTTGCAGGCAAATGCCTTAACTGCTAAGCCATCTCTCCAGTCCCCATCTGGGGCATTTTAATTATCTGAGTGTATGCAACAAAAATGAAAACTAGAAGGTCTGATGGGAGATGGGGAGATGGTATCAAAGATAATTACATGTAGGAAAAAAAAAAAAAGACACCCCCCACACACACAAACAAAAAGAGTACACAGTGTCAGACAAGTAAGAAGCTTTACCTGGGCAGAGAAGCCTGGACGAGTGCTAGGGGGCCAAGCTGGGGCTGCTCCCTGTGCAGGATTAGTGTGGCGAGAAATCTGGGCCAATATCTGCCCTGCAGAAGATGATGGCTGGACAATGGTTACAGAAGGGGTGAGACCACTATTCCTAGGAGTGAACAAATAGAGAAGGAAAGGGTTAATAGATGACGAATCAAAGGACAACCTAATGCTACACCTCGATCCCTCTGACATCCTTGGAGTTAAGGAAAACTTGAAAACACAACTTGAAAAACACAAGAAAGATGGACAGCCACACACTGACCACACAGAACCTAGAACATGGCACCAGCTGCAAAACCAGGAGGAAGCAAGGTAGCTTCTCTGAGTCCAACAAGCGCTCCTACTTCGTCTGAAGTGATCAGAGAAAGCAGGGCAAGAATGAAACTTGCATTCAGCAGTGGAATGAATCCCTTGGGGCCCTGCAAAGCAGCACACACATAAGGGGCTCACCTGAAGTTCTCTGCCGGCCGGTGGGTAGGAGGGAATGAGCTGCCCTGGGAGAATAGCTGTTGGGTGGCAGGGACAGTGCTGGAGGAAATGCCTTTACTCTGATCTGTAGACCAAAAGGAGTTGGGGGAGAGCCAGTCAAGGGGCTGTAGTATAGAGTTTAAGAAGTTCCTATTTACCCATGAAGTAATGTAATTTTAGTGAAAATGTGCTTTAATGTTACTGATTAGGAAGCAGTTGGCCTAAATGAGAAACTAAAAGGAGACTGAAAAAGAAACGTACCTGTATTGATGTTAGAATATATTTCTGAAAATCTTGGATCTCTATCCTGGGAAAATAAACCATCTGACTTCTCAAGGGGTTTGCTGTGTTCTGGCCCAGTGGCTGTTACACTCTGGACAGAAACCTATAGTACAAAATGATTAAAAAAAAAAAAATTGGGCTGGAGAAATGGCTTAGCAGTTAAGGCACTTGCCTGCAAAGCCAAAGGTCCCAGGTTCGATTCCTCAGGATCTGTAAGCCAGATACACAAAGTGGCCCATGCATCTGGAGTTCATTTGTAGTGGTTGGAGGCCCTGGCACATCCATTCTTTGTCTCTCTCTCTCTCTCTCTCTCTCTCTCTCGATCTGCTTCTCTCTCAAATACTACATAGTGAATTCCAGGTTAGCCTTGGTTAGAGAGAGACCCAACCTCAAAAAAATTATGTTCTCACTGGCACTGGGAGATAATTTTTAAGGAAATGCTTCCTGTCCCCTTCAAAGCGCGTGTGTGTACACACGCACACACACACACACACACACTCACTCACTCACCTGGGAATGGTTATAGCTGACCAGCCCATCTCTTCCTGGTACCATGTCCAATTCTGTTTGTTGTTGCTGCTGCCTATATGTTAAAGATCAGTAAGAAGAGAAATGAAAAAAAAAAATTTAACAAAGACTTTGAAGAAAACACCTTAAAAAATAAACCACAGAGCTGGAGAGACTGGTCAGCCATTAAGGCATTTACCTGCAAAGTGTAACAACCCAGGTTAGATTCCCCAGTACCTATGTAAAGCCAGATGCACAGTGGCACATGCATCTGGAGTCGTTTGCAGTGGCTGGAGGCCCTAGTATACCCACTCTATCTTTCTCACCTCTCTATCTTTTCTTGCAAATAAATAAAAATTTAAAAAATAATAATAAAAATAGCCAGGTGTGGTGGTACATGTCTTTAATCCCAGCACTTGGGAGGCAGAGGAAGGAGGATTGCTGTGAGGCCAGCCTGGGCTAGAAGGAGACCCTACTTCAAAAACAAAAACGAGCCGGGCGTGGTGGCGCACGCCTTTAATCCCAGCACTCGGGAGGCAGAGGTAGGAGGATCGCCATGAGTTCCAGGCCACCCTGAGACTACATAGTGAATTCCAGGTCAGCCTGAGCTAAAGTGAGACCCTACCTCGAAAAAACAAAACAAAACAAAAATAATAATAGTAATAATAAAAATAAAGCCAGGCATGGTGGCTCACGCCTTTAATCCCAGCATTGGGGAGGCAGAGGTAGGAGGGTCATAAGTTCGAGGACACCCTGAGAATACAGAGTGAATTCCAGGTCAGCCTGAGTTAGAGTGAGACCCTACCAAAAAAAACCAAAAATAAATAAATAAATAAATAAATTTTTAAAAACCCAACAACAAAAAACACCTACCAGAAAAATGGGTAACACGTTCTGGCTAATTATTGCTCAAAAGATAACTATCTCACCATTTCTTACCTGGGTGCCAGCTGCCCTGAGCCCATTTCTAGGGGTAAATTAGTTGTGGGACCTAGCTGTGACCTCTGGATTGTGTTGGACAGTGTAGGCCGTGGTTCCTGGCTAGAGTTCCTATGAAAATAAATAAGAACAGAGAGAAAAGGAATGATTGTATACAGCAAGTTTCACACATGCACCTGTAGGTGAGCAATCAATCACTAATAGATATTTAAAGTTTCATCCCACAGTGAACCTCAGTTTAAGCAAAATCATAGGTAAAAAACTGGAAAAACATACACTACAAACATTATCAGACTGGACAGATGGCTCAGCAGCAGTTAAGTGTGCTTATTGGCAAAGCCTGATTCAGTTCCCAGGTTCAATTCTCCAGGACCCATGTAAAGCTAAATGCAGAGTAGCACATGCATCCAGAGTTTGTGTGCACTCATGGGAAGCCTGATACACCTATTTCTCTGTCTGTCTCTCTCTCTCTTTTATTCCCCTCATCTCTGCTTTTCATTAAAAAATGAAAAAAAGCCAGGTGTGGTGCCACACGCCTTTAATCCCAGCACTCAGAAGGCAGAGGTAAGAGGATCACCATAAGTTCAAGGCCACCCTGAGACCACATAGTGAATTCCAGGTCAGCCTGGGCTAGAGTGAAACCCTACCTTGAAATCAAACAAAAATATATTTAAAAGTTAACAAGCTGAGCATGGTGATACACATCTTTAATCCCAACACTCAGGAGGCTGGCTGAGGTAGTAGGTCCACTATGAGTTTGAGGCCAGACTGGACTACAGAGTGAGTTCCAGGTCACACTGGTCTACAATAAGCTTCTGCCAAAAAAAAAAAAAAAAAAAAAAAAAAAAAAAGACTATCTGGAGTTGAGATTTTTTTTTTTTTAAATCTTTAGTCTATAGTTTCTGATACCTTATAAATTTTCCACATATACTATTGCCAGGGGTGGTGGCACATGCCTATAATTCTAGCACATGGAAGGAACAGACAGGATTGCAAGTTCAAGGTCAGCTTGTATTACATAATAAAACTTTGTCTCAAAAAACAACAAAGCAGGGCTGGAGAGATGGCTTAGTGGTTAAACGCTTGCCTGAGACGCCTAAGGACCCTGGTTCGAGGCTCGATTCTCCAGGACCCACGTAAGCCAGGTGCACAAGGGGGTGCGCGCATCTTGAGTTCGTTTGCAGTGGCTGGAGGCCCTGGTGCACCCATTCTCTGTATCTCTCTCTCTGTCTCTCAAATAAATAAATAAATAAATAAATAAATAAATAAATAAAATATTTTAAAAAGCCGGGCGTGGTGGCGCACGCCTTTAATCCCAGCACTCGGGAGGCAGAGGTAGGAGGATTGCCGTGAGTTCGAGGCCACCCTGAGACTACATAGTTAATTCCAGGTCAGCCTGTACCAGAGTGAAACCCTACCTCAAAAAAACAAAAAAAAAAAAAAAAAAGCATAGAGCGTGGTGGTGCACGCCTTTAATCGCAGCACTGGGGAGGCAGAGGTAGGAGGATCACAGTGAGTTCAAGGCCACTCTGAGACTACATAGTGAATTCCAGGTCAGCCTGGGCTAGAGTGAGACCCTACTTCGAAAAACCAAAAAAGAAAAAATATATATATCAAAAAATAACTAAGCAGAGTGTGACCCAATTTAAAAAAAAAAAAGTGGGCTGGAGAGATGGCTTAGCGGTTAAGGCCCCTGCCTCCTAAGCCTAAGAACAGTGGTTCCAATCTCCAGGTCCCACGTTTAGCCAGATGCAAAGTGACGCAAGGGCGCAATGCTGCACTTGCCCACAAGGGGGTGCAAGCATCTAGATTTTGTTCACAGCAGCTGAGAGACTGCTGGCGCGCCAATTCTCTGTCTCCCCCTCTCTCTGTCTGTCTCTCTGTCTCTCTCTCCAAAAATAAAAAAATAAAAATAAATAAATTTTAAAAAAGTAACAAAGCAGGTAAGTGCCCTGAATTCGAGGCCATCCTGAGCTAGAGTGAAACCCTAACCTGAAACTCTCCCACCCCCAAAAAAATAGCATAACAAATTTCCAAATTTAATCAAGAAGCTGGAGAGATGGATCAATGGTTAAAAGCGCTTACTTACAAAGTTTAACAGCACAGGTTTAATTTCCCAGTACCCATGTAAAGCCAAATACATGAAGTGGAGCATGCGTATTGAGTTCAGTTGTAGGAGCAAGAGGCCCTGATGTGCTCACTGTCAGCCCTTCTCTGTCTCTCTCTCTCTCTCTCTCTCACTGCTTGCAAATAAATAAAAATTTAAGCAAAATGGAAACACAAAATAATGGTGGTTATGTAACCAAAAGATGCAAAATAGAAAAAATCATCAATAATCAAGTATACTGAGTCCTAAATCAATAAAAATTTCTGGGCTGAAGCCAGGCATAGTGGCGCATGCCCTTAATCCCAGCACTCAGGAGGCAGAGGTAGGAGGATCACTGTGAGTTCCAGTTCACCCTGAGACTACAGAGTGAATTCCAGGTCAGCCTGAACTAGAGTGATACCCTACCTTGGGGAAAAAAAAAAAATTCTGGGCTGTAAAGATGATTCAGCAGTTAAAGATGCTTGCTTGCAAAGCCTGCTAGCTCGAGTTCAATTTCCCAGTACCCACTTTAAGCCTAATGCACAAGTAACTGATGTGTCTGGAGTTTTTTTTTTTTGCAGTGTCAAGAGGCCTTGGTATACCCATATTCTCCTTCTCAAATAAGTAAAAATTTATTTTAAAAAATGGAAAATTGGCTGGACGTGGTTGCACACACCTTTAATCCCAGCACTTAGAAGGCTGAGGTAGGAGAATTGCTGTGAGTTTGCAGCCAGCCTGAGATTACATAGTGACCTCCAGGTCAGCCTGGGCTATAGTGGGACCCTTCCTTGAAAAACCAAAAATAAATAAATGAATAAGAAAATTGTTTTAAAAATTTTTTTAAAAATTCTAACAACCAACTGTGTTTTGTTGTTAGCAAAAATTAAAGATTGAGCCGAGCATTGTGGCACATGCCTTTAATCCTAGCACACAGGAGGCAGAGGTGGAAGGATCACTGTGAGTTCAAGGCCACACTGAGACTACACAGTGAATTCCAGGTCAGCCTGGGCTAGAGCGAGACCCTACCTTGAAAAACAAAAACAAAGCCAGGTGTGGTGGTGCATGCCTTTAGTCCCAGCACTCAGGAGGCAGAGGTAGGAGGATCTCCATGAGTTCGAGGCCACCCTGCGACTACAGAGTAAATTCCAGGTCAGCCTGGGCTAGAGCAAGACCTTACCTTGAAAAACCAAAAAAAAAAAAAAAAAAAAAAAGAGAGAGAGAGAGCCAGGTGTGGTGGTGTACGCCTTTAATCCCAGCACTTGGGAGGTAGAGGTAGGAGGATTGCTGTGAGTTCGAGGCCACCCTGAGACAACATAGTTAATTCCAGGTCAGCCTGGGCCAGAGTAAGACCCTACCTCAAAAAAAAAAAAAAAAAAGAAAAAACAAAACAAAACAAAACAAAAATTCAAGACTGTGCTGGATAACAGGTATCACAAGATATAAAATAAGGGGGAAGGGATATGATGGAGAGTGAAGTTTCAAAGAGGAAAGTGGGGGGAGGGAGGGAAATAACATGGGATATTGTCTACAGTTAAAGAAGCTGTCAATAAAAAATTTTTTTAAATATATAAAATAAAATATATTTTTTTAATAACCATAATCTAATTGTCAAAAGCCCAGTTCAGCCAGGCATGGTGGTACATACCTTTAATGCCAGCACTCAGAAGGAAGAAATAGGGGATCACTGTGAGATCAAGGCCGGCCTGGAGCTACAGAATGAATTCCAAGTCTGCCTGGGCTAGAGTGAGACCCTACCTCGAAAAAAAAAGGGGGTTCTGGAGAAATGGCTTAGCAATTAAGGTGCTTTCCTGAGAAGCCTAAGGACTGCCATTTGATTCCCCAGAAACCTCGTAAGCCAGATGCACAAAGTGATGCATGCGTACAAGGTCATGTCTGCACACAAGGTGGCACACGTGTCTGGAGTTCAACTGCAGTAGCTAGAGGCCCTAGTGTGCCAATTCTTTCTATCTCTCTCTCATAATAAATAAAACCAAAAAATTTTTTTACAGCACTTGGGAGGCAGAGGTAGAACTGCCATGAGTTTGAGGCCACCCTGAGACTGCACAGTGAATTCCAGGTCAACCTGGGCTAGAGCAAGACCCTACCTCAAAAAATATCCCCTGCCCCCAAAAAGGGCCAATCCTACAGAACTAGCTTACATGGCAAAGAAGTACCTTACAATTGATACCCAACAGGGTAGCTATAGTAAAAAAGACAGACAAAAGCAAACATTGAAAAAGGATGCAGAGGGTTGGAAAGATGGCTTATTGGTTAAGCGCTTGCCAGTGAAGCCTAAGGACCCTGATTTGAGGCTTGATTCCCCAATACCCACATAAGCAGATAGATGTACAAGGTGACACATGTATCTGGAGGCCCTGGTACGCCCATTCTCTCTCTCTCAAATAAATAAATAAATAAATAAAAATAAACAAACTGATTCTTAAAAAAAAAAAAAAAGGATGCAAAGAAACAAGAATATCCTTATACTGCGAGTGGAAATGTTAAAAAAAAAAAAAAAAAATGTTTAGGGCTGGAGAGATGGCTTAGCAGTTAAGGCACTTGCCTGCAAAGTCAAAGAACCCAGGTTCGATTCCCCAGGACCTACATACACCAGATGCACAAGGTGGCATATGCATCTGGAGTTTGTTTGAAGTGTCCAAAGGCCCTGGCGCATACACCTATTCTCTATCTCTCTCCTCCTCCCTCCCTCTTTCTCTTCCCCCGCAAATAAACAAATAAAAATAAAATTAAAAAAAAATAAATCCAGGCATGGCGGCACATGCCTTTAATCCCAGCACTAGGGAGGCAGAGATAGGAGGATCACTGTGAGTTTGAGGCCACCCTGAGACTACATAGTGAATTCCAGGTCAGCCTGAGCTAGAGTGAGACTCTACCTCGAAAAACCAATTTTAAAAAAAAAACATTTTCTTAATGTTTAGTCAATAGTTTGCTTAATACTTATTGTGTAGCACACCACTACAGTGCTACTCAGGAATTCTGATCCTGGATATATGCCAAGGGTTCTAAAAACAGATATCCACACAAAACTAGCACAGGAATGTTTCTGTGTGCAAATGCACACACACCATGGGCGTTAGGTGGAAGGGAGAAGGAAGGGAAGGAGGGAAAACTGAAGGGTACATACTTCACATTGGTGTTGGTACAGATGATATACTCAATTTCATCTGAATATGGGTTCTGGAAAGTAAAGGAGCTGGTTCTCATCCAGAGCCATTCTCGGTTCTTAGATCGAAATCGGAACATGACAGACAGCACCTGGCCTTTTAACTTCACCACCTGAAAGGGTTTTCATGCCATCAATGGACTTCAAAAATTTTAAATGAAAATTAAGTAACAATCTTCCCATTTCTACAACTTGAAGACTGTGTTGCTGTCCTTGAAGCAACAATCTTTCTCAATGTTAAAACAAACTGAGGAGGTTGGGGAGATACCTCAGTGGTTAAAGGTACCTGATTAAAAAGCCTGCCTGGGGCTGGAGAGATGGTTTAGCAGTTAAAGCACCTGACTGCCAAGCCTAAGAATGCCCGTTCGATTTTCCAGGTCCCACGTTTAGCCAGACACAAAAAGTAATGCATAGTGGGCTGAAACGGCCCTGGCACGCCCATTATCTCTCTCTCTCTGTGCTTCTCTCTGTCCCTCTCTCTGAAAAAAAAAAAAAAAGACTGCCTGCCTGGGTTTGATTCCCAGGACCCACATAAAGCCAGATGCACAAAGTGGCACATGCCTCTGGAGTTCATACGCAGTGGCAAGAGGCCCTGACACACCCATACACTCTCTCTCCTCACAAACAAACTGGAAAGAAAATTAAGGAAGAAGTATACTTAACACATTTCTTCCCAGAGTTCCAAACAATATGACCAAACTAGTCAAACAGGAATAGCAATTATTTCCAGGAGAGAAAACTCGTTTCCCTTGAAAAGTCTATTACAGATATGCACTTTGCAAGTGCACACCAGAAATGTGGGGTTGATGACACTGGATATGGTCTACATACTGCTCTTCAATACTAGCACTTCCTCCCCTGATTATTTCTGTTTTCATAGTATCCACAGAGATAGCCTTCATTTTGTTTTACAGTTTTAAAATAAGTGATTTTCAGATTACTTTAGTTTCTACTCTCATTAAATAGAAATTAAACTTTTAATTCTCCTTCCCTAATAATGAAGAGTAACAACAGTAGCAATGAACATTCATTTTATGATTATGTGGTGAGCAAAGTGGACTATGTATATCTTCTTTGCATTACCTTAAACATAACCTTCCCAATAAACCACTACACATTCAGCATTATTTTATCCACTGGATTTTTTTCTCTCTCTTTTTTTTTTCTTTTTATTTTCTTTTTGTTGTTTTTCTAGGTAGGTTATCACTCTAGCCCAGGCTGATCTGGAATTACTATGTAGTCTCAAGGTAGCCTTGAACTCATGGCAATCCTGGGAATAAAGATGTGTGCCACCATACCCGGCTTATCCACTGCATTTTAAGGACACTACTGAAACTTAAATAGGTCAATTACAAGCTGGGTGTGGTGGCGCACAGCAAAATCAGGAAAACAACAGTAGGAGGACTGCTGTGAGTTCAAAGCAACCTAGGAATACAGAATGGGTTCTAGGTCAGCCTGGGCTAGCGTGAGGCCCTACCTCAAAAAACCCGCAAGAAGGGCACACACCTTTAATATCAGTATTTGGGAGGCAAAAGTAGGACTACTGTGAATTCAAGGCCAACCTGGGACTACAAAGTGAATTCCAAGGTCAGCCTGGGTTA
Organism: Orientallactaga sibirica; assembly: GCA_036365145.1. Lineage (NCBI taxonomy): Eukaryota > Metazoa > Chordata > Mammalia > Rodentia > Dipodidae > Orientallactaga > Orientallactaga sibirica. Next base: position 23,670,037 of record JAEOAD010000025.1, read on the forward strand.
CAGTGAGACCCTATCTCAAAAAAAATCAAAACAGGGGCTGGGGGCATGGCTTAGCAGTTAAGGCATTTGGCTATAATGCCAAAGGACCCAAGTTCAATTCCCCAGGACCCAGGTTAGCCAGATGCCCAAGGGGGCACCCATGTCTAGAGTTCATTTGCAGTGGCTGGAGGCCCTGGCACGCCCATTCTCTATCTGCCTCTTTTTCTGTCTGTTGCTCTCAAATAAATAAATTAATTAAATTAAGTAATAAAAAAGAAAAGATTAATTAATGTGTATAATTTAAAGTAAGAGCTCTTATCTAAGACAAGGTATGTTCAGAAGCTAGAGGTTAAAAAGTTACAATTATGCTGGTTGTGGTGGCGCACGCCTTTAATCCTAGCAATGGGAGGCAGAGGTAGGAAGATCACCATGAGTTCCAAGCCAGCCTGAGAGTACACACTGAATTCCAGGTCAGCCTGGGCTAGAGTGAGACCTTACCTTGAAAAAAAAAACTTACAATTAACAGTTAACAACTGAGTTAACTTCCAATTACCTATAAAAGAAATCTGAAACAAATTTTCCTGCTGCAATCTACAGATCAGTGAAGTCAACAATATTTTAACTACTTTGAAGCCCATTCCTTGGACCCAGACAGTTAAATTCAGACAGTAAGTAGCCAAACCCAAGAGAAATGCCGTGGACATTATCTATAGCATCAAAGTACTATCTTTTTATTTTTCTTAAAAATATAAGTATAAAGAAAACTATAGTAACTGTCACAGTGCTTAACTAACCAGTGACTCTTAAGAGAGAGTGAACATTAGGAATAAATAATTTACGTATTCAGACCTAAACCAGGAAAAAAGTTACCTGTTGGAAGCTGTCTCTTAGAAGCTGCTGATCTTCAGGATGACAAAATTCTACAATATTCTTTCCTAAGAGTTCCTAGATGGGAAAAAGAAAAGTAAGATCGACTTTTATGGTCAGCTAGCATGTTTTGCTTAGCAGATGGAGACTAGACTAGAAGTTTATTTCTTCTCTCTTTATTGTAAGATTACAAAAAAAAAAAAAAAAAAAGTGGGCTGGAGAGAAGGCTCAGCAGTCAAAGTCACTTACTTGCAAAGCCTGACAGCCTGTGTTTGATTTCCCAGTACCCATATAAAACCAGATGCACAAAGTGCTACATGTATCTGAAGTTTATTTGCAGCAGCAGCAGGAGGCCCTGGCATATATCCATTCTCTCTCAACTAAACAAATAAATTTTGTTTTGTTTTATGTTTTTGCTTTTCAAGGTAGGGTCTCGCTCTAGCCCAGGCTGACCTGGAATTCACTCTGTATGCTCAGGGTGGCCTCAAACTCATGGCGATCCTCCTACCTCTGCCTCCCAAGTGCTGGGATTAAAGGCGTGCGCCACCACACCTGGTTCTCAAATAAACAATTTTTTTAAGTGTAAAAAGGGCTGGGGAGATGACTCACTGGTTAAAGATGCTTTCTTATAAAGATGGCCAGCCTGGGTTTGATTCCCCAGTTAACTACATAAAATGAGACACGTAAAGTAGCACATGCAGGTCTGGAGAGATGGCGTAGCAGTTAAGGTGCTTGCCTATGAAGCCTGAGGACCAAGGTTTGATTCCCCAGTGCCCACATAAGCCAGATGCACAAGGTGGCACATGCATCTGGAGTTCTTTGCAGTGGCTAGAGGCCCTGGTGTGCCCATTCTCTCTCTCATACAAAATAAAGTTCTGTGATTTTTTTTAAAAAAAGTGGCACATGTATCTGGTATTTATTTACACTGGCAAGAGACACTGGGAGTATCCATACACATTCAAAATAATGCATTCAAAAAAGTTTATTAGCCGGGTGTGGTGGCGCATGCCTTTAATCCCAGCATTCGGGAGGCAAAGGTAGAAGGATCGCCATGAGTTCAAGGCCACCCTGAGATTACATAGTGAATTCCAGGTCAGCCTGAGCTAGAGTGAGACCCTGCCTTGAAAAACTGAAAAATGAAAAAAAAAAAAAAAGTTTATTAAAGATATTTTTTAAGCCGGGTGTGGTGGCACACACCTTTAATCCCAGCACTCGGGAGGCAGTGGTAGGAGGATCGCCATGAGTTCAAGACCACCCTGAGACTACATAGTTAATTCCAGGTCAGCCTGGGCCAGAGTGAGACCCTACCTCAAAAAACCAAAAAAAAAAAAATTTTTTTTTCACAGCTAGATGTGGTGGCACATGCCTTTAATCCCAGCACTTGGGAGGCAGAAGTAGGATGATCACCTCTGAATTTGAGGCCACCCTGAGACTACATAGTGAATTCAAGGTCAGCCTGGACTAGAGTGAGACCCTACCTCAAAAAAACCAAATATACATACATACATACATACATACATACACACACACACACACACACACACACACACAGTTTTTTTGGTGTTTCAAGGTAGGGTCTTGCTCTCACAGTGGCCTCAAACTCATGGCTCACCATGCCCAGCTTCAAAAATATTTAATTTTATTTAGTATTTTTATTTGAGAGAGACAGAAAGAGGCAGATGGGGAAAGAGAGAGAGTATGGGTGCACCAGGGCCCCTGTCACTGCAAACAAACTCCAGACACGTGCCACTTTGTGCATCTGGCTATACATGGGTACTGAGAAATTGAACCAGGGTCATCATGCTTTACAAGGAAGCAAGCACCTTTAACACTGAACTATCTCTCCAAGCCCCAAAAATAAAAAAAAATTTTTTTAAGGTAGGGTCTCGCTCTAGCCCAGGCTGACCTGGAATTCACTATGTAGTCTCAGGGTAGCCTCGAATTCATGGTGATCCTCCTACTTCTGCCTCCTAAATGCTAGGATTAAAGGCATATGCCACCCGCCTGGCTAAAAGAAAATTTTTTTCTTTTTTTTTTTTTTTTTTTTTTTTTTGGTTTCTCAAGGCAGGGTCTTACTCTGGTCTAGGCTGACCTGAAATTAACTATATAGTCTCAGGGTGGCCTCAAACTCATGGTGAGACTCCTACCTCTGCCTCCCACATGCTAGGATTAAAGGTGTGCACCACCACGCCCAGCTTAAAAAAATTTTTAAAGTCTGACTGAAAAACAAAATATGACAGAATCAGATAACAGCTGAATTCTTGCATATTTCCCTTTTTCAGAATATTTTACCTTTGCCAGGCGTGGTCGCACATGCCTTTAATCCCAGCACTTGGGAGGCAGAGGGTAGGAGTTTCATAGTGAGTTCGAGGCCACCCTGAGATTACAAAGTAAATTCCAGGTCAGCCTGGGCTAGAGTGAAAAAATAAAAGAAAAGAGTATTTTACCTTTATTTTAATGGCTTTAACAATAGTTCTTTCAGGTATCATTTACATTTATAAATCACCATTCTAAGTGTACAGTTTGATGATTAGTAACAAACTTACACAGTTATTAAGGCTGAAGAGATGGTTCAGTGGTTATAGGTTTTTGCTTGCCAAGCCTGTAGGCCTGGGGTTTGATTCCCCAGTATTCATGTAATACAGATGCACCAAAGTAGCAAATGCATCTGGAGTTCATTTGCAATGGAAGGAGGCCCTAACATGCCGATATTGTTGTTTGTTTGTTTTTTCTGAGGTAGGGTTTCACTCTAGCCAAGGCTGACCTGGAATTCACTATGTAGTCTCAGGGTGGCCTTAAAGTCCCAGTGATCCTCCTACCTCTGTCTCCTGAATGCTGGGATTAAAGGTGTGTGCCACCATGCCTGGCTGACATGCCCCTATTTATGAGAGATACTCTCTCATATTTAATTGAGAGAAGGTATGTTCCATCTCAAATATTTTTTAAAAAAAAATTATAGTTATCAGGCTGGAGATGCCTTAGTGGTTAAGGTGCTTGCCTGTGAAGTCTAAGGACAACCCACGTTAGACTCTTCAGATCCCAAGTAAGCCAGAGGTGAAGCATGTGCAAGGTCGCACATGCGCACAAGGTGGTGTATGCATCTGGAGTTTGATTACAGTGGCTGGAGGCCCTGGTATGCCAATTTTCTCTCTCTCTAGTTTTCATTCTTGCTCTCTTGCATTAAAAAACAAAAAGGTCAAGCCGGGCATGGTAGCGCACACCTTTAATCCCAGCACTTGGGAGGCAGAGGTAGGAGGATCACTGTGAGTTCAAGGCCACCCTGAGACTACATAATGAATTCCAGGTCAGCCTGAGCTAGAGTAAGACCCTACCTTGAAAAACCAAAAAAAAAAAAAAAAAAAAAAAAAAGGTCAGTCTGGAGAGATGGCTTAGGGGTTAAAGCGCCTGCCTCCTAAGCCTAAGAACAGTGGTTCCAATCTCCAGTGGTTCCAATCTCCGGTCCCACGTTTAGCCAGATGCAGTGATGCAAGGGCGCAATGCCGCACTTGACCACAGGGGGCGCAGACATCTGGATTTCGTTCACAGCAGCTGAGACTGCTGGCGCGCCCATCTCTGTCTTCCCCTCCCTCCCTTTCTCTCTCTCTCTCTCTCTGTGTCTCTCTCCAAAAAAATTAAAATTAAAATTAAAAAAAAAAGGTCACACCTTCCAAGGCTCAGGGTCCATTGCAGAAGAGGGGCCGAAAAGAATGTAAGAGCCAAAGGAAGAGTAGGACTCCTTATAATGTGCTCCTCCAGATACAAAATGACCTGGATATCCATGACTTCGCAGTACCTGATACTACCTACACAAGACCATCACCATAGGAGGAAAAGATAATGATATCAAAATAAAATAGAGACTGATTGAGAGGGAGAGGGGATATGATGGAGAGTGAAGTTTCAAAGGGGAAAGTGGGGGGGGGAGGGAAGTACCATGGGATATTGTCTACAATTAAAGAAGTGTCAATAAAATATAGAGAAAAAAACACAAAAAAACAAAAAGGTGGGCCTGGAGAGATGGCTTAGTGGTTAAGCGCTTGCCTATGAAGCCTAAGGACCCCAGTTTGAGGCTCGATTCCCCAGGAACCAAATAAGCCAGATACACAAGGTGACGCATGCATCTGGAGTTCATTTTCAGTGGCTGGAGGCCCTGGCGCGCCGTTTCTCTCTCTCTCTATCTATCTGGCTTTTTCTCTCTGTGTCTGTCTGTCCCTCATAAATAAATGTTTTTAAAAAATTTTTAAAGGCCAGTCTGTCAAGCTTGCCTCAAAAAAAAAATTTTTTTTTTACAGTTATCAAGCCAGGTGTAGTGGTGCACACCTTTAATCCTAGCACTGGGGAGGTAGAGGTAGGAGGATTGTTGTGAGTCTGATGCCACCTTGAGATTACACAGTGAATTATAGGTCAGCCTGGGCTAGAGTGAGACCCTACCTTGAAAAAACAAACAAAATAATAATAAATATATTTCTTTTTTTTTTCTTTCTTTCTTTCTTTCTTTCTTTCTTTCTTTCTTTCTTTCTTTCTTTCTTTCTTTCTTTTTTTTGAGAGAGAGAAAACAGACAAAGAGGCAAATGGAGAGAATAGGAGTGCCAGGTCTTCCAGCCATTGCAAATGAATTCCAGACACATTGTGCTACCTTGTACATCTGCTTACATGGGTACTAAGGAAATGAACCTGGGTCCTTATGCTTCACAGGCAAGTGCCTTAACCACTAAGCCATCTCTCCAGCCCCTGCGTTTTTAACTTTTGCTCTTTCTAGACATTGAGTCTGGCTTCTTTTATTAAGCATAATATTTTATTTTATTTATTTATTTATTTATTTTAATTTAATTTATTATGTATGTATGTATGTATGTATGTATGTATGTATGTATTTATTTATTTTTGGTTTTTCGAGGTAGGGTCTCACTCTGGCCCAGGCTGACCTGGAATTAACTATGTAGTCTCAGGGTGGCCTCAAACTCTTGGTGATCCTCCTACCTCTGCCTCCTGAGTGCTGGGATTAAAGGCATGTGCCACCACGCCTGGCTAAGCATAATATTTTATAAGCTCATCTGTACTGTTGTGCGCGTTCAATTTTATTGTTCAAGCACTACCTAACATGGATATGTCATAGGTTACACATCCACTTACAAAATGATAGTGGACATTCAGATGTTTCCATTTTCCAGAGCAGTATGTAAGACACATCCAGAGTCATGTTTCCGGAGTTCGAGGCCAGCCTGGAACTACAGTATGAGTTCCAGGTCAGCTTGGGCTAGAGAGAGACCCTACCTAGAGGAAAAAAATGTTTTTAAATCAGGGCTTGTCCAAGTTTGTTCTTTATTAATCATATTTGTGTGCATGTGGTATGTGTGTGTATGTACACATGCTTGTACATGTGTGGGTGCATGTGGCAAATGTGTGTATATATACATTTGTATGTGTGTGAGTACATGTGGTATATGTATGTATGTGATGTTTGGATATGTGTGGTTATTTGTGCATGATTGTCCATGTATGTGGTGGCCAGAGGTCCACGTCTGGTGTCTTCCTCAGTCACTTTCCATCTTATTCTTTTTGGGGGGGTGGGGGGGGAGAGACACACAGAGAGACAGACAGAGAGGGAGAGGAAGACAGATAGAGATGGGCGCGCCAGCAGTCTCTCAGCTGCTGCAAACAAAATCCAGATGCGTGCGCCCTCTTGTGGTCATGTGCAGCATTGCGCCCTTGTGTCACTTTGCATCTGGCTAAACGTGGGACCTGGAGATTGGAACCAGTGTTCTTAGGCTTAGGAGGCAGGCACCTTAACCGCTAAGCCATCTCTCCAGCCCTCTCCACCTTACTCTTGAGACAGTTTCTCACTGAACCTTAAGCTTAGGCTAGTTAGCCACAAACCCCAAGGATTCCCTGTCTTCACCTCCCCAAGGGTAGAATTATAGGAGCGTGCTAGCACACCTTGTATTTTATATGGGGACCCAAACTTAGGTCCTTATGACTTCATGGCAAACAGTGTACCCACTGAGCCACCTCTCAACTCTCAAGCTCTCTCCATTGACCACCTCACATAGCCATAATCAAATTCATATAAGTCATTTCAGGGACAGTTAACTGACATGCTAAAGGAGTTAATAACTGGTGCTAAAGTTACTTATTTTATGGGTTATGCTTCCATTACTAATTACATAAATTATCCACATGAAGGTAGTCATGCTAGCACAATTAATTAAAATGAAGTTTTCAAGATTATCCGTATTAACATCAATAACATAAAATGAATACATATTTGTGCCTGCTGTTCCCATTTGATTTCATAAACTTTACTTCTCTAGATGGGGTGATAGCCTTGATAAGAAGCTTAAATTTAGGTACTGATAATTCTATCAGTATCATCTCATTTTCTGCACTGGGTTATCTCTGGAATTACATGATCATATGACCTCAACACTGACCAGAGCAAACAGAGGCCTAGGAGTCAGTGACAGCAGCTCCAGCTCCTCACCTGTGGCTGGTAGCCAACAGTGGCCACACACCGATGATCCACAAACGTGAATATCCCCTCAATGTTATGTCGAGAGATGAACTCTGTTGGCTGACAAATGTTACTCATATCTGTACAGTTAGGAGAACTAGTTACCTAAGGGGGAAGAGAGAAAAATGAGCCAAGTAATACCACAATTTACAGGTACATTTCTGATCTCTTCATGGGCAGTTGCAGAGACCTGAGTTTACCAGATTTAGGAATTTCTAAGTATCTCACCCAGAAAGGAAAAAAAATCATGGTCAGAAAGTTCTACTCCCACACATGTCCTCTTTATATGAAGATAGTAAAGTAAGAATATAATAAATTCAACCTTAAACCCAGCTACTTTTATCTCGTTAGCCTGTGTAAACTATTCAGATTGGAAAATTATGATCAAAGTTTCAAAGAAAATTACTTATATTGGCTGGAGAGATGGCTTAGCAGTTAAGGCACCTGCCTCCTAAGCCTAAGAACACCGATTCCAATCTCCAGGTCCCATGTTTAGCCAGATCAAAGTGACGCAAGGGCGCAATGCCACACTTGACCACAAGGGGGCACATGCATCTGGATTTTGTTCACAGCAGCTGAGAGGCTGCTGGCGCGCCCATCTCTATCTGTCTTCCTCTCCTTCTCTCTCTGTCTCACTCTGTGCCTCTCTTCAAAAATAAATAAATAATATAAAAATATTTAAAAATAAACAAAAAAATAAAAATAAAATTACTTATATTTATGTAAAGAATAAAAATCATAATCTATTATAAATCATGTAATGGTAAAATAAAAGGTCCTTTTTTTTTTTTTTTTTTTTTTTAAAGTAGGGTTTTGATCTAGCTCAGGCTGACCTGGAATTCACTATGAAGACTCAGGGTGACCTCAAACTCATGGTAATCTTCCTACCTCTGCCTCCTGAATACTGGGATTAAGGGTATGTGCCACCACACCCAGCCCCTTTTTTTCTTCTCCATAGAGACAAAGTAAGAAAGAGAAGGGAAGCCAAGCAGTGGTGGGTCAGCAGTCCCACCATTCAATAGGTGGGGACAGAAGGTTCACTGAACCCAAAGCTGGAGACCAGCCTAGGCAACATAGGGAAATCTCACATCAACATCAACAACAAAAAAGAAGAAAAATGAGCTGGAGAGATGGCTTAATGGTTAAGGCACATGTCTATGAAGCCTAAGGACCCAGGTTCGATTCTCCAGATAGATGCCAGGTAAGCCAGATGCACATGGTGGCACATGCATCTGGAGTTCGTTTGCAGTGGCTAGAGGCCCTGGCACGCCCATTCTCACTCACTCTCACTCACTCACTCTCTGTTTCAAATAAATAAATAAATAAATAAATAAATAAATAAATAAATAAATAAAATTTTTAAGAAACAAGAAGAAAAATTTTCCCCTTTCATACTCTTCAATTTTTGCTAAATCTGAGAGTTTAAAGAGAATACTACATTTCTTTAAATTTTTGGAATGTTATCTGCATTTTTATAAAGAAAATAGGAACAAGTTTTGAAGATTTCTTCTAACTGAAAAGGGATGTAGATGTGGCAAAATTCATACTTGCCTGCAATCTGCCAATGGCCACTAGGCAAAACTTACTCCCCTGGCCAGCCTCGGGATCGTCATCTGGGAGGGAGACACCTTTCAGAAGGTAAAATGAAAACAGACTTACAGAGTTCTCAAACTTAAATGTCTTCAAAAGTAAGATGACTAAAGATTCAAACTACATTGAGGTATGAAGAGGCTAGATATAAAATAACATACTGATAAATGGTAAGAATAAAGGTAAACAATTACACAGAATTTATCATATGTCAGTGTATACATGGAACATGGATCTGGCTCTGTGTGTGTATGTGTTTGTGTGGATGAATATGTGGGTGTATGTGTGCATGTTCATGTACAGGCCAGAGGTCAACCTTGACTGTCATTCTTCAAGAATGTTGTCTGCCTTTTAAGAAAGGTCTCTGACTGGCCTGGGACTCACTCATTATGCTAGACTAGCTGGCCAGAGAACCCCAGACCTCCCTGTCATTTTTACATGGGTTCTGGTAATCAAACTTAGGTCATCTGAGTGAACTATCTCCGAATTGGGATTTTTTTTTAAATTTATTTTTATTTTTATTTTTTGGTTTTTCAAGGTAGGGTCTCACTCTGGTCCAGGCTGACCTGGAATTCACTATGTAATCTCAGGGTGGCCTTGAACTCACGGCGATCCTCCTACCCCTGCCTCCCAAGCGCTGGGATTAAAGGCGTGAGCCACCAAGCACAGCTTCACTTTCTTAAATAAATAAAAATATACTGGGCTGAAGAGATGGCTTAGCGGTTAAGGTGTTTGCCTGCAATGCCAAAGGACCCTGGTTCAATTCCCCAGAACCCATGTCTGCCTCTTTATCACTCTCAAATAAAGATTTGAAAGAAGAAAAAAAATCCTGGGACTACAGTGAGATCCAGGCAAGCCTGGGCTAGAATGAGACCCAACCTCAAAAAAAAAAAAAAAAAATAGGGCTGGAGAGATGGCTTAGCAGTTAAGGTGTATGCCTGCAAAGCCTAAGGACCACGGTTCAATTCTCCAGGTCCCACGTAAGCCAGATGCACATGGTGGTGCTTGCATCTGGAGTTTGTTTGCACTGGATAGAAGCCCTGGCATGCCCATTGTCACTCACCCTCTCTCTCTCTAATAAATAAACAAAATAAAATCTTTTTTAAAAGTTTAAAAAATACATATATATATATGAATGAAATGTGGGCATGTTTGTAGTGTATGTACTATGTACAGATGTACAGGCCGGAGAACATAACTGATGTTCTCTTTTTGTTCATCTGCCTGTTTCCTTGAGATGGAATCTCTTACTCAGCCCATAGCTCCCAGTTTCCACTCCCACCCATGACAGGACTAGGGTTATGGAAGAATAAGGCCATACCCAGCTGAGCATGGGTTCCAGGGAATCAAACTCTTCTCAGACCCTCGTGCTAGTACAACAAGCACTCTTCATCAATGAGCCATCTCCCTAGCCCCAGTCATGAACTTTTTTGTTGTTGTTGTTGTTGTTGTTGTTTTTCGAGGTAGGGTCTCACTCTAGCCCAGGTTGACTTAGAATTCACTATGTAGTCTCAGGGTGGCCTTGAACTCATGGCAATCCTCCTACTTCTGCCTCCTGAGTACTCACATTAAAGGTGTGAGCCATCATGCCCAACTTACTATGTTCTTGATAACTACACAGAGTATCAAAGATCATACATATATTAAATGTATGGTTTATCCTGTATACAGATCAAAAAGTTCAAATGTCATTACCTGTACTATTTAAAAATTATTCTTGGGGCTAGAGAGATGGCTTGCCTGCAAAGCCTAACAACCTGAGTTTGATTCCCCAGTACCCACATAAAGGCAGATGCACAAAGTGGTATGTACATCTAGAGTTTGTTTGCAGTGGCTAGAGGCCCTGGCATGCCCATTCTCTTTCTGTGTCTCCTCTTCTCTGTCTCTCTCTGCTTACAAACAAATAAAATATTTAAAAAATTAATTATTCTCAATTACATTAACTACCAATTATTGGTACTTGTCAAATGTCAGGCACTAGGCTGGATGCTTTCCTTACATTAGTTCTCATAATAATATTATACAAGATATGTAACTGATGTAAAAGGTCAAATAACTTATGTTAAACCACTAATAAATTACAATGCCAAAAATTAAACCCAAGTTTTCCAAATCAAAGTTTAATCACTTCGAGAAATACATCAATTTGCCTTTTTCCTTTGCTTTATCTCTCCCAAGCCCCATTTCCCAAAACTCATCTAGGAGGAAAGCAATACAAGTTACGAAAATTGGGGAACTCTGACAAGTTAATATAAAAAGCTAATGTAAAAAGCTCATTACAGGGCTGGAGAGATGGCTTAGCAATTAAGGCACTTGCCTGCAAAGCCTAAGGACTCATGTTAAACTCTCCAGGTCCCACGTTAGCCAGATGCACAAAGGTGAGGCAAACGTAAGGTTGCACATGCCCACAAGGTGGCACAAACATCTGGAGTTCAATTTCAGTGGCTGAGGCTGGCACACCAATTCTCTCGCTCTTAAAAAAAAAAAAAATTTCTAAAAAGAAAGCTCATTATAGTTTGGTGTGGTGGTACAGACCATTAAACCCAGCACTTGGAGGCTGAGGCAGGAGGATTTTCAAGTTTAAGGACTCCATCTGTTCAGCTGGAACATAAGCTCAATTATGGATGGGTGAGGATCATCTTTATCTGTCCAGCTTGCTCTTAACTTACTCCAAAGTACGTAATTAAACATTAAAAAATTTTTTGGACTTTCTGAGCAACCAAGTGCATTGGGGAGAAATTACTCACTATACAACTTTCCTACCTGCTGGGGGCCAGGCTTTGATGTAACCTGTACAGTGGACGACCACAAAGTGAGGCTCTCCTTCCTTTACAGAGCCGAGTCCATTCCTAGAAGAGGTATAGGAGTCAGGAGGAAAATTCTACAAAGTAAATCATAAAGGGAGTGCTGCCTTAGTACCTTTATAACTTTAGCATCTTATGTGTTTAGAAAACTTCATACATCAGTGTTTGCCCCTTCCCATCCAAAAGTGACCACTACAATTTTAACCCTTGACAAAGTAAAAGAACAAAAACATACTGTATCAGAGGAAAGTAGGAAAACAGAAGCCAATTCCTTAAACAAAATGACCAAGAGAAGCTTTTCAAACTTAGGGAAAAAAAAATTTATTTTGGTTTTTCGAGGCAGGGTCTAGCTCTAGCCCTGGACCTGGAATTTACTATGTAGACTCAGGGTGGCCTTGAACTCTCGGTGATCCTCCTACCTCTGCCTCCCAAGTGCTGGGATTAAGGGCATGTGCCACCACTCTAGGCTAAGTTCAGGAAAATTTTGTCAGAAAAAAAGTAACTCTAAGGTGAGAGAGATGAGGTAGAGGCTGCTATGGGTAAGACTATGGTGAGTGTGAGTGATAGATGAGGATGCAGGATGCCACAGGGAAGACTATGGTGAGTGTGACAGGTGAGGTAGAGGATTGCCACAAGGATGACTTTGGTGACGTGGGTGAAACGTGAGGTCCCTTACCACCCATGATCTGCACTGCTTCAAGCTCACCTGCATCTGTTCCTCAAAAAGCTCAGTCTATTCATGGAAACAGGGTCCACAGAACTACTGCCACACCTGTTTTAGTGAACAGAGAATAGAAGCAATTGGACTGAGGAACGATTAACTTTCCACAGTAACAGAAGGATAACAGGCTCTGAATACAAGTAGATGTGGAAGACTGTTGGTAGCAAGAAAAAGGAAAAAGGTGGGGGGCTGGAGAGATGGCTTAGCGGTTAAGGCGCCTGCCTGCGAAGCCTAAGGACCCAGGTTCGATTCCCCAGGACCCACGTAAGCCAGATGCACGAAGTGGTGCATGTGTCTGGAATTTGTTTGCAGTGGCGGAGGCCCTGGCACATCCATTCTCTCTCTCTCAAATAAATAAATCAATAAAAAAAAAAAAAAAAAAAAAAGGAAAAAGGTAAGTTAATCTAATATGTCTTTTCTTTCTTTTTTTTTAAATCTTTTTTTTTTTTTTTTGGTTTTTCAAGGTAGGGTCTCACTCTAGTTCAGGCTGACCTGGAGTTCACTCTGTATTCTCAGGGTGGCCTCGAACTCATGGCAATCCTCCTACCTCTGCTTCCCAAGTGCTGGGATTAAAGGTGTATGACACCACACCAGGCTCTTTTTTAATCTTTTTTTTATTTTGGTTTTTCGCAGGTAGGGTTTCACTCTAGTCCAGGCTAACCTGGAACTCACTATGTAGTCTTAGGGTGGCCTTGAACTCACAGCGACCTCCTCCTATCTTTGCCTCCCAAGTGCTGGAATTAAAGGCATGCACCATCATACCCAGCTAGGTCTAGTATTTCTAAAATATTTTGTTGGGATGGAGAGATGGCTTAGCAGTTAAGGCACCTGCCTGTGAAGCCTAAGGACCCAGGTTCAACTCCCCAGGACCCATGTAAGCCAGATGCATAAGGTGGCACATGTGTCTGGAGTTCCTTTGTAGAGGCCCTGGCATTCCCATTCTCTCTCTCAGAAAGGAAAGAAGGGAGGAGAGGAGAGGATAGGAGAGGAGGCAAAAATTAAATATTTAAAATATTTTATTGGGCCAGAGGGATGGCTTAGCTATTAAGGTACTTGCCTGCAAAGCCTAAAGACCCAGGTTTGATTCCCCACTACCCACATAAACCAGATGCACAAGGTGGCACACGCATCTAGAGTTCATTTGCAATGGCTGGAGGCCCTTGCACAGCCATTCTCTGCCTGCCTGTCTCCAGAACCCACATAAGCCACAAGTACAAGGTCACACATACGCACAAGGTGGCTCATGTGTCTGGAGTTTGACTGCAAGCAAGCCAATTCTCTCTCTCCTGTCTTTTTTTTTTTTTTTTTTTTTTTTTTGGGGTTTTACGAGGTAGAGTCTCACTCTAGCTCATGGTGACCTGGAATTCACTAATTCACTATGTAGTCTCAGAGTGGCCTTGAACTCATAGCGATCCTCCTACCTCTGCCTTCCAAGTGCTAGGATTAAAGGTGTGCACTACCACGCCCGGATCTCTCTCTCTCTCTCTCTCACTCTCTCATAAAATAAATAAAATCAATATTTCAGCCAGGCGTGGTGGCACACGCCTTTAATCCCAGCACTCGGGAGGCAGAGGTAGGAGGATCACCGCGAGTGCGAGGCCACCCTGAGACTACATAGTTAATTCCAGGTCAGCCTGGACCAGAGTGAGACCCTACCTCAAAAAACCAAAAAAAAAAAATCAATATTTCTTAAAATTTATTTTTGGTAAAGTTTACCTCTAGCATTTTGAAGTCACCATCTATATTACTACATGTCAATCATGTAAAGATTGAATTATTTTGTGACAGTTAACTTTATTTGTAATAATTTAGTGTGCTCGTCATAAGCTTTGTGTTAATTTTTGGGAGGGTAGCATTTAATAAATAATAGTTTATTTGATCATTTTGTTTGTGTTTGTTGTTGTTTGTTTTTCAAGGTAGGCTAGGCTGACCTGGAACTCACTATGTAGTCGCAGGGTGGCCTCGAATTCACACTGATCCTCCTACCTCTGCCTCCCGAGTGTGCTGGGATTAAAGGCATGCGCCACCACACCCGGCAATAATAGTTTATATGAAAACAAAAACACACAAAAAAAAATTATTTGGGGGCTGAACGTGCTTGCCTACAAAGCCAAAGGATCCAGGTTTGATTCCCTAGTACTCACACAAAACCAGATGCACAAAGTGGCACATGTGTCTGGAGTTCATTTGCAGTAGCTAGAGGCCCTGGTCCATTCTCTCCCTCAAATAAGTTTTTTTTTTTTTTTGTTCTGTTTTGTTTGTATTTTTTTAGAGAAAGAGGCAGATTTTAGGTGTGCCAAGACTTCCTCTAGCCACTGCAAACAAACTCTAGATACATGCATCATGTGTGCATCCAGCTTTACAAAGGTACTGGGGAATTGAACCTGGGTCCCTTGACTTTGCTGGCAAATGCCTAAACTGCTAAGCCATCTCTCTAGCCATGAATTCATTTTTTAAAATATTTTATTATTTTATTTATTTATGAGAGAGAAAAGAGGTAGAAAGAGAGGGAGAGGGAGAGAATGGGCATGGCAGGGCCTCTAGCTGTTACAAATGAACTCCAGATGCATGTGCCACTTTGCACACCTAGCTTATGTGGGTCCTGGGAATTGAACTATGGTCCTTTGGCTTTGCAGGCAAGTGCTTTAACCGCTAAGCCATTTCTCCAGCCCCTGTGAATTCATTTTTTTTTTTTGAGCTTTCTTTTTCATTTTTATTAGGTATTACATAACATACTGCATGCTACATAATACACTGCATGGCCTTCAAGCAGGAGTAGATGACCATTGTTTTCATCAATCAGGAAAATACTTCCTTAATCAATGTTCTCCACGCCCTTGGACCTATAGTAATGACTAACTCCAGAGATACGCCTGTCTCGGTCCATCAGCTCCTGATGCTGTGGCAACCCTTTTTTCCTTGCCTCTATTAGAGAACTTGTGGAAGTCAGTAGTGACCACTCTGGGAATGAACAAGCACATGCCCAAGATGCTGAATCTGGGGGGAATCTCGAACCACATCTTCACAAAGTTAAGTACACCAAAACCCTACCCTCTCAAGCTCCTCAAAGGTGACCTGGCTTCCACTCCCTTCCTGCTTTTTTTTTTAAGACTTTTTTTTTTTTTTTTTTTTTTTGGTTTTTTGAGGTAGAGTCTTACTCTAGGCCAGGCTGACCTTGAATTCTCTATGTAGTCTAGAGGTGGCCTTGAACTCACAGCAATCCTTCTACCTCTGCCTCCCAAGTGCTGGGATTAAAGGCATGTGCCACCATGCCCAGCATAAATAAATAAATAAATAAATAAATAAATAAATAAATAAATAAATAAATAAAATTTTATTTATTTGAAAGGAGAGCGAAAGTGCACACCAGGGCCTCTAGCCAGTGCAAACGAACTCAAGACACGTGCCACTTTGTGCATCTGGCTTACGTGAGTACTGGGGAAATCAAACCTGGGTCCTTAAGCTTCATAGACAAACACGTTAACTGCTAAGCCATCTCTCTAGCCCTCCCCCCTACTCTTTTTTTAATAAACAAAATGATAACTATAACCTTACTTGACAGGGCAGCTTGGAGATGAGTAAGAAGACAGATGTGAAACACCTATATAAGGTACCTATCAGTCTCTGGCACAGAAGGGGCTTAGCAAGTGTTATTAATCCTCTTACCAAATACATTATTCTGTGATACTTCATGTAGGTCTTCAGAGTTAAATTTACTCAAATTGTGGTTGGGGATGTAGCTCAATGGTACAGCACTTGCCAAGCATTTATGAGGCCCTAGGCTTAAACCCCAGGAGAGAGTGAGGAGGGAAGGAGAGAGATTCAATGTACCTGGATGTGCAATCTTGTAAAAAACAGAAAACCTCATTCTTCATCCTTGCTCTGCCAAATCACAATCCCAAGCCTCACACTCACCGCATTCGGCAAATGAATGATCTCCTTGAGCCCATACACATCCTCATGGAAGACTGCTGGCCTTCCTTTTTCACTGTTCCAGTCTTTAGATCCAGGATTCGCCCTGAAGAAGGACATAAGAAGCAATCTGGAGTTTATTCCTGTGAGTGGACAACAAAGGAGAAACACTGGATGCAAAGTAAGCAAGCATCTTATTCATGTCCTCCAGCCTTCTTTTTTTTTTCAATTTTTAAAAAATTTATTTAGAGAGCACAAAAGAGAGAATGGGCATGCCAGAGCCTTTAGCCACTGGAAACAAACTCCAGACATATGTGCCACCTGTGCATCTGGCTTATGTGGGTCCTAGGAAATCGAATCTGCATTGTTACCTCCAGCCTTCTTGTTTATGACAGAATAGACCAAGCCAGACATGCTTTTTAAAGTTTAAACTGTCTTTATTTTCCTTTAAGAATCTCACTATTAATTACAAGACAGCACAACAACAACTTTTTAAGGGTAAAGTAGAAGTGGAAAGTGGTGGTAGTACAGTAAAAGGCCCTGGCACACCCATTCTCTGACATACCTAAATAAATAAATAAGTAAATACAGATATTTTTAAAAAAAATAACCAGGTAGCCAGGCATGGCAGCACACACCTTTAATCCCAGCACTCCAGTGGCGGAGGTAGGAGAATCACTGTAAGTCTGAAGACAGCCTGGGACTACAAGAGTAAATTCCAGGTTAACATCCAAGGCTCAGGGTCCATTGCGGAAGTAGTGGTGGAAAGAATGTAAGAGCCAAAGGAGGGTAGGACTGCTTACGATGCAATATTACAGACACAAAAAGGCCTGGATATCCATGATCTCACAGTGCCTGGTACTACCTACACAAGACCCTCATAATAGGAGGAAAAGAGGATGACATAACAATAAAAGAGAGGGGGGTGGAGAGATGGCTTAGCAATTAATCACTTGCCTGTGAAACCTAAGGACCTCAGTTTGAGGCTTGATTCCCCAGTACCCATGTAAGCCAGATGCACAAGGGGGCACATGCATCTGGAGTTCGTTTGCAGTGGTTGGAGGCCCTGGTGTGCCCATTCTCTCTCTTTCTCTCTCTACCTCTTTCTCTGTCTGTTGCTCTCAAATAAATAAAAATTTAAAAATGTATTAAAAAATAAAAGACTAATTGAGAAGGGGATATGATGAAGTGTGTATTTGTGAGGGGGAATGTGGGAAAGGGAATTATCATGGCTTATTGTCTATAATTATGGAAGTTATCAATAAAAAAGTTTAAAAAAAAAAAAACTGACCACGGTGGCGCACACCTTTAAACAGAGGTAGGGGGATTGCTGTGAGTTCAAGGCCATCCTGAGGCTACATAGTTAATTCCAGGTCAGCTTGGTCTAGAGTGAGACCCTACCTCAAAAAAAACCTAAAAAATAAAAATAAAAATAAAAAATAGGAAGCCGGGCGTGGTGGCGCACGCCTTTAATCCTAGCACTCAGGAGGCAGAGGTAGGAGGATCGCCATGAGTTGAAGGCCACCCTGAGACTACATAGTTAATTCCAGGTCAGCCTGGGCCAGAGTGAGACACTACCTCAAAAAAACAAAAACAAAAAAAATTAAAAAATTAAAAAAATAAAACTAAATAAAAAAATAAAACTAAATAAAAATAAAAGGATAGAGTTCAAGGTGGAGAGATGGAATTCCAGGTCAGTTACCAGGCACTTGCCAAAAAAAAAAATAAAAATAAAAAAATAAATAAATAAAAAGATAAGAGGGTGGAGAGATGGCTTAGGAGTTAAACCAAGTTCCATTCCCCAGTACTCACATAAGCCAGATGTACAAGATGATGCATGAGTCTGGAATTCCTTTGCAGTAGCTAGAGGCTCTGGCTTGCCCATTCTTTCTCTCTCTCAAATAAATAAATAAATAAATAAATAAATAAATAAATAAATAAATAAATAAATAAAATGTTTTAAAATATTTTATTTATTTGAGAGAAAGAGGCAGACAGAGACAGAGAGAATGGGTGCACCAAAGCCTCCAGCCACTGCAAATGAACTCCAGATGCATGCGCCCCCTTGCGCATCTGGCTTACATGGGTCCTGGAGAGTTAAACTGGGATCCTTTGGCTTCACAAGCAAATGCCTTAACTGCTAAGCCATCTCTCCAGCCTGATAGAGATGGCTTATCAGTTAAGGCACGTGCCTGCAAAGCCTAAGAACACCCATTCGAAACTCCAGGTCCTACGTTTAGCCAGATGCAAAAGTGATGCAAGCGCGCAATATCACACATGCACACAAGGGGGCACATGTGTATTGAGTTCGTTCACAGCAGCTGAGAGGCTGTTGGCGTGCCCATTCTCTCTCTCTCTCTCAAAAAAAATTGTTTTTAAAAAAAGCATTCAGGCCGGGCGTGGTGGCGCACGCCTTTAATCCCAGCACTCGGGAGGCAGAGGTAGGAGGATCACCGTGAGTTCAAGGCCACCCTGAGACTACATAGTTAATTCCAGGTCAGCCTGGGCCAGAGTGAGACCCTACCTCAAAAAACAAAACAAAACAAAAAAAAAAAAAAAAAAAAGAAAGAAACAAAAAAAAAAAAAGCATTCATTATTTTAGAATAGAGAGAACAAAAACTATTGTATGATTTTTCTCTTTCACTTATATTATTAGAATATAATGAATTTTATATCAATAATTGCTAATGAACTATTACTAATGAGTAGATAATTTGTGTATAAATAAAAAGCACTGATTACATTCATTAAAGAAGAAAATTTAGGACTGGAAAGATGGCTTAATGGTTAAGGCACTTGCCTGCGAAGCCTAAGGAACCAGGTTCAATTCCCCAGCACACACGTAAGCCAGTTGTACAAGGTAGCACATGCGTATGGAGTTTGTTTGCAGTGGTTGGAAGCCCTGGGATGTACATTCTCTCTCTCTCTCTCTCTCTCTCTCTCCATATATATATATGCACCTTCCTCTCTCTCTCAATCTCAAAAAAAGAAAGAAAATTTTAGAAGCACCACCCACTCAACCACCCAATTTAAGCACTTAAAACACCTCAAATACCTCAGAAAAATGAAGAGAGCACTTTTCTATTCATTTGCTGACCACATAACTCTCACCTGTCAGGGCATTTTCTGAAGTGGAAAGCTGCTCACGAAGTTTATCCACATCATCTGGGTGCACCTGATCATACAGTGTGCTACCAAGCCACTCAGATTGTGGCTGGTTCAAAACAGGAGTCACTGAATCAGAGACGTATACCACCCGGCCTGTCTCACAAGAGACAATAAACAGAAAGCCATCAGCTGCCTCCAAGATCAAGTGTTTCAGTTCCTGGTCAAAGAAAAAGAAATGGAAGTTAATACTGAACTCTGAAAAATCCAAGTATTTCTGCTCATGGGCAGAAGCAAGTTCATTGGGACCTATGTATTACTCCATAAACAACTGTTGGCTCATATCTGATCCACAGCCCACAGGTTTCCTTCCACCTTAAATATAATTTTTTGTTTTGTTTTTAGAAGTAGGGTTTTGCTCTAGCCCCAGAAGATAGGTTTCAGTTAACTTTCCTTTTCTTTTTTCTTTTCTCTTTTCTTTCTTCTCTCTTTTCTTTTTTCTCTTTTCATTCTTTTCTCTTTTCCTTCCTCCCTCCCCCCACTCTCCCTTCCTTCTTCCTTCTCTCCCTCTCCCTCCCTCTCTCTTTCTTTTGTTGTTGTTGTTGTGGTGGTTTTTTGAGGTAGGGTCTCACTCCAGCCCAGGCTGACCTGGATTCACTATATAGTCTCAGGGTGGCCTTGAACTCATGGCAATCCTCCTACCTCTGTCTCCCAAATTCTGGGATTAAAGGCGAACACCACCATGCCAGGGGGGAAATGTATTTTTTTTAAATATTTTATTTATTTGAGAGGAGGAAAGAGGCAGAAAGAGGGAGGGGAGAGAGAGAGGGAGGGAGGGAGGGAGAATGGGCACGCGAGAGCCTCTAGCCACTGCAAATGAACTCCAGATTCATGTGCCACCTTGTATACCTGGCTTACCTGGGTCCTGGAGAGCTGAAGCAGGATCCTTTGGCTTTGCAGGCAAACACCTTAACCACTAAGCCGTCTCTCCAGCTCCTACTTTTTTTGCTTTTTTTTTTTTTGGTATTTTTGTTGGTTTTTCCAGGTAGGGTCTCACTCTAGCCCAGAATGACATGGAATTCACTCTGTAGTCTCAGGCTAGTCTTGAACTCACAGTGACCCTCCTACTTCTGCCTCCCAAGTGCTAGGATTAAACCTTGTTTTTGTTTTTTTTTAAAAAGATTTTATTTATTTATTTATTTATTTAGAGTTTATTTGTTTGTTTGTTTGTTTATTTATTTATTTGAGACAGAGCAAAGGAAAGAGTGAGAATGGGTGTACAAGGGCCTCTAGCCACTGCAAACGAACTCCAGATGCGTGTACCCTTGTGCATCTGGCTTACGTGGGACCTGGAGAATCAAACCGGGTCCTTAGGCTTCACAGGCAAACGCCTTAACCACTAAGCCATTTCTCCAGCCCCCAACCTTTTTTTTTTTTTTCTTTCAAGATAGTCAAAAAGGTTTTTTTATTGCACCAAATGTCACAGAAAAATGGATGTAAATAATACATGAACAAGTTTTTTTTTTTTTTTTTGGTTTTGCGAGGTAGGGTCTCACTCTGGTCCAGGCGACCTGGAATTAACTATGCAATCTCAGGGTGGCCTTGAACTCTCGGTGATCCTCCTACCTCTGCCTCCCGAGTGCTGGGAATAAAGGCGTGCGCCACCACGCCCAGCCTCCACTTTGAACAAGTTTTCAGAAAGAATTTCCACAATGACATTGGAATCTGTTCAACTAAATACAAAAATACAAGCCCTATCAATTTCTCTTAAGGGAGGTCAATAATAAAAAGTCCTGGAATTCCTCCTTTTAAATCTTCTGCATAAGTTTCAGCATGCTGACCTTTTTTTTAACTTTTTTTTTTATTTATTTGAGAGAAAGAAAGAAAGAAAGAAAGAAAGAAAGAAAGAAAGAAAGAAAGAAAGGCAGATACAGAGAGAATGAGCACACAAGGCTTCCTTCCTTTGCAAATGAACTCGAAACGCACACATCACTTGTGCATCTGGATACTTGGGAATCAAACTCAGATCCTTAGGCTTTTCAGACAAGTGCCTTAACTACTAAGCCATCTCTCCAGTCCTTAATATATGTATTTAAGTTTTGTTTTTTTTTTTAATTTCTTGTTTATTATTTATTTATTTATTTATTTTGATAATGACAGACAGACAGAGAGAGAAAGAGGCAGATCTCACTCTAGGGCTCCAGCAGGCTGACTCCAGATGCATTCACTATATAGTCTCAGGGTGGTCTTGAACTTGAACCAGGGTCCTGAGTGCTGGGCGTTTAACTGGCATCTCTGCCACCATGTTTATTTATTAATTTTGTTTTTTTGAGGTAGAGTTCTAGGCTCAGGCTGACCTGGAATTTATATAGTCTCAGGGTGGTCTTTTTTTAACAATCAAAATTAAAGGCATGGGCCAGGCACAGTTCTTATTGATGCATTTTTTTTTAATCCCAGCATGTGATGACGCCTTTAATCCCAGCATGTGAGAGGCAAAGGTGGGAAGACTGTTGAGTTTGAGGCCAGCCTAGGACTGCAGAGTAAGTTTCAGGTTAGCATGGGCTAAACTGAGACCCTACCTTGAAAATCAATAAATAAACAAACAAACAAACAAACAAACAGAACATGGGCTAGAGATGTTGCTCAGTAGGTAGATTCCTACCTACCATTCACAAAGCCCTGAATTCCACCCCAAGTACTACATAAAAATGGGTGTGATGGTGCGCATCTGTAATCCTAATACTTGGGAGGTAAAGAGGGGAGGATCTAAAGTTCAAGGCCATCCTCAGCTATACAGGAAGTTGCAAGGGATCTTGGGGCTGCATGAGCCCGTTTCAAAACAAAACACAGGTCTTCCTTAAACATTGATTCAAGTCTGGACATTCAAATCAATTTAGTTATCCTTCCAGTTAATAGTTATCTATTATACACAAAATATTAGTAAGGAAAAGAGCCATTTCCTCTCGGTATGCCTTATCTAATCATTTTTTTTTCCACCTGTGAGTAGCTTAATACTCACAGTTACATTCAGACAGAATTTTTTTTTTTTTTTTTGAGGTAGGGTCTCGCTCTAGCCCAGGCTGACCTGGAATTCACTATGTAGTCTCAGGGTGGCCTCAAACTCATGGCAATCCTCCTACCTCTGCCTCCCAAGTGCTGGGATTAAAGACTTGCACCACCATGCCTGGCTTCAGACAGAATTTTTGAGAGGCAAGAAGTGTCTCTGCCTTCTTTATTTTTCTCATCATATACCAAATGTAACAGAGCATATCCCGGAACAATAACGATTATTTACTAGACTCTTCCTATCATTAAGACTGGAAAGTAGGGCTGGAGAGATGGCTTAGCAGCTGAGGCACTTGCCTGCAAAGCCAAAGGACCCAGGTTCAATTCCTCAGGACCCACATAAGCCATATGCACAAGGTGGTGCATGCATATGGAGTTCGTTTGCAGTGACTGGAAGCCCTAGCATGCCCATTCACTAAATATATACCTACCTCTTTTTCTCCCTCTCTTAATTAATAAATAAGTTTAAAAGAAAGATGAAGAAGACTGGAAGAAGCAGCACGTGGTGGCGCACACCTTTAATCCCAGCACTCGGGAGACAGAGGTAGGAGAGGTTCCAGGAGGATACATAGTGAATTCAGGTTGAGACCCTACCTCAAAAACAACAACAGGCCACCCTAAGACGGGAGGCAGATAGGAGGATTCCAGAGTCGAGGCCACCCTGAGCATAGTTAATTCCAGGTCAGCCTGAGCTAGAGTGAGACCCTACCTCAAAAACAACAACAACAAAAACAACAGACTGAAAGGTACATTAAGGTTGAGACAGATTTCTTACATCCTCCACAACCCTAAAGCAGGAATACTCTCTCTCTCTCTCTCTCGCTTGCTCTGAGACTCTATCATTTTTCAACCGTTCAGGTTGTATTCATAGATCAAGTTCTATAATACCTAAAAACTCACTAGTTCTCACAACTCTCGTCTATTTCTCACCACTCTAATGCTTATTAATTAGTTATAGTCAAGGACTAAAACTCATTTTTCCATGGTCTGAATTTCTTGTAGCTGGACATGGTGGTAGCCTGTAATCCAGCACTTGGAGATAGAAACAGGAAGATCAAAAATTCAAGGTAATCATCATCTGCATAGCAAGTTCAAGGCCAATCTGGGCTACATTAAGACCCCATCTCAAAAAAATAAAACAAACGGAATTTTGTCCAAAACAATAAAAATTTTTCAACAGTTACACCCAGATCCTAGTCACACTCATAGTTTTGGCTTTTTTTTTTTTTTTTTTTTTTTTTTTTTGGTTTTTCAAGGTAGGGTCTCACTCTATCTCAGGCTGACCTGAAGTCACTATGTACTCTCAGGGTGGCCTTGAACTCTCAGTAATCCTCCTAGCTCTGCCTCAACAGAGCATATCCCGGAACAATAACGATTATTTACTAGACTCTTCCTATCATTAAGACTGGAAAGTAGGGCTGAGAGATGGCTTAGCAGCTGAGGCACTTGCCTGCAAAGCCAAAGGACCCAGGTTCAATTCCTCAGGACCACATATGCCATATGCACAAGGTGGTGCATGCATATGGAGTTAGTTTGCAGTGACTGGAAGCCCCTAGCATGCCCATTCACTAAATATATACCTACCTCTTTTTCTCCTCTCTTAATTAATAAATAAGTTTAAAAGAAAGATGAAGAAGACTGACAGAAGAGGAAGTTCCAGGCCACCCTGAGTGTGAATTCCAGGTCAGCCTGAGCTAGAGTGAGACCCACCTTTAAACCCAGCACTGGTGGCGAGCCTAACAGCAGGTAGGCAGAGGTGGGAGGCCGTGAGAGTTCCAGGCCACCCTGAGACTACATAGTTAATTCCAGGTCAGCCTGAGCCAGAGTGAGACCCTACCTCAAAAACAAAAAAAAAAAAAAAAAAAAAAAAAAACAACAGACTGAAAGGTACATTAAGGTTGAGACAGATTTCTTACATCCTCCACAACCCTAAAGCAGGAATACTCTCTCTCTCTCGCGCTTGCTCTGAGACTCTATCATTTTTCAACCGTTCAGGTTGTATTCATAGATCAAGTTCTATAATACCTAAAAACTCACTAGTTCTCACAACTCTCGTCTATTTCTCACCACTCTAATGCTTATTAATTAGTTATAGTCAAGGACTAAAACTCATTTTTCCATGGTCTGAATTTCTTGTAGCTGGACATGGTGGTAGCCTGTAATCCAGCACTTGGAGATAGAAACAGGAAGATCAAAAATTCAAGGTAATCATCATCTGCATAGCAAGTTCAAGGCCAATCTGGGCTACATTAAGACCCCATCTCAAAAAAATAAAACAAACGGAATTTTGTCCAAAACAATAAAAATTTTTCAACAGTTACACCCAGATCCTAGTCACACTCATAGTTTTGGGCTTTTTTTTTTTTTTTTTTTTTGGTTTTTCAAGGTAGGGTCTCACTCTATCTCAGGCTGACCTGAAGTCACTATGTACTCTCAGGGTGGCCTTGAACTCTCAGTAATCCTCCTAGCTCTGCCTCCCAAGTGCTGGGATTAAAGGCGTGTGCCACCACGCCCAGCTTGAGTTTTTTTTTTTTTTTTAAGATTTTATTTTTATTTATTTATTAGAGACACAGACAGAGAGTGAGAATGGATGCACCAGGGCCTCTAGCCACTGCAAACAAACTCCAGACACATGTGCCACCATGTGCATCTGGCTTACATAGGACCTGGAGAATCAAACCTGGGTCCTTAGGCTTCACAGGCATGCGCCTTAGTCACTAAGCCATCCCTCCAGCCCCCATGCTCATAGTTTTAGTAAGTCCCAGAGACCTGGTCAGTGAGGAAAGATGGCTTGTAGGAGCCGTCGGTGGATGTGTTGCCAGTTCCTCTCAAGGACTTCATGTGAGAAACTGCCATTCGCAAGATGGTTAGCTTGTCTGGTTTTCGAGCCAGGGCGCTACAGGTAGGTACCATGTCTGACAGTTCTGTAATGTAAGCTGTCATCTTGTTCCGTCGCCGCCGTTCAATTTCACTATGATTTTCCCTGCATAAAGACAGAAAGAGGAGAAGCCCCATTCCAGGTGATCACATCTGATCATTTAGTATTAGGGAGAATGATATGGACAAGTCAGCTGCTGAAGAATGTGGCACTGAGATTTAATGATGCTGAAGTCTCAGAAGTAAAGCTTATGAACCTTCTCATGCACAGCAAGCGTGGAACAGAACTAACAAATTACACAAAGAACAAGCAGACACTGTACCTCCTAGAAATTTCACTTCCTCTATAAATTCATTCCTTCACCAAAAAAAAAAAGTCTTAAAAAATTATACTTTTTGTTTATGCCCATACATTAGTGCTGTTCTTAGCTTTGGTCAGAAAAGCTTCTTTTTGTAGTGGGCAGTAATTACAAGGAAACTCAAAACTTGTCCACGTGTTGAGAATAATTGACTGTTGGGTGGTCAGCCCTAAACAGGACAGTGATACACTCCCTCCAAGGCTCAGGGAACACTGGGGAAGAGAGGGTGGAAGGAATGTAAGAGCCAGAGAACAGAAAGGAGTGCTGTGGAACACAGTCTTCTGGACATGACACAGCTGTTGCCCTCATGAACTCACAGCAGCTGGGGTCACCTACACAAGATCTGCATACATCGGGCCCTTCAACATTCTGTTGTGGATGGTGAAAGAGCTCTCGACTCTCTGAGGAGTCATTGGCAGTTAATGGTTGCTGAGGCAGGAGGAGACATTTTCTTCAGTGTAGACACCTGCTCCAGTAAATAAATGCCCAGCCATGTTCATGCAAGCAACCCTAAATAATCTCAGTGGATGACACACACACACACACACAAAAAAAAAAAAAAAAAAAAAAACCCTGGGCTGGAGAAATGGCTTAACGGTTAAGGTGTTTGCCTGCGAAGCCAAAGGATCCCGGTTCGATTCTCCAGGACCCACGTAAGCCAGATGCACAAGGGGCACATGCATCTGGAGTTGTGTTGCAGTAGCTGGAGGCCCTGGCGTGCCCATTTGCTCTCTGTGTGCCTCTCTTCTATCTCTCTCTCTCTCTCTCTCTCTGCTTGCAAATAAATAAAAAAAAATTAAAATTAAAAAAACACTAAAATATGAATGAGGTAGCTGTTAAAATTGTCAACACAAAAATAACACTCTCTCAAAAATTAGTTTTGAGGCTGGGCATGGTGGTGCACACCCTTAATCCCAGCACTCAGGAGGCAGAGGTAGGAGAATCACCATGAATTTGAGGCCAGCCTGTGACTAAAAAGTGAGTTCCAGGTCAGCCTGGGCTAGAGTGAGACCCTACTTCAAAAAAAAAAATTAGTTTTGTTTGCCAGGCATGGTGGCAAACAATCTTTAATCCCAGCAGCGTGAATTCCAGGTTAGCCTAGAGTGAGACACTACCTGGAAAAAAATTAATTAACAAATAACGTTTTATAAAAATGTTGATTTCATTTAACCTAAAAAAGGACAAATCTCTGTTTCAATGATTACATGTTTACTAATTAAACTGCTTAAAGGCTAGAAAATAAAATAATCAATTTTTGCCAAGTATGTTGCTCAACAGCTGACGTAAGAAATAACAGTCAGTGGTGGCACATGGCTGCCTTCAATCCCAGCGCTAAGGCAGGAGGATTATTTTGTTTAGGCTCATCTAGGCAACCTAGCAGATCCAGGCGAATCTGAATAGTGGAGCCTTGTCTCAAAAAACTGGAACAAATGGGTTGAAGTAGACACTCCTTTAATCCCAGCACTTGGGAGGCTGAGGCAGGAATATCACCATGAGTCTGAGGCCAGCAATACCTCATGTCTCAAAAACTTTAATGATGCCAGGCATGGTGGCACACCTTTAAGTTCAAGGTCACCCTGAGACTACAGAGTGAATTCCAGGTCAGCCTGAGCTACAGTGAGACCCTACCTCAAACACACACACACACACACACACACACACACACACACACAAACCCTAAAGACAAAACAAAACCCACACACACAAAAACGAAAGAATAGATCCCCACTGTCTATAAAATGTTACTTTGCATGACATTTCAATGCAGAATTGGAAGATTCTGAAGTTTTACTTGTTTCACGAAGGCATAAATTCTCTTGTCTTTATCTGAGTGTGCCAATGCACTGAACTTAACAGAATGTATGATACCATATGGGTCACCAGGCTTGGCAAAATCAACTGGGGAATAAAGGTAGAGTTGAGAGGGGAATACCTAAAGACCTGGAAGAGACAAGTTGGATCTCACCAGGCTAAGTATACCACATTGCTAACAAAGACTCTGACAGAATGGTATCACTGTTTAGAGGAATAACCCAGGAGTTTACAAAGAGGAGTTCTGGAAGTGTCTTCCATGGGGATGCCGCAAGGAATAAAACACCACCACATTCCTGCTTCAGTTGAAGAGCTTTCCTTTGGCATCTGTATTTGTTCTTATCACTTAAGGAATCTAGTCTCTGAAAAAAACTAACACCAGCTAATCTAATACAAATTTCCTTTTTATAGATAAGCAAACTGCAAGGAAGGATTACGTGGCTTCCCCCAGAGCTGTCCTCATCCCCATGCGATGCTTTCCACACCACCATCACGCTCACGTGAGTTTTCTGAAGAATAGAAATGGTAGTAGCAAGCGTGGATTTAAACAGCAGCAAAATAAATTTATGGTTCAGCTTGAGGAAATAAAATGATATTTTATTTTATTTTTTTAATGATATTTTAGAGGCGAAGACAGTAAAAACAGATGTTTATATTATGATCTATTTCCAATAAAGCATCCTAAGTCAGAGAGACCAAAAAACAAAAGTTTGGCACATAGCACTATTTCTACATTATAGACAACATTCTAAAAAGAAAATTCAAAATATCTAGATATAACTCACTGACAGTGTTTGCATAAGGCTCTGAGTTTGGTCCTCAGGGACCTTTCAAGAGAAAATCTAGCCGGGCGTGGTGGCACACTCCTTTAATCCCAGCACTCAGGAGGCAGAGGTAGGAGGATCGCCGTGAGTTCAAGGCCACCCTGAGACTACATAGTTAATTCCAGGTCAGCCTGGGCCAGAGTGAGATCCTACCTCGAAAAACCAAAAAAGAAAAGAAAATCTAGCTGAGAGAATGCTTTAGCTGACATGTTGCCAAATATTTGTAATGCCAGCACTTGGGAGGTAAAGGAAAGAAAATTAGGAGTTTCAGGCCAACCTGGGCTACTTCAGACCCTGTCTCAAAATATATATTTAAGCTGGGCATAGTAGTGCACGCCTTAATCTCAGCACTTGGGAGGCAGAGGGAGGAGGATTGCTGTGAGTTTGAGGCCACCCTGAGACTATACAGTGAATTCCAGGTCAGGAATCCCAGGTCAGCCTGGAATATGTGTGTATGTATGTATGTATGTATATCTGTATGTCTCTCTCAAAAAGGTCTCACCTTTTTGGTTCATATTTACTTACTTTGCTAAAGACACAGAAAAAAATTCAACTCTCAAATTTAAAATGCCCACCATCTTAGTATTAGACAAATTTCTAAGAGTGAAATCCAGAAACCTGATCTTTTAAATAGCCATGCGAGGGTAGGTCAAACTTTTCTGAGAAACCAGAAGTAAGGATCTTATCACCAAAGTAATGCCCGTTCTACTGTGGTGTAGCAATCCGAACTATGAATCTGCATAGGAAAGAAGAGTGAGTTTCTAGAGAGGTGCAGAACAAATGGGGAGGCCCAAATATTGGAAATTGATGGCAAATACAGGTATGCTATTGATTTTCTGATAAAGAATAGTTTTCTGTTAAAGTACCACTAACAAAGTTGTAGTATTTCCAAATCTTTTTCATTCTGTACAACTTAGTGTTGAAACAATGAAAAAAAAAAAAAAAAACCTTTAAACTAATAGCAATTACTTAAATTCACAAGTAACATTCCCTCAACTCACCCACTTTCTGATGGGGGAAGCCAAAGTTCCTGTTATACCCAAACTTGTAATAACTCGTGTCCTCTCTTGCCACAGATAAGAAAAAATACAGAAAGGGGAAGAGAAGAGAGTAAGAAATGGTGTGAAAGTGGCGGCACCTGCTTCCCCATGCTAAGGACACTCTCTCCTACCTGGCAAGTCTCTCTTTATCCGCAGAGCTCTGCTCGTCATCCGACCTAAAAACAGAATTAATGAACTAAGCTAAAATTAAAATAAAAAGGAATAAAGGGAGGAAGGAAAGAAGGAAAAGAAATAAAAAATGGAATGTAAATGGGGGCGAGAGGGAATAAAACAGACACAGGCCTGGGTGTGGTATGGCTCATTCCTAAATCCCAGCACAGTGTGATGAGGCCGACCTGGGCTATACAGCAAGTTTCCACCCAACCTCTACAAATAAAACAAACAAAAGCACAGGAAAGGAAGGAAATGGAAATATAAACTGGAACCTTGCCTATAATCTGTTCAAGATCAAGTAATTCAGTATAATAAAAACAAGTCAACATAAAAGCAAAGCCAACTATAAATAAATTTGATCTCATTAGAGAAAGTATTTTGTCAGTCAATCCCTATAGAGATCAAAGACATAGAATTTAAACAAAAACCAACCAGGGAACTCAAGAATACCATTCTTATACACTGCTGCCCATCTGGAAAGAACTTTATATCCACATGTGCTATTTTACATAGAAAAAAGAAAGAGTAAAGACAAAAGTGTCAAATGAGAAAGTATAATTTTATTTTTTATTTTTTTGGTTTTTCAAGGTAGGGTTTCACTCTAGTCCAGGGTGGCCTGGAATTCACTATGTAGTCTCAGGGTAGCCTCGAACTCACAGTGATCCTCCTACCTCTGCCTCCAGAGTGCTGGGATTAAAGGCGTGCGCCATCACGCCCAGCTAATTGTTTTATTTATTCATTCATTCATTCATCATTTTTGGTTTTTCGAGGTAGGATCTCTTTCTAACCCAAGCTGACCTGGAATTCACTATGTTGTCTCAGACTGACCTCAAACTCACTGCCATCTGCCTCTCTGCCTACCTCTGCCTCCTGAATGCTGGGATTAAAGGCATGCACCACTATGCCTGGAGAAAGTATAATCTTTTTGTTGTTGTTGTTGTTGTTTTTCAAAGTAGGGTCTCACTCTAGCCTAGACTGACCTGAAATTAACTATAGTCTCAGGCTTTGAACTCATAGCAATCCTCCTCCCTCTGCATCCCAAGTGCTGG
Source organism: Orientallactaga sibirica (assembly GCA_036365145.1). NCBI lineage: Eukaryota > Metazoa > Chordata > Mammalia > Rodentia > Dipodidae > Orientallactaga > Orientallactaga sibirica. The sequence goes on from JAEOAD010000025.1 coordinate 23,700,727, forward strand.
GATTAAAGGTATGTGCCACCATGCCTGGCTAAATATAAGCTTTTAACACATACATGTACATACACTCAGATAAAAAATAATAACTATTTCTTGCTGGAGAAATTACATAACTAAAAGTAAGAGCTAAGCTTCCGTTATATCCTCTATCATTTATATGTTTCTAAAGTAATTCTTCATTTTGATTCAATTACTTTATCATTTTCTGCAGTGCAAGCACATCATAGTTTTATCCCCAGTATCAACCATTCTCCCCATGGAGGACAAAGGCTATCACCTAACATTTTAATACAATTTTTTCAGAAAATTGAGATACCCCAATAGTGAATGGCAACTGAAAATAATTATCAAAGTATCACCAATTCAGTATATCAGTATTTGATTCCATTTTACCAGCAAGTGCCTTAACCGCTGACCCATCTCTCCAGCCCCATTGATTTCATTTTAGATAGATAAACCTCAAATAAAATATTGAAATAGGGATGGAGAAATGGCTTAAGGCGTTTGCCTGTGAAGCCTAAGGACCCTGGTTCAATTCCCCAGGACCCACATAAGCCAGATGCACAAGGGGGTGCATGTGTCTGGAGTGCATTTGAGTGGCTGGAGGCCCTGGCACACCTATTCTCTCTCTCTCTTTCTCTGCCTCTTGCCCCCCCATAAACAAATAAATACATACATACATATATTTTTTAAAATGTTGAAATAACCAGGTGTGGTGGTGTATACCTTTCGTTTCAGCACTTGGGAGGCAGAGGAAGGAGGACTGCTGTCAGTTTGAGGTGGCCAGCCTTGGACTACAGAGTGAATTCCAGGTTAGCCTGGGCTACACTGAGACCCTACCTCAACAAAACAACAAAAAAAGTGAAAGTGACAAAGGAGTATACCTAAGTGGCAGAGTAACTGCCAGCTTGTACAGGGCACAGGGTTCCATTCCCAGCAACGCTATAGAATACAATTAAGAGGCAGGGCTTGTTGATGCATGCCTGTAGTTCCAAAACTAAGGAAGAAGAATCAAGAGTTCAAAAAAACGTGGGTTCTGGGAAACTGGGGTCCTTATGCTTCATAGGCAAGTGCTTAACAGCTAAGCCATCTCTCCAGCCCTAGTTTGACTTTTTAATACAATTTGAAAGACTATTACTCAAAAATCTATGATAGCCGGCCGTGGTGGTGCACACATTTAATCCCAGCACTTGGGAGGCAGAGGTAGGAGGATCACCGTGAGTTCGAGGCCACCCTGAGACTACATAGTGAATTCCAGGTCAGCCTGGGCCAGAGTGAGACCCTACCTCAAAAAACCAAAACAAACAAACAAAAAAAAACTATAATTACATTTTAGATGTTTCACGTCCTGAAGACTTCATTTATTTTAAGAAGTTTTGACAAATGTTTTATTAATTTCTTTCTTTTTTTTTTTTTTTTTTTTTTCCAGGTAGAGTCTTGCTCTCGCCCAGGCTGTTCTGGAAATCACTATGTAGTCTCAGGGTGGCCTCGAACTCATGGCAATCCTCCTACCTCTGCCTCCCAAGTGCTGGGATTAAAGGCATGCGCCTCCATGCCCAGCCTTTTTTGTTGTTGTTTTAAATTTCTTAATTTATTTCTTTGCAAACACAGAGAGAGGAGAGAGTAAAAATGGGCACTCATCCAGGCGTGGTAGCACATGCCTTTCATCCCAGCCCTTGGGAAGCAGAGGTAGGAGGAGCGCCCTGAGTTCGAGGTCACCCTGAGACTACATAGTTAATTCCAGGTCAGCCTAGACCAGAGTGAGACCCTACCTTGAAAAAAAAAAAAAAAAAAAAAAAAAAGGACACTCCAGGGTCTCTTGCTAGTGCAGACAAACTCCATATGCATGTGACATTTTGTACATCTGGCTTCACATATACTGAAGAATTGAACCCATGCTGTCAGACTTTGCAAGCAAGTGCCTTTAACCACTGAGCAATCTTTATAACCTGATAAATAATTCTTTAAAAACTTCATATAGCTGGACATGGTGACACATGCCTTTAATACCAGCACTTGAGGCTGAGATAGGGTCACTATGAGTTCAAGGCCACCCCAAGACTACACAGTGAGTTCCAAGTCAGCCTGGGCTAGAACGAGACCCTACCTCGAAAAACCAAAAACAAACAAAAAAAATCCTCATATATTTATTCTTTTCCTGTTGCCAATGCCACTACTCTGGTCCTGGCACTTATGACTTCATAGCTGTCTTTTATTTCAATAGCTTCTCTTTATCTACCTCTCTGACTATGGACTTCTTTGATAAATCTTACATACTGCAACCAAAAAAGTAACAATACCAAGAAGTATTTTATGTAATATGCTCTAATTCAAAGCCTAATAGAGTATATTAAGCTGCTAAAACTCTGCCTGCTATTCCTTCCTTTCTAAAATGAAACTTAATATCTGGGTAGAGAAATATTTATTCTATAGCTATCACATAAGAAAGAAAAGTAAAAATTCTACTAGTTTGGGGATGGAGAGATGGCTTAGCGGCTAAGCGCTTGCCTGTGAAGTCTAATGACTCTGGTTGAAGGCTCGATTCCCCAGTACCCACCTAAGCCAGACGCACAAGGTGGCACATGCGTCTGGATTTCGTCTGCAGTGGCTAGAGGCCCTGGAACACCCATTCTCTCTCTCTCTCTTCCTCCCTCCTTCCCTCTCTCCCTTTCTCTATCTCTAATAAGTAAATAAATAAAAATAAAAACTTTAAAAAAATTCTACTAGTTTGAAGCCAAGTCACCTGAAATATGTAACAGTTACAACAGTTTCACCACCTTCAGAACAGGAAGAGAGAAGACAAAGAAATTCACTATCACCCAGATAAAATGTAATTTTAATATTTAGATGGTCAGGCCCCATACCAAGGACCAAACGCTACATTACCTGGCAAACCGCTCTTTATCATTACACATCTGATCATCGTCACACCTGAATGACAAAAATATAAGATTAATTCAAATTAATTCCCCACACACATACCTGCCTCCAACTACACTCTCCAGTAAAGAGGGAGGATGAGGAGCTGGCTAGCCAGACCTGAAAATGGCTAGGCTAAAGAACACAGAAGGGGGTAGGGAACACTCCACAGCCTAACACTGGGGAAGGGGTTGAGCAATGGAAGGAGACCAACCAAAGTGGAAGGTGACCAGCCAAGGAGGAAGTCTCACTGTGGGTTTATGCCAAGGCCTCTGAGCTTAATGTGGTTGAGATGCTTGGACCAGATCAAGGTTGTTACACTTAGCAGGCAAACACTAACTGCTGAGCCATCTCTCCAGCCCTAAATAGGTATTTTTAAATAAGTATTTTTAAAGTAAGTATTTTTTAAAAAGTCTTATGGCAGGTGTGAGTGCACACCTTTGATCCCAGCACTTGGGGGACCGAGGTAGGAGATCCCCATGAGTTGGATGCCAGCATGAGACTGCACAGTGAATGCCAAGTCAACCTAGGCTAGAGTGAAACCTGTAACTTTAAGAAGAAAAAAAGTCTTATGAGGGCTGGAGAGATGGCTTAGCAGTTAAGGCACAAGCCTGTGAAGCCTAAGGAGCCCAGTTTGATTCTCCAGGTCCCATGTAAGCCAGATGTACAAGGGGACACACGCATCTGGAGTTCGTTTGCAGTGGCTAGAGGCCCTGGTTCACCCATTCTCACTCTCCTCTTTCTCTTTCCCCTCTCTGTCTCTAATAAATAAATAAAAATAAAATCTTTTTAAAAAAATGTCTTATGGTAAGGAGTATCCTGAGACAGTGCCCCTCCTCCCCTTCAGAGACTGGCTGATACATGATAACCCCACTGAGGCGGGCCTCAGTGGAATGGGGGATAAGATAACACAGAAAAAATATATGATAACACAGAACCAACATATGATTTATTTATACAATAAAAAAGTAAGAGCTACATAGTTAATTGGTCGCCTGGACAAAGTGAGACCCTTTAACCCCAGCACTAGGGAGGCAGAGGTGGGAGGATTGCCGTGAGTTCAAGGCCACCCTCAGACTCCAGGAGTGAGTTCCAGGTCAGCCTGGGCAAAGTGAGACCCTATTTCAGGGGGGAGAAAAATGCTTGATGAAATTACAGGGTTTCTTTTTTTTTTTTTTGAGGTAGGGTCTCACTGTGATCCAGGCTGACCTGGAATTAACTATGTAGTCTCAGGGTGGCCTCGAACTCTCAGCGATCCTCCTACCTCTGCCTCCTGAGTGCTGGGATTAAAGGCGTGCGCCACCACGCCTGGCTGAAATTACAGTTTTATAAGATGGCTATTGGACTTGCCTAAAGCTTGTATGAGACTAGGAAAGGATGATCCCAGCTGGGAATAGGGTGACACGATACCAGGTTGTGGATTTATGTCACAATACCTAAAAGTATCAGCCTGGGCTAGAGCAAGACCCTACCTCGAAAAACCAATTATAAAAGTGAGCCAGTCATGGTGGCACATGCCTTTAATTCCAGCACTCCAGGAGACAGAAACAGGAAGATCACAGTGAGTGTGAGGCCACCGTGAGACTATCTAGTGAGTTACAGGTCAGCCTGGGCTAGAGTGAAACCCTACCTTGAAACAAACAAACGAAAAAAATTGTAAAAGTGGCTCAGCCAGGTGTGGGAGTACAGGCCTTGCACCACAGCCCCCAGGGCTATGAGTTCAAGGCCACCCCAAGACTACACAGTGAGTTCCAAGTCAGCCTGGGCCAGAACGAGACCCTACCTCAAAAACCAAAAACAAAACAAAACAAAATCCTCATATATTTATTCTTTCCTGTTGCCAATGCCACTACTCTGGTCCTGGCACTTATGACTTCATAGCTGTCTTTTATTTCAATAGCTTCTCTTTATCTACCTCTCTGACTATGGACTTCTTTGATAAATCTTACATACTGCAACCAAAAAGTAACAATACCAAGAAGTATTTTATGTAATATGCTCTAATTCAAAGCCTAATAGAGTATATTAAGCTGCTAAAACTCTGCCTGCTATTCCTTCCTTTCTAAAATGAAACTTAATATCTGGGTAGAGAAATATTTATTCTATAGCTATCACATAAGAAAGAAAAAGTAAAAATTTACTAGTTTGGGGATGGAGAGATGGCTTAGCGGCTAAGCGCTTGCCTGTGAAGTCTAATGACTCTGGTTGAAGGCTCGATTCCCCAGTACCCACCTAAGCCAGACGCACAAGGTGGCACATGCGTCTGGATTTCGTTTGCAGTGGCTAGAGGCCCTGGAACACCCATTCTCTCTCTCTCTCTTCCTCCCTCCTTCCCCTCTCCCTTTCTATCTCTAATAAGTAAATAAATAAAAATAAAACTTTAAAAAATTCTACTAGTTTGAAGCCAAGTCACCTGAAATATGTAACAGTTACAACAGTTTCACCACCTTCAGAACAGGAAGAGAGAAGACAAAGAAATTCACTATCACCCAGATAAAATGTAATTTTAATATTTAGATGGTCAGGCCCCATACCAAGGACCAAACGCTACATTACCTGGCAAACCGCTCTTTATCATTACACATCTGATCATCACACACCTGAATGACAAAAATATAAGATTAATTCAAATTAATTCCCACACACATACCTGCCTCCAACTACACTCTCCAGTAAAGAGGAGGATGAGGAGCTGGCTAGCCAGACCTGAAAATGGCTAGGCTAAAGAACACAGAAGGGGGTAGGGAACACTCCACAGCCTAACACTGGGGAAGGGGTTGAGCAATGGAAGGAGACCAACCAAAGTGGAAGGTGACCAGCCAAGGAGGAAGTCTCACTGTGGGTTTATGCCAAGGCCTCTGAGCTTAATGTGGTTGAGATGCTTGGACCAGATCAAGGTTGTTACACTTAGCAGGCAAACACTAACTGCTGAGCCATCTCTCCAGCCCCTAAATAGGTATTTTTAAATAAGTATTTTTAAAGTAAAGTATTTTTAAAAAGTCTTATGGCAGGTGTGAGTGCACACCTTTGATCCCAGCACTTGGGGGACCGAGGTAGGAGATCCCCATGAGTTGGATGCCAGCATGAGACTGCACAGTGAATGCCAAGTCAACCTAGGCTAGAGTGAAACCTGTAACTTTAAGAAGAAAAAAAGTCTTATGAGGGCTGGAGAGATGGCTTAGCAGTTAAGGCACAAGCCTGTGAAGCCTAAAGAGCCCAGTTTGATTCTCCAGGTCCCATGTAAGCCAGATGTACAAGGGGACACACGCATCTGGAGTTCGTTTGCAGTGGCTAGAGGCCCTGGTTCACCCATTCTCACTCTCCCTCTTTCTCTTTCCCTCTCTCTGTCTCTAATAAATAAATAAAAATAAAATCTTTTTTAAAAAATGTCTTATGGTAAGGAGTATCCTGAGACAGTGCCCCTCCTCCCTTCAGAGACTGGCTGATACATGCATAACCCCACTGAGGCGGGCCCTCAGTGGAATGGGGATAAGGAAAAAAATATATGATAACACAGAACCAACATATGATTTATTTATACAATAAAAAAAGTGCCAGGCGTGGTGGCGCACGCCTTTAATCCCAGCACTTGGGAGGCAGAGGTAGGAGGATCGCTGAGAGTTCGAGGCCACCCTGAGACTACATAGTTAATTCCAGGTCAGCCTGGACCAAAGTGAGACCCTACCTCGAAAAACCAAAAAAAAAAAAAAAAAAAAAAAGTAAGAGCTGGGCGTGGTGGCGCACTCCTTTAACCCCAGCACTAGGGAGGCAGAGGTGGGAGGATTGCCGTGAGTTCAAGGCCACCCTCAGACTCCAGAGTGAATTCCAGGTCAGCCTGGGCTAAAGTGAGACCCTATTTCAGGGGGGAGAAAAATGCTTGATGAAATTACAGGGTTTCTTTTTTTTTTTTTTTTGAGGTAGGGTCTCACTGTGATCCAGGCTGACCTGGAATTAACTATGTAGTCTCAGGGTGGCCTCGAACTCTCAGCGATCCTCCTACCTTTGCCTCCTGAGTGCTGGGATTAAAGGCGTGCGCCACCACGCCTGGCTGAAATTACAGTTTTATAAGATGGCTATTGGACTTGCCTAAAGCTTGTATGAGACTAGGAAAGGATGATCCCAGCTGGGAATAGGGTGACACGATACCAGGTTGTGGATTTATGTCACAATACCTAAAAGTATCAGCCTGGGCTAGAGCAAGACCCTACCTCGAAAAACCAATTATAAAAGTGAGCCAGTCATGGTGGCACATGCCTTTAATTCCAGCACTCCAGGAGACAGAAACAGGAAGATCACAGTGAGTGTGAGGCCACCGTGAGACTATCTAGTGAGTTACAGGTCAGCCTGGGCTAGAGTGAAACCCTACCTTGAAACAAACAAACGAAAAAAATTGTAAAAGTGGCTCAGCCAGGTGTGGGAGTACAGGCCTTGCACCACAGCCCCCAGGGATGATAGGTAGTAAATTTCTTTTGAGATTTTTTTATTTATTTATTTTTTTTTTTGGTTTTGCAAGGTAGGGTCTCACTCTGGTCCAGGCTGACCTGGAATTAACTATGTAGTCTCAGGGTGGCCTCAAACTCTCGGCGATCCTCCTACCTCTGCCTCCCGAGTGCTGGGATTAAAGGCGTGCACCACCATGCCTGGCTATTTTGAGATTTTTGTTGTTGTTTTCTTTTTTGTTTGTTTCCAAGGTAGAGTCTCTCACTTTAGCCCAGGCTGACCTGGAACTCATTCTGTATTTCCAGGCTGGCCACAAATTCACAGCAATCCTCCTACCTCTGCCTACCAAGTACTGGGACTAAAGGCATGTGCCGCCATGCCAGGCTTGTTTTTTTTTTTTGTTTTGTTTTGTTTTTGCCTTTTCAATGTAGGGTCTTACTTTAGCTCAGGTGGCCTTGAACTCACAGCAATCCTCCTACCTCTGCCTCCCAAGTGCTGAGATTAAAGGTGCAAGCCACTACGCTCAGCCTCAGCTACTTCTATTCTTAAATTGTATGTAATCAAATAAGGTTTGAGGGCTTAATGGCTTAGCCATTAAGGAGCTTTCGTGCAAAGTCTAATGACCCTGGTTTGATTCCCCATTGCCCATGCAAAGCCAGATGCACAAAGTAGCACATGCATCTGGAGTTCATTTGCAGTGCTGGAGGCCCTGGTGTGCCCATTCTCCCCTCTCTATGTCTCTCTTGCTCTGCTTGTAAATGAATAAATAAATATTAAAAACAAACAAAACAAAAACACAACCAAACTAAACCAGGCTTGGTGGCACATGCCTTTAATTCCAGAATTTGGGAGCTGAGGTAGGAGGATCGCTGTGAGTTCAAGGCCACCTGGAGACTACATGAAAAAACAGATTTGATTAAGTAATTGTTTATTTAAGTAATTGTCTCTCTCTCTCTTTTTTTTTTTTTTTGTTTTTGTTTTTGTTTTGTTTTTTTTGAAGTAGGGTTTCACTCTAGCCCAGGCTGACCTGAAAATTCACTATGTAGTCTCAGTGTAGCCTCAAACTCACAGTGATCCTCCAATCTGCCTCCCAAGTGCTGGGATTAATTAATTTATTTTTGTTGTTGTTGTTTCTTGAGGAGGGTTTTGCTCTAGCCCAGGCTGACCTGGATTCACTACGTATGCTGCTGGGAAGAGGTGTATCACGGGGAGGGGGGAGATCTTGTAGTCCAGCCTGGTTTATTCAAAGCACTTTGAGCTCTGGCTGTTTGTGTTTGCTGGCTATTTGGTGGTATCTCTTTGCTTAGATCTAGGGAAATAACTCAGCTTCTTCCATCATTAATGGCATTTCCCCTAGATTCTGTAAGCCTAAAATGAACCCTTTCCTCCCATAAGCTGCTTCTGGCCAGATGTCTGTCCCAACAATGTGAAAGTAATTGCAACAGAGGTTATGTTTCTAAAATTATTAATAGAATGCTTGAAAATTCTATGATATTAAGAAAATGTATAGTTTAGGAAGAAGCATTCTTCTTAGGCTTAAGAATAAAAATATTAGGGCTGGGGCAATGGCTTAGCAATTAAGGCATTTGCCTGCAAACCCTAACGACCTATGTTTCACTCCCCAGATCCCACATAAGCCAGATGCACAAGGTGATGCATGCTCAAGGTCACACATGCACACAAGGTGGCACGTACATCTGGAGTTCGATTATAGTGACTAGAGGCCCTGGCATGCCAATTCTCTCTCTCTCTCGTTTTCTCACTCTCATAATATGTGTGTGTGTGTGCGTATAAGATTAAATAACATTTTTTTCACTGCTGAGGATTGAACCCAAGGTCTCTAGCATGGTATGCAAGCATTCTACCAAACTACATCCCCAGCCTAACAACTTTTAATATCAGAAGTTAAGAAAAAAATTTCAAACTCTTACCTCAAGAATTTACTGTTCCCTTCTCCATCATCATCAAAATCCAGCCTAGGAAAAGGCAACAAAAAATAATATAAGCCAACTAATAATATAGAATACTGTGGTGGTTTGAATATATGGCCCCCAATATATTCAGTGTTTTATTAGTTTATAGTTTGCATCTGCAGCCACCTTGCTGGAGGCAATGTCACTGGGCAGATCTTAAGGTGTGGTGGTGGGTTTAGGATTCCATTGTAAAGATATGCAAAGTGTGCCCAGTAGGAGTTCCTGAAGTGTGCTGTGCTGTGTAGCTGGTGGCTTTTCTCTCTCTGCTTGGCCCTGTGAAGACAAGCCAGCTTCTTCTGCCATTGTGGAACTTCCCCTGGATCTGTAAGCTTCAATAAATATCCCTTCTTCCATAACTGTGTCTGGTCTGGAAGTTCATCTCAGCGAACCTGAAGCTGTCTGCTACAAATACTAAGAAGTTAAAATTTCTTCAACATACCCAGGTATAAAGAAAAGAAAAAGCAGAGTTTGTTTGTAGCAGCTTTCTTTCTCAAATGCATATATAAAGGAAAAGTGGGCAGAAGCCAAACAAAACTACATTACCTGTTTTTAGACATTTTTCATCTGCATTTTGCTTTTTTTAAGGTAGGGTCTCACTCTAGCCCTGGTTGACCTGAAACTCACTCTATAGTCCCAAGCTGGCCTTAAATTCAAGAGATGGCTTAGTAGTTAAGGAACTTGCCTGCAAAACCTAAGAACCCAGGTTCAATTCCCCAGTACCCACATAAGTTAGATATACAGAGTGTCGTGTGTGTCTGGAGTTGATCTGTGTCTGCAGACTCTGGGATACGCCCATTCTCTCTCTCAAATAAATTTAAAAAAAAAAACTTCACAGCAATCTTCCTACCTCTCCCTCCAGACTGCTGGGATTAAAGGATTGAGCCAACCATGCCTGGCTCATTACCTGCTCTTCATGGTGTTATACTGGGGGAAAAAAAAGATAGAAAACATTCAGGAAGCTGAGATAAGAGGATTGAGAGTTCAAGGCTCACCTGAGATACATAGTGAGTTGGAGGTCAGCCTTGGCTACATAGTGAGACTGTCTCAAAAAGCAAGAAGACTCCTCCTGGCCAGGCATGGTGGCACACACCTTTAATCCCAGGCAGAGGTAGGAGGATCACTGTGAGTTTGAGGCCAACCTGGGACAGTGCCAAATCAGTCTGGGCTGGAATGAGACCCAACCTGGAAAAAAGAAGAGGGGCAAGAAGGTCTGAGATGGTTCAGCAGTTCAAGGTGCTTGACTGTAAAGCCTGCTGGCCTGGGGTCAATTCCTCAGCACCTCCTTAAGCCAGAAAGACATTTATTTGCAGCAGCAAGACACCTGGTACATGTGTGCGTATACATGCACGCGTGCATATCCATGCATGTGCACACATGCGAATAAATAAATTTAAAAAGAAAAAAGGAACAAAGCATGGTGGTGCACACCTTTAATCCTAGCACTCAGGAGGCAGAAGCAGGAGGATTACTGTGAGTTCAAGGGCAGCCTAGGACTAGACTGAGCTCTAGGTCAGCTTGGGCTATAATGAGACCCTACCTAAGAAAAAGAAAAAAGGGTCCGGGTATGGTGGTACGTGCCTTTAATTCCAACAGTCAGGAGGCTAAGGTAGGAGAATCACTATGAGGTGAAGGCCAGCCTGGACTACAGAATGAGTTCCAGGTCAGCCAGTGCTAGACTGGGACTGTTTTAAAAAAATCAAAAGAAAAAAATTTTAAAAGAAAATAAGAAGAAAGAAGGTAGAGGAAGAGGAAAAGGGGAGTAAGGAAGAAAGGAGACAATACATATTTCTCTAGGGTAGCAGTCCACATTGCGCCAAAGGATTGCATACAGATAATCACTAAAAAAAGAATTGGAATTCACTCAAAAAGGATAAGAAAAAAGTCAATATGAATAATTCAAGACTTTTTATTTTCTTTTTATTTATTTAACAGAAGCTGCTTTGTTTTTGTTTTGGTTTTGGTTTCGGTTTTTTGAGGTAGGGTCTCGCTCAAGCCCAGGCTGACCTGGAATTCACTATGTAGTCTCAGGGTGGCCTCAAACTCTTGGCGATCCTCTTACCTCTGCCTCCCAAGTGCTGGGTTAAAAGGCGTGCATTGCCACACTCAGCTTCATCTATCTTTTTTAAAATATTTCATTTAGGGCTGGACATGGCAGTGCAAGCCTTTAATCCCAGCACTCTGGAGGCAGAGGTAGGAGGATCGGCAAGAGTTCGAGGCCACCCTGAGACTACATAGTGACAAAGACAGAAAGAAAGAGAAAATATGGGGCTGGAGAGATGGCTTAACAGTTAAAGCATTTGCCTGAAAAGCCAAAGGATCCCAGTTTGATTCTCCAGGACCCACATAAACCAGATGCACAAGGGAGCACATGCATCTGGAGTTTGTCTGCAGTGGCTGCATGGCCTGGCACACCCATTCTCTCTCTCCCTCTCTCTCTTAAATAAATAAATAATAATTTTAAAAAACCTCAGGGCTGGAGAGATGGCTTAGCCGTTAAGGCGCCTGCCTCCTAAGACTAAGAACGCTGGTTCCAATCTCCAGGTCCCACGTTTAACCAGATGCAAATCAGATCAGCCTGGGCTAAACAGTGAGACTCTATCTCAAAAAAAAATTTTTTTAAAAAGGTCTGGGGGCTGAAGAAATGGCTTAGTGGCTAAGGCTCCTGCCTGCTAAGCCTAAGAACACCCGGTTCCAATCTCCAGGTCCCACCTTTAGCCAGATGCAAAGTGACGCAAGGGCACAATACCGCACTTGCCCACAAGGGGGCGCACGCATCTGGAGTTCGTTCACAGAGGCTGAGAGGCTGCTGGCATGCCCAATCTCTTTCTCTGCTTCTCCCTTTCTCTCTGTCTCTCTCCAAACAAACAAACAAAAAAGGTCGGGGGGGGGCTAGAGAAAGGGCTTAGTGGTTAAGGCGTTTACCTGCAAAGACAAAGGACCCTGGTTTGATTCCCAAGGACCCTCGTAATCCAGATGCACAAGGGGGCGCATGCATATGAAGTTTATTTGCAGTGGCTGGAGGCCCTGGCACACCCATTCTCTCATTCTATCTGCTTCTTCCTCTCTCTCCCTCACAAATAAATAATTAAATATTTAAAAAAAAAAAAAAAAGGTCTGGGGTGTAACTCAGTGGTAGACCATTTGCCTAGCAATTTGCCTAACAGGTGTGAGGCCGTAAGTTCAAACCCCAGTACCAGGAAAAACAAAATTAAAAAACCTTTTCTCAATGAAAATACACCAAATGGGGATGGGACTAATGAAATTTAAACCCACTGATAAGAAATGTAGATAAAAATAGAGGAGGACTAGAGGGATGGCTTAGCGGTTAAAGTGTTTGACTGCAAAGTCAAAGGAACCAGGTTCAATTCCCCAGGACCCACGTTAGCCAGATGCACAAGAGGTGCACGCTTCTGGAGTTTGTTTACAGTACCCGGTTCCAATCTCCAGGTCCCACATTTAGCCAGATGAAAAGTGACGCAAGGGCGCAATGCCACACTTGACCACAAGGGGGCACACACATCTGATTTTGCTCACAGCAGCTGAGAGACTGCTGGCCCTCCCATCTCTATCTGTCTCCTCTCCTCTCTGTCTGTCTCTGTGTCTCTCTCCCAAAAATAAATAAAAAATAATAAAAAAAAAAAAATTAAAAAAATAGAGGAAAGGTGGTGGTGCAACGTGTTTTTAATCCCAGCACCAGGGAGGCAGAGGTAGGGAGGATTGAGTTCAAGGCCATCCTGAGAATACAGAGAGAATTCCAGGTCAGCCTGAGCTAGAGTAAGACCTTGAAAAGCCAAAAAAAAAATAAAAAATAAAATGGGAAAATAAAATAAAATAAAATAAAATAAAATAAAATAAAATAAAAATAAAAATAGAGGAGGACTAGAGAGATGGCTTTAGCGGTTAAAGTGTTTGACTGCAAAGTCAAAAGAACCAGGTTCAATTCCCCAGGACCCACGTTAGCCAGATGCACAAGAGGTGCACGCTTCTGGAGTTTGTTTACAGTGGCTGGATGCCCTGGCATACCCATTCTCTCTCTCTCTGTCAAATAAATAAATAAATAAATAAATAAATAAAATGTTTTTTAAAAAAATGGCAGGCTGGAGAGATGGCTTAGCTAGTTAAGGCGCCTGCCTGCTAAGCCAAGAACAACCAATCTCCAGGTCAACAAGGCAAGAAAAGATAGCTGACTCCAAGGGCAGGAAATGAACCACACCCTCCCACATCGTTCACAGCAGCTGAGAGACTGCTGGCCCTCCCATCTCTATCTGTCTCCCTCTCCCTCTCTGTCTGTCTCTGTGTCTCACTTCAAAAATAAATAAAAATTAAAAAAAAAATTAAAAAAAAAATAGAGGAGAGCCAGACGTGGTGGTGCAACGCCTTTATTTGCAGCACCAGGGAGGCAGAGGTAGGAGGATCGCCATGAGTTCAAGGCTATCCTGAGAATACAGAGTGAATTCCAGGTTAGCCTGAGCTAGAGTAAGACCCTACCGTGAAAAGCCAAAAAAATAAAATAAAATAATAAAATAAAATAAAATAAAATAAAATAAAATAAAATAAAATAAAATAAAATAAAATAAAAATAGAGGAGGCTGGAGAGATGGCTTAGCGGTTAAGGCACTTGCCTATGAAGCCTAAAGACCCAGGTTTAGTTCCCCAGGTCCCACGTAAGCCAGATGCACAAAGTGGAGCATGCATCTGGAGTTTGTTTGTAGTGGCTAGAGGCTCTAGTGTGCCCATTCTCTCTCTCCCTCTCTCTGTCTGTCTGAAATGAAAATAGAAGCACTGATCAAGATGGCAGACTCATAACCATGCTAGAACTTCAGAAAGCAGCAAGAACCAAGGACAACCAAAATCTATCAACAAGGCAAGAAAAGATAGCTGACTCCCTGGCAGGAAATGAACCACCCCTCCCACATCAGCCAGGACCCAGAGGAACTGGTAAGATGAGCAAGGTGCTGCTTCCATGGTGAGCCTGACAACCTGAGTCAGGGTTATGGAGACAAATATTAAAGATACTCAAAATGTACCAAAGCAAAAATCCAGAAGCTGCTTAGAGCTCAACACTAAAGTAGACTTAAAACACACCCACCACGGCTCAGGGAATTTGTGGAAGAGGGAGCAGAAAGAGTGTAAAAGTCACAGGGAGGGAATATCCAGAGGAATTGCCCACTCTCCCCCATCCACATGACTTGATTATTGCTCTCTCAACTCACAACCCACAGCCCCACTAAACCCACTGAGGAGGGCCCCCAGTGGAATGGGGAAAGGGAGGAGGGAAATGATGTACCAACACGCATCCACACAACATTTCAACTACTTTAAAAGGGGGGCTGGAGATATGGGTTAGCGGTTAAGGCACTTGCCTATGAAGCCTAAGAACCCAGGTTCAATTCTCCAGGTCTCATGTAAGCCAGATGCACAAGGTGGCACATGCATCTGGAGTTTGTTTGCAGTGGCTAGAGGCCCTGGCATACCCATTCATTCTCTCTGTCTGTCTGTCTGTCTCTCTCTCTCTCTCTCTCTCTCTCTGACTCTAATAAATAAATAAATAAAAATAAAATCTTTTTTTAAAAAAAAGTGATTTAAGGAGCCAGGTGTGGTGGCACATGCATTTAATCCCAGCACTCAGGAGGCAGAGGTAGGAGGATCGCCGTGAGTTCAAGGACACCCTGATAAATAATACAGAGTGAATTTCAGGTCAGCCGGGGCTAGAGTGAGACCCTACCTTAAAAAAAAATGGGACTAGAGAGATGGCTTAGGGGTTAAACGCTTGCCTATGAAGCCTAAGGACCCCAGTTCGAGGCTCAATTCTCCAGGACCCACGTAAGCCAGATGCACAAGGGGGTGCATGCATCTGGAGTTCGTTTGCAGTGGCTGGAGGCCCTGGTGCACCCATTCTCTCTCTTTCTCTCTCTCTCTCTCTCTCTCTCTCCCTGCCTATTTCTGTATTTCTCTCTCAAATAAATAAATAAATAAATAATAAAATATTTTTTTTAAAAATGAGCAGGAGCCAGGCGTGGTGGCGCACACCTTTAATCCCAGCACTCGGGAAGCAGAGGTAGGAGGATCGCCGAGAGATCGAGGCCACCCTGAGACTACATAGTGAATTCCAGGTCAGCCTGGACCAGAGTGAGACCCTACCTCGCAAAACCAAAAAAAAAATGAGCGGGAAGGTCACTGAGAAATCAAGCTGGTGCTGGGCAGAAAACATTCTCCCTGTAGACCAGCCAACTGAAAGCTGAAACAAGCAGCACTGCATGCAGCCGTATGGGAGACAGAAATCATCAGTGGTGAAAACAGTGGACACTGGAAACCTCAAGTTTGGCCAAACAAGCTGAATGACCAAAAGGGTACAATAGTGGCATGTCTGCTCTCAGGGAAACCTACTGCTCCCTAATTGGATTGAAGGCCCCGCTCTATGGGAGGGAATATATACCTGGTACTGAAAAAACTAATCAAGTCTATGACAGGGGACATCATGAGCCTTAGGGGTGTAAAGCCTGCTCTTGTCTGGCTAAATGTATATTTATTCCCACCAAACTGCCCTGAAAGCACTACACTTAATGTTCGTATTCACATATTAATGCTACTCTCACTTCTGGTTAGAGAAGCTTCTCTTTTCAGATGGTGATGACCACTGGGATGACCCAAAAGAACATAGTGCTGAGAAGAAGGGACGGAGGAGTATCCAGCACTGAAACATCTCTATCACACCCTCCAAGGCTCAGAGTCTATTGTGGAAGACGGGGTGGAAAGAATGTAAGAGCCAAAGGAAGGGTATAACTCCTTACAACGCAACTGTCCAGACAGAAATTGGCCTCTATATCCATGACCTCGTAGTGCCTAGCAATACCTTCACAAGACCCTCATAATAGGAGAAAAAAATGATGACATCAAAATAAAAGAGAGACTAATGGAGAGAGGGAGGTGATATGATGGAGAGTAGAGTTCTGAAGGAGAGTGGGGGGGGAGGGAACTATCATGGTTTAATGTCTGTAAGTATAGAAGTTGTTAATAAAAAAAGAAAAAAACAAAAACAGAAAAAATTATTTAAAAAAAAAAAAAAAAGAAGAGGTAGGAGGCAGAGATAGGAGGACTACCGTGAGTTCAAGGCCACCCTGAGAATACATAGTGAATTCCAGGTCAGCCTGGGCTAGTGTGAGACCCTACTTCGAAAAACCAAAAAGAAAAAATTTAGATAAAAATTAAAATCAAAGCTGGGCATGGTGGCACATGCCTTTAATCCCAGCACTCAGGAGGCAGAGGTAGGAGGATCGCCGTGAGTTCAAGGCCACCCTGAGAATACAGAGTGAATTCCAGGTCAGCCTGGGCCACAGTGAGACCCCAAAAAGAAACCCCCCCCAAAAAAAAATACACACACGCGCACACACACACACATACATACATATATACATACACACACACATACATACATATATATATACACACACACACACATACATATAAATCAGTATAAGGAAAAATCTAGGTAGGACTAAGGGGAATTACATGACAGCACTGTAGTAAACAAGCGGTAAAGTGAGGTCAGAAATAGCCAAGTAGATACAGTAGCTGATTAAAACAAATAATTTTATAGTAAAGACAGTACTCAGACTCACCCTGGTCGTCGCTTAATAGCCCTCTGAACAATGGACCCTCCACCTTGAATCCCAGGCCCAGAGTTTCCAGAGGCAATGGTGGGACCCAGCGATGGTACATCTGATGTCATTTCTGTGAGGAAAAAGAAGGTATCATCGTTATCAACAATCAGTATCATCAAGTCGCTAGAAGAAAGGCTTTAGCTAGGCATGGTAAGGATCGCTGCAATCCCAGAATTTGGGAAGATGGACAAAGGAGGATCAGGAGTTCAAGGTCATCTTTGACAAAATAGTGAGTTTGAGGCTGGGTGTGGTGGTGCATACCTTTAATCCCAGCACTCAGGAGGCCTAGGTAGGAGGACCATGAGTTGGAGGTCACTCTGAGATTACATAGTGAATTCCAGGTCAGCCTGGGATAGCATGAGACCTTACCTCAGTAAACCAAAAGGAAAAATACATATATTTTTACACATATATATGTACAGTGAGTTTGAGATCAGCCTGAGCTACATGAGACCCATAAATAAAAGAAAGGAAAAGAGAGGGAGGGCTGGAGAGATGGCTTAGCAGTTAAGTACTTGTCTGCAAAGCCAAAGGACCCAGGTTCGATTCTCCAGGACCCATGTGAGCCAGATGCACAAGGTGGAGTATGCACCAGGAGTTCTTTTGCAGTGGCTGAAGACCCTGGCATGCCCATTCTTATTCATATTCTCTGCCTCTCCCTCTCTCTCTCTCTCTCTCTATTTGTCTCTATCTCTCAAATTAAAAAATAGTAATAAAATAATTTTTAAAGTTAATAAAAAGAGAGGGAGGACAGGACAGGAAAGGAAGGCTGGAGAGATGGCTTAGTGGTTAAAGGCACTTGTATCCAAAGCCTGATGGCCTGAGTTTGATTCCCCAGTATTCATATAAGGCCAGATGCACAAAGTGGAACATGCATCTGCAGTTCATTTACAGTGGCCAAAGGCTCTGGAGTGCCTTCCTTTCTCTCTTTCTCTCTCTCTCCCACCCCTTGCAAATAAATGAATAAAGTTTTTTTTCAAATCCCGAAAGAAAGAAAAGAAAGAAAGAAAGAAAGAAAGAAAGAAAGAAGGAAGGAAGGAAGGAAGGAAGGAAGGAAAGGAAAGGAAAGAAAGAAAGAAAGAAAAGAAAACAAAACAAAACATAGATTCCAGGTGTGGTGGCTGAGGAAGAAGAATCATTCAGAGTTTGAAGCCAACCTGGGCTACAGAGGTCGACCTATAATGAGACCTTGCCTCAAATAAACAAAACAAGGGGCTGGAAAAATAGCTCAGCAGTTAAAGCACTTGCTTGAAAAGTCTAATGGTCCAAGCTCAATTCCTCAGTACTTATATGAAGTCAGATGCACAACGTGGCATATGCATCTGGAGTTCATTTAACTGGGCATAGTGGCTTACACCTTTAATCCCAACACTCAGGAAGCAGAAGAAGCTGTGAGTTCAAGGCCAGCTTGAGACTACAGAGTTCAGATCAGTCTAGGCTAGAGTGACACTTTGCCAGCTGGGCTGGGATTGGGGATGAGGGAGAGGGGACCCTTACTCCCACATGGGCTCTCTCCTCCTGCCTTCCATATGGAAGGAGCTCTCTGTACTTTTTTCTCTTGATCTAATAAAGTCTCTCTAAATCTTAAAAAAAAAAAAACCTGAAACCAGGACTGGAAAGATGGCTTAATGCTTAAGGCACTTGCCTGCAAAGCAGAAGGACCCAGGTTCAATTCTCCAGGTCCCATGTAAGCCATATACACATGGTGGTGCATGCATATGGAGTTCATATGCAGTGGCTAGAGGCCCTGGCATGCTCATTCTCTCTATCTCTCTCTCCTTTTCTGTCTCTAATAAATAAATAAAAATAAATCTTTAAGAAAAAAATCTGAAACCAGCCATGCACATTGGCTCACACCTGTATTTCCAGCACTAAGGAGGCTGAGGTAGGAGGAGCTATTGTTGATCATTTTTTTTAATCCCAGCAGAGGTAGGAAAATCACTGAGTTCAAAGCCAGCCTGGGACTACATATCCATCTGTTTCCTTGAGAAGGAGTCTCTCACTCAACACCCTCTCCCCCAGTACCAGCAAGCCCCAAAGAGTCTCTATTCTCCACCCTGCTCTAGGACTGGGGATACAGACGTGCACAGCCACACAGCCGTTTTATGTGGCTGCAAGGCAGTAAACTCAGGTGCTCTCATGATTGCACAAGTGCTCATAACAACTGAGCAGCAACCTCTCCAACCCCTCGCTCTCTTTTTAAAAATATTTTATTTATTTATTTTCAGAGAGGGGCAGAGAGTGAGAGAATGGGCTCACTAGGGCCTCTAACCACTGCATATTAACTCCAGACCATTGGCTTTGCAGGCAGGTGCCTTAACCACTAAGGCATCTCTCCAGGCCCCTGACCTCTTTTTGAGTCAGGGTTCACATAACCCAGGATAGCAGAAAATTTTGTATGCGTCCAAGGATGATCAACTCCTGATTCTCTTGTCTCCATCTCCTAAGTGCTGAGATTACACACATGAGCCACTAAGACCACCAGTGAATTTTTTATCAGAAACCATGGAAGCCAGAAAATAATACCATACGTTTTTCAAATTTTGAAATAAAAGATGTATGTGCGCAAGGCATGGTGGCACACACCTTTAATCCCAGCACTGGGAGGCTGAGGTAGGAGGATCGCTGTGAGTTCAAGGCCACCTTGAGACTACAGAGTGAATTCCAGGTCAGCCTGGGCTAAAGCAAGACCCTATCTCAAAAAACCAAAACAAAAAGATATATAAACCCAGAATCTACATCCAGTGAAAATATCATATAGGAATGAGGAAGAAATTAAGGCATTATCAGTTAAAGGAAAATTGTACCCACATAAGCCAGATGCACAAGGTGGTACATGCATCTGGAGCTCATTTGCAGTGGCAAGAGGCCCTGATGTGCCCATCCTCTCTCTCTCTGCTTCTCTCCCAAATAAAAAATAAATAAAATATTAATAATAATTTTTCAATAGCAGATCAACCCTTTAAAACATGGCTAAAAAGCATGGTAGCTTCATACCTATAATCCCAACACTCCAGTGACTGAGACAAGTGAATAATTATGAGTTCAAGGACAACCTAGTCTACACAGTGAGTTCAAGATAGCCTGGGGTACAGAGTAAGAACTTGTCTAAAAAAAAACAAACTAAGGCTGGAGAGATGGCTTTGCAGTTAAGATACCTGCCCGCAAAGCCTAAGAACACTTGTTCAAATCTCCAGGTCCCATGTTTAGCCAGATGCAAAAGTGACACAAGCGCACAATGTTACACATGTGCACAAGGGGACACATATGTCTGGAGTTCATTCATAGCGCCTAACAAGGCCCTAGTGCACCATTCTCTCTCTCTCTGAAATTTAAAAAAAAAAAAAAAAAAAAAAAAAACCAGACATGCTGGCGCACGCCTTTAATCCTAGCACTTAGGAGGCAGAGGTAGGAGGATCGCAGGCTACCCTGAGACTACATAGTGAATTCTAGGTAAGTCTGGGCTAGAGTGAGACCCTACCTTGATAAACAAAACAAAAACAAAAAGAAAAGAAAAAAGAAATTAACTAAATAAAGTCATCTAGCTGGGTATACTGGCACATGCCTTTAATCACAGCACTTGAGAAGCAGAAGAGGATCACCACGAGTTCAAGACCACCCTGAGACTACAGAGTGAACTCCAGGTCAGCCTGGGATAGAATAAAACCCTACCTCAAAAAACAAAAACCAAAGCTGAGACAGGATTATTGTGTTAGTTGGAAGCAAACTTGTTGCTACAAAGTGAGACTAAAGTTAGTGACTAAAAAACACCTCTGGTCATTTCTGCTGGATGGATGCAGATGCTTTGGTATCTGCTGGTTACCATTTGAGTCTCCATGTTTCAGCAGGGTTGCTCCAGTCATTTTTGTGTGTTCCTTAGTGCTGGGCTTGGTGTCCATTCTTAAAGGCTATGTGCAATGTCCCTAATAAACTTGGTAAAATTGAGAAAAAAAGTCATCTAAACAGAAAGCGATGGGAGATGCTAGGGAGAAGAAAGGGGCTAAAGGACCACCTGCATCCATATACTTCCCCTATAGGTACCATTTCAGACAGATGAATGTCACTATACCAGCTTCCTTGGAGGCAAATGGCTTGGTCAGTGATTAGTAATACCCTGGTAGATAGGAAAATAAACACTTTTAAAAGAAGACAGAGTTAAACACCATAATGAAACATCTCCAAGTTAATTGTAACTCATTTTCAAGTGCTAGCCTTCCATGGTGAGATTAAACATAAACCAGCTCTGGCCTTCCGGCCAATGATCAAAACCCACAAGCTGCTGGCAACTAATCCAAGGTTAAAGATGAACCAATGACAGGAGTTTTGAACTGGTCCAAAAGTAACAAAACCGAAAGGTAAATTGACAACAATCGATACTGTCATTTAAAATTCCTTCTTGGGCTGGAGAGATAGCTCAGCAGTTAAGGCACTTGTCTACAAAGCCTATGGACCCAGGTTCAATCCCCCACTACCCATGTAAAGCCAGATGTACAAGGGGGCACAGGCGTCTGGAGTTCATTTAAATTAAAATTTAAAGTATCTTTAAAATTCTTTCTTGGAGTTTGGGATGATGGCTCAATGGTTAAATGTCCTTGCTTGCAAAGCCTTCCAGCCAAGGTTTAATTCCCCAGTCCTCACATGAAGACAGATGTACAAAGAGGTGTATGCATCTGAAGCTTGTTTGCAGGGGCAAGAGGCCCTGCTGCACTCATTCATTCACTCTCCCTCCTTGCAAATAAACAATTTTTTAAAGCAAACATGGGGGAGAAGAAGGCATATTGGTTAATGGCACTTGCTTAAAAAGCCTGCAAACCCAAATTAAATTCCCCAGCATCCACATAAAGTTGGATGCAAAAAGTGGTGCCTTACACTAGAGAGATGGCTTAGCAGTTAAGGCACTTGCCTCCAAAGCCTAATGACCTAGGTATGACTCCCCATAATCCATGTAAGCCCAGTGTACAAGGTGATGCATGCACATAGGTGGTGCATACACACAAGTGACACATGCATCTGGAGTTCATTTGCAGCGGCTAAGGCCCTAGTGTACCAATATTCTCTCTCTCTCATAAAAATAAATAACATGGGCTGGAGAGATGGCTTAACGGTTAAGGTGCCTGCCTCTTAAGCCTAAGAACGCCGGTTCCAATCTTCAGCGGTTCCAATCTCCAGGTCCCAGTTTAGCCAGATGCAAAGGGCGCAATGCTGCATTTGACCACAAGGAGGTGAACGCATCTGGATTTTCTTTGCAGCAGCTGAGAGGCTGCTGGCGTGCCTATCTCTATCTGTCTTCCTCTCCCTCTCTCTCTCTCTCTGTGTCTCTCTCCAAATAAATAAATAAATAAATAAATAAATAAATAAATAAATAAATAAATAACATTAAAATAAAAAGTGGAGGCCGGGCGTGGTGGCGCACGCCTTTAATCCCAGCACTCGGGAGGCAGAGGATCGCCGTGAGTTCAAGGCCACCCTGAGACAACATAGTGAATTCCAGGTCAGCCTGGGCCAGAGTGAGACCCTACCTTGAAAAACAAAAATAAATAAATAAATAAATAAATAAATAAATAAATAAAAAATAAAAGAAAAAAAAGTGGATCCTTAGTGTGATGATTTCTAGAGACAAGAGACCACGACATGCCCAAATACATACACATACAACACACAGGCAAATACATAAAAATTTAAAAAATAAGTAAGCAGCCGCGCATGGTGGCACACACCTTTAATCCCAGCACTCAGGAGGCAGAGGTAGGAGGAGCGCCATGAGTTCAAGGCCACCCTGAAACTACATAGTGAAATCCAGATCAGCCTGAGCTAGAGTGACACCTTACCTGGAAAAAAAAAAAAAAAAAAAAAAAAAAAAGCTGGGGAAATTGTTTAGCAATTAAGGTGCTTGCCTGTAAAGCCTAAGGACCCAGGTTCCATTCCCCAGGACGCACGTAAGCCAGATGCACAAGGTGGCGTATGCATATGGAGTTTGTTTGTAATGTCTAGAGGCCCTGGCGCTCCCATTCGCTCTTTCTCTCTGCCTCTTCCTCTCTCTGTCTTTCTCTCTCTCTCTGAAATAAATAGAATATCTTTAAATATATATATATATATATATATTTATTTATATTTATTTATATTTTTATTTATATTTATTTATATTTATATTTATTATATTTATTTATATATATATATATATATACATACTACATCTTTTACAATACATTAATTGTGGGCTAGGTATCTAGTTCAGTTGGTAGAGTTCTTGCCTAGCATGAACAAAGCTCTGGGTTCCATCTCTAACATTCCAAAAACAAAGTAGTACATGCCTAGAATCCCAGCATTCTGGAAGTCTGCATTCATAGGAAGATCTCTGAGTTTAAGGTCAGCCTGGGCTAGAATGAGACACTGCCTCAAAATACCCAAAAATAATAATAATAAACAAGTAAAACCTTCACAGGGGAAGTAGAAGGGACGGCTCAGCAGGTAAAGTGCTTACCGCACAAGCTTAAGTCCTGAGTTTAGAGCACTAGCACCCAGGCATATAGCAACACACACCTATAAACCTAGCACTGGCGAGGCAAACTGCAAGATCCCTGCAGTTGGCTGCCTAGCTACTCTAGCTGTTATAGGTAGCTTCACATTACTGGCAGAAAGCACCGGCCAAAAGCAATTTGTTGGAGGAAAGGGTTTATTTCGTCTTACAGACTCAAGGGGAAAATCCATGATGGCAGGGAAAATGTGACATGAGCAGAGGCTGGACATCACCTCCTGGATAACAGCAGGTGGACAACAGCAGTAGGACAGTGTGCCAAACATTGGCAAAGGGAAGCTGCATACCTCCTTCAGTAAGGATCTAATTCCTAAACTGCCAACAGCTGGGATGACCCCTGGGATGAGTCAAAAGGCACCACAGTGCTGAGAAGAAACGACAAAGGAACGCTCAACACTGAAACATCTCTATCAAACCCCCCCCCCGCCCCCCAAGGCTCAGAATCCATTGCGGAAGACATGGCAAAAAGAATGCAAGAGCCACTGGGTGTGGTGACACATGCCTTTAATCTCAGCAGTTGGGAAGCAGAGGAAGGAGGATCACTGAGAGTTTGAGGCCAACCTGAGAATACATAGTGCATTCAATTCCAGGTCAGCCTGGACTACAGCAAGACCCTACCTAAAAAAAAAAAAAAAAAAGAATGTAAGAACCAAAGGAAGGGTAGGTAGGACTGGCTACAATGCACTCTTACAGATACAAAATGGCCTGGATACCCATGATCTCACAGTGCCTGGCACTACCTACACAAGACCCTCATGATAGGAGGAAAAGATGATGATATCAAAATAAAAAGAGAGAGGTGGTGAATGCATCTGGAGTTCGTTTGCAGTGGCTGGAGGCCCTTGTGTGCCCATTCTCTCCCCCCCCCCCGCCTCTTTCTCTGTCATTCTCAAATAAATAAATAAAAGAATAAACAAAATAAAAGAGATATTGAGAGGAAGAGTGGAGTTGTGAAGGAGAACGTGAGTGGGAAGGAAACTATAACAGTATATTATTTATAATTATGGAAGCTGTCAATAAAAATAATTTTTTAGGGGATTATTGCTTAAGGCACTTGCCTGCAAAGCCAAAGGCCCTCAGTTTGATTCCCCAGGACACACATAAGCCAGATGCACAAGGTGGCGCATGCATCTGGAGTTCGTTTGCAGTGGCTAGAGGCCCTGGTGCTCCCATTCGCTCTTTCTCTCTGCCTCTTCCTCTGTCTCTCTCTCAAATAAATAAATAAATAAAATATTTTTTAATAAATTTTAATTAAAAAGGCCAAAATCAGCCAGGCATGGTGGCACACACCTTTAATCCCAGCACTTGGGAAGCAGAGGTAGGAGGATCACCATGAGTTCAAGGCCACCCTGAGAATACAGAGTGAATTCCAGGTCAGCCTGGACCAGAGTGAAACCCTACCTGGGGGGAGGCCAAAATCCAGAGTCAGGTTTCTTTTTAATTTTTTTTAAGGTAGGGTCTCACTCTAGCCCAAGCTGACCTGGAATTCACTCTATAGTCTAAGGGGGGGCCTCAAACTCACAGCCATCCTCCTACCTCTGCCTCCCAAGTGCTGGGATTAAAGGCATGCACCACCACGCCTAGCTCTTTTTATTTTTTTTTTAGATCTTATTTATTTATTTGCAAGCAGAAAGATAGAAGAGAAACAGAGAATGTGCACACCAGAGCCTCTAGCTACTGCAAACGAACTCCAGACGCATGTGCCCCTTGTGCATCTGGCTTATGTGGGCCCTGGGGAATCAAATCTGGGTCCTTTGGCTTCACAGGCAAACACCTTAACCACTAAGCCATCTTTCCAGCCCTCAGAGTCAGATTTCTAACAACAACCCCACTCCTGGTATCAACTTCTGTTTAGGTCAGTTTCTCTTTGCTGCAACAAACATCCAACCAGAAGCAGCTTGGAATAAGTTGTTTATTTTGGCTTACAGACTTGAAAGGAAACTCCATGATGGTAGGAAAAAGGTGACATGAACAGAAGCTGGACATCACTTCTTGGCCAATATCAAGTGGGCAACAGCAGCAGGAGAGTAAGCCAAATACACTTGCAAGGGGAAACTGGCTATAATACTCATAAGCACTCCTCTAAAAATACACTGCCTCCAAAAGGCTCCAATTCCCAAATTGCTATCAGACAGGGACCAAGCACTCAGAACACATGAATTTTTTCCCCTTTTTTAAAAGGTTTTATTTTATTTATTTATTTATTTATTTATTTACTAGAGAGAGGTAGAGAGGTAGAGACAGAGAATGGGCATGCCAGGGCTTCCAGCCACTGCAAACAAACTCCAGACACACGTACCACCTTGTGCGTCTAGCTTATGTGGGTACTGGGGAGTCAAACCTGGGTCCTTGGACTTTGAAGGCAAGCCTTGACTGCTAAGCCATCTCTCCTGCCCACAGAACACATGAATTTATTGGGGACAGCTAATTCAAACCACCACACTAGACAAATTGGTGAGCTCTAGTTTCAGTAAGAGACACTGAAAAAAAAAAAAAAAGTACCACACACTTATGCTCACACAGATGAACACATACACATACCATACACAAATGCAAACCACACACCCATACATATACAAAACAGTTCCTTAAAACTATTAATAATCCAAAGACAAGAAAGATTAATACTTGTCAGTAATAAGCAAAATTAATAAAAAGTAATGATTATCAGTTAAATCAATTCATACAGAAAATCTTTACCACATTAGAACTATCATTTCCAAACATGTATGATCTCTTCCATCGAACATAAAAGAGCAAAGGCAGGGGCTGGGGAGATGGCTCAGCAGGTAAAAGTGCTTTCTATCCAAGCAGTAAGGACCTGGTAGATCCCCAGTATCCACATAAAAAGCCAGATGTGGCTGCACATGCCTGAAGCCCCAATGCAGAGGGGGTGGAGACAGAAAGAATACGTATCTTGCAGATCAGAGTTTAACCTAAAACCTGCCAGCTCCAGGTTGAGAGACTTTGTCTCAGTGAAATGAGGAGGAAGAGCAAGAGGCGGGTACCCAAAGTCCTTCCCTGGCCTGTGATGTGTGCATGCATTACACCCATTTGCACACACACACATGCATACACCACAAACATACTACATACTACCAAAACAATGTTTAAATGATTATAGGCACACACCTATAATCCCAGCACCTGGGAGGCTGAGGTCGAAGAATGAATGAGTTCAAAGCCAGCCTGAGATTATTACACAGTGAATTCCAGGTCAGTCTGGACTATAGTAAGACGCTGCCTTGAGGGGGAAAAAAAGCCAGGCATTTTAATCTCAGCACTCAGGAGGCAGAGGTAGGAGGATTACCGTGAGTTTGAGGCCACCCTGAGACTATTCCAGGTCAGCCTGAGCTAAGGTAAGACCCTACCTCAAAAAACCAAAAACCAGCCGGGCGTGGTGGCGCACGCCTTTAATCCCAGCACTTGGGAGGCAGAGGTAGGACTATCGCCGTGAGTTCGAGGCCACCCTGAGACTACATAGTTAATTCCAGGTCAGCCTGGACCAGAGTGAGACCCTACCTTGAAAAACCCCCCCAAAAAAAAAAAATGAAAAAAAATTTTTTTTAATTTTATTTATTTGCAAACAGACAGAGAAAATGGACACACCAGGGCCTCCAGCCACTGCAAACAAACTCCAGATGCATGTGCCCCTTGTGTATCTGGCTTATGTGGGTCCTGGGGAATTGAACCTGGGTCCTTTGGCTTCCACAGGCAAATGCCTTAACCACTAAGCCATTTCTCCAGCCCCCCCCCATTTTTTTTTCGAGGTAGGGTCTCACTCTAGCTCAGGCTGAACTGAAATTTACTATGTAGTCTCAGGTTGGCCTGGAATTCATGGTGATCCTCCTACCACTGCCTCCCAAGTGTATATGTGCCACCACATCTGGCAAAAAAAAAAAAAAAAATTTAAGGGGCTAGAGAGATGGTTCAACAGTTAAAGGCACTTGCCTGCAAAGCCTAATGGCCTGGGTTCAATTCCCCAGTACCCATATAAAGCCAGATGCACAAAGTGGCACATGTGTCTAGAGTTTGTTTCCAGTGGTAAGAGGCCCTGGCATAACCACTGTCTCTCCCTCCTTGCAAATGAATAAATAAGAATGTATTTTTTAAAATATCATTTTCACCAGGTATGGTGGTACAGCCTTTAGTGCCAGCACATGGAACGCAGAGGTAGGAGGATCGCCTTGAGTTCGAGGCCACCCTGAGACTATATAGTGAATTACAGGTCAGCCTGGGCTAGAGTGAAACCCTACCTCAAAAAATAAAAATAAAAAGCCAGGCGTGGTGGCGCACGCCTTTAATCCCAGCACTCAGGAGGCAGAGGTAGGAGGATCACTGAGAGTTCGAGGCCACCGTGAGACTACATAGTGAATTCCAGGTCAGTCTGAGCCAGAGTGAGACCCTACCTCGAAAAACCAAAAAAATAAAAATAAAAATACTATTTTCAAGCTATGTGTGATGGCTCATGCCTTTAATCCCAGCATTCAAGAGGATGAGGTAGCAAGAGCACTGTGAGTTGGAGGCCATCCTGGGCCAGAGTGAGATTCTGCCTCAAAAAAAAAAAAAAAAAAAAAAAGGCCGGGTGTGGTGGCGCATGCCTTTAATCCCAGCACTCGGGAGGCAGAGGTAGGAGGATCGCTGTGAGTTCAAGGCCACCCTGAGACTACATAGTTAATTCCAGGTTGGCCTGGGCCAGAGCGAGACCCTACCTTGAAAAACCAAAAAAAAAAAAAAAAAAAGAAGCAGGGCTGGAGAGACGGCTTAGCGGTTAAGGCACTTGCCTGCAAACCCAAAGGACCCAGGTTCACTTCTCCAGTACGCACATAAAGCCAGATGCACACAAGTGTCTGGATTTCTAGAGGCCTGGCACACCTATTACCCTTCTCTTATAAATAAATAAAAATTTTTTAAAAATACGATTTTCCAGCAGGGCATGGTGGCACATGCCTGTAAGTCACAGCACTTGAAACAAGAGGACTGCTTCAAGTTTGAGATAATGTTTAAAGGTTACACAGTAAGACTCTGTCTAAAAATTACCAAAGAAAAGAATGTAGGAAAAGGGAGGGAAGGAAGAACTATTTTCAGCTCAGAGATCTAAACTAATATTGATGAGGAAATGAAAATCCAATCAAGAGACTCTCATTCTGAAAAAACTAAAAATAAAAGAGATTGTCATTCTGGTGACTATTGAAAACAGCAAAATAAAACAACTCCACCCACACAGCTGGAAAAACGTTTCTAATACACACATTAAAATTTCCTTTAAGCCAAGCATGGTGGCGCACACCTTTAATCCCAGCACTCAGGAGGCAGAGGTAGAAGGATCACCGTGAGTTTGAGGCCACCCTGAGACTGTATAGTGAATTCCAGGGTCAGCCTGGGCTAGAGCGAGACCCTACCTTGGAAAACCAAAAAAAACCTTCTTTTACTGGGAGGCAGAAGTAAGAGGATTGCAGTGAGCTTGAGGCCAGCCTGTGACTACAGAGTAAGTACCAGGTAAGCATGAGCTACAGTGAAACCCTATCTGGAAAAAAAGAAAAAAGAAAAAAACTTGTTTATCCATGCCATTTAATAATAGAAACACTGTGCAATTTGAACAGTTATGTAAGGATTTTGTCCCAGCATTCAAGAGGATGAGGTAGCAAGAGCACTGTGAGTTGGAGGCCATCCTGGGCCAGAGTGAGATTCTGCCTCAAAAAAAAAAAAAAAAAAAGGCCGGGTGTGGTGGCGCATGCCTTTAATCCCAGCACTCGGGAGGCAGAGGTAGGAGGATCGCTGTGAGTTCAAGGCCACCCTGAGACTACATAGTTAATTCCAGGTTGGCCTGGGCCAGAGCGAGACCCTACCTTGAAAAAAAAAAAAAAAAAAAAAAAAAAAAGAAGCAGGGCTGGAGAGACGGCTTAGCGGTTAAGGCACTTGCCTGCAAACCCAAAGGACCCAGGTTCACTTCTCCAGTACGCACATAAAGCCAGATGCACACAAGTGTCTGGATTTCTAGAGGCCTGGCACACCTATTACCCTTCTCTTATAAATAAATAAAATTTTTTTAAAAATACGATTTTCCAGCAGGGCATGGTGGCACATGCCTGTAAGTCACAGCACTTGAAACAAGAGGACTGCTTCAAGTTTGAGGCCACCGAGGTTACACAGTAAGACTCTGTCTAAAAATTACCAAAGAAAAGAATGTAGGAAAGAGGGAGGGAAGGAAGAACTATTTTCAGCTCAGAGATCTAAACTAATATTGATGAGGAAATGAAAATCCAATCAAGAGACTCTCATTCTGAAAAACTAAAAATAAAAGAGATTGTCATTCTGGTGACTATTGAAAAAACAGCAAAATAAAACAACTCCACCCACACAGCTGGAAAAACGTTTCTAATACACACATTAAAATTTCCTTTAAGCCAAGCATGGTGGCGCACACCTTTAATCCCAGCACTCAGGAGGCAGAGGTAGAAGGATCACCGTGAGTTTGAGGCCACCCTGAGACTGTATAGTGAATTCCAGGGTCAGCCTGGGCTAGAGCGAGACCCTACCTTGGAAAACCAAAAAAAACCTTCTTTTACTGGGAGGCAGAAGTAAGAGGATTGCAGTGAGCTTGAGGCCAGCCTGTGACTACAGAGTAAGTACCAGGTAAGCATGAGCTACAGTGAAACCCTATCTGGAAAAAAAGAAAAAAGAAAAAAACTTGTTTATCCATGCCACTTAATAATAGAAACACTGTGCAATTTGAACAGTTATGTAAGGATTTTGCAATGTGTATGGAGTTTGAAACCCAGGGTATTTTATTTACTCTCTAGATCAGACATAGGTTACTTTACCACAAGATCTGGGTTTCCCTAACTATATTTTGCAAGTTGTGTCATCTTATCCCATAATTCAGTAATTCCTCTAACAGAAAACTTTTTGTTTTTTTAAATAATTTGTTTATTTATTTTATTTTGAGAGAGAGAGTAGGGCAGATAGAGAATAGGTACACCAGGGCCTCTAGACACTGGGAATGAACTCCAGATGCATGTGCCCCCTTGTGTCTCTGGCTTACATGGGCCCTGGGGAAATCGAACATGGGTCCTTAGGCTCTAAGCCATCTCTTCAGCCTTTTTGTTTGTTTGAGCCTCAAGCTCACAGTGATTCTCCTATCTCTAACTCCTGAATTCTGGGATTAGAGGCATATACCACCATGCCCAGGCTTCCTCCAAAAGAATTTTGATCATTAATTTTATCTTTTTCACTTAAAATAATTTTTAAAATAATACTGGTGATGGGCTGGTGGCCTACTCCTTTAATCCCAGCTCTCAGTAGGCAGAGGTAGAAGGATGATTGCCATGCATTCAGGGCCACCCCGAGAATACATAATGAACACTCCAGGTCAGCCTGGGCTAGAGCAAGACACTACCTCAAAAAAACAAAAAATAAGCTGGGCGTGGTGGCGCACGCCTTTAATCCCAGTACTCGGGAGGCAGAGGTAGGAGGACTGCTGTGAGTTCGAGGCCACCCTGAGACTACGTAGTGAATTCCAGGTCAGCCTGGGCTAGAGTGAGACCCTACCTCGAAAAACAAAAAATAAATAAATAAATAAAAAACAATACTGGCATATAACAACCTAAACATTTTGTTTTGTTTTTCGAGGTAGGGTCTCATGTTAGCCCAAGCTGACCTGGAACTCACTCTGCAGTCCCACACTGGCCTAGAACTGACATGATCCTCTTACCTCTGCTTCCCTGTACTGGGATTAAAGTTATGAGCCACTACACCTGGCAATTTAACCATTTAAAACAAATGTGCCGGGAGTGGTGGCACACGCCTTTAATCCCAGCATTCGGGAGGCAGAGGTAGGTGGATCGCCGTGAGTTTGAGGCCACCCTGAGACTACATAGTGAATTCCAGGTCAGCCTGAGCTAGAGTGAAACCCTCCCTCGAAAATTAAAAAAAAAAAAAAAAATGTTTCCAGCAATAGTAGGAAGACAGTAAATTTCAGTGATTCAACCCTAACCTCAAACCTTGGACAGTGCAATAATAGATAAAATGAAGAAAGTAAAACTTCAATTTCAACTTGAGGACAGCAGCTACACACACACACACACACACACACACACACACACACCGACCCTCCAGCCCTTTCTTTTTTTTCTTTGTTATTTTTGTTTTTCAAGGTAGGGTCTCACTCTATCTCAGGCTGACCGGGAATTCACCATGTAGTCTCAGGGTGGCCTCGAACTCACGGTGATCCTCCTACCTCTGCCTCCTCAGTGCTGGGATTAAAGGCGTGTGCCACCATGCCCGGCTCAGCCCTTTCTTTTCTTAAAAAATAAATATTTTATTTTTATTTATTTAAGAGAGAGAAAGAGACAGAGACAGAGAGAGAATGGGCACTCTAGGGCCTCTAGCCACACTGCAAGCGAACTCCAGATGCATGTGCCACCATATGTATCTGACTTACATGGGTTCTTGGGAACTGAATCTGGGTCCTTAGACTTCAAAGGCAGTATCTTAATTGCTAAGCCATTTCCCCACTCCCCAAGCCCTTCCTTTCTTAAAGGCTGTGAATTTAAGACATGGATTTCTGGAAAGAATTTATTAGCATAGAGAAAGAGGGAGAGAATGAGCACACCTGGGCAGCTTGCCACTACAAGTGAACTCCAGATGCATGCTCCACTTTCTGCATCTGGCATTCCATGGGAACCAAACCTAGGCCATCATGCTTTGTAAACAAGTGCCTTTAACCACTGAGCCTTCTCTCTAACTCAAACGAGAATGGACAAGGTAGGCAAGGTAAACTAGGCCCATTAAAATGAAATACGATCAAGGGAGAAGTAACTGTCCCTAGTGGACTAGGGAGCCAGGCATGATGTCTCAGGCCTATGAAACTGGAATACTTGGGAGAGTGAAGCAAGACTGAGGCATTTGAGGGGCAAGCTAGGCTACAGAGACCGGCTCCAAAAACAAAAGCAATAATAACTAAGATCTGAAGAGATGGTTTAGTGCTTGCCTGCAAAGCCTATTTATTCATTTATGAATAAATGAAATAAGAAATAATATCTACAGCTGGGCGTGGTCACACATGCCTTTAATCCTAGTACTCAGGAGGCAGAGGTAGGAGTATCCCTGTAAGTTTGAGGACAACCTGAGACTTCAGAGTGAATTCAGGTCAACGTGGGCTAGAATGAGACACTACCTCAAAAAAACCAAAAGTCCAAAAAATAAAAAATAAACAAGGGGGAAATAGGGATTTGAACATTTTCTATGTCTAGTCCTGCATTAATTACAACTTCATCTCTTACACATGATTGGCTGGATGTTTTTTATAAACATTTTATTTATTTCAGAGAGAGATGCAGAGGGCCTCCAGCCACTGCAAACAGATGCATTGGCCACCTTATGCATCTGGCTCACGTGGGTCCTGGGGATTCCAATCTGAGTCCTTAGGCTTCTCAGGCAAGCACCTCCAGCCCTAGATTCTTTTTTTTTTTCTTTTCTTTTTTTTTTTTTTAATCAATGTTTTTTGACAAACGACCCAGAACTAAACTTTCCTGCAAGAATGAGAATGGCCTCGTCCTAGGCTGAACTCCGGACTAATGGCAACCACCTTCCACAGCAGCTGGACTGACAAGAGACTCCCCGTGCATGGGGGGAGGGGGGAGAAGGGGGAGGAGGAAGGGGGGAACCCATCTAGGCCAGATTTGAAGGTACAGCCCGACGGCGGCGGGGTGGGGAACAAGCTGGAGACTGTGGAGTGTCAGAAGTTCCAAGAACCTTAACTTTGGGGTGGGGGGGAGGTCTAAAAGAAGCCGGGCGTAGTGGTGGGCACACGCCTTTAAATCCCAGCACTGGGGAAGCAGAGGGAATAGGAAGATCGGCCGTGAGTTCGAGGCCAGCCTGAGACGACA
Organism: Orientallactaga sibirica; assembly: GCA_036365145.1. Lineage (NCBI taxonomy): Eukaryota > Metazoa > Chordata > Mammalia > Rodentia > Dipodidae > Orientallactaga > Orientallactaga sibirica. Next base: position 23,734,142 of record JAEOAD010000025.1, read on the forward strand.
GAGTGAATTCCAAAGTCAGCCTGGGCTAGAGGGGGACCTGACCTCGGGAAAAAAATAAATAAATAAATAAGTAAATAAATAAGTGTCTGCAAGCGCAACCTCAGAGCCGAGCCGGCCGCAGGCTTTAAATCACGACCATCACATCCCGAGGACACTTTGGGGAAGGGAACTCCCCCCAAAAAAAAAAAAAAAGAACTCGGTGTCCCATGAGGTGTCCCCGGTTCCCCAGGGCACGGTCGGATCGGGTCGGGTCGGGTCGGATCGGATCGGGTCGGATCGGGTCGGGTCGGGTCGGGTCGGATCGGGTCGGGTCCGGCGCTTCCCTCCCCCCCGACGGACCCCTCCCCCCGGGGTCTCCCCGGGTTGTCAGCCCCGGCGGCCCCTCCCCCGGCACGAACGCCCTCCCCTCCATCCCTCCCTGCCCCCGCGCGCGCTCCGTCTCCTCACCCGGGTTAGCAGTAGTCGCCGCCATGGCCTAGATGGCCGCCGCCACCGCCGCCGCCGCCACCCCCGGGTGGGAGGGGCCGCCAACCACCGAGCAGGGCAGTGGGGAGGAGGGAAGAGCCACTCCCCAGAAGCGGCACCCCGACGGCCGCCCGCCACCGCTCCCAGCGGCGGAGCCCAAGATGGCGGACGCGGCAACCCCCACCCCTTGCACACACACACACACACACCCCTCCCGGCCATCCCAGCCCCGCCAGAAAGCCACGCCCACCGAATGGGAGGAGCCGCGATAAGTCCCGCCTCCCCGGGGAACACTGACCAATGGGAAAAGCAGATGAGACCCAGGGAGGGGGCCCGAGCGGCCAGTGACTAGGCCCCGCCCTCCCCCGGGGAGTCCAGTGACGCAGGGGCGCGGAAGAAGTCCAGCTGTCTGTCTGGGGTCCCGCCTTGTAGGCGTCAGAGGTCCGTGACCGAGTGACGTCAGTGAAAAGCAATGAAAATGGGTTTTGGGGGGGTTTGTTTGTTTATTGGTTTTTTCGAGATAGGGTCTCGCTCTAGCCCAGGCTGAGCTGGAATTCACTCTGTAGTCTCAGGCTGGCCTCGAACTCACGGTGATCCTCCAACCTCTGCCTCCCGAGTGCTGAGATCACGGCGGCTGAAAATTGTAATTTTGACTAAAAAGTCTAGTTTGATTGTGGGTTTGTCCGCATGGAATGTACTACTTGCTGACGACTTGTTTTGTCACTCCTCTTTACTTCAACTGCATATAATGATGATTGGCAGTCACTTTAGGACTTCTATTTTTTTTTTTAGGACTTTTATTCCTATTGAACAGAAAGTTCAGTTAACTAACTACCCGGGCATGGCGGTGAGCTTCTTTAATCCTAGAACTCAGGAGACAGAGGTAGGAGAATCGCAGTGAGTTCGGGCTCACCCTGGAACTAGAGTGAGGCCCTACCTCAAAAAAAAAAAAAAGGGAAAAAAGTTCAATAACTAACTTTTTTTTTTTTTTTTTTTTTGGTTTTCGAGGTAGGGTCTCGCTCTAGCCCAGGCTGACCTGAAACTCACTATGTAGTCTCAGGGTGGCCTCAAACTCTCAGCAGTCCTCCTACCTCTGCCTCTGATTGCCTCTGGGATTAAAGACGTGCGCCACTGTGTCTGGCTTCAATAACTGATAACTAATTTTTGAAAACGTGTTATGAACTTGATAGGGTAAAAGAATCCGGGCAACTAACATATGATAAGGAAGATGATGCAGACAGCCAAATGGAGGCAATGGATGAAGATGGGTTTTTGGGTTTTTTTTTGTTTGTTTTTTTGTAGGGTCTCTCTGGTCCAGGCTGAACTGGAATTAACTATGTAGTCTCAGGGTTGCCTCGAACTCTCAGCGATCCTCCTACCTCTGCCTCCCGAGTGCTGGGATTAAAGGCATGCGCCACAACGCCCGGCTTGGATGAAGATGTTTTGAGATTTAGAGTGGGATGTGCCATCCCTGAGGAAGCACTGTCAGGAGGATTCTGAGCTCAAGGATAATTTAGACTACAAAATGAAACCTAACCCCTCCCAAAATAGGGCCTCATCCTGTTGTCATTGATGGGGACAAAGGGACAGATTTTTAGTAAGGAAGTGATAAGATGATGACTGCACAGATTAATTTTTATAATAATAGGAAGCACTGGTCATTTCAGGTCAGACAACTTTGTGTGTTCTCACCACAGTGTGAGCAAGATTCTCTGTTTTGCAGATAAACAAGAAGAAGCAAAGACGTTAAACAAGAATCAGAAATGTCAGAAGGAAGCCAGGCTTGGTGGCGATAGCTGAGAGATCAAGGCCACCCTGAGACTCCATGGTATATTCCAGGTCAGCCTGTACTAGAGCAAGACCCTACCTGGAAAAAAAACAAAAGAAAAAAAAAAAAAAAAGAAATGTCAGAAGGGAGAATCTGGCTTTTTTCTTATCTCCAGAAGAGGTGAATAAGTGGCTAGGTTCGTATCTCTTCCTTTCCTGGAAGAGGAAAGAATAGAAAAGAATTAGCCCTTTCCCAGAAAGCTGACCCCAGACACCTGATATAAGGATTGGACTGTCTAGTTCAGTCCCCACTCCCATAAAAGACCCCAACCTGGGCCTCAGGTGGGCTTTTCCATTTTCTGAATAAGCCCCTTCTGTCGAGATGGGCAGGAGCCTTCCATTTTCCTTTAGCACTAAGCTCTGTCTCTTTAAGCTCTTCCTCTCCTAAGCTATAATTTAATAATATACTTCTAATATTTTATTTCTTTATTTGAAAGGGTGGGGGGGAGAATGGGTGTGCTAGAGCCTCCAGTCCCTGCAAATGAACTCCAGAAGTTTGCACCACTTTATGCATTTGGCTTACATGGGTCCTGGGGAATCCAACCTGGATTCTTAGGTTTTGCAGGCAAGCACCTTAATCACGAAGCCACTTCTCCAGCCAAATAATATATTTCTAAACCTTCTGATCTATGGATTTCATTCACTGAAATTCATCTGACAAGGATCTGTGAAAGTTTGTGATAGTGACAGACCTGAGTTACTGCCTGCCAAAGAGCCAAGCAAAGGGTCCAACACTCTCAAAGACACCCTAAATTCCTCTATTTCTGGCATGCCCTATTCTTTCTCTCAGGTAAATAAATTAAAAAATATTTTTAGGAGCCCAGCGTGGTGGTTTAGACCTTTAATTCCAGCACTCGCGAGGCAGAAGTAGTAGGAATGCTGTGAGTTCAAGACCACTCTGAGAATACATAGTGAATTCTAGGTCAGCCTAGCCTAGAGTAAGAGCCTACCTCAAATATATATACACACACACATACATATACACATATGTATGTATGTTTATTTATTTATTTATTTACTTTGGGGGGCTAGAGAGATGGCTTAGTGGTTGAGGAATTTTCCTGCAAAGCTTAAGGATCCAGGGCTGGAGAGATGGCTTAGCGGTTAAGGCGCCTGCCTCCTAAGCCTAAGAACACTGGTTCCAATCTCCAGCGGTTCCAATCTCCAGGTCCCACATTTAGCCAGATGCAAAGTGACGCAAGGGCGCAATGCTGCACTTGAACACAAGGGGGCGCACGCATCTGGATTTTGTTAGCAGCAGCTGAGAGGCTGCTGGCGCGCCCATCTCTATCTGTCTTCCTTGCCCTCTCTCTGTGTCTCTCTCCAAAAAAAAAAAAAAAAAAAAGCTTAAGGATCCAGGTTCAATTTTCTAGTACCCACCTAAAGCCAGATGCACAGGTGGTGCATGTGTCTGATGTTTCTTTGCAGTAGCAGGAGGCCCCAGCGTGCCTATTCTTTCTCTGTGTCTCTCACTCTCTCTCAAATAAATAAAATTAAAATAAAAACCAGGCATGGTGGTGCATGCCTTTAATCCCAGAACTCTGGAGGCAGAGGTAGGAGGATTGCCGTGAGTTTGAGGCCACCCTGAGACTACATAGTTAATTCCAGGTCAGCCTGGGCCAGAGTGAGACCCTACCTCAAAAAACCAAAAAATAAATATAAAAATAAATAAATAAATAAAAAAGAACTGGACATGGTGGCTCATGCCTTTAATCCTAGCACTTGGGAGGCAGAGTCAGGAGGATCACTATGAGTTCAAGATCACCCTGAGACTGCATAGTGAATTCCAGGACAGCCTGGGCTAGAGTGAGACCCTATCTCAAAAAAAAAAAAAAAAAAAAAAAGGGCTGGAAAGCGTTTGCCTACAAAGGCAAAGGATCCCGGTTCAACTCTCCAGGCCCCACATAGGCGAGATGCATAAGGGTGTGCATGCATTTAGAGTTCCTTTGCAGTGGCTGGAGGCCCTGGCAAGCCCATTCTCTCTCTCTCTCTCTCTCTCTCTCTCTCTCTCTCTCTCTCTCTCTTTCTCTGCCTCTTTCAAATAAATCAATAAATAAAATATATATTAAAAAATAAAATAAACAATAGGGGGGGATATAAAGGTTGAAGAAAATATTAGAAGATGTTGAAGAAAACATTATCTCTTTTGTTGTTTTAAATATTTTATTTATTTATTTGTAAGGAGAGAGAGAGAGAATGGGCATACCAGGTCCTCCAGCCACTACAAATAAACTCCAGATGCATGCACCACTATGTGCATCTGGCTTTCGTGGTACTGGAGAATCAAGCTCTGGGGGGTCATTAGGCTTTGCAGGCAAGTACCTTAACATCTTAGCCATCTCTCCTCTTGTTTTGTTTTTCTTTTTCTTTTCTGCTTTTTTTTTTTTTTTCAAGGTAGGTTCTTGCACTAGTCCAAACCTGAAATTCAATCTGTAGTCTCAGGCTGGTCTCAAACTCAGTGATTGCCCTTGTTCTGCCTCCTGAGTGCTGGGATTAAAGGTGTGTGGCACCTGTTTGTTTGTTTGTTTGTTTGTTTGTTTGTTTGTTTGTTTTTTTTCGATGTAGGGTCTCACTCTGGCCCAGGCTGACCTGGACTTCACTATGTAGTCTAGGGAAGCCTCAAACTCATGGCGATCCTCCTACCTCTGCCTCCCGAGTGCTGGGATTAAAGGCGTGTGCCACCACGCCCGACCTATTGTCTCATTTTTGTCCTTCAACATTCTCAACATGAATATGAGACAATTGTTTGATGTGGAGAAGTTATTACAAATGGAATATACCAATGCCTCTCAAGCTAGTACTTCTAGCTAAATAAATGTGTGTAAATAACTTTTTTAAATGTGCCAGGCATAGTGGTGCATGCTTTTCTCTCATACTCATCCATGCCTGGTTTATGTGGCATTGGGGATTGGACCCAGCGCTACCTGCATGAGCAAGCACTCTACCAGCTGAGCTGCACACAAGTTTTTATTTTTGTTTGTTTCATTTATTTTATTTTGTATATATTATAACAGATTATACTCTTTTATCCCCTCACTGCTGCTCCCTTTTCCATGGGGCCCTCCTTGGTAGAGTTATGGCAGTCACTGTGGGGTCACGAAGGCCTCGGTCAGTCCTTGTTTCACTTACAGTTTTATTTTATTTTATTTTATTTTATTTTATTTTATTTATTTATTTATTTATTTATTTAAGAGAAAGAGGCAGAGAGAGAAAATGGTCATGCCAGGGCCTCCAGCCACTGCAAACGAACTCCAAACGCATGCGCCCTCTTGTGCATCTGGCTTTCGTAGGTTCTGGGGACTAGAACCAAGGTCCTTTGACTTTGAAGGCAAGTGCCTTACCCGCTAAGCCATCTCTCCAGCCCCCCTTGTTTCACTTACAATCTTTCCGCCTCCTCTTCCACAATGTTCACTGAGCCATAGCAGGCCTGTTGGCAGTCTAATGTAGTGTTGAGTTATATGTAATCTCTGGATTTCTGCTCTGATGTTTTTCCCCCTTAGAACTGATATTTTTTAACACTTTATTACTGACAACTTCCATAATTATAGACAATAAAGCATGATAATTCCCTCCCCTCCTTTGCTTTCCCCTTCACAATTTCACCCTCCATCATAACCCCTCACCCTCTCAATCAGTCTCTCTTTTGTTCTGATGTCATCATCTTTTCCTCCTATGACGAGGGTCTTGTATAGGTAGTGTCAGGCACGGAGAGATCATGGATATCCAGGCCATTTTTTTTGTTTGTTTTTGTTTGTTTGTTTTTCGAGATAGTCTCACTCTAGCTCAGGCTGACCTGGAATTCACTATGTAGTCTCAGGATGGCCTCTAACTCACAGTGATTCTCCTACCTCTGCCTCCTGAGTGCTGGGATTAAAGGCGTGCATCACCAGGCCCGGCTATCCAAGCCATTTTGTGTCTGGAAAATTGCATTTTAAGCAGTCTTACCCTTCCTTTGGCTCTTACATTGTTTTGATGGGTTTTGATTGATCATGGTTTCTGTTACCATCGTGCTGAAGCAGGTTGTCAGGCTAGCGGTAAGAGCAGTATTCCTGATGCTACTTCTGCAATTTCACCTGCGTCCAGACAGATGTGGTAGAGGTGGCATGTCTCATGCTGGGCAGCTCAAAGCTAGCTTTTTAAAGGCATTTTTAGTTAGGGATATGGTCCAGGCCCAAAGAGAGAACCAGGAGATGCCTACCACACTGTCACAAGAATGGATTAACACTTGGCCAGCTCAAGGCATTTTTAGTTAGATATTGAGGCCCAAAGAGAGAACCAGGAGATGCCACCTCACACTGTCACAAGAATGGAACACTTGGCAGAAATGGAATTCGTGCTAGGTGTGGTCGCGCACGCCTTTAATCCCAGCACTCAGGAAGCAGAGGTAGGAGGATCACTGTGAGTTCAAGGCCACCCTGAGACTACATAGTGAATTCCAGGTCAGCCTGGGCTAGAGTGAGAACCTACCTCAAAAACAATAATAATAATTAATAATAAATAAAAAGAAACTGATCTACAGCACCACCCGCTGCTCAGGCTCTAGCCTAAGCTCACCTGGAGTTCACTAGGTAGTCTTAGGATGGCCACCAAGCTTTTTTTTTTTTTTTTTTTTTTTTTTTTTTTGAAGATGCTACCAAAGTCTTTATTGATCCACCAACAGATAGTTGCATGTATGAATCAAATATACTGTTATCTGAACGTTTCTGACAGCGGTCCATTGGCTAATGATCAGATGAGGACCATCACTTTATTGATTATACAGCTCAGATCCTATTTTATCACTGTCATGTCCCCTCATTCACCATAATCTTCAGAGAATCTCCATTGGGCACAGCGGCCAAAGGGTGCGGCCCCGGGCTCCTGAGCGTCTCTCTGCGCATGCGGTCATCGTGACCGCGCGGGCCGGTCAAGGTGGCGGGCCTGGCTCATCCGCGCCGCGATCCACATCCCGCAGGCTAGGGACGCAGGAGGCCGGTGAGGCCCCTCCGCGGGGGGCGGGGAAAATGGGTACAGAGATAACATCGCCAGCAGCGAACAAACACTTGGCAGCAGGAAGAAAAAAAGCTTTTTTTTTGAGAGAGAGACAGAGAATGGGTGCACCTGTGGCCTCTCAGCCACTGTGAATGAATTCCAGACTGTGCACCCCCTTGTGGGCAAGTGTGGCATTGCGCCCTTGCATCACTTTACATCTGGCTAAATGTGGGACCTGGAAAATCAAACAGGCATTCTCAGGCTTGGCAGGCAGGTGCTGTAACCATTAAGCCATCTCTCCAGCCCCAGGCTCATTTTTTCAAATTTTGGTTTTACTTATTTATGATAGAGAGAGAGAACAGGCATGCTAGGGCCTCTAGCCACTGCAAATCAACTCCAGACACGTGCGCCCCCCCCTTGTGCATCTGGCTTACATGGGACCTGAGGAATCAAACCTGGGTCCTTTAACCCCAGCAATAGGGAAGCAGAGGCAGGATGATTGCCATGAGTTCAAGGCCACCATAAGACTATAGTGAAATCCAGGTCAGCCTGGGCTAGAGCAAGGCCCTACCTCAAAAAACAAGTTCATTGGGTCATGGTGGCACATGCCTTTAATTCCAGCATTCGGGAGGCAGAGGTAGGAGGATCGCAGTTAGTTCACAGCCACCCTGAGACTACATAGTGAATTCCAGACCAGCTTGTGCTAGAGTGAGACCCTGCCTTGAAAATCCAAAAGGAAACTTCAGTTCGTATCTTTGGCTCAGCTGAGTTGGCGCTTTAGATGAGGCAGAACCTCATGGTGGTAGAAGCATGAGAAGGAGGAAGTTGTTTCACCTCCTTGTGGCAAACAGAAAGCACACCTAGGAAGGGTTGGGATCAGGTACAAACTTCAAAGGCACAACCCACTTCTTCCACATACACACCACCTCCTAAAGCTTCCATGCCCTTCTGAAGGACATGGGAGAGAGAAGTTAGTTAGGGCAGGACCCTAAAGAGAGAACCAGAACATGCCGCCGGCCTGCCTTGCACAGAACTCGAATATAGTTTCTGATCCAATTTCTTTTTTTTTTTTTTTTATTTATTTATTTATTTATTTATTTATTTATTTATTTGAGAGAGAGAGAGATACAGAAATAGGCAGGTAGAGAGAGAGAGAGAGAGAGAGAGAATGGGTGCCTCCAGCCACTGCAAACGAACTCCAGATGCATGCACCCCCTTGTGCATCTGGCTTACGTGGGTCCTGGAGAATCAAGCCTCGAACTGGGATCCTTAGGCTTCATAGGCAAGCGTTTAACGGCTAAGCCATCTCTCCAGCCCCTGATCCAGTTTCTTGCACAGTGACTGCTGCGCCCTCTACTGCTTCACCAGTCTAGCACAGTGCCTAAATGGACTAGCCTCTAGGTCAGCCCACTGGATCCACCAACCAACCAACTCTCTCCCCTACATGCCTGAGTCTGACATCAGAAACCCATCCTAATTAACTCTAAAGACTTGTCCGTGATAACCTCTTCCTCTCTTCCCCCTCCCTTCTACTTTTCTCCCTTCCTGGTTGACTTCTGGCTCCTTTGATCTGGGTCCTGTCTCCCCTCTCAGCAGCAACCTGGCTTGTTGAGAGAGGGGAGGGCTCCCATGACCTATCTGAGTACTATTCTTTTATTTATTTATTTATTTTTTATTTATTTATTTATTTATTTATTTTGAGGTAGGGTCTCACTCTAACTCAGGCTGACCTGGAATTCACTATGTAGTCTCAGACTGGCCTCGAACTCATGGTGATCGTCCTACCTCTGCCTCCCAAGTGCTGGGATTAAAGGCGTGTGCCACCACGCCCAGCCTGAGTACTATTCTGTTTGTTCCTCGCATGCATTGTTTCCAGATACCTTTTTCACTTTCAAAATAGCACCACCAGAGGTTGGGGAGATAGGTGGTTAGCAGTGAAAAGTACTTGTTGTTTGCAAAGCCTATCAGCCATGAGTTTGATTCTCTGGCACCCACATAAAGCCAGATGAAAAGTGATACATGCATCTGGAGTTCATTTTCAGAAGCAAGAGACGCCAGTGCATGCACACACACACACACACACACACACAGTCCTGGAGAGATGGATTAGTAAGAGTAGCATTAATATATGGGTATGAACATTAAGAGAAGTGCTTGCTTACTGGGCAGTTTGGTGAGCATAGTATATACATTTAGGCAAATACCAGCAGATATTACAACCCTAGGGCTCATGACTACCCCTGTCTTAGGTTTTCAGTATCAGGGATGTATTCCCTCCCATGAAGTGGGCCTCCAGTCCAATTAGAGAGCAGTGGGTTTTCCCCATAACAGACGTGCCACAATTGCACCCATTGGCTCATTTGGCCTGGCTGGCCAAATTTAAGGCTTGCAGTGTCCACTGTTGAGTATCTCCCCTGGTGATTTCTCTCTCCCCCATGGAACTGCATGCAGCACAGCTTTTCCAGCTTTCTGTCAGCTGGTCCACATGAAAGACGGTTTCAGCTCAGCTCCAGCAGGATTTCTCAGTGACCTTGCAGCCCAAATATATGCAGTCTTCAGCACTTCTTACCATCTATTGCTGGTGGGAAACCAAGGGCCTTGGCAATGGCCTGTAATGTTTTGGGGGTATCAGGGCCCTCCCTGGCCAACAACTCACTGGAAGGTATCCCATCCCTGGCAGTGAAATTTTCTAGTAACAATCTATGGCTTCTGAATGTTCCATTGTCCAGAAAAGTAGGTTTCCATATGACTTATTTTTATCCTCTTAGATTTTGATTAGCCCTCCCTCCACCTTTCCTTTACTCAATCCCTTCCCCTGACCTCACTTAGGCCTTTTCACCCCGATTAATCTGTTCTTCTTCTACTTATATATATACAATACCATCCTATTAAGTCCCCCCCATCCCCCCCTTTCTATTTCCTATACCTTTATATCCCCTTTCTAGTTTACTGGCTTCTGCTACTGAGTTTGTTTGTTTGTTTGTTTGGTTGGTTGGTTGGTTTTTTTTGTTGTTGTTGTTTTGTTTTGTTTTTTTGGTTTTTTTTGGTTTTTGGTTTTTCGAGGTAGGGTCTCACTCTGGCTCAGGCTGACCTGGAATATACTATGTAGTCTCAGGGTGGCCTTGAACTCTTGGCGATTCTCCTACCTCTGCCTCCCAAGTGCTGGGATTAAAGGCGTGCGCCACACCCGACTTGCTACTGATTTTTGTTTGTTTGTTTGTTTGTTTGTTTGTTTTGTTTTGTTTTGTTTTTCGAGGTAGGGTCTCACTCCGGCCCAGGCTGACCTGGAATGAACTGTGTAGTCTCAGGGTGGCCTCGAACTCATGGCGATCCTCCTACCTCTGCCTCCCGAGTGCTGGGATTAAAGGCGTGCGCCACCATGCCCAGCGCTACTGAGTTTTATTCCTACTCACAGAGAAGTCCAATCATTTGTAGCTAGGATCCACATATGAGAAAGAATATGTGACGTTTGGCTTTCTGGGCATGGATTATCTCACTAAGTATAATCCTTTCCAGATCCATCTATTTTCCTGCAAATTTCATAACTTTATTTTTCTTTACCTCTGAGTAGAACTCCATTGTGTAAATGTGCGTTTTTTTGTTTTTGTTGTTTTTTTGTTTTTTGAGGTAGGATCTTGCTCTAGCCCAGGCTGACCTGGAATTCACTATGTCGTCTCTGGGTAGCCTCAAACTCATGGCAATCTTCCTACCTCTGCTTCCAGAGTTCTGGGATTAACAGCGTGGGCTATCACGCCCAGTGCAGCTAGAGGTCTTTCATGGACTTGATGGGGGCTCAACTAAATTGAAACATTCAGATAGCTTAACCTAAGGAAAGTCATCTTAAGACACCCATCCATTTTCATAATAATAAAAGAAGGCCTCATCTAGATTAAAGTTCAACACTGAGCCATAAAAAACAAGAATGATGTCAGGTGTGGTGGCGCATGCCTTTAATCCCAGCACTAGGAAGACAGAAGTAGGAGGATCACTGTGAGTTCAAGGCCACCCTGAGACTACATAATGAGTTCTAGGTCTCTTTGGACTAGAGTGAAACCCTACCTCGCAAAAAAAAAAAAAAAAAAAAGAAAAAGAAAAAAACAAGAATGAAGATGTTGCCAGAAGTGATGGTGCATGCCTTTAATCCCAGCACTCCTGAGGCAGAGGTAGAAGGATCGCTGTGAGTCTGAGGCCACATTGAGACTACATAGTGAATTCCAGGTTAGCCTGAGCTAGAGTGAGACCCTATCTTGAAAAAAAAAAATGGGCTGGAGGGATGGCTTAACAGTAAGGCGCTTGCCTGCAAAGCCAAAGGATCCTGGTTTGATTCTCCAGGACCCACATAAGCCAGATGCACAAGGGGGCACAAGCATCTGGAGTTTGTTTGCGGTAGCTGGAGGCCCTGGGGCACCCATTCTCTCTCATTCTTTTTGCCTCTTTCTCTCAAATAAATAAATAAAATATATTTTAAAAATGGGGATGTAGTCTCAGTTAAGACATCTGGTATTTGCTCCATACCCTGTGCTAACCACAAAATTCTGTTTTTTGTAGTCATGCTTGTTTGCTATTGCAAAATAGGATTGGGGGGGGGTATGCTGGGGACTTTCCAGACCATTGTAAAAGAATGTGGTTTTGTTTCCTGACCACTGCAAAATGTTTGTTTGTTTGTTTGTTTGTTTGTTTGTTTGCTTTAATAAACTCACTGTTAAGATGGGGCTGCTCTCCTCCTCAGTGGCTTTCTGTGAGGGGACAGTCACCAGCTGGCTAATAAAGTGTCTCCTTTTAAAATCCTTATTCAGGTGGTCTTGAACTTGATTTCTGGTCTGGGACTCACTACATTTTGGAGGCCCCATCGAGATATTATATTCTTGCTAAACCGACCCCCGGATCTGGTCTCACAGAGTCGTGATTTCTTGGGACTCTACTCCAACTTTGGGTTGGTGAACCTAAGGGGCGGCCGCTGAGAGACATTCCTCAGCCCCAGGGACATTCTCCAGACCCTGGCAGAAAGGAGAGGCAGTCAGAAGACATCAACACCTCCGTGAGCGAGAGTCATCTGTTCTGGAAGTCTCCAGAGGTAGGGGGATTCAGAGGAAGGCTGAATGCAGCACTACTTCCTGAATCCCAGGCAGTGCCTGACCCCTGGTCTGTCGGCTTCAGTTCAGTGTGGCCAAGTGTCTTTATCCTTCTGTTCCATTTTTGTTTTGTCACTCCGTGTTTAATTTGTTTGGATTTTCCCAGGAGGCTACCTACAGAAATTGACAACTTCACCATGGGGCAAAAAAAATCCCAGGACTTTACTATCTTTATATTTATTTATTTATTTATTTTTGGTTTTCTGAGGTAGGGTCTTATTCTATCTCAGGCTGACCTGGAATTCACTATGTCGTCTCAGGGTGGCCTCGAACTCACTGTGATCCTTCTACCTCTAACTCCCATGTGCTAGGATTAAAGGTGTATGTCATCATACTTGGCTTTTTCATAGCTAACTTTTTTTTTTTTTTTTTGGAGAGAGAGAGACAGAGAGAGAGGGAGAGGAAGACAGATAGATGGGTGTGCCAGCAGCCTCTCAGCTGCTGCAAACAAAATCTAGATGCTTGCGCCCCCTTGTGGTCAAGTGTGGCATTGCGCCCTTGTGTCACTGAATCTGGCTAAACCTGGGACCTGGAGATTGGAACTGGTGTTCTTAGGTTTAGGAGGCAGGCGCCTTAACCGCTAAGCCATCTCTCCAGTCCTTAACTAACTTTTAAGCTTTCCAATAGACAGACAGCCTCTGACTTGGGCGCCACCTGTGGCTCCTTCTCCCTCAGGAAATTCTGTGAAGTAAATTGGCCTTCCTTTGATGTGGGATGGCTACCAGAGGGGACATTCGATCTGCCAACTGCATACAGGGTGGAGCGTATTGACCTAGCCACCGTGACCAGGTTCCCCATATTCTAACTTGGATTGTGATAGTTACTGAAAAGCCCTCTTGGCTTCAGAAATGTGCTAATTTTTTTTTTTTTTTAAGTCCTAAACTTGCTGGGCATGGTGGCACACGCCTTTAATCCCAGCACTCAGGAGGCAGAAGTAGGAGGATCGCCATGAGTTCGAGGCCACCCTGAGACAACATAGTGAATTCCAGGTCAGCCTGAGCTAGAGTGAGACCTTACCTCGAAGAAAAAGAAAACAAACAAAAAACAAACAACAACAAAGTCCTAAACTTCCTTTCTACCTAAAAAAAAAAAAAAAGTCCTAAAACAAATATTGCACTCTATCAAACCTAAGACGCAGAAATTTCCTCTCTTCTCGCAGGAGCCCCCTAAACCAGTCCTACAAGAAGATTCCCCTGACAATGAACCCTTCTCTTTTCCCCCTCCTTACCTGAACCAACCCCCTTCCAGCTCTGATTCACTCCTGAGCCCACTGCACACACCAACGGGTCCCCTTATCACAACCCCCTGAGACATCTTCAGCCTCACTCCTACCTCTCATCAGGCTCCCGGGGCTGGAGCCCCTTCATGGTCCAGGTCCCCTTTTCCACTAGTGATCTCTATAATTGGAAACAGCAGAGCCCTTCCTTCTCTGAAAAGGTCTAATTTCCCTCCTTGAGGCCCTCTTTTATAGCCACCATCCCACTTGGAACAATTGTCAGCAGCTTTGGCAGGCTCTCTTCACGGGGCAGAACAGTGGGAGGGAATCCAGAAGGGAGCTCTAAAACATGTCTCGGAAACTCACAGGTCCCCCACTGAGGAGCCCCTCCATCTGGAAAGGGCTCTCCCCCTCTTCCCCTCTCCGCCCAAACTGGGCCCACAATTCAGATCAGGACAATCACCGCTAGTCCCAGTTGCGGCAGGGAAACCTACACATTTGTCCAAGGTGAGTGAGGTTATGCAGGGACCTGACAGGAGTCCCCTGCCACCTTCCTAGAATGCCTTTCCCAGGCCTATAGGAATACACTCCTGTAGAGCCTGAAGCGCCTGAAAATAGGAGAGCTCTGCATATTGCTTCTGTTTCTCAGTCAGCCCCAAACATTAGGAAGAAATTGCAAAAGCAAGGAAGGCTTTGAGGGAAAATTAATTGTCATTAGTGAAGCTAGCTATGCGGGTCTTGAATAACAGAAACGCATCTGAGGATGGGCAGGCTAAGAAGATTACCAGGATCATGGTGGTGGCTCTTCAGGAGCTGTCCTACAGATCGCCAAGAGGCCTAAAAGCACCAATTCAGAGGCAGGGCAGGCCAGACAAAAGACTGCAAGTTCAGATAAAGATCAGCGCACTTTGTGTAAAGAGAAAGGACATCGGAAGAACTCAAAGCGGCAGGAGAGAGACCCTAAGGTTTATGTTGTTGTTGTTGTTGTTTGTTTTTCAAGGTAGGGTCTCACTCGAGCCCAAGCTGACCTGGAATTCACTATGTAGTCTCAAGGTGGCCTTGAACTCAAGGTTTTACAGTTGAGTGAACAGGTCTGACAGGGCTGAGGCACCTTACCCGCAGCCCCTCTGGAGCCCATGGTCACACTAAAAGTGAGGGTCAAGGGGCTGGAGAGATGGCTTAGTGGTTAAGGCATTTGCCTACAAAGCCCAAGGATCCTGGTTCGATTCTCCAGGTCCCATGTAAGCCAGATGTACAAGGGGGCTGCACGTATCTGGAGTTCGTTTGCAGTGGCTAGAGGCCCTGGTGCACCCATTCTCACTCTTCCTCTCTCTGTCTTAAACAAATAAATAAAAATAAATATATTTTTTAAAAAGTGTGGGTCAAACCAGTTATCAAGCCCTGCTTTTAGACCAGCCAAGGATCAGATTCTCAAAGATAACTGCTCTCAACCAGGCCACCCTCTCCTGCCTGATGATAATCCTGAGGAATTGATTCACGACTGCCTTGAAGGCCTCGAATCCATCCAGGGCCTCTGGCCTGGTCTCACAGACATCCCATGAGACAACCCCAATTAGATATTGTTCACTGATGGTTCCTGTTTCATTTATTTTTTAAATATTTTTTTTGAGAGAGAGGGAGAGGAAGGGAGGCAGATAGAGAATGGCCCCGCCAGGGCCTCTACCTACTGCAAATGAATTCCGGACACATACACCACTTTGTGCATGTGGCTTATGTGGGTACTGGGGAATCAAGCCTGGGTCTTTAAGCCTCACAGGCAAGTGCTTTAACCATTAAACCGTCTCTCCAGCCCTCCTGTTTCATTTCTGATGGAGTCAGGTATGCGGGGGCGGCAGTGGTAACATTGGAAAGGACAGTATGGGCTCAAGCTCTTGAGTATGAGACCTGTGTACAAAAGGCTGAAATGAGGGCTGGAGAGATGGCTTAGCAGTTAAAGCATTTGCCTGCAAAGCCGAAGGACTTAGGTTCGATTCCCCAGGACCCACATAAGCCAGATGAACAAGGTGGCACATGCGTCGAGTTCGTTTGCAATGGCTGGAGGCCCTGGTGCACCCATTCCGTCTCTATCTGCCCCTTCCCCCGCTTCTTTCTCTCTCTCTTTCAAATGCATAAGTAAAATATTTTAAAAAGAGGCTGAACTGATATCATTGACTCAGGCTTTGAGACATGGAAAAGACAAGGTCATAAATGTGTACACTCACAGCCATTATGCCTTTGCCACAGCACATGTACACAGAGCCCTCTACTGAGAACAGGGACTGCTTACACCTGACGGAAAACAAAAATACTCAAGAGATATTGGCCCTGCTTGAGGCCACTTGGCTCCCTAAACGAGAGGCTATTCTCCATTTCTGAGGGAGTCACCTGGAAGCACTGGGGAATCAGGAAGCAGACCAAGTGACCAGAGAAGCTGCCCTAAAACCAGTGGGGCCCCTTGAGGTTCTAGTAGTGTCCCCTCCTTTTTTTTTTTTTTTTTTGTTTTCGAGGTAGGGTCTCACTCTGGCCCAGGCTGACCTGGAATTCACTATGTTGTCTCAGGGTGGCCTTGAACTCATGGCGATCCTCCTACCTCTGCTTCCCAAGTGCTGGGATTAAAGGCGTGTGCCACCACGCCTGGCTGTCCCCTCCTCTTGAGCTGCCCAGTCAACCTGACTACACGGTAAAATACGTGACTCTGGGGGACACACTCCAGAGGGAGATAATGCCCTCTGGGTAGAAGAAGTTGCTGGATGGAAGGCCCTTCCTCCCATGGGCATTAGAATATACATTGCTCAAGAATCTTCATGAGGGTACCCATTTGGGCCCCACAAAATTGAATTACTTAGACAATGCTTCGACATCCCTGAACTCAGCCCAATAACCAAATACCTAGTTGCCGGGTGCGTCACCTGTCAACCAGTGAACCAATGCAGACCCCCGCTGGCAGGACCTGGGGTAAGAGTCAGAGGAACCTTCCCAGGTGAGCATTGGGAAACTGATTTTACTGAAGTGAAACCTGGACTTTATGTATATAAGAATCTACTGGTAATGGTGGATACTTTCTCAGGGTGGAGAGAAGCATTTCCTACAAAAACTGAGACTGGGGGCTGGAGAGATGGTTTAGCAGTTAAACACTTGCCTGTGAAGCCTAAGGACCCGGGTTCGAGGCTCAATTCTCCAGGACCCACGTAAGCCAGATGCACAAGGGGGTGCATGCATCTGGAGTTCGTCTGTAGTGGCTGAAGGCCCTGGCACGCCCATTCGCTCTCTCTCTACCTGCCTCCTTCTGTATCTCTCTCTCTCTCAAATAAATAATAAAATAAAATAAAAAAAAAAAACTGAGACTGGGCTGGAGAGATGGCTTAGTGGTTAAGGCACTTGTCTGCAAAGCCAAAGGAGCCAGGTTTAATTCCCCAGGAGCCACGTAAGCCAGATGCACAAGGAGGCGCATGCATCTGGAGTTTGTTTGCAGTGGCTGGAGGCCCTGACACGCCCATTCTCTCCCTCTGTCTTTCTCTCTTTCTCACTGCCTCTTTCTCTCTATTAAATAAATAAAATATATTTTTAAAAAAAGATTACAATCTGAATATATGCAAAGTGTGCCTAGCTGGAGTTCCTAAAGTGCACTGCGCTGTGTGGCCTTTGGCTTGTGGCTTTTCTCTCTGTTTGGTCCTGTGAAAGCAGACCAGCTTCTTCTGCCATTATGGAATTTCCCCTGGATCTGTAAGCTTCAATAAATATCCCTTCCTCCATAACTGTGCCTGGTCTGGAAGTTCATCTCAGTGAACCTGAAGCTGTCTGCTACAGCTTCCTTGGTTTTAGCTGGTAACTATAACATTAGCCCTCATCAACCCTGCACTTTCACTTGGGAGTAAGACACCACCACTGGGAGAATTATTGAACAGTTGATGACTATTGGCCAGCCAACCATTTTTCTTTTTCTTCTTCTCTTTTTTTTTTTTTTTTTTTTGGTTTTGCGAGGTAGGGTCTCACTCTGGTCCAGGCTGACCTGGAATTAACTATGTAGTCTCAGGGTGGCCTCGAACTCTCAGCGATCCTCCTACCTCTGCCTCCCAAGTGCTGGGATTAAAGGCATGTGCCACCACGCCCAGCGTTTTTTTTTTTTTTTGGTTTTTTTGAGGTAGGGTCTCACTGTAGCCCAGGCTGACCTGGAATTCACTCTGTAGTCTCAGGGTGGCCTCAAACTCAGGGCGATCCTCCTACCTCTGCCTCCCAAGTGCTGGAATTAAAGGCATACACTGCCACACCAGGAGGCCAGCCAATCTTTTTAATAGCCATGAGTGACCTTTTTGGAAAAGACTTGAATGCCCGTGGTTAGGAGGAAGGGAGGAAGAACAAGAGTCCTTGCTTATAGCTGTGGTGGCCCAGCAGTTGAGGAAAGCATACAGGCTTCTCAATATTATACCTGCCCAGCAAAGCTGCCAGGGAGCTGGCCAGTACTATTGTGCCGTGTGGGGCTGTGAGACTGGGGCATCCTGGACACATTGTGTCCCCTTTATTATAGTCGAGAGGCTTAGAGGTCTTAAGAGGGCACGTGTAATCCTTTAAAGATTACTCTAAAATTCTGGCAGCCTGCAACAACAGGGGCCTGGGAGACAGGCCAAACATAGGGTTTTAGACTGTATGTGACAAGAAGAGACCCAGGTACAGAATTCACTATGCAGAAAATGAGATTTTGTTTTTTCAGTCACTCTGGCTCACCACTTTGATTACTGCCATTTTGGGGCCCCTAATCTTATTGTACCTGGGATAAATTATAGGTCTCTGTATTTTATTTTATTTTTTCTTTCTTTTTAAAAAAATATTTTATTTATTTATTTGAAGAGAGAGAGAGAGAGAGATACAGAAGTAGGCAGGTAGAGAGAGAGAGAGAGAGAATAGGCGTGCCAGGGCCTCCAGCCACTACAAACTCCAGATGCGTGCGCCCCCTTGGCTTACGTGGGTCCTGGAGAATCAAGCCTTGAACCGGGGTCCTTAGGCTTCACAGGCAAGCACTTAACCACTAAGCCATCTCTCTAGCCCTCTTTCTTTTTTTTTTTTTTTTTTAAGAACAACTCAGCAAAATAAAATTCTGGTTTATTTTTGGACATTGTTTCACACATACATCAAACAGACCAAAAAAAAAATAAATAAACAGCAACTTCACAGGCTAAACAAGGGGAAAAAAGAGGGCTGGAGAGATGGCTTAATGGTTAAGGCACTTGCCTACGAAGCCTAAGGACCTCAGTTCTATTCTCCAGGTCCCACGTAAGCCAGATGCACAACAGGGTGCGTGCATGTAGAGTTTGTTTGCAGTGGCTGGAGGCCACTAGCCACTGCAAACAAACTCCAGATACATGTGCCCCTTGTGAATGGGGCTTCCATGGATCCTGGAGAATCGAACCTAAGTCCTTTGGCTTTGCAGGCAAACACCTTAACCGCTAAGCCATTTCTCCAGCAGTTTTAAATTTTTTTTTTTTTGGAGAGACACAGAGAGAGACAGAGAGAAAGAGAGCGGAAGATAGGGATAGGCACGCCTCTCAGCCGCTGGGAACGAAATCCAGATGCGTGCACCACCTTGTGGTCAAGTGTGGCATTGCGCCCTTGCATCACTTTGCATATGGCTAAACGTGGTACCTGGAGACTGGAACCACTGGAGATTGGAACCAGCGTTCTTAGGCTTAGGAGGTAGGTGCCTTAACCGCTAAGCCATCTCTCCAGCCCTGGTTTTTTTTTTTTTTTTTTTTTTTTGGCTTTGAGAATATAATGAACATGGTCACACCACAAGTAAAGTCAGAAGTAGGACAGAGAAATGTTCTGAAGGCTGGTCTGGTCATCCATTAGCATTAAAAATGGCTGATCCAAGCCGGGCATGGTGGCGCATGCCTTTAATCCCAGCACTTGGGAGGCAGAGGTAGGAGGATGGCATGAGTTCCCTGAGACTACATATGAATGTCACAAAAGACTATCTTGAAAAACAAAAAAAAAAAAAACAATATGTATAAAAATATAAACAAAAAATACAAACAAATTTTCCTTTTAAAGTACTTTTTTTGTTGTTGTTTTGTTTTCAAGGTAGGGTTTCACTCTAGCCCAGGCTGACCTGGCATTCACTATATAATCTCAGGGTAGCCTTCAACTCATGGTGATCCTCCTACCTCTGCCTCCCCAGTGCTGGGATTAAAGGCATACACCACCACGCCCGGCCCTTTTAAAGTACTTTTAAGAAAAAAAGCAGGGCCTCAGAAGTTTTGGTTTTCTCCTCCCCTGTTGCAAAGTTTTCTCATTGTGGTTTTGGTGGGGTGGTGAAGAAGAGCATGTGTCATCTGCAGTGGCACTGCCCATGGCTGGCGGGCAGGCCTGCCTCTCTACTGGAAGGTGACCACATTTAGATCCTGAGACGGGAAGTGCAGGGTGAATAGGTCACGGTGGCCTTTTATCAATAACTTTTCCTTTTTTGCTGTCTAATCATCCTCATTGGTCTTCTTTTTCTTGTTATCAACATCATCATCCTTGGCTGCCTGCTTGCGGGGAGCTGCCTCTGCCTATTCATCATCATTTTCTTCCTCACCATCACCTTCTTCCTCCTCCTCCTCCCCAGTTTCTTCTTTTTTTAAAAAAAATTATTTATTTGAAAGAGAGAGAAAGAGAGAGAGAATGGTTGTGCCAGGGCCTCCAGCCACTGCAAATGAACTCCAGATGCATGCACCCCCTTGTGCATCTGACTTACGTGGGTCCTGGAGAGTAGAGCCAGGGTTCTTTGGCTTTGCAGACAAACGCCTTAACCACTAAGCCATCTCTCCAGCGCCCCCCTCTCCACCTTCTTCTTCTTCATCTACCTCCTTGTCAGGCTCCTGTTCCCCATTTTCCTCATTAGCATTCCCATTGGCAGGGGCTTCTTTTCCATTCTGTCTCCTCCGCAATTTCCTTTCCTTCACATCCTTGGTGGTGATCTCGGAACTGGTGTCCACAGCCGCGTCTGACATGGTGGGGCACACCAGTGAGCTGTTGCAGCGGGCGAAAAATAAAGCGAGAATTTGAAGACTCGCGAAAATGATGCTGGAGTCCACGGCTGGAGGGAGGGAGGGAAGGAAGGAAGGCGGCGGTGTCTGCGGCAAGCGAGAGACGGAGCCCGGAAACGATGCAAAGATGGCTTTTCCGTGCAGCCTGTGGGGGTGTTTTTTCATTTTTCAAGGTAGGGCCTCACTCTGGCCCAGGCTGACCTGGGATTATCTATATAGTCTCAGGGTGGCCTCAAACTTACGGCGATCCTCCTACCTCTGCCTCCTGAGCGCTGGGATTAAAGGTGTGCGCCACCACGCCTGGCTCCCGCTCATTTTTTTTTTTTTTTAAGGTAGGGTCTCACTCTAGCCCCGGCTGACCTGAAATTCACTCTGTATTATTTATTAGGGTGTCCTTGAACTCACAGCGATCCTCCTACCTCTGCCTCCTGAGCGCTGGGATTAAAGGTGTGCGCCACCACTCCTGGTTTAGGTCCCTGTATTTTAAATGCTCTGATCAAGTTTGTCCAACAGAGAATTTCCTAAATCAAATTAATGTTCCTTAGGACTAGGTGTGAGCCTGTGACAAAGATGAGTCTAAGATGGGAGCCAATTATTAAAAACCAGAGGGGGCGGGGCTGGAGAGATGGCTTAGCAGTTAAGGTGCATGCCTGTGAAGCGTAAGGACCGGGGTTCAATTCTCCAGTTCCCACGTAAACCAGATGCACATCCGCAGCTCATGCGTCTGAAGTTTGTTTGCAGTGGCTAGAGTCCCTGGCACGCCATTCTCTCTCCCTATCTATCTATCTATCTATCTATCTATCTATCTATCTATCTATCTCTATCTCTTTCTCTGTCTGTTGCTAATAAATAAATAATAATAAAAAAAAAAACAGGGTTGGAGAGATGGCTTAGCAGTTAAAGGTGCTTGCTTGCAAAGTCTGACAGCCCGGGTTCAATTCCCCAGTACCCACATAAAGCCAGATACACAAAGTGGAGCATGGATCTGGAGTTCATTTGCAGTGCCAGGAGACCCTGGTGTACCCATTCTCTCTCTCTTCTCTCTGCTTGTGAATATAAATAAATAAAAATTTAAAAAGAATAGTCTTTCTTTAAAAAAAAAAAAAAACAGTGGGAGAGCCAGGCATGGTGGCACACACTTTTAATCCCAGTATTTGGGAGGCAGAGGTAGAAGGATTGCTGTGAGTTAGAGGCCACCCTGAGACTCCATAGTGAATTCTAGGTCAGCCTGGGTTAGAATGAAACCCTACCTTGGAGAAAAAAAAAGTGGGGAATGAAACACCCAGATAGCTTAACCTAAGGAAGGCCATCTTAAGACACCCATCCATTTTTATAATAATAAAAGAAGGCCTCATCTAGATTAAAGTTCAACACTGAGCTATAAAACCAAGAATGGGGGTGTAGTCTCAATTAAGATATCTGATATTTGCTCCATACCCTGTGCTAACCACAAAATTCTGCTTTTGTAATCATGCTTGCTTGCTATCACAAGATAGGATTGTGGAGGGTTGCATTGCAAAATAGGATTGTGTGGTGGGGGGGAGGGTGCTGTGTACTTTCCAGACCATTGTAAAAGCATGGTTTTGTTTCCTGACCATTGTAAAAGAGTGTGGATTTTAATGATGACATCAAATTAAAAGAGAGACTAATGGACAGAGGGAGGGGATATGACAGAGATTGGAGTTCTAAAGCGGAATGGGGGAAGAGGAGGGAAATATGCAGTTTTTTTGTATGTACGTTTAGAAGTTGTCAATAAAAAAAATTTTAGCCAGGCGTGGTGGCGCATGCCTATAATCCAAGCACTCAGGAGGCAGAGGAGGCAGAGGTAGGCCAGGATCAGAGTGTCCAGGTGCCTGAGAGTGAGAGGCAAAAAAACAAAACAAAACAAAACTGCATGACTCCCAACACTAGGGAGGCAGAGGTTGAATTCCAAGTCAGCCTGAGCTACAGTGAGACCCTACCTCAAAAAAAAAAAAATTTTTTTTAATGCTAAATTAATAAACTAAAAAAAAAAAAAGAATTGTGGAGGTAGCTGACAGATACATTGAATGACTGGATAAGCAGATTTAGTTCTTTGTAAGGCTGTTGCCCAACTGATATAGCTACACCCTCCATTTGTTTTCTCTACTTTCTTGCCTGACTCTCAACCTCCTATGATTGTGTTCCCTCAATAAAGCATTCATGTGAAAATGTCAAAAAAATAATAAAAAAAAGAATGTAGGGAGCTGGGGGTGGTGGCACATGCCTTTAATCCCAGCACTCAGGAGGCAGAGTAGGAGGCTCACCATGAGTTCAAGGCCACCCTGAGACTGCATAGTGAATTCCAAGTCAGCCTGAGCTAGAGAGAGACCCTACCTCGAAAAACAAACAAGCAAAAAAAAACAAGAAAGAAAGAAAGAAAGAAAGAAAGAAAGAAAGAAAGAAAGAAAGAAATTCACTGATAGGACTGGAGAGATGGCTTAGTGGTTAAGGTGTTTGCCTGCAAAGCCAAGAGGATCCTGGTTCAATTCTCCAGGACCCATGTAAGCCAGATGCACAAGGGGGCACATGTGTCTGGAGTTTATTTGCAGTGGCTGGAGCCTGTGGCATGCCCATTCCCTCCATCCCTTTCTCTCTCTCTGCCTCTTTCAATCTCTCAAATAAATAAATGAATAATATATATATATATAAAAAAAAAAAAGAGAGAAACTGATAGGTTAAGATAGGGCTCCTCTAATCCTCAGCCACTTGCTGTGAGGGACAGTTGCCAGACAGCTAATAAAGACTCTCCTTTTAAAATCCTTATACGGGGGGGGGGGGAGTTGGAGAGATGGCTTAGTGGTTAAGTCATTTGCCTGCAAAGCCAAAGGACCCAGGTTCGATTCCCCAGGACCCACATAAGCCAGATGCACAAGGGGCACATGCGTCTGAAGTTCATTTGCAGTGGCTAGAGGCCCTGGTGTGCCCATTCTCTCTCTGTCTCTCTTCTCTCTCTCTCTCTGCTTATAAATAAATAAATAAACATTGGAAAGATACTACTTAAAATCCTTATATGGGTGGTCTTTGTTATGGGGTCCAGTGTCACAAGTAAGACCATCAGCTGATGGAATGTGAGGCAAAGTTTTATTGGGTAAAAAAGAAAGAAAAAGAAGAAAGGCTGATGCACTGGGCTACACCCAGAGTTCAGGATCTCAGCGTGCAGCCCTGAATTGTTCAGAGTGTCAGCTTTCATTGGAAATAATCACATAACGTTCACAGAAAAAAACAGGATAGGAGTTAAGCCAGAAAGTTACTGTTAAACAAGGGGGGGCTATTACAAGAGGTCACAAGGTGTTCATTACATAGATCACATAGGCAGAACTGCAGCAAGAAACATTCTATGCTATGTAATCACAAAGATATTTAGAAACAAAGAGATACAGGAAGGTCATGGTACATTTGCACAGAGGGGTCGTCCCATTCCTTAGGTAACAGTAAACGCCTGCATTCTGCAAGAAGGCCGATGTTAACGATTCCTGAACCCTCTCCTTTATCTGTCAGGAAGATCAACTTTGGGGGGTGGCCTCCTTTTTGTGTGACGAACCTCAAGGGCTCCACAGGGGGATGCTTGACCAGGTCTGTAGTGTCCTTTCACATTCCATTTTCCAGTTTTGAACTTGATTTCTGGTCTGGGACTCACTACAAAATAGCCCAGATGCTAGGTTTCGAGGTAAATAATCAGACTTTCTGGGAAAGGGTCAATCTTCCCAGGAATGTGCATCCTCCTAGAAGGGTGTCACCTTATCTCTTTTAGGAAAGGGGACTGTTTTAGGGGAAAAAAATAAGGAAGAGCTAGGCATAGTGGTGTATGCCTTTAATCCCAGCACTGGGGAGGCAGTGGTAGAAGGATTGCCATGAGTTCTAGGCCAGCCTGAGAATACATAGTGAATTCCAGGTCAGCCTCGTCTAGATTAAGACCCTACCTTGAAAACCAAAAAAAAAAAAAAATTAAAATTTAAAAAAAAAATGACAATTATGTGCTGGTGTAGTGGCACTCACCATTTTTTTTTTTTTTTCCGAGGTAGGGTCTCACTTTAGCTCAGGCTGACCTGGAATTCACTATGTAGTCTCAGGGTGGCCTCGAACTCACAGTGATCCTCCTACCTCTGCCTCCCCAGTGCTGGGATTAAAGGCGTGCGCCACCACGCCCAGCGGCACTCACCTTTAATACCAGCACTTGGGAGACTGAGGTAGGAAGATGAGACAACATAGTGAATTCCAGGTAAGTGTGGGCTAGAACGAGACTGTACATCAAAAAAAAAAAAAAAAGTAATAATGAACCATTTTACTTACAGGAATATCTGTGAGGGTTTTCTTACAGGAGCATGGGTGAGGGGTTACCTTCAGGAGCATGGGTGAGGGGTTACCTCCAGGAGCATAGGTGAGGGGTTATGTACAGGAGTGTTCACAATTGCAACCTATGTGCAGCTAACCCTGCTGAAGAAAAGGTCTCTCTCAGCATCTGTTAATTATCTATATATCCTTGGGAAAGGATTGTGGCCCTTGAGACCCTTCCCCTAACAACTCTTAGTTAACTGCCTATGAATCCTGGTAGGGGTTGTGGCCCCCTTTCTCCTAGCAAGATGTTAATTCTATAAATCCTTGGGATGGACCTACTGATCCCTTCTCCCCAAGCAACTTCTCTGACCTAAGATGACTAGTGATAATCTATGGGTATGAACAAATGTTTAGAAGGCAATTTGATAGCCACATTATATCCATTTAACAAAACCTCAGCAGTAGCTTTCCACTAGGGCCTTATGACCTTCCCACCATAGGCCTTTGACCAGGCTTACAGTGCCAGGCATGAACTCACTCTTGTGGAGTGAGCCTTAAATCCAATCAGAAACAATTGCTACATTCATGACAGTCATGCCACTGTTGCATCAACCAGCATTATCTTTCATGGCATGGTGGTAGTGTATCATGGGGAGGTCACCGTTGACCAGAACTGGTGCTAATTCTCCCCCGGTAGCCTGCATAGCACCTTCTGACTCTGAAAGCTAGCCAGCACAGAAGAAACTTCCAGCTCAGTCCAGGCTTGATTTTATCATTATCTTACAACCAAAGCGTGTGCTGTCCTTACCCATAGGATGTCATTATCTATTCCAGTGGGCAACCAACAGCAACGGCAATAGGGTGTATTGTTTGGGAGCTGGTATGAGGGGCTGCTCTGCCCATCAGCTCACAGGGAGGTAGGCCCCTCCTGGTAGTAGGATTTCCATTTAATAACCTTATGGCTTCTGAGAACATCTTCTTCCATGTGCACAGAGTACTTTGGTTCAAATTATTATTATTAAGGTAAGGTCTCATTCTAGCCAATGTTGACCTGAAATTCAGTATGTACTCTCCAGTGGCCTCCGGAGGGCTGGGATTAAAGGTGTGTGCCACCACACCAGGCTTCAATTTTTTTTTTTCAAGGTAGGATCTCACTCTAGCTCAGGCTGGCCTGGAATTCACTCTGTAGTCTCAGGGTGGCCTTGAACTCACAGAGATCCTTCTACCTCTGCCTCCCGAGTGCTGGGATTAAAGGCATGCACCACCATGCCTGCCTTCAAATTATTATTATTATTATTATTAGTTTTTTTTTTTTTGAGGTAGGGTCTCACTCTAGTCCAGGCTGACCTGGAATTCACTATGTATTCTCAGGGTAGCCTCGAACTCATGGTGATCCTCCTACCTCTGCCTCCCGAGTGCTGGGATTAAAAGCATGTGCCACCATGCCCGGCTTCATTATTATTTTTTATTTGAGAGAGACAGAGAGAGAGAGAGAGAGAGGAAGAGGGTGAGAATGGGCGCGCCAGGGCCTTTCAGCCACTGCAAACGAATTCCAGACACATGCACCTCCTTGTGTGCATGTGCAACATTGCGCGCTTGCATCACTTTTTGCGTCTGGCTAAACGTGGGACCTGGAAATTTGAACAAGTGTTCTTAAGGCTTCACAGGCAAGCACCTTAACCTCTAAGCCATCTCTCCAGCCCCAAATTATTTTTTAATTTAATTAATTAATTAATTTGAGGGGGGAATACACACACACACAGGAAAAAATGGGTGTGCCAGGGCCTCTAGCCATTGCAACTGAACTCCAGATGCATGCACCACCAAGTACATCTGGCTTACATGGGACCTGGAGAATTGAACCTGGGTCCTTAGGCTTCTCAGACAAGAGCTTTAAAAGCTAAGCCATCTCTCCAGGCCCGAACTATTTTTTTGTTGTTGTTTGTTTGTTTTTGTTTTTCAATGGAGGGTCTCGCTCTAGCCCAGGTTGAGTCAGATGGTTGTCTAAATGTGTAAAACTATGGAGAGGTTAGCATTACATCAGCTATGAAATGCAACTTTCTTGCAAGGGGGGGGGGGGCAGAGCTAGGCTTGATGAAGCACGCATGCCTTTAATCCCGGCACTCAAGAGGCCCGCGTAGGGGGATCTCCTTGAGTTTTAGGCCAGCCTAGGATACAGAGTTTCCAGGTCAGCTTGGGCTAGAGACCATGCTTCAGAAACAAAACCACTGGCTGGGGAGATGGCTCAGTGGATAAAGAGCTCAACCCTTGTGGTAGTTTGAATGCATGTCCTCAGATTCAGGAGTTTGTTAAAGCTTTAGATCACCAGCTGCCTGGCTGGAGGAGGTATCACTGTCGGTTCCCAAGGTATAGCCATGAGGTATGTTTGGGGGTGGATCTGGAATTACAGCCTAAAGATCTGCAGAGTGCTGGAACTCTGCCTGGGGTTTCTGGAGTGTGCTTGCCTCTGGTGCTACAGTGGTAGTTGTTTTTCTCCCTGAGTGGATCTGTGAAAGGGGGCCAGCTTCTTCCGCTGTTATGTAAGTTCCCCTGGATCTGTAAGTTTCAACAAATGCCATTCCTCCCATAAACTGTGTCTGGTTTATAGGTTCAGCCCAGCAACATAAAGCTGACTGCAGCACCCCTCAAGATGCAGCACCCAAATTTGATCCCCAGACCTCACATTAAAAAAAAAATTAATAAAGAGCCGGGCGTGGTTGCGCACGCCTTTAATCCCAGCACTCGGGAGGCAGAGGTAGGAGGATCGCCTTGAGTTCGAGGCCACCCTGAGACAACATATTTAATTCCAGGTCAGCCTGGGCCAGAGTGAGACCCTACCTCGAAAAACCAAAAAATAAAAATAAAAATAAAAAAAACACAAGACAGGCTAGAGAGAAAGCTCAGCCATTAAGGTGCTTGCCTGCAAAGCCTAAGGACCCAGGTTCCACTCCCCAGAACCCACGTAAGCCAGATGCACAAGGTGACACATGTGCACAAGGTGACACACATGTCTGGAATTCCATTACAGTGGCTAAGGCCCTGACATGGCAATCCTGTCTCTCTCTCTCAAAAAAAAAAAAAAAAAAAAAAAAAAAAACAGGCTAGGGATGGAGAGATGGTTTAGTAGTTAAGACACTTGTCTGTGAAGCCTAAAGACCCAGGTTCAATTCCCCAGGTCCCATGTAAGCCCCTGCAAAGCCTAAGGACCCAGGTTCAATTCTCCAGATTGTTTGTAAGCCAGAAGCACAAACATGCACATGCCCGAGGTCGCACATGTGCATAAGGTGGAGCACTGTCTGGAGTTTGACTGCAATGGCTCGAGGCCCTGGCATGCCAATTATCACTCTCTCTGTGTGTCATAAAAAAAAAAAAAAAAAAGAAAGAGGGCTCCAGGAATGGCTTAGCGGTTAAGGCATTTGCCTGGAAAGCCAAAGGACCCAGGTTCAATCCCCCAGGACACATGTTAGCCAGCTGCACAAGGGGGTTCACGTGTCTGGAGTTTGTTTGCAGTGGCTGGAGGCCCTGGTGTACCCAGTCTCTTTCTCTCCCTCTTTCTCTATCAAATAAATAAAAAAATAAAATATTAAAAAGAAGAGCCTGGACCAGAGTGAAACCCTACCTCGAAAAAAAAAAACAAAAAAAAAAAAAAAAAAAAGAAAAAGAAAAAGAAAAAAGACAGAAAGCCACGCGGGCTGTTATTCCAGCATGCTGACAATGAGAAAGAAGGCAGAGATATGAACATGCACACACACACACAGAGAAAAGTAAAATTAATAATAATAAATTTAAAATACAAACAAAACCAGGCATGGTGGCACATGAATTCTAGCACTCAGGAGACCGAGGTAGGAGGATCAGTAATTTCTAGGCCAGCTTGGGGCCACAGAATAAATTCCAGGTTGGCCTGGACTTGAGTGAAACCCTGCCTAAAAAAAAAAAAAAAAAAAGTGGCCGGGCATGGTGGTGCATGCCTTTAGTACCAGCACTTGGGAGGCAGAGGTAGGAGGATCGCTGTGAGTTCGAGGCCACCCTGAGATGACATAGTGAATTCCAGGTCAGCCTGAGCTAGAGTGAGACCCTGACTCGAAAAATCAAAAAAAAAAAAAAAAAAAAAAAAAAAAAAAAAGACTCTGGGTTGGAGAGATGGCTTAGAGGTTAAGGCACTTGCCTGTGAAGCCCAGGTTCAGTTCCTCAGTACCCATGTAAGCCAGATGCACAAGGTTGCCCATGCATCTGGAGTTTATTTGCAGTGGCCAGAGGCCCTGGCTTGCCCATTCTCTCTTTCTATCTGCTTCTTTCTCCCTCTCAATCAAATAAAATATTTTTGAAAAAAATATTCTAGGGCTGGAGAGATGGCTTAGCGGTTAAGGCGCCTGCCTGCTAAGCCTAAGAACCCGGTTCCAATCTCCAGGTCCCACGTTTAGCCAGATGCAAAGTGACCCAAGGGCGCAATGCCGCACTTGACCACAAGGGGGCGCATGCATCTGGATTTCGTTCACAGCAGCTGAGACACTGCTGGCGTACCCATCTCTATCTGTCTCCCTCTCCCTCTCTGTCTCTCTCTGTGTCTCTCTCCAAAAATAAATAAAATAATAATTTAAAAATATATATATTCTAAAGCTGGGTGTGGTGGCCCACACCTTTAATCCCAGCACTCGGGAGGCAGAGGTAGGAAGATCACCATGAGTTCGAGGCCACCCTGAGACTACATAGTGAATTCCAGGTCAGCCTGGGCTAGAGTGAGACTCTACCTCAAAACAAACAAACAAACAAACAAACAAACAAACAAACAAAAAATCAAACAACAACAAAAAATAACCAATGTTTATACAGCATGGTGGGTGGGACGCAGTGCCTCAGTAAGCCAGCGGTCTGCTATCCACCATTAGTTTGAGTAAGCCAACCCACTCCCCCATCTGGATGCATGACCACAGGATTCCAACGCACACGTCCTCCCCACCTCCTGCAGACTCGGTGGGGCTGTTACTAGCTGTCTTTGCTCTGACCTGCCTAGGGCCAAGGGCAAACAGGGCCATTCCCTCACCTAATACACCCCCACAGGCTTCCTGGGTCTGACACTCAGTGTCACTTGAGGCTCACCGTTGCCTCAAGGTCCCTGATGAATCAACCTCTTTGTTAACTGTACAGTCCTATCTGACCCAATGAACTGGATGTCAAGGTACAAGACTGGCACAGAGGAGAGGGGCAGAAAGTCAAGGAAGAGACCAGCCGATCACAGATAATAACAGCCCGGGGTTATCTGTGTTTGTTCACCCCACAGACAGGGGTAGGGGGGTGGGGAGGCTTGTGAGGGGATGGGGATCTAGGGGAGGAGAGTTTTGCAGCTAGCCAATCTCGTCAGAGGAGGAAATAGGCGTGGCTGTGGCCCAGTGCATTAGGAGGAAGGAAATGGGGTGGGAAACTTCAGTTTAGAGGAAAAAAAGAAAAAGAAAAAAAGATATTCTAGGGATGGAGAGGTGGTTCAGCAGTTAAAGATACTTGCTTGCGGGCTGGAGAGATGGTTTAGTAGTTAAGGCACCTGCCTGCTAAGCCTAAGAACGCTGGTTCGAATCTCCAGGTCCCACGTTTAGCCAGATGCAAAGCGACGCAAGGGCGCAATGCCGCACGTGACCACAAGGGGGCGCACACATCTGGATTTCGTTCTCAGCAGCTGAGACACTGCTGGCTCGCTCATCTATCTGTCTTCCTCTCCCTCTCTCTGTCTCTGTCTAAAAAAAAAAAAAAAAAAAAAAAAAAGATACTTGCTTGCAAAGCCTCAAGGCCTGAGTTTGATTCCCCAGTACCCATGTAAAGCCAAATGTACAAAGTGGCGCATGTAGGCGGGCATGGTGGCGCAGGCCTTTAATCCCAGTATTCGGGAGGCAGAGGTAGGAGGATCGCAAGAGTTGGAGGCCAACCTGAGACTACATAGTGAATTCAGCCTGGGCCAGAGTGAGATCCTACAAAAAAAAAAAAAAAAAAAAAATTATATATATAATATATATATATATATATATATATATATATATATATATATATATATATATATATATAAATTTATTTACTTGAGAGAGAGAAAGAGGCAGAAAGAGAGGGAGAGAATGGGTTCACCAGGGCCTCCAGCCATTGTAAACGAACTCCAGACGCATGTGCCCCCTTGTGCATCTGACTTGTGTGGGGTCCTGGAGAGTCAAAACGCGATCCTTTGGCTTTGCAGGCAAACACCTTAACCGCTGAGCCTCCTACCTCTGTGTCCTGAGTGCTGGGATTAAAGGCGTATGCCACTACGCCCGGCTTTTTTAAATTTTTTCAAGGTAGTGTTTCACTCTAGCCCAGGCTGACCTGGAATTCCCTATGGAGTCTCAGGGTGGCCTTGAACTCACTGAGATACTCCTACCTCTGCCTCCCAAGTACTAGGATTAAAGGTATGCGCCACTATGTCTGGCATTTTTTCTTAATATTATTGTTGGTAGTGTACAAAATTTAGAAAACATTAAAATGAAAAGTCAGGAAGTTGTACCTGAATCACAGAAAGCATACATATTGTATCTTTTATTTTTATTTTTTATTTTTCTTATTTATTTTTTGGGTTTTCAAGGTAGGGTCTCACTCTTGCCCAGACTGACCTGGAATGCACTATGTAGTCTCAGGTCTGCATGGTGGGATTAAAGGTATGTGCCACCATGTCTATTTTTTTAAAAATTGTTACAAAGTATTTTAGGGCTGGAGAGATGGCTTAGCCATTAAGGCACTTGTCTGCAAAGCCAAAGGACCCAGGTTTGATTGATTCCCCAGGACCCACGTAAACCAGATGCACAAGGGGGTACATGCATCTGGAGTTCATTTGCAGAGGCCCATTCTCTCTCTCTACCTGCCTAGTTCTGTATCTATCTCTCTTTCAAATAAATAAATAAATATAAATATATTCTTTTAAAATTTTTCTTTATTTTTATTTATTTGAGAGTGACAGAGAGAGAAAGAGACACATAGAAAGAATGGGCACACCAGGGCCTTTAGCCACTGCAGATGCCCCCCTTGTGCATCTGGCTTACGTGCGTTCTGGGGTATCGGTCCTTAGGCTTCATGGCAAGTGCTTAACCACTAAGCCATCTCTCCAGCCCCCATTAAAAAATTTTCAGAAAGTATTTTATTTATTTGCAGGGAGTGTGAGAAAGAGAGAGAGAGAATGGGGGTGCTAGGGACTCTAGCCTCTGCAAAGGAACTCCAGACACATAGACCACTTGGTGCATCTGGCTTTATGTGGGTTACTGGGGAATTGAACTTCGGTCTAGAGACTTGACCAGCAAGCATCTTAATTGCTAAATCATTTCTCCATCCTCCCATATTTTATTTTTTTCTCTCTCTATATATATATTTGGTTTTTTCATTTTTCGGTTTTTCAAGGTAGGGTCTCACTCTAGCCCAGGCTGACCTGGAATTCACTATGTAATCTCAGGGTGGCCTTGAACTCATGGTGATCCTCCTACCTTTGCTTCCCAAATGCTGGTATTAAAGGCGTGCGCCACCACTCCCGGCAATATTTTTCATTTTAAACATTCTATTTATTTATTTGAAAGAGAGAAAGAGACATATAGAAAAAAACGAGAGAAAATGGGGGGATTCCAGCCTGTGTAAACAAACTCCAGGCATGGGAGCCACTTTGTGCATCTGGCTTACATGGGTTCTGGGGAATCGAACCTGGTTTGTTAGGCATCCTAGGCAAGGGCCTTAACTACTAAGCCATCTCGCCAGCCCTCAAAATATTTTTAAAAACAACAACAACAACAACAAAAATCACAATAAATGAACTATTGTTAACACTTCTGGGGGCGGGGCTTCAGTAAAATACTTCTGACCACACCCACTTTACCCAACCAATCATCTGCGTGTTCTGGGTAGCCCCGCCTTTCGCATGCAAAATCACCTTGGAGGCGCCAGGACGCTTTGTATTTGACCCCGCTCGGCTACCGTCGCCGCCGCCGGAAGGGCGCAAGATATTTGTTTCCGGGAGTTTCTTTTGCTTCCCCCCCCACCCCCGTCTCCCTCACGCTTCTTCCCCTCCCCCCCGCTCCCCTTTTCCCTTCAGTTTTCTGTCTTTCGCTGCAAGGCCGACCCCCGCCCTGCGGAATCGTGATTTCGGGATCTGCTTGGGGCCCCAGAGCCGGTGCATCTGGAAGCAGGAGGGCGTTGGGGGAATCCTCGTAGAGGTATCTGGAGAGTCAAGGTTGCTCTGGAATGTTTTGTTCGTGGGAGAGCGGGCGACCGTGGGAAAAAAACTTGGCCCGGAGCGGGGCGGGGCGGGGCCGGCGGGGCCGCGGTAACGGTGCGGGGAAGCCACCCGGCCGCGGGCAGCGCGGCGTGGGAAGGGGCCGGGGCAGGGAGGGGAGGGGACCCTGCGTCCCCTGCAGTGTCGCTTTAATCCTGTCATCCAAAGAGCAGTTAAGACCAAACGTGTGGTCTCTTTGCACGGTCGATATTTTCATTCTAGATTGCTTTGTTTCCTTCTTCTTTAGGGGAAAAACTTTTTAAAAAATATTATTTAACTTTTTATTTATTTATTTGAGAGAGAGAAAGAGAGAATGGGCATGCCAGGGCCTCCAGCCACTGCAAACGAACTCCAGACGCATGCGCCACCTTGTGCATCTGTCTTACGTGGGTCCTGGGGAATCGAACCTGGGTCCTTTGGCTTTACAGGCAAGCTCCTTAACCGCTAAGCCATATCTCCAGCCCAGGGTAAGATTTTTTCTGCAAGCTTTTGTGTGCTGAAATATTAATGCTTTTTCTTTCTTTCTTTCTTTTTCCCGGAGGTAGGGTCTCACTGTAGCCCTGGATGACCTGGAATTCCCTATGTAGTCTCAGGGTGGCCTCGAACTCAGTGTGATCGTCCTACCTCTGCCTCCCTAGTGCTGGGATTAAAGGCGTGAGCCATCAAGTCCAGCTTGGTAGAGTCTTTTAAAAGTGTCTTTCCACAGGGAAGCAATGTAATGTAAGAGAAACAAGCAATTAATAAAACCAAAGTAATAGGGCTGGAGAGATGGCTTAGTGGTTAAGGCACTTGCCTGCAAAGCCAAAGGATCCAGGTTCAGTTCCCCAG
The DNA here is from genome assembly GCA_036365145.1 of Orientallactaga sibirica. Taxonomy (NCBI): domain Eukaryota; kingdom Metazoa; phylum Chordata; class Mammalia; order Rodentia; family Dipodidae; genus Orientallactaga; species Orientallactaga sibirica. The sequence continues at coordinate 23,768,165 of JAEOAD010000025.1, forward strand.
GACCTACATAAGCCAGAGTGCACAAAGTGGCGCATGCTTTTGAAGTTCCCTTGCAGCAGCTACAGGCCCTAGCCTGTCCATTCTGTCTCCTTCTCTCCCTCCCCCCTCTCAAATAAATAAATAAAAGTAAAATATATTTATAAAAAGAGCCAGGTGTGGTGGCGCATGCCTTTAATCCCAGCACTCAGGAGGCAGAGGTAGGAGGATCGCTGAGAGTTCGAGGCCACCCTGAGACTACATAGTTAATTCCAGGTCAGCCTGGACCACAATGAGACCCTACCTCGAAAAAAAAGAAGAAATGTATATATTATTTAAAATCAATATAATAAACTGGGTGTGGTGGCACACGCCTTCAATCCCAGCACTTGGGAGGCAGAGATAGGAGGATCGCAGTGAGTTTGAGGCCACCCTGAGACTACCTAGTTAATTCCATGTTAGCCTGGACCAGAGTGAGACCCTACCTCCAAAACCCCCCCCCAAAAAAAAAATTGAAGTAATGAATTGTGAGTCAGCTCTGCAGATGGATGTGGTGATTTACATTAGGCATAATGTAGATTGTCTTTTTAGTTATTTACAGAACACCTTAGATCACAAAAATACCTTCCTTTATACATATATTCTCTTCAGCTCAGTAAAATTATTTCTGTGGCTCCTTATTGCATAAGTAACGTTCTCCAGGCCCTCTCAAATTTTTTGTGTCCAGCTTCATGTGGACAGTGGAATCGAACCCTGGGCCACCAGGCTTTGCAAACAAGCACTTTTAACCAGTTCTCTCAAACTGTTATCAAAAGATGAGAACTCACAGTATTTCACCCTCACACTCTAGAGCGTGAGAGAAAACCGACTATTTACCTTTTATTTCTATTTTTTAATTTTTATTATTTTTTTTTGGAGAGAGAGAGAGACAGAGGGAGAGGAAGACAGAGATGGGTGCGCCAGCAGTGTCTCAGCTGCTGCGAATGAAATCCAGATGTGTGCGCCCCCTTGTGGTCAAGTGCGGCATTGTGCCCTTGCGTCACTTTGCATCTGGCTAAGCGTGGGACCTGGAGATTGGAACCGCTGGAGATTGGAACCAGTGTTCTTAGGCTTAGGAGGCAGGCACCTTAACCCCTAAGCCATCTCTCCAGCCCTATTTTTATTTTTTATGAGAGAGAGAGAGAGAGAGAGAGGGAGAGAGGGAGAGAGAGGGAGAGGAGAGGATTGGCTTGCCAGGGTCTCCTGTCACTTCAGTTGAACTCCAGATGCATGTGCCACCTTGTGCACATGTGCATCTGGCTTACGTGGGATCTGAAGACTGGAGCCTGGATCCTTAGGCTCCTCAGGCAGTAGGCAAGCGCCTTACTTCTAAGCCATCTCTCCAGCCAGAGAACAGGCTGTTTAAATAACAAGTAGCAAGGTAGGAGTGAATTGTATCTGACAAAAAACTTCTGTTAATGGTAGTTAACAGTGATTGCGGTGTAATTTTTTGTTTTTTGGTTTGGTTTGGTTTGGTTTTTTGAGGTAGTCTCTAGCCTAGGCTGACCTGGAATTAGCTATGTAGTTTCAGAGTGGCCTCAATATCATGGCTGTCTTCCTAATCCTGCCTCCCAAGTGCTGGGATTGGTATGCAGTACAATTTTAATTTCTTGTTCCACACAGGAAAAAGCATGTCTTCCCTACCCGGGTGCATTAGTTTGGATGCAGCAACAGCTGCAGTGGGCTCTGAAGAGATTGCAGAACTGCAGCAGGCAGTGGTTGAAGAGCTGGGTATTTCTATGGAGGAACTTCGGCAGTTCATTGATGAAGAGCTGGAAAAGATGGACTGTATCCAGCAACGCAAGAAGCAGCTAGCAGAGTTGGAGTCATGGGTAATACAGAAAGAGTCTGAGGTGGCTCATGTCGACCAGCTCTTTGATGATGCATCCAGGTAAGGGTTAATGGGGCATAGCAGAGATGTTGATTCACAGATATTTTATTAGAATATAAATGGCATTTTATTGAGCACTTTCTACTTAAAGTGTAGCCATATGAGAATTGAACTTGGCATGCCTTTAATCTCAGCACTTGTGAGGCAGGCATAGGGGGCTCACCATGAGTTCAAGACCAGCCTGAGACTACATAGTGAGTTCCAGGTCAGCCTCAGGTAGAGTGAGACCCTACCTTGAAAAACAAACAAACAAACAAACAAACAAAAAGGAATAACTTAGTTTCCTTAGCAACTTTTTCCAGAAGGTAAGGTTTGTTTTGTTGTCCTTTGTGGAAGGGGTAGTGTGCGCCATAGTGCATGGGTTGAGGTCACAAACTAGGGGTGATGGGCTTCATGTTCCACCTTGTTTGAGACACGGTTCTTTGTTGCTGTATAAGCCAGGCTGGCTGATCTTCAGGCTTCTGGGGTTCTCCTGGCTCCACCTCCCACCATGCTGTAGATGTTCACAAGGGTTACAGACATGTGCCTTACTGCACATGGGGTCTGTGCTTCAGTTGCTTGGCTTGTACAGCAAATGCTTTTATCCATTAAGCCAGCTCCCCAAGTGCACCCCCCTTTTATCAGTCTCATATCTCAGGTTGATTTCAAACTTATTATGTAACCAAGAATTACCTTGAACTGGATCCTCCTGGCCCCACCTGCAGAGTGCTGGTATTTCAGGTGCTGGGGATTAAACCCAGGGCTTCATACGTGATCAGAAAGCACTCCAACAGCTGAGCTACATCCTCAGCCTCCTTCCTAGTTGCTGTCTTTAACTGTGGGAATACTAATAAATTCCTAAACCCCCATCCCACAAGATTTGTTTCTTCTTCTTTTATTTATTTCCAAGGAGAAAGAGAGAGAGAGAGCATGGGCATGCCAGGGCTTCAGCCATTGCAAATGAACTCCAGATGCATGCGCCACTATGTGTATCTGGCTTTGCATGGGTGGGGAATCAAACTCACATCCGTATCCTTAACTGCTGAGCCATCTCTCCAGCCACGCTCCCCCGCCCTTTTTTTTTTTTTTTTCTTTTCTTTTCTTTTCTTTTCTTTTCTTTTCTTTTCTTTTTTTTCTGGAGGTAGGATTTCACTCTAGCCCAGGCTGACCTGGAATTCACTATGTAGTCTCAGTGCAGTCTCAGACTCACAGCAATCCTCCTACCTCTGCCTCCCTAGTGCTGGGATTAAAGGCGTGCGCCACCACACCCAGCCCTTTTTTTTCTTTTTAATTAATTAAATAATTTATTTTATTTTACTTTATGGGGGGATTGTGAGAAAGAGGAGGAGAGGGAGAGAATGGGTACACCAGAGTCTTTAGTCGTTGCAAACTAACTCCAGACGCATGCCTCACCATGAGCATCTGGCTTATGTGGGCATTGGAGAATTGAACTTGGGTCTGTAGGTTAGAAGACCCTTAACCGCTAAGCCATCTACTGCAGTCCCCCATCTTTTTTATTTTTTTTTTATTTATTTGAGAGGGAGAGAAAGAGGCAGAAAGAGAATGAGTGTGCCAGGGCCTTTAGCTGCTGCAAATGAACTCCAGAATCATGCACCACCATGTGCATCTGCCTTACGTGGTGCAGGAGAATTGAACCTGGGTCCTTTGGCCTTGCAGGCAAGTGCCTTAACTACTAAGCTATCTCTCCAGGCATTTGTTTGTTTTGAGGTAGCATCTTACTCTAGCCCAGGCTGACTTGGAATTCACTATGTAGTCACAGGGTGGCCTCAAACTCACAGTGATCCTCCTACCTCTGCCTCCCCAGTGCTGGAATTAAGGGTGTGCACCAGCATATCCTCTGCTAGGATTTGTTTCTTAGGCTCTGGTTTTCACTGTAATTTCAAATAATAGCAAGGTAAATAATGAAGTGAAAGTACTGGACTTTGTGTTTATTTTGGATTTTTGAAAAATCAGTTGGGGAACCAAGTCACAATTCAAATCTTTTTCTTTTTTTTTTTGGTTTTTCGAGGTAGGGTTTCACTGTGGTCCAGGCTGACCTGAAACTATGTAGTTTCAGGGTGGACTTGAACTCACAGTGATCCTCCTATCTCTGCCTCCCAAGTGCTGGGATTAAAGGCATGTGCCACCAAATCTTTCAAATCTTTTTTTTTTTTTTAGTCAACCTTTAATCCCAGCACTTGGGGGGTTGAGTAGGAGGATCACCTTGAGTTCAAGGCCACCCTGAGACTGCATAGTGAATTCCAGGTCAGCTTGGACTGGAGTGAGTCTCTACCTTGAAAAAAAAATTTTTTTTTTCCTATGGAAAAAGCATTCTACAACATTCTACATAGACACTTTGGAAAATTAGGCCCATTTAAGTTGAGAACAGTGTATAGATACATACACAAACAGAGCGAGAGAGAGAATGGGCATGCCAGGGCTGCTGGCAATTGCAAATGAATTCCAGATACATGTGCCACCTTGGGCATCTGTCTTTACATGGGTACTGGGGAATTGAACCTGGGTCTTTAGGCTTTGCATGCAAGCACCTACTGAGATTACAGGTGTGAGCCACACCATCTGGCATCACTTAAATATGTATGAGGTTTGTTTGTTTTTTTTTTTTTGGTTTTTCGAGGTAGGGTCTTACTCTAGGCCATACTAACCTGGAATTCACTTAATGTAGTCTCAGGGTGGCCTTGAACTCATGGTGATCCTCCTACCTCCTACCTCAGCCATTGCTGGATTTAAAGGTGCATGCCACCACGCCTGGCTGAAATATGTATGAATTCTAATGGCTCTTGCTCCCCTACTGCCTCCACTGGTTTTGACTCTCACTACGTGTGTTCCAATACTAGGGCAGTGACTAATTGTGAGTCTTTGGTGAAGGACTTCTATTCCAAGCTGGGACTGCAATACCATGACAGTAGCTCGGAAGATGAAGCTTCCCAGCCTACAGAAATAATTGAGATTCCTGATGAAGATGATGATGTCCTCAGTATTGATTCGGGTAAGCGCTGCTTTGGATGGGAAGTTCTTAGGATTAAACCCCTGATCCTCCTTCCTCTACCTCCCATTCATTGGGATTTAGCTGTATACTACCATGCTTAGCACCGGATAGTTTTTGCAATTATCAGTAATTTCATCCTTTTGTTTAAATTTTTTAATTAGTATTTTATTTATTTTTGGAGAGAGACACAGAGAGAGAGACAGAGAGGGAGAGGGAGACAAACAGAGATGGGTGAGCCAGCAGTCTCTCAGCTGCTGTGAAGGAAATCCAGATGTGTGTGCCCCCTTGTGGTCAAGTGTGGCATTGCACCCTTGCGTCACTGCATCTGGCTAAACGTGGGACCTGGAGATTGGAACTGGGTTCTTAGGCTTAGCAGCCATCTCTCCAGCACCCCCCTCCCCGTTTTTTTGTTTTTGTTGTTGTTGTTGTTGTTTTTGAGGTAGAATTTTGCTCTAACTCAGGCTGACTTGGAATTCACAATGAAGCCTCAGGGTGGCCTCGAACTCATGGCAATCTTCCTACCTCTGCCTCCCAAGTGCTGGGATTAAAGGCGTGACCATCATCCCAGCTTATCCTTTTGAGGGAATAATCTTCCATTGTGTGAATGTTTTTACCTATTTCCCAGTTGATAGGCTGTCAGATTATTTCTAGTTTGGGCTATGCTGTGAACATAATATGTAGAAATGTCTTTGTAGGCATTGTGACGAATTGTGGGTCCCTGGTTCCACAAGGGACCATTGTGCACCGGCTCCCTGGAGGTGTCCAGGCAACTGTGCAGCAGGGTCTTGAGCACCCGTGAGTGCAACGGGAAGAAACACCCAGGAGACAGCTTCAGAGAACAACTCTCATTTATTTAACAAGGAATTGGTTTTTTATAAGCAGTTGAGAGAGAGAGAGTGGAAAAAGGGTCCCAAGGGGATTGGTGGGTTCAAAGGTTGTTTGCCGATGCCTAGTTGGCATATAGGGATGCTCATTCCAGCACATAGGGAGAGGGTCAGGTGATCTATGTATTGGCAGGAAGAGATATAGGGTATGAGTCATAGGGGGATGGGGCTATGTAAAGGTTGTTGGCTGATACCATATAAGGAGTTTCCTAGGTAACTGGCGAAAGGTCACAGGGCCATGAGCGAAGCCTGAGTCTTATCAGGATGTCCAGGTGCCCTGGGCTGGGGGGAGGGAGGGGCCCTCCTCCTGCCAGTCTTGGGGCCCAAAATTTGTCCTCTCCGTAGCCTAGGGCCTATGTCTGATAGCTTAGGCCTGCTTTTAACCTGGGGGCTTTGCCTGTGCCCTACATTAGAAAAATTTCCAGGGGTTTTTTTTGTTTGTTTGTTTGTTTTTTTTGAGATCAAACCCAAGATTTTGTGCATGGCAGGCAAGTACACTGCCAACTGAGCTGCATTCATAGCTCCAAGTATTCGTGATTTTTTACTTGTGTATTTTCCTACTAAATAATGGCATTGAACATCTTGTCATGTTTTTTTTTTTTGCCACATGTTCTTTGGGGAAATATCTATTCTTATCTGCTCTTTCTATAAGTATAACTATTCATTTCAGAGAGTAAAAGGCAGAGAGATAGAGAGAAAGAAAGGACACACCAGGGACTCAGCCATTGCAAAGGAACTCTAGATGCATGCACCACCTTGTGCATCTGGCTTATATGGGTCCAGAGGAATCGAACCTGGGTCCTTTGGGTTTTCAGGCAAGTGCCTTAGCCGCTGAGCCAGCTTCTGATGAGATATTTTTTATTTTGACTCATGGATTATGTCAACTTTTTGCCTTTTTATTTTTTCAGCTTGTGTATATGTGTCTAGATACATGTGTGCGGGTATGTGTGCGTATTTGCACACATACCAGATGCCAGAGGTCAATGTTGGGTCTTTCTGTTGCCTTCCACCATATTGAGACAGGGTCTCTCACTAAACAGTTTACCTGGTCAGTTTGCCCTGGCTACTTGTTTCTTCTTCTTCTTCTTTTGGTTTATTTATTTTTATTTGTTTATTTGTTTTGTTTTGTTTTGTTTTGGTTTGGTTTGGTTTGGTTTTTCGAGGTAGGGTCTCACTCTAGCTCAGGCTGACCTGAGCTCACATCGATCCTCCTACCTCTGCCTCCCAAGTGCTGGGATTAAAGGCATGTGCCACCACGCCCAGCTGCCCTACTTGTTTTTTACACAACACTTCTTTTTGTTTGTTTTGAGAAAGGATCTTGGTATAATGCCCTGATTGGCTTGGAACTCACTATGTAAACCAGGCTGCCCTCAAGCATGCTAATGATACTTCTGCCTCTTGCCTCCCTAGCACTACCATGCCTATTTTACTTTTTCTTTGGCAATATGGTCTCAGTTGTCCAGGCTAGTCTGGTTCTTACTCTGTAGCCTAGGCAAGAGTTGAACTTTTTTGTTGTTTTTTGTTGTTTTGATTTTGTTTTTTCAAGGTAAGGTCTCATTCTAGCCCAGGCTGACCTGGAATTCACTCTGTAGTCTCACAGTGGCCTCAGACTCAGGGTGATCCTCCTACCTTTGCCTCCCAAGTGTGCCATCACACTCAACTGTGTAAGAGTTGAACTTTTGGGCTGGAGAGATGGCTTAGCGCTTAAGGAGTTTGCATGAAAAGCCAAAGGATCCTGTTTCAATTTTCCAGGACCCACATAAGCTAGATGCACAAGGGGGTGCACATATCTGGAGTTCGTTTGCAGTGGCTGGAGGCCCTGGCATGCCCATTCTCTCTCTCTGTCTGTCTGTCTGTCTCGTTCTCTGTCTTAAATATATATATATATATATATATATATATATATATATATATATATATATATACATATTTATTTATTTATTTAAAAAATAAGCCAAATCCCAGCACTCGGGAGGCAGAGGTAGGAGGATTGCTGTGAGTTCGAGGCCACCCTGAGACTACATAGTTAATTCCAGGTCAGCCTGGGCCAGAGTGAGACCCTACCTCGAAAAAAAAAAAAAAAAAAAAAAAAAAAAAAAGCCAAGTATGGTGGCGCACGCCTTTAATCCCAGTACTCAGGAGGCAGAGTAGGAGGATTGCCGTGAGTTCAAAGGCCACCCTGAGACTACATAATTAATTCCAGGTCAGCCTGGGCTACAGTGAGACTGTACCTTGAAAAACAAAAAAAAAGAGTTGAACTTTAGATCCGTTTGCAAAATATTTCCATATATGTATATTTACTTGGAAGTTTGTATGTATGTATGCACATGTGCAAGCACATGCCTCAGCGTTACCAGCACCTTATACATACTAGGCAAGCACTTTACCACTGAGCTACACTCCAAGCCTTTCAGATATTTATTTATTTATCAACAATTCTTTTTTTTTTTTTTTTGGTTTCACTCTGGCCCAGGCTGACCTGGAACTAACTATGTATTCTCAGGGTGGCCGCAAACTCACAGCAATCCTCCTACCTGTACATCTTGAGTGCTAGGATTAAAGGCGTGCACCACCACACTTGGCTAACAATTCTTTTTTTAAATTAATTAATTAATTTATTTGTTTGAGAGAGGGAAAGAGCCTGAGAGAGAGAAAGAATGGGCACGCCAAGGCTTCCAGCTACCGCACTTGAACTCCAAATGCATGCTCCACCTTGTGCAATTCTTTCATAATACTGTGAGGTTATTTAATTACTGATTTCTTGGAAATGTCCCTACCTACATCTCTTAGACTCATTAGAATTCTTCTCTTCTGTAGGTGATGCTGGGAGCAGAACTCCAAAAGACCAGAAGGTGAGTTGGGGTGGTATAGAAAGTTAAGAAATTGGAATTTGAGGAGCTGGGGATGTAGCTCAGTTAGTAGGGTGCTTGTCTGGCATTCATGAAGCCCTGGGCTCAATTCCCAGTACATCATAAACCAGGCATGGTAGCCAGGTGTGGTGGCACACACCTTTACTCGGGCGGCACAGATAGGAGAATGGCTGTGAGTTTGAGGCCATCCTGAGACTACATAGTGAATTCCAGATCAGCCTGAACTAGAGCGAAATTCTACCTCTAAAATCAAACAAAACTAAGCATGGCAGAACACATCTGTAATTCCAGCACTTGGGAGAGGAAGTCAGGAGCTCAGAAGGAGGAGGAGTTCAAGGTCATCCTCAGCTAATAGCGAGTTTGAGGCCAACCAGAGATTCATGCAGCCCTTTCTCAGAGAAGGAAAAGAAAAGAAAAATATAAATTTAAAAACGAGAGTAACTTCTTGTGTGTGTGTGTATGTGTGTTTTGATTTTTCAAGGTAGGATCTGGGCTGGAGAGATGGCTCAGCGGTTAAGGACGCTTGGCTTGTGAAGCCTAAGGACCCGGGTTCAGTTCCCCATTACCCACATAAGCCAGATGCACAAGGTGGCACATGTGTTGTTGTTAGTGGCTGGAGGCTCTGGTGCACCCATTCTCTCTCTCTAGTAAGTAATAAATTTTAGAAAAAGATTAAAAAAGGAATCAAGGTAGTATCTTACTCTCGCCTAGGCTGATCTGGAACTCATTTCATATTCCCAGCCTGGCCTTGAACTCGCACCTCTTCCTAATGTGCCACTACACTCAGCTGAATGTAACCTTTTTGGCCTGAACATTTCAGTCAATTTAGCCCATTAATGTATTCATTGTGTATTTAGTTCTATGGATTCTAGTCATCTTTTTGGTGTTTTGAGATACTTCTTTTTTCTTTTGGTTTTCCGAGGTAGGGTCTCACTCTGGCCCAGGCTAACCTGGAAGTCACTATGTAGTCTTCAGGGTGGCCTTGAACTCATGGTGACCATCGTACTTCTGTCTCCCAAGTGCTGGGATTAAAGGTGTGCACCACCGTGTCTGGCTTTGTTTTATTTTTTAAAAAATTTAATTAATTATTTATTTGAAAGAGAAAGAGGAAGAGATAGAAAGAATGGGCACACCAGGGCCGCCAGCCACTGTAAATGAACTCCAGATGCATGCGCCCCTTGTGCATCTGGCTTATGTGGGACCTAGAGAATCGAACCGGGATCGTTTGGCTTCTCAGGCAAATGCCTTAACTGCTAAGCCATTTCCCCAGGCCCCAAATTTATTTTTTATTTTTATTTATTTATTTGTGAGAGAGAAAGAAGCAGATAGAATAAGCACATCAGGGCCTTTGGCCACTGCAGATGAACCCCAGATGCATGCACCACCTTGTGCATCTGGCTTACATGGGTCCTAGGGAATTGAACCTGGTTTCTTTGGCTTTGCAGGCAAGCACCTTAACCGATAGGCCATCTCTCCAGCCCTATTTCGTTTATTTTTATTATTATTATTATTTTTTAATTTGAGAGAGAGACAGAATGGGAGCACCAGCAGCCTCTCAGCTGCTGTGAATGAACTCCAGATGTGTACAACCCTTGTGCGCATGTGCGACATTGAGTGCTTGCTTCACTTTTGCGTCTGGCTAAAAATGGGACCTGGAGAATCAAGCGGGTGTTCTTAGGCTTTGCAGGCAGGTACCTTAATTGCTAAGCCATCTCTCTAGCCCCCTATTCCATTTATTTTTTTATTTTATTTTTGACTTTTTGAGGTAGGGTTTCACTTTAGCCCAGGCTGGCATGGAATTCACTATGTAGTCTCAGGCTGGCCTCGAACTCACAGTGATCCTCCAGCCTCTGCCTCCTGTGTGCTGGGGTTAAAGGCATGCACCACTACTCCCAGCTTCGTTTATTTTTTAAAAAATACTTTTACTTATTAACTTGAGAGAAAGTATTTTGTAAGAGAGAGAGTGAATATGGGTATACCAGGGCCTCTTGCTGCTGCAACTCCAGTCCTGTGCATCTCTGTGTATACAACTTAATGTGGGTACTGCTGGGTCATCAGGCTTTGTAAGCAAGTGCTTTTAACTTCTGAACCATCTTTTCAGGCTTGTCCCTGTCCCCCATTTTGTTATAGAAATAAAAGGTGTTTTTTTTTTTTTTTTTTTTTTTTTTTTTGTGAGGTAGGGTTTCACACTGGTCTAGGCTGACCTGGAATTAACTATGTAGTCTCAGGGTGGCCTCGAACTCTCGGCGATCCTCCTACCTCTGCCCCCAAGTGCTGGGATTTTGTTATAGCCACCAATAGAAATAAAAGGGTTTTTAAAAAATATTTCTATATATTTATTTGCAAGAAGAGTTGGGATGGGTACTCCAGATGCATGCACCACTTTGTGCATCTGGCTTAATATAGGATCAGGTGAGTCAAATATGAGTCCTTAGGCTTTGCAGGCATACTCTTTAACCGCTAAGCCATCTCTCCAGCCCCCTAAAAGTTATTTTTTTTCTTTTTCTCTGGGGGTGCTTTCAAGATAGGGTTTCACTCTAGTCCAGGCTGACCTGAAACTCACTATGTAGTCGCAGGTGGCCTCGAACTCATGGTGATCCTCCTGAGCCCTCTGCCTCCCAAGTGCTGGGATTAAAGGTGTGTGCCACCACACCTGGCTCCAAAAGTTATTTCTTATTCCCAGGTCATTTTCTCTCTCTTGTTCCTTCTCTGCAGTGCTAGGGAGCCCATAATCCTGCCACCCATGACCTTGTGCATGCTAGGCGTGTGTCCGACTCCTAGCACTGCACACTTCTCAAGTTACTTCTTTTGGTTTGGTGTTTGTTAGTAGGGCTTGAATCCAGGACCTTCCGCAAGCTGGGCAGATATTCTACCACTGAGCTATGTCTTCAGCCCTTAAGTTACTTCTAACTCATGCTGCTATTTTCCCCTTCATCCTACTTTCCTACAGCTCCGTGAAGCTATGGCTGCCTTAAGAAAATCAGCTCAAGATGTACAGAAGTTTATGGATGCTGTCAACAAGAAGAGCAGCTCTCAGGATATACACAAAGGTTAGGGTGAAGGAGTGCCTAGATATAGGTAGAAGGTGAAGCCTTTGGGTATTTTGTGACAATGGGCTTTACATCTCAAAATCTTTCTAACTGTCTCTTTCTCTCTCTCTCTCTCTTTTTTTTTTTTTTTTTTTTTTTTTGTATTTCAAGGTAGGGTCACTCTAATCCAGGTTGACCTGGAATTCACTATGTAGTCTCTGGGTGGCCTCAAACTCATGGTGATCTTCCTACCTCTGCCTCCCGAGTGCTGAGATTATATTTGTGTGTCACCACGCCCCGCTTTATTTTATTTTAATTTTTGGTTTTTCGAGGTAGGGTCTCACTCTGGCCCAGGCTGACCTGGAATTAACTCTGTATTCTCAGGGTGGCCTTGAACTCACAGCGATCCTCCTACCTCTGCCTCCCGAGTGCTGGGATTAAAGGCATGCGCCACCACGCCCGGCTTTTTTTTTTTTTTTTTTTTTTTTTTTTTTTAGGGTCTTGACCTGGAAATCACTATGTAGTTTCAGGGTGTCCTCAAACTTATAGACCATATAGTGCTATAGTGTGTATTCAGCCATTCCGTCAAGTGAGCTACATTTCCTGTCCTCCACCATATTGTTCTGCCTCTTTACCTTCCCATTCTCTATATCATGGATCTGTGTATCCTTCATAGGAACCTTGGGTCCAATGTCTGGAGAACTGTGCAAGGATGGTGATCTGATAGTGAGCATGCGGATTCTGGGCAAGAAGAGGACTAAGACGTGGCACAAGGGCACCCTTATTGCCATCCAGACAGTCGGTATGTTGAAGAAAGAGGAAGGACTAACAGAAGGTAACCAGTAGGTCTCCAGTGCTGAGCCTTTTGTCCACAGCCTTTTCTGTTTTCTCTGACATAGGAAACCAAGACTTACATGGAAAATAACAATTTGTAAACTTTTTATTTGTCTTTCCTTTTACTTAGGTCTAGGAAAAAAATACAAAGTGAAATTTGACAACAAAGGCAAGAGTCTGCTGTCGGGGAACCATATTGCCTATGATTACCACCCTCCTGCTGACAAGCTGTTTGTGGGCAGTCGAGTGGTGGCCAAATACAAAGATGGGAATCAGGTCTGGCTTTACGCTGGCATTGTTGCTGAGACACCAAACATCAAAAACAAGCTCAGGTACCTGGACGCAGCAGTGAGGGCCGTCGAGGCTAGGAGCACATCTGTCTGTTCATGCCGTGTTGAGATTTCACCATTAGCTTTTTTTTTCTTAGTCCCACAAACCCTGTCTCTTTGCCACACAAGTCATACGTGTTAAGTCCATCCTCTGGTTTTTTTTTTTTTTTTTCAATTTTTATTTATTTATTTGCAAGCAGAGAGAGAGAGAGAAAGAGAGGCAGACAGAGAAAGAATGGGCACGCCAGGGCCTCTAGCCACTGCAAACGAACTCCAGATGCATGTGCCCCTTGTGCATCTAGCTTACGTAGGTCCTGGGGAATCGAACCGGGATCCTTTGGCTTCGCAGGCAAATGCCTTAACCACTAAGCCATTTGTCCAGCCCTGTTTTGTTTGTTTTTGAGGCAACATCTTGCTACATAGCCCCAACTGGCCTCAAATTCACAGTACTCCTATCTCAGCCTCCTGTGAACTGAGATTATAGTCATGTGCCTGTTAAAGAAAAACTTTTTGGAAAGATTGAGTCATCATTAGGGAAGTAAGGAATTTACAGAGGGAAACAGTACAGACCAAGTCGTTGGTGACATAAAGTATGATAGAGGAACAAGAATAATTTTTCAGAAAGTATTAGCTTTTGAGCTGGGCGTCGTGGCGTATGCCTTTAATCCCAGCACTTGGGAGGCAGAGGTAGGAGGATTGCCTTGAGTTTGAGGCCACCCTGAGACTACAGAGTGAGTTCCAGGTCAGCCTGGGTTAGAGCGAGACCCTACCTCAAAAAAACAACAACAACAACAAGAAAGTATTAGCTTTTGAGAAAGTATTAGCTCGAGGGGGATATCTTGGGATGGGAAGGAAAAGTGTTGACTATCTTCTGTGATCCAGAGGCGAGGTGAGGTCTTGTTAAAGATAACCCTCACGTCTCTGCCTTCACTCTTCCCTTTCAGATTTCTGATTTTCTTTGATGATGGATATGCTTCCTATGTCACCCAGTCAGAACTGTATCCCGTTTGCCGCCCACGTAAGTGCTCTCCAGTACTCCTGAGCTCTTTCCTGGTACATTTAAACAGGTGTTAGATCTTTTCTAGTCTCATGCTTCACCTTAGTATTTCTGCTAAGTCTGTTCATGCTTCCTCTGGAAGCTGTTAGATACAGCTTCCTAGTGTCCTGGGCCCTTTGTGTTTGTTACTCCAACATTCTGTTGGTTGTGGTGGTGGTTTTTGTTTTTTGTTTGTTTGTTTGTTTTGTTCTTGTTTTAAAACAGTGTCTCACTCTAGCCTAGGTGTGCCTGGAACTCATGGCAGTCCTCCCATCTTAGCCCTCCAATTGCTAGGATTAAAGGCAGCATGTGCCACCATGCCCAGATTTTTTTTGCGGGGGGTGTAGGGTCTCACCCTGGCTCAGGCTGACCTGGAATTCACTCTGTAGTCTCAGGGTGGCCTCAAACTCACGGCGATCCTCCTACCTCTGCCTCCTGAGTGCTGGGACTAAAGGCATGTGCCACCACACCCGGCTTCCCCTGTGGTTTTTGTTTTTTGTTGCTTTTTTGGTTTTACAAGGTTGGGCCTTGCTCCAGGCTGACCTGGAACTAATTGTGTAGGCCTGGGCTGGCTTTCAATTCACAGTGATCCTTCTAGCTCTGCCTCCCAAGTGCTGGGATTAAAGGTGTGCACCACTATACCTGGTTTGAATTTGTGTGAAGTGAAAGTTCTGTTTGTGTGAAATGTGTGAATCATATCCTAATTTACTTGATTTGTGTATGCATTTATATATTTAATACTTAAGGTGGTCTTGCTTTTGCTTCCCTTGAGGTTAGGATTTTATTTTTTTCTCTTAAAAATTTATTTGTGGGGCTGTAGAGATGGCTTAGCAGTTAAGGCGTTTGCCTGCAAAGCCAAAGGATCCCGGTTCAGTTCTCCAGGACCCATGTAAGCCAGATGCATAAGAGGGCAAATGCATCTGGAGTTCCTTTACAATGGCTGGAGGCCCTGGCACACCCATTCTGTCTGTCTCTCTCTCTCTCTCAAATAAATAAAACACTTTTAAAAATATTTATTTGTGGGGCTGGAGAGATGGCTTTGGGGTTAAGGCGCTTGCCTGTGAACCCTAAAAACTCATGTTCGACACTCTAGGTCCCACATAAGCCAGATATACAGTGACACAAGTGCACAAGGTTGCACATGTTCACAAGGGGGTGCACACATCTGGAGTTCAATTGCAGTGACTGTAAGCCCTGGTACTATAAAATAGGATTAAATCCTATAAAATAGGATTAAAGGTGTGCACCACCAGTCCTGGCTTAAGTTTATTTTTATTAATTTGAGAGAGAATAAGAATGGGTGCACTCTGCAAACAAACTCCAGATGCATGCACTACACTGTGCATCTGGCTTATATGGGTACTGGGGAATCAATCCTGGACAGTCAGGCTTAGCAAGCAAGCACCTTTAACCATTGAGATCTCTCTCCAGCTCTTCTCTCCCTCTTAAAACATAGCAAGCCATGGGCTGGAGAGATGGCTTAGCAGTTAAGGCACCTGCCTGCGAAGCCTAAGAACATCCTTTCAAATCTCCAGGTCCCATGTTTAGCCATACGCAAAAGTGACACAAGTCGCAATGTCACACATGTGCACAAGGGAACACACACATTTGGAGTTCATTCACAGCAGCTGAGAAGCCCTGTTGTGCCCAATCTCTCTGCCTCTTCCTCTCTCTCTCAAAAAAAAAAAAAAAAAAAAATAAAAAGCAAGGGACTGGAGAGTTGGCTTAGCAGTTAAGGGCTTGCCTGCAAAGCCCAAAAATGCATGTTTGAATTTTCCAGGTCCCATGTAGACATGCACAGTGCATATGTGCACAAGTTGGCACACACATCTGGAGTTCGTTCCCAGCAGCTGAAAGGCCATAGTGTGCCCATTCTCTTTCTCTATCTCAAAAATAAATTTAAAATGCCATGTCTCTCTCCCCCCCCAACAGATAAATAAAAATAAAATATTAAAACATATATCAATGGGGCTGGAGGGATGGTTTAGTGGTTAAGGTGTTTGCCTGCAAAGCCAAAGGACCTTGATTTGATTCCCCAGGACCCACATAAGCCAGATGCACAAGGGGGCGCATGCATCTGGAGTTTGTTTGTAATGGCTGGAGGCCCTTGCATACTCATTTCTGTCTGTCTGTGTCTGTCCCTCTTTGACTGTCTCAAATAAATAAATAATTAAAAAATATATATCAAGCTAGGTATGGTGGTACATGCCTTTAATTTCAGCACTAGGGAGGCAGCAGTAGGAGGATTGCCATGAGTTCTAGGCTACCCTGAGACTACACAATGAATTCCACATCAGCCTGGGCTAAATACCTCAAAAAAAGAAAAACCAAAAGCAAACAAAAAAACCCACAAATTGCCAACCAGATTTCCCTATCAGGATATGTCCTGCCTGCCCTCTCTCAGTCTTACTTCTTCCTTGAGACAGTGAAAAAAACTTGGGAAGACATAGAAGACATCTCCTGCCGAGACTTCATAGAGGAATATATCACTGCCTACCCCAACCGCCCCATGGTGCTGCTCAAGAGCGGCCAGCTGATCAAGACTGAGTGGGAAGGCACCTGGTGGAAGTCCCGAGTCGAGGAGGTGGATGGAAGCCTAGTCAAGATCCTCTTCTTGGTACTGTTCTTACCTAGAACTTGGGGGAAGGGGTGGGGGTAAGAGTGAGGATGGGCATGAGAGGCAGCAATGAGGTTGAGTGTGTAGGTAGGTATTCCATGCCTTTCTTCTTTGTTACCTTCCTGACTGTTACTACTATTTTGGACAAATTGTATTTTGATCATTTTTCCAATGTCGATAGTTACTGAAAACAAAATCCATGATTTTTTTTTTTTTTTTTTTTGAGAGAAACACAGAGACAGAGAGAGGGAAAGAAAGACAGATAGAGATGGGGCGCCAGCAGCCTCTCAGCCGCTGGTAATGAACTCCAGATGCATGCGCCCCCTTGTGGGCAAGTGCGGCATTGCGCCCTTGCGTCACTGCATCTGGCTAAATGTGAGACCTGGAGATTGGAACCGGCATTCTTAGGCTTAGCAGGCAGGTGTCTTAACCACTAAGCCATCTTTCCAGCCCAAAATCCATGATTTTTATTCCTGGTGGGAAACCAAGGGCCTCAGCAATGGCCTGTAATGTTTTGGGGGTATCTGTGACCTCCCCGTCCAACAACTCACTGGAAGGTCCCCTCCCTGGCACTGAAAATTTTCTAGTAACAATTTATGGCTTCTGAGTATTCCATTGTCCAGAAAAGTAGGTTTCCCTATGACTTATTTATATCCTCTTAGATTTTGATTAGCCCTCCCTCCACCTTTCCTTTATTCAGTCTCTTCCCCTGACCTCACTTAGGCCTTTTCACCCCATCAGTCTGTTCTTCTACTTACATATATACAATACCATTCTATTAAGTCCCCCCTCCCTCCCTTTCTATTCCTTTTGTATGAGTTTTATTTTTACTCACATAGAAGGCCAATCATTTGTAGCTAGGATCCACATATGAGAGAGAACATGTGATGTTTAGCTTTCTGTGCCTGTCTTACCTCACTAAGTAAAATCCTTTCCAGATCCATCTATTTTCCAGCAAATTTCATAACTTCATTTTTCTTTACCACTGAGAACTCCATTGTGTAAATGTGCCACATCTTCATTATCTACTCATCAGTTGAGGGACATCTAGGCTATTTCCATTTCCTAGCTATTGTGAATAGAGCAGCAGTAAACATGGTCGAGCAAGTATCTCTAAGGTAGTTCTATTTTTGCCTCCTGAGTGCTGGGATTAAAGGCATTTACCAACACGCCTAGCTGCCTTTAGGATTTTTTGTTTTGTTTTGTTTTTCAAGATAGAGTCTTACTTTAGTCTAAGCTGACCTCAGAATTCACCCTGTAGTCTCTGGGTGGCCTGGAACTCAGGGCTATCGTCCTGCCTTGACCTACCTAGTTCTGGAATTAAAGGAATGCACCACCACACCCAGCTTGGTTTATTTATTTATTTATTTTTTATTTTTTGGTTTTTCGAGGTAGGGTCTCACTCTGGCCCAGGCTGACCTGGAATTAACTATGTAGTCTCAGGGTGGCCTCGAACTCACGGCGATCCTCCTACCTCTGCCTCCCGAGTGCTGGGATTAAAGGCGTGCGCCACCACGCCCGGCTCCCAGCTTGGTTTTTGTTGTTGTTGTTGTTGTTGTTGTTGTTGTTGTTGTTGTTGTTTGTTTTGTATTGTTTTCCAGGCAGAGTCTTACTGTAGCACAGGCTCCCCTAGAACTCATTCTGTAGTGCCTGGCTGACCTGAAACTCACTCTATAGTTCCAGTCTGGCCTTGAACTCACAGAGATCCTCCTACCTCTGCTTCCTGAGTGCTTCAATTAAAGGCCTGCACCACCAAGCCCAGTTTTTCTTTATGTTTTTAATACTGATCATGGAACCTGGGGTGCCACTTTATTGAGTAGAGGAAGTAGGGAGAGTTCCCAAATGTGGTTCATGGTATATGTTCCCATATCCCATTTCTCTTTGCTCTCCTTTTCTGCTTGTCTCCCAGGATGACAAAAGATGTGAGTGGATCTATCGAGGCTCTACTCGGCTGGAACCCATGTTCAGTATGAAGACATCCTCAGCCTCCACACTGGAGAAGAAGCAAGGAGGGCAGCTCAGGACCCGTCCAAATATGGGTATGTCATAAAAGATACTTAGGGGTGGGAACAGACAGGGCTGACCCACTGAGGAAATTATATATACAACAGTTGTCTTTTATTTACCATAATGGCACTACTAAAAAGGTTCTGTGCCCAAGTTGTTCCCATCATGTTATGGTGACAGATTTAGGGTGCTGTCTCCACTTTGCCATGGCTCTGAGTTGTTTGTGGTTTGTTTTTTTTTTTTTTTTTTTTGTTGTTGTTGTTTTGTTTTGTTTTGTTTTGGTTTTGGTGTTTTAAGGTAGGGTCTCACTTTTTCATTGTAGCCCAGGCCTTGAACTCACAGCACTCCTCTTACCTCTGCCTCCCAAGAGTGCTGGGATTAAAGGTGTGCATCACCACGCCTGGCTCTTTATTTTTAAAATATTTTATTTATTTAAGAGAGAAAGAGGACTGGAGCGATGGCTTAGTGTTTAAGATGAATGCCTGTGAAGTCTAAGGACCTCAGTTTGATTCTCCAGGTCCCACGTAAGCCAGCTACACATGGTGGTGCATGCATCTAGAGTTCATTTGCAGTGGCTGGAGGCCCTGGCGTGCCCATTCTCACTTACTCTCTCCCTCTCTCTGTCTCTAATAAATAAAAATAAAATAAAAGAGAGAGAAAGCAAGAAAGAGAGAGGCAGATAGACAGTGGGCACACCAGGACCTCTCGTCACTGCAAACAAACTCCCAACACGTGTACCACTTTGTGCATCTAGCTTTACATGGATACTGGGGAATCGAATGTGGGTCCTTTGGCTTTGCAGGCAAGTACCTTAACTACTAAGCCATCTCTCCAGCCCTGAGTTGGTCTTAACAGTTGCATAAGACCAGGTGTAATCCCAGTACTTGAGAGATACAGGTAGGAGGTTTAGGAGTTCAAGGCAATCAAGTGAGTTAGGCCCAGCTAGGGCTCCATGACTTTACTACAAAAATGAAGTCTTCAAAACCAGCATATAAGCCGGGCGTGGTGGTGCACGCCTTTAATCCCAGCACTCGGGAGGCAGAGATGAGAGGATCGCCGTGAGTTCGAGGCTACCCTGAGACTACAGAGTAAATTCCAGGTCAGCCTGGGCTAGAGTAAGACCCTACCTAGAAAAAAAAAAGAAACCAGCATATACTAACATGTCCTCTTGTTGGTATAAATAATGAGAATCAATGGTAGTGCTATTTGCTGCGTTTTTATTTTGTATAAGTTGCTGATAGAGTGTGTTAATGAAGACACTTGACTCAGCCTTCATCTCAGTGGCCAGTTTCCTTTTTCCTATAGGTGCTGTGAGGAGTAAAGGCCCTGTTGTCCAATACACACAGGATCTGACTAGTACTGGGACCCAATTCAAGCCACTGGAGCCCCCACAGCCTTTAGCTCCATCTGTCCCACCTCTGTCCCCTCAAGCAGGAGACAATGAGTGAGTGTTACCCATTCTTTTTTCAACAGTTTTTTTTTTTTTTTTTTTTTTTTTGTCTTCCCATTTATTTTCTGCATTTGCTATATGATCTCTTCTCAACCCTCTCATTAGCTTGGAAAGCCAGCTTGCTCAGTCACGGAAGCAGGTTGCCAAGAAGAGTACGTCATTCCGGCCAGGATCTGTGGGCTCAGGTCATTCCTCTCCTACATCTCCCACACTTGGTGAAAATGCTCCAGGAGGGAAACCTGGGGTCATGCAGACATACAGGTGAGAAAACCGCAGGCTCTGAGCAGGTTGGCAAAAGGAACGAAGTCGTTAGTGGCTGTGGCGGAATTTCCTCGGCTCCCAGGGCCTTTACTTCAAAGTTACAAGTGGTGAGCTTGGTGGTGCGTCCCTTCAATCCCAGCACTAGGAAGGCGGAGGTAGAAGGATTGCTGATTCCCTGGTAGAGTTATGATAGTGAAAAACTTGAACTTGAAAAGGAAGCTTTAACTATACAAATTCCTGAGAAATAGGAAATGAAAATATTTGAACTAGAAAATGTGTGCCTAGAAACTCAGTGTCAACAGGAAGTCAGAACTTCTTAAAACATTGTGTCATCATTGCTTCAATAGATGATACAATAGAAATGATGTATAATAGAAAAGATATAGTATATCAATATAATAGAAATGGCTTAGCCAGCTGGAGGGAATAATTGTACAACAGAGTGGTCTTAGTGCCTTCAAGTCTGATCTTTTGCATTTCGTTTGCAGATCACCTTTGCCCTCAACAACCAATGCCCCGGCACCTGCAGCCCCTCCAGGCCCTCCAGCCCCTCCAGCCCCTCCAACCTTCCATGGCATGCTTGAGCGGGCCCCAGCTGAGCCCTCCTACCGTGCCCCCATGGAGAAGCTTTTCTACTTACCTCATGTCTGCAGCTACACTTGTTTGTCTCGGGTCAGACCTATGAGGAATGAACAGTACCGAGGCAAGAACCCTCTGTTAGTCCCACTACTGTATGACTTCCGGAGAATGACAGCCCGGCGCCGTGTTAATCGCAAGATGGGTTTTCATGTTATATATAAGACTCCTTGTGGCCTCTGCCTTCGGACAATGCAGGAGATTGAACGATACCTGTTTGAGACTGGTTGTGACTTCCTCTTTCTAGAGATGTTTTGCTTGGATCCATATGTTCTTGTAGACCGAAAGTTTCAGCCCTATAAGCCTTTTTATTATATTTTGGACATCACCTATGGCAAGGAAGATGTTCCCTTGTCCTGTGTTAATGAGATTGATACAACTCCTCCACCTCAGGTGGCCTACAGCAAGGAACGTATCCCGGGCAAGGGTGTTTTCATTAACACAGGCCCCGAATTTCTTGTTGGCTGTGACTGCAAGGATGGGTGTCGGGACAAGTGAGTTTTTTGGGGGGGGTTGGGAAGGGGACAGGAATCTCCAGCTTTGTCATGGTTGCCTTTCTTTTCACCACATTCTTTGTGTCATAGTTTTGTTTTTAATGTTTTATTCTTTTAAAATATATTTTATTTTCTTTATTTATTTGAGAGGGAGAGAGAGAATGGGCATGCCAGGGCCTCCAGCCCCTGCAAACAAACTCCAGATACTTGTGCCCCCTTGTGCATGTGGCTACATGGGTTCTGGGGAGACAAACCAGGATCCTTTGGCTTTGCAGGCAAACGCCTTAACCGTCACGCCATCTCTCCAGCCCTAATGTTTTATTCTTATTTATTTAATTGAGAGAGAAAAAGAAGTAGAGAGGGAGAGCAAGAGATAATGGGCATGCTAGGGCATCCAGCCTCTGCAAATGAACTCCAGATACATGTGCTTCCTTGTGTATCTGGCTTACATGGGTCCTGGGGAATCCAACCTGGGACCTTTGGCTTTGCAGGCAAGCACCTTAACTGCTAAGCCATCTCTCCAGCTCCTAGTTTTGTTTTTTGAATTAGGGTCTCACTCTACTCCAGGCTGACCTGGAATTCCCTATGTAGTCTCAGGATGGCCCCAAACTCACAGTGATTCTCCCAAGTGCTGGGATTAAAGGCGTACATCACCATGCCTGGCTTTTTTTTTTTTTTTTTTTTGGTTTTTCGAGTTTTTTTGAGGTAGGGTCTCACTCTGGTCCAGGCTGACCTGGAATTAACTATGTAGTCTCAGGGTGGCCTTGAACTCACGGTGATCCTCCTACCTCTGCCTCCCAAGTGCTGGGATTAAAGGCGTGCGCCACCATGCCCGGCTCTTTTTTTTTTTTATGAGAGAGAATTGACACATCGGGGCCTCCAGGTGCTACAGTCAAACTCCAGGCGCATGTCCTATCTTGTGTGCATGTGCAGCCTTTGTGTACTTGCATCACCTTGTGCGTCTGTCTTACAGGGGACCTGGAGAGTTGAACATGGGTCCTTAGGCTTTGCAGGCAAGCACCTTAACCTGTAAGCTATCTCTCCAGCCCCATCCTTTTAAAATATATTTTTTAATTAATTTATTTGCAAGCAGAGGGAGACAGAGATTGAGAGAATGGGCACACCAGGATCTCTAGCCACTGCCAACGACCTCCAGGTGCATGTACCTCTTTGTGCATCTGGCTTTACATGGGTACTGGGGAATCAAACCTGGGTTGTTAGGCTTTGTGGGCAAGTGCCTTAACTACTGAAACATCTTTCCAATCCCATCCTTTAAAAATTTGATTGATTTATTTATTTGAGAGAAAGAGGCAGAGAGAGAGAGAGAATGGGCACTCCAGGGCCTCCAGCCACTGCAAATAAATTCAAGATGCATGTACCACCTTGTGCATCTGGCTTACGTGGGAACTGGGGAATTGAACCTGAGTCCTTAGGCTTTGCAGACAAGTGCCTTACCCACTAAAGCATCTCTCCAGCCCCTCATCCTTTTTTGTTGTGGTAGTAGTAGTGGTTTTGGTTTGGTGTAGCTTTTTTTGTTGTTGTTGGACATGGTCTCATGTAGCTCACGCTTGCCTGGAATCACTGTGTGGTTTAAAATGACCTTGAACTCGTGATCCTCCCCGCTCCACCTCCTAAGTCCTAGGATTAGAGATGACCTACTCTCCCTCTGGCTGCCTATCCTTTAGTACAGGCTTCTGAACGAAGGAAAACCTGTGTTCTAGTTATCGCACCTTTCTTCTTACACAGGTCCAAGTGTGCCTGCCATCAGCTAACTATCCAGGCCACAGCCTGTACTCCAGGGGGCCAAGTCAACCCGAACTCTGGCTACCAGTACAAGAGGCTAGACGAGTGTCTACCCACAGGGTAAGTAGTCTGCTTAGTGGTGGGCACCTCAGAGGCTGAGGAAGGTTTTTGTTTTTCTGTGCTTATAGGAAATACCAGAAACATAAAAATTGGGTTAGATGTGGTAATACATGATGAAAGTCTATCGCCTTAACCACTCAGCCACGACTACAGCTACACAAACATGGTGTAATACTTTTTTTTTTCCTTTTCTTTTTATTAATTATTTTTTATTGACAACTTCTATACTTCTATACTTACACATATTTCCCTCCCCTTCCCCCATTCCACTTTAGAACTCCAATCTCCATCATATCCCCTCCCTCTCTCCATTAGTCTCTCTTTTAATTTGATGTCATCAACTTTTTCTTCTATTTTTGAGGGTCTAGCGAAGGTATTGCTAGGCACAGCAAGGTCATGGATATCAAGGCCAATTTCTATCTGGGCAGTTGCATTGTAAGAAGTCATACCCTTCCTTTGACTCTTCCATTCTATCCGCCCCCTCTTCTGCAATGGTCCCTGAGCCTTGGAGGGTGTGACAGAGGTGTTTCAGTGCTGGGTACTTTTTCTTTTTTTTTTTTTTTGTTGTAGGATCTTGCTCTGGCCCAGGTTGACCTGGAATTTACTATGTAGTCTCAGAGTGGCCTTGAACTCATGGCAATCCTCCTACCCCTGCCACCCAAGAGCAGGCATTAATGCCATACACCACCACACCCAGCCAAAAAAAATTTTTTTTAGTATTTTATTTATTTATGAGAGAGAGAGGCAGAGGGTGAGGATATGGATTTGCCAGGGCCTTTAGTCACTGCAAACAAACTCCAGACATATGCGCCACCTTGTACATCTGGCTTATGTGTGTATTGGCAAATCAAACCTGGGTCCTTAGGCTTTTCAGGCAAGTGCCTTAACTGTTAAGCCATCTCTCCAATTGGCTCTTAATTTTTTTTGCCACTTCATTTACAATGGTCCTGGAGGGTGTGATGGAAATGTCTTACTGAGTGCTGAACACTCCACTGTACTTCTCAGCACTTTGGTCCTTTTTTTGTTAGTTAGTTAGTTAGTTAGTTAGTTAGTTAGTTTGTTTGTTTGTTTGTTTGTTTGCTTGCTTGCTTTTGTTTTTTTTTTTTTTTTGGTTTTTCGAGGTAGGGTTTCACTCTGGTCCAGGCTGACCTGGAATTAACTATGTAGTCTCAGGGTGGCCTCGAACTCATGGCGATCCTCCTACCTCTGCCTCCCGAGTGCTGGGATTAAAGTCATGCGCCACCACGCCCGGCTTACTTGCTTTTGTTTTTTGAGGTAGGGTCTCACTCTAGCTCAGGCTGACCTGGAATTCACTATGTAGTCTCAGGGTGGCCTTGAACTCATGGCGAGCCTCCTACTCTGCCTCCTGAGTGCTGGGATTAAAGGCATGCGCCACAAAACCTAGCTCTGGCCTTATATTTTTTTAAAAGATTTATTTTGTTGATTTATTAGAGACAGAGGGAGAGTGAGTGAGAATGGGTGCACCAGCGCCTCTAGCCACTGAAAATGAACTCCAGATACATGTGCCACCATGTGCATCTGGCTTCCGTAGGACCTGGAGAATTGAACCTGGGGCCTTTTGTTTTGCAGGTAAGCGTCAACTGCTAAGCCATCTCTCTAGCCCAGGCCTTGTATTTTTTTAATGATTAATTTTTTTGGTGCTGGGGCCTATAGAACAAGCATTCTGCCACTGAGCTATTCCCTTCAGTTGTTTACTTATTAAAAATAACTTCTGCCAGGCGTGGTGGCGCATGCCTTTAATCCCAGCACTTGGGAGGCAGAGGTAGGAGGATCGCCATAAGTTCGAGGCCACCCTGAGACTACAGAGTGAATTCCAGGTTAGCCTGGGCTAGAGTGAGACCTTACTCGAAAAACCAAAAAAAAAAAAATGTTGTTGGGTTTGGAGAGATGGCTTAGTGGTTAAGGTGCTTGCCTGTGAAGCCTAAGAACCCATGTTCAACTCTCCAGATCCCATGTAAGCCAGACACAAACATGAAGCAAGCTCAAGGTCGTACATGCCCAATAGGTGGCACAAGCTTGTGGAGTTTGCAGTGGCTGAGGCCCTGGTGTGCCAATTCTTTCTCTCTCTAAAATAAAAACTAAATAAGCTGTTAAAAACAAAAATAGCTGGCTATGGGAGGCAGAGGTAGGAGGATCCCTGTGAGTTCAAGGCCACCCAGAGACTACGGAGTGAATTCTAAGTCAGTCTGGGCTAGAGCAAGACCCTATCTCAAAAAAAAAAAAAAAAAAAAAAAGCCAGGCATGGTGACACATGCCTTTAATCCCAGCACTCGGGAGGCAGAGGTAGGAGGATCACCATGAGTTCAAGGCCACCCTGAGACTACATAGTGAATTCCAGGTAAGCCTGGACCAGAGTGAAACCCTTCCAAAAAAAAAAAAAACCAGAACCAAAAAACAAAAGCAAAGTGAAAGTTAAGAATGTGAACTCTTTTTTTGTTTATTTTTCATTTATTTGAGAGTGACAGAGAGAGAAAAGAGATAGATAGAGAACTTGTACACCAGGGCCTCCAGCCACTGCAAATGGACTCCAGATGAATGCACCCCCTTGTGCGTCTGGCTTACATGGATCCTGGGGAATTGAGCCTTGAACCGGGGTCCTTAGGCTTCACAGGCAAGCGTTTAACCACTAGGCCATCTCTCCAGGCCCAAGAATGTGAACTCTTAGAGCCAGGCGTGGTGGCACACACCTTTTATCCCAGCACTTGGGAGATGGAGCTAGGAGGATTATTGTGAGTTCATGGCCACCCTGAGCACTACATAGTGAATTCCAGGTCAGCCTGGACTAGAGTGAAACCCTACTTCAAAAAATGAAAAAAATGGACTGGAGAGATGGCTTAGCGGTTAAGGCACCTGCCTGCTAAACCTAAGAACGCAGGTTCCAATCTCCAGGTCCCACGTTTAGCCAGATGCAAAGTGATGCAAGGGTGCAATGCTGCACTTGCCCACAGGGGGCGCACACATCTGGATTTCGTTCTCAGCAGCTGAGAGACTGCTGGCGCGCCCATTCTCTGTCTCCCTCTCCCTCCCTCCCTCTCTGTCTCTCTCCAAAAATAAAATTTTTTTTAAAAAATGAAAAAAATAAAAAAGAGAAAGAGGATGACATCAAATTAAAAGAGAGACTAATGGAGAGGGGGGGATGTGATGGAGATTAGAGTTCTAAAGGGGAATGGGGGAGGGGAGGGAAATATCATGCATTTTTTTGTATGTAAGTATAGAAGTTGTCAATAAAAAAAATTTTTTTTAGTAACATTAAAAAAAAATGAGAGAGAGAGCTGTGCATGGTGACACACACCCTTAATCCCAGCACTTGGGAGATGGAGGTAGGAGGATTACTGTGAGTTCAAGGCCACCCTGAGTCTACACAAAGAATTCCAGGTCAGCCTGGACTAGAGTGAAACCCTGTGTTGAAAAAAACAAAACAAACAAACAAAAAAAGAATGTGAATTCTTTATAGTAGAGATTTTGACTTTTTCATTGTTGTATTCCTTGTGTCTGGCACAACTCTTGCCATGTAATGAAAATCAACTTTTTCCCAAAAAACAAACAAAAAAATCCTAGATTAAACAGATGGCTTAGTGGTTAAGGTGCTTGCCTGCAAAGCCAAAGGACCCTGGTTCAATTCCCCAGGACCCACAAAGGCCAGATCTACAAGGTGGCACATGTGTTTGGAGTTCATTTGCAGTGGCTGGATACTCTGGCACACCCATTCTCTCTCTCTCTCCTTCTCTCTCAAATAAAAATAAAAATATTTTTGCCGTGCGTGGTGGCGTACACCTTTAATCCCAGCACTCAGGAGGCAGAGGTAGGAGGATCGCTATGAGTTCCAGGCCAACCCGAGACTACATAGCGAATTCCAGGTCAGCCTGAGCTAGAGTGAGACCCTACCTTGAAAAAAAACAAAACAAAAAAAAATTTTTTTTTTAATCCCACAAATGGGGCTGGAGAGATGGTTTGGCGGTTAAGGTGCCTGCCTGCCAAGCCTAAGAATGCCAGTTCCAATCTCCAGGTCCCAAGTTTAGCCAGACAAAACGTAACGCAAAAGTGCAATGCCACACTTGCCCACAAGGGACGCATCTGGAGTTCATTCACAGCGGCTGAGAGGCCGCTGGCACTCCTGTTCGTTCTCTATCTATCTCTCTAGCTCTTTCTCGCTATCTCTCTCAAATTAAATAAAAAATCCCACAAATGGTTGGAGAAATGGTTTAGCAGTTAAGGCGTTTGCCTGCAAAGCCAAAGGACCCCAGTTTGATTCTCCAGGACCCATGTAAGCCAGATGCACAAGGTGGCACATGCATCTAGTTTGTTTGCCATGGCCAGAGGCCTTGGCACACCCATTCTCTCTTTCTTTCTTTCTCTCTCTCTGTCTCTTTCTCAAATAAATAAATAAAATATATTTTAAAAAAATAACCGGGCGTGGTGGTGCATGCCTTTAATCCCAGCACTCGGGAGGCAGAGGCAGGAAGAGCGCCGTGAGTTTGAGTCCACCCTGAGAATACAGAGTGAATTCCAGGTCAGCCTGGGCTAGAGTGAGACGCTACCTCAAAAAAGTTAAAAAAAACAAAAACAAAAAAACAAACAAAAAAACTATATATATATATGGCGCTGTATCACTGTAAACATCTTTATAAATCACTTTTTCCCTTCTGGATTACTTCCTTGGTGTGTATTCCCAGGTGAGTCAGAGTATATGTAGACCATTCAGTGAATCTACTCACTCAGGCAATTTCTTTATCCATGACATGTTTTGTAGATTGCTTGTGCTCTAGTGATTGTATTGTCATTGTATTATAATTCCCCAGGGTTTATGAGTGTAACAAACGCTGCAAATGTGACCCAAACATGTGCACAAATCGGTTGGTACAGCATGGACTTCAGGTTCGACTACAGCTGTTTAAGACACAGAACAAAGGCTGGGGTATTCGCTGCTTAGATGACATCGCCAAAGGCTCCTTTGTCTGTATTTATGCAGGTTGGTGATAACATAATGGTTGCTCCATGGGGTTGGGACACATGGTAGGAGGATTGCCCTGAGTTCAAGACCACCCTGAGACTACACAGTGAATTATAGGTCAGCCTGGGCCAGAGTGAGATTCCTGCCTTGAAACTCTTCCCCCCCCCCAAAAAAAGTAAGAAACTAGTAGAAGATGGGTGTGGGGGTGCACACGTTTTATCCCAGCACTTTGGAGGCAGAGGTAGAAGGATCATTGTGAGTTTAAGGCCAGCCTGGTACTACAGAGTTAGTTAGTTCTGGGTGGGCCTAGGCTAGAGTGAGACCCTACCTCAGAAAAACCAAGAACAAAATTAAAGTGCTAGAGACATGCCTGTAATGTAAATAGTCGAGAGGAGGGATCCCAAAGAGCAAGGATTGGAGGCTAGCCTGGGCCACATAGCCAGACACTGCCTCAAAAAGTAAAGCTTAAAGTACTTGATGGTGGAAGAATGGCTTAGGAATAGAGTGTGGTTAGCGTGTAGGAGACACTCGGTTGACTCCTTAGTGCTAGAAAAATGAAAAAGTAAACTGCTTGACGTTTGAACTGTGAATAAGAGGAGGTCGGGGTTTCTTCTGCAAGGGGCATCATGAAGTGATGCACCTGCTTAGGTGGACTTGAGAGGGACAAAGGTCCTTCATAAATACATTGAAAGAGATGACACTCTATACATTGCTATTTCAGAAGAGACATGAGTTAGAGTTTAATGTACCATTTTCTGCCATATACTAACCCAGATTTTTTTTTTTTTTTTTTTTTTTTTTTTTTCGAGGTAGGGTCTCACTCTGGCCCAGGCTGACCTGAAATTACCTATGTAGTCTCAGGGTGGCCTTGAACTCACGGCGATCCTCCTACCTCTGCCTCCCGAGTGCTGGGATTAAAGGCGTGCGCCACCACGGCCGGCTTCCAGAGATTTTTTTTCAATACAGCAGGGAATTCTCAGCAAACAAGAAATGGAAAAGTTTCCAAAGAGCAAAATTTAAAAAGTATAGTGTGTCATTTTGATAGATAAACCAAAGGTGCTGTCATCAAAGACAGACTGCTGTGCTGCTGGTGGCGGGCTATTGATGAAATGATCCCTGTTCCTCCTCAAAGGTCTCCATAACCCTAGAAAACCTTGGCTTCTCTTCATTCTCAGGCAAAATCCTGACAGATGACTTTGCAGACAAGGAAGGCCTGGAAATGGGTGATGAGTACTTTGCCAATCTGGACCATATTGAGAGTGTGGAGAACTTCAAGGAAGGGTATGAGAGCGATGTCCCCAGTTCCTCCGACAGCAGTGGTGTGGACTTGAAGGACCAGGAAGATGGCAACAGTGGTACAGAGGACCCTGAAGAGTCCAATGACGACAGCTCCGACGACAACTTCTGCAAGGACGAGGACTTCAGCACCAGCTCAGTGTGGCGCAGCTATGCCACCCGGCGGCAGACCCGGGGTCAGAAGGAAAACGGACTGTCCGAGATGGCTTCCAAGGACTCCCGCCCCCCAGACCTTGGGCCCCCACATACTCCTATCCTTCCTACAATCCCTGTAGGAGGCTGTAATCCCCCTTCCTCTGAAGAGACGCCCAAGAACAAAGTGGCCTCATGGCTGAGCTGCAATAGTGTCAGCGAAGGTGGCTTTGCTGACTCTGACAGCCGTTCATCCTTCAAGACCAGTGAAGGTGGGGGAGGCCGAGGGGAAGCTGAGAAAGCCTCTACCTCAGGGTTGAGCATTAAGGATGAAGGGGACGTCAAGCACTTGAAGAAAGAGGTAAGAAATGCAGAAAGCTCCTGACAGTGACTTATTTCTTTGCTTTTATCTCCCCGCTCCTGCCCCCCTAAAAAAAAAAGGCCAGGTTCATGCCTATAATCCAGCACTCAGGAGGCTGAGGATCACCTGAGTTCAAGGACAGCCTACGGGTACAAAGTAAATTTCAGGTCACAAAGTGAAACCCTATTTCAAAAACAACAAAAATAATTTCAGGCCTTTAATCAGCACTTGACTGAGTCGAGGCCACCCTGAACCCTATTTGGACCAAAAACAACGAAAAACCAAAAAAAAAAAAAAAAAAAAAAAATACTAAGCATTGATTCTGAAGGTACAAAAACAGTATCTGGTGATGGTCGTTTGAGCTGGCAAGTCCCAGGATTTCATATGCCAAGAGACAGGGAACACATTTGTTAAAAGCAGTGTCTTTTGACTTTGGTGCAAGCTGGGTGTGGTGGCACATGCCTGTAACACCAGCACTCTGGAGGCTGAAGCTAGAGGATTTCCTAGAGACCAACTTGGGGTACAGAATGAACCCTTTTAGCTGGGTGTGGTGGTTTATGCTTGCAGTTCTAGCACTCAGAGTGTCTGAGGTAAGAGAGTGCCAGTGAGTTTGAGACCAGCCTGGGGCTAGAGTGAGACGCTACCTCAAAAAAGTTAAAAAAACAAAACAAAAAACAACAAAAAAAACTATATATATATATGGCTGTATCACTGTAAACATCTTTATAAATCACTTTTTCCCTTCTGGATTACTTCCTTGGTGTGTATTCCCAGGTGAGTCAGAGTATATGTAGACCATTCAGTGAATCTACTCACTCAGGCAATTTCTTTATCCATGACATGTTTTGTAGATTGCTTGTGCTCTAGTGATTGTATTGTCATTGATTGTATTATAATTCCCAGGGTTTATGAGTGTAACAAACGCTGCAAATGTGGTACAGCATGGACTTCAGGTTCGACTACAGCTGTTTAAGACACAGAACAAAGGCTGGGGGGTATTCGCTGCTTAGATGACATCGCCAAAGGCTCCTTTGTCTGTATTTATGCAGGTTGGTGATAACATAATGGTTGCTCCATGGGGTTGGGACACATGGTAGGAGGATTGCCCTGAGTTCAAGACCACCCTGAGACTACACAGTGAATTATAGGTCAGCCTGGGCCAGAGTGAGATTCCTGCCTTGAAACTCTTTCCCCCCCCCCAAAAAAAAAAAGAAACTAGTAGAAGATGGGTGTGGGGGTGCACACGTTTTATCCCAACACTTTGGAGGCAGAGGTAGAAGGATCATTGTGAGTTTAAGGCCAGCCTGGTACTACAGAGTTAGTTAGTTCTGGGTGGGCCTAGGCTAGAGTGAGACCCTACCTCAGAAAAACCAAGAACAAAATTAAAGTGCTAGAGACATGCCTATAATGTAAATAGTCGAGAGGAGGGATCCCAAAGAGCAAGGATTGGAGGCTAGCCTGGGCCACATAGCCAGACACTGCCTCAAAAAGTAAAGCTTAAAGTACTTGATGGTGGAAGAATGGCTTAGGAATAGAGCGTGGTTAGCGTGTAGGAGACACTCGGTTGACTCCTTAGTGCTAGAAAAATGAAAAAGTAAACTGCTTGACGTTTGAACTGTGAATAAGAGGAGGTCGGGGTTTCTTCTGCAAGGGGCATCATGAAGTGATGCACCTGCTTAGGTGGACTTGAGAGGGACAAAGGTCCTTCATAAATACATTGAAAGAGATGACACTCTATACATTGCTATTTCAGAAGAGACATGAGTTAGAGTTTAATGTACCATTTTCTGCCATATACTAACCCAGATTTTTTTTTTTTTTTTTTTTTTTTTTTTTTGGTTTTTCGAGGTAGGGTCTCACTCTGGCCCAGGCTGACCTGAAATTACCTATGTAGTCTCAGGGTGGCCTTGAACTCACGGCGATCCTCCTACCTCTGCCTCCCGAGTGCTGGGATTAAGGCGTCCACCACCACGGCTTCCAGAGATTTTTTTCAATACAGCAGGGAATTCTCAGCAAACAAGAAATGGAAAAGTTTCAAAGAGCAAAATTTAAAAAGTATAGTGTGTCATTTTGATAGATAAACCAAAGGTGCTGTCATCAAAGACAGACTGCTGTGCTGCTGGTGGCGGGCTATTGATGAAATGATCCCTGTTCCTCCTCAAAGGTCTCCATAACCCTAGAAAACCTTGGCTTCTCTTCATTCTCAGGCAAAATCCTGACAGATGACTTTGCAGACAAGGAAGGCCTGGAAATGGGTGATGAGTACTTTGCCAATCTGGACCATATTGAGAGTGTGGAGAACTTCAAGGAAGGGTATGAGAGCGATGTCCCCAGTTCCTCCGACAGCAGTGGTGTGGACTTGAAGGACCAGGAAGATGGCAACAGTGGTACAGAGGACCCTGAAGAGTCCAATGACGACAGCTCCGACGACAACTTCTGCAAGGACGAGGACTTCAGCACCAGCTCAGTGTGGCGCAGCTATGCCACCCGGCGGCAGACCCGGGGTCAGAAGGAAAACGGACTGTCCGAGATGGCTTCCAAGGACTCCCGCCCCCCAGACCTTGGGCCCCCACATACTCCTATCCTTCCTACAATCCCTGTAGGAGGCTGTAATCCCCCTTCCTCTGAAGAGACGCCCAAGAACAAAGTGGCCTCATGGCTGAGCTGCAATAGTGTCAGCGAAGGTGGCTTTGCTGACTCTGACAGCCGTTCATCCTTCAAGACCAGTGAAGGTGGGGGAGGCCGAGGGGAAGCTGAGAAAGCCTCTACCTCAGGGTTGAGCATTAAGGATGAAGGGGACGTCAAGCACTTGAAGAAAGAGGTAAGAAATGCAGAAAGCTCCTGACAGTGACTTATTTCTTTGCTTTTATCTCCCCGCTCCTGCCCCCCTAAAAAAAAAAAGGCCAGGTTCATGCCTATAATCCAGCACTCAGGAGGCTGAGGATCACCTGAGTTCAAGGACAGCCTACGGGTACAAAGTAAATTTCAGGTCAGCCTTGACTAGAGTGAAACCCTATTTCAAAAACAACAAAAAATACTAAGCATTGATTCTGAAGGTACAAAACCAGTATCTGGTGATGGTCGTTTGAGCTGGCAAGTCCCAGGATTTCATATGCCAAGAGACAGGGAACACATTTGTTAAAAGCAGTGTCTTTTGACTTCGGTGCAAGCTGGGTGTGGTGGCACATGCCTGTAACACCAGCACTCTGGAGGCTGAAGCTAGAGGATTTCCTAGAGACCAACTTGGGGTACAGAATGAACCCTTTTAGCTGGGTGTGGTGGTTTATGCTTGCAGTTCTAGCACTCAGGGTGTCTGAAGTAAGAGAGTGCCAGTGAGTTTGAGACCAGCCTGGGGCTAGAGTGAGTTTTAGCTCAGCCTTGGCTAGAGTCTCACTCTAGCCGGGGCTGTCCTTGAATTCACAGCAATCCTCCTACCTCTGCCTCCTGAGTACTGGGATTAAAGGCGTGCGCCACCATGCCCAGCCATAAACGAGTGAGTTTCTTAAGTGGTATTTCAAGCTGTCTAAATTGCTTGCTTCTGCTAAAGGAGAGAAATTGATTTCGAAGGTGGGCTTAATTGTACATGGCTATCGTCCCAGCTGGTAGGGAGGTTGAAACATGAAAGTCACTTGATCTAAGAGTGTGAAGACAGCCTAGATAAACCCATCTCAAAACCAGGCAAAAATAAGAACTGATTTCAAGTATATGTTGTTTTTTAAATATTTTATTTATTTGAGAAAGAGAGAAAGAGGCAGAGAGAATGAGAATGAGCACACCAGGGCTCCAGCCACTGCAAATGAACTCCAGACACATGCGCCACCTTGTGGTTCTGGCTTACATGGGTCCTGAGGAATCGAACCTGAGTCCTCAGTCTTTGCAGGCCAGCATCTTAACCATTAAGCCATCTCTCCAGCCCAAGTATATCGTTTTCTGTTAATTTTATTATTGCTTTTTGAGACAGAGTCTCATTACACCTGGTTGGCCTAGAACTTGCTGTATCTATCAAGTGTGTCTGATGATGTTGAAACGCTCCACGTTACAAGTGGTGAAACTCTCTTGAGAGCTTCGAACACTGTGTTCATGTGGTACCTCTGTATCTCATCATTGTGGGAAGCTGAGTGAGGAGAGTGTGGCTGTTGCTGACACTTTGCATACTGATTTCCCCACACTTAAAATGTCTACCTCTCACTGCTTTATATTGTTGTCTTCAGACATTATTTGAAATTAAGCCTGGTGTGGTGGCACATGCCTTTAATCCCAGCACTCTGGAGGCAGAGGTAAGAGAATTGAGGCCAGCCTGAGACTACATAATGAATTGTAGGTCAACCTGGGCTAGAGCAAGAACCTACCACAAAAAAACAAAAAAAGAAATTATTTAAAATACATTCTAATTGTTGGATTTGTTCCTTGTTCTTTTTTAGGACCCCGATGACCGAAACAAGATGTCAGTGTAAGTGCTTTTTTTTTTTTTTTGGACTTAATTTCTTAGTCTGCCTTCTCCTTTCAAGCCTATGAAACAACCAGTAACCTGACTTCCTCTCCTTCCTTCTCCCATCAGAGGTACTGAAAGCTCTCGGAATTACGGTTACAATCCCTCTCCAGTGAAACCTGAAGGGCTTCGGCGTCCACCTAGTAAAACGAGCATGCATCAGAGCCGGCGGCTCATGGCCTCTTTGCAGTCCAACCTTGATGTAAGTGGCCTCCAACTGTACCTCCCCTGCCTTGTCTCATTAATAGTCTGAGTCAGGGAAGAGTCCCACGCACCAAGTCCTGTACTGTGTTTATTGTTAGGTCTCTTTTTGCTTCTTTGGTCTTGACTTCCTGTCTTGTTTTTTCCTCCAATCTGATCTTCTTGCTACAGACTAAATCTGTTCTGGTTTATCGTGGGTAACAGCAAGAACTGGCAGCAGCCTTTTCTTTCATTTATGCTTCTCCTTTCTTCTCACCCTTCTGTTTCCCCAGGATGTCCTGACACTGTCCAGCAGTACAGAAAGCGAAGGGGAAAGTGGAACTAGCCGAAAACCCACTGCTGGTCAGACTTCAGCCACAGCAGTTGACAGCGATGACATCCAGACCATCTCCTCTGGCTCAGAAGGCGATGACTTTGAGGACAAGAAGAACATGTCTGGTAATCTGGAAAAACGTGGGGGAGTGGTAGGAAAAACCAGTAGGAAAGTGAAGGAAGCATTTTGTTTTTGTTTGTTTGTTTGTTTGTTTTTTAATTTATTTATTGCAAGCCAAGAGGGAAAGACAGAGAAAGAGAATGGATGCACCAGGGCTCCAGCCACTGTAAACCAACTCCAGATGCTTGCGCCACTTTGTGCAAATAATCCTAAGAGTTAAACATCTCTGGATAGTCTTCCTGGCTCTACACAGTTAATAGACTAACTAGTGTTCTCCCCTTCTCTCTTCTTTCCAGTTTTCTACTCTTACCATGAGCTCTTTGGTCCAGTATATCTAAAGTCTGCTTTTTAAAAAGTGTGACCAAGCCGGGCATGGTGGCACACGCCTTTAATCCCAGCACTTGGGTAGCAGAGGTAGGAGGATCACTGTGAGTTTGAGGCCACCCTGAGATTACATAGTGAATTCCAGGTCAGCCTGAGCTAGAGTGAAACCCTACCTCGAAAAACCAAAGGAGGGGCTTGAAAGATGGCTTAGCAGTTAAGTGCTTGCCTGTGAAGCCCGATTCCCCAGTACCCATGTAAGCCAGATACACAAGGTGGCGCATGTATCTGGAGTTCGTTTGCAGTGGCTGGAGGCCCTGGTGTGCTCATTCTCTCTTTCTCTCACTCTCAAATAAATAAATAAAAATAAATAAATAAAAAAAAAAAAAAAAAGGAGGGGGAAAGTGTGATCAAATTGGGTGTAATGACACACACTTAAAGTCCCAGGCTGAGGCAGGCAGATCACCATGAGTTCAGGGCCAGTCTAGTCTAAATACTGAGTTTGGGATAGCCTGGCCTACAAAGTGTGACTAAGAGTTGGGCTTTGTAACACAGTTAGTAGAGTGCTTGCCTAGTGCATGAAGTCTTGGGTTCAATCCACAGCACTGCATATAACAGGCACACTTGGTGGGATGTGGACCCTGTACTATGAGGAGTTCATAGTCATCCTGGGCTACATAAGACCCTAGCTCAAAAAACAAAACAAACAAAAAAAAAAATCCACACCCACAGTGTGACTGAAAAACCAGGCATGGTGGCCCGCACCTTTAATCGTGGTACTTTTGCTGAGGCAAAAGGATCATGTATTTGAAATCAGCTTGGGTTCCATGAAATTCTATTTCCAAAATAAATAAGTTGTGACCTACCATCTTAGCCTGAGACCTAGCTTATTGGTATTCCTGAACTGCAGTGTGTGGGATAAAAACGGGAGAAGTAGCCAGGTGTGGTGGTGCAAACACTTGGGACGCAGAGGTAGGAGGATTGCCGAGAGTTCAAAGCCACCCTGAGACTACCGAGTGAATTCCAGGTCAGCCTGGGCTGGAGTGAGACCCCACCTCGAAAAATCAAAAACAAAAAAAAGGGGGAGTGGAGGGGGAGGCCAGCATGATGGCACATGCCCTTAATCCCAATACTCTGGAGGCTGAGGTATGAGGATTGCTATGAGTTCAAGGCCAGCCTGAGACTACATAGTGAATTCCAGGGCTAGAGTGAGACGCTACCTTGAAAAACCAAAAAGAAAGAAAGAGAGAGAAAGAATAAAGAACAGGCTCAGTGGTTAAAAGCACTTGCTTGTAAAACCTACTGATCCATGTTCCATTCCCTAGGTATGGGTTGGGATGAGGCCTAACCCCATTTTTTTTTTTTTTTTTTTTTTTCTGTCCAGGTCCAATGAAACGCCAAGTGGCAGTAAAATCAACTCGCGGCTTTGCTCTTAAATCAACCCATGGGATTGCCATTAAGTCCACCAATATGGCTTCTGTGGACAAGGGGGAGAGCGCACCTATTCGTAAGAACACACGCCAGTTCTATGATGGTGAAGAGTCCTGCTACATCATTGATGCCAAGCTTGAAGGCAACCTGGGCCGTTACCTCAATGTGAGACCCCCCTCCCCCATGCAGGACTGTTTCATTGTCCTCCGATTTCCAGTTCTTTTCTTAAACTCACTTCAAATAATCCTTTAGAACATCTCTTCATCATGTATAATAGGGATGGGGGTCAGGTACCCTTTTCATTGATTTTCTAACTCTCCTCACAAAGCTGGATTCCATGTCTCTGGTTCTGAGCCACTGCTGTCTTTAACCTTACAGCACAGCTGCAGCCCCAACCTGTTTGTGCAGAATGTCTTCGTGGATACCCATGATCTCCGCTTCCCCTGGGTGGCCTTCTTTGCCAGCAAGTAAGGGGCCTAAGAGGAGGGCAGTTAAGGAGGGGCAAGTACCACTGAAATGCTAAGGGTGCCTCTTCCGACTGTGGCCCACTTCCACTTTAACACACCCCATTTTCCTTCTTCAGGAGAATCCGAGCCGGAACAGAACTTACTTGGGACTACAACTATGAGGTGGGCAGTGTGGAAGGCAAGGAGCTTCTGTGCTGTTGTGGAGCCATTGAATGCCGAGGGCGTCTTCTTTAGAAGAGAACCTTCCTCACCTTCATAACCCTTCAGCTGTCCTTTCCTCAGGAACTGGGTCTTCTTCCCTGGTGAACTCTGACCCCCAGCCTCTGGTCTAGCTACACCCCAGCTCATAGTAGACAGAAATGGGGGTCTGGATCAGGAGAGCTCTTCCATAGTGGTGCTAGCAGGAGAGTCCCTTCTTGACTTTCCAAGACACTGGAGTGGGGCAAGATTACCACTCGAACCTAGGCCTGAGGTCCCTCTCATTCATACTTGTCCTGTGTTCATGATTCTAATAGACTGTATTCCTGGAACACAGTTTCTTCAAAGTTTTTTTAATAAAGAGAGAAATATTGTGCATTAAGCCGGGCGTGGTGGCGCACGCCTTTCATCCCAGCACTTGGGAGGCAGAGGTAGGAGGATCACTGTGAATTCCAGGTCAGCCTGGACTACAGCGGGACCCTACCTCCAAAACAAACAAGATTGTGACTTGATCTCTCCTCTGTCCCCATGCCTCAGAGGGCTGTCTCCCCTGTCCCCATGGGCAGCTGTCATTAGGCTTGTACCTTCTCTTTTTAATTTGTTATGTGAAATTTTAAAAAGAAATTGTCATATAGCTGTAAGGAAAGCATAAGAAAAACGACCTTAGTTTAGTTAGTTGATTCTCTTTTTCAAGTTCTTAACAGTCTTGACACATTGTTCATGTTTTATTTAACCTTTAATATATTTTAATTAAAAAAAAAAAACATTAACAGTACATTTTGGTCTGAAATGGTCCCTCGCCGAAATGCCAGGCACTAGCTGTAATTCTGGCTTTAAAACCGAAACTCCAAATGTTTAATAAATAAAAATTAGAACTAGTTGCCATTCTACTCCAAACCATCTAGTTTAGAGAAGAAGAAAGGGAAGGGGCCCAAGACAGGAGGCAATAAAGTCTTGGGGCTATGGCTACAGGGCAGCCGAGCAGCAACCCAGGATAGTGCCCATTTTTTGGCAGAGGTAGGGTAAGGGTCATGTACACCCTCCTACACTCAATTCACTTGTGTCTTAGGAGGGAAAGAGTTAAAAGTCAGCTCAGCTTTGGTTTCTGGCCCAAGTTAGGGAGCTTAGAAAGGTGACGGCTTGGTCCAGCTTTGGCAGAATGGGGCCCACAAATGGGAAGGTAAGGCACGACCCTGGCTTCAGTCAGGGAGTCAAAGGCAAACAGGTCAAATTCTTAATAAGGAATGTGAGTAACCCACCCTCAAAGCTGAGGAAGGGTTTCAAAAGCAAGAGAAAGGGCAGTCAGAACAGAGAGGAAAGTAAGACCGCCCCTCCAGCAGGATCGAACCAGCCTCCTCTGAACTGGGGGTAGGCTGTTTAGAGTTTGGTTTAAAGGCAACTGGGTGACAAAGAAGGACAGAGGACTGCCTCTCCCTTCCTCCCCAGAGCTTAAAGTGACCCTACAGGGAAGGCTGGCTAGTTTCTTGGCTTGACATGTTAACATGGGAGGCAGCAGGACAATGGATCAGTCATTCTTACGGTGATTGTTACTGAGGACGGGATGGCCATTGGCCAGGGGCCGGCCCTTTGCTCCTCCCCCAGCCATAGCCTCCTCCCCCTCGGAGCTCTCAGTTTCTTCCCGGTCACTTCGTTCATCTTCTATGACCTGTGGAAAGGGATAAGACAGATTATATGGTGTCCACAAACTCCTAGGGAGTACCTCTGTGAGTGTCCCAGGAGCTCTGAGTCTTCCAAGGTCTGCTGCCGTGGCAGGGAGTCTGGGGAGGTCTGGAGTTGGAAGTAGTGAGTGAGGACCACAAAGGTAGACAAGCTAGGTGTGGTGGCACACGCCTTTTAATTCCAGCACAGGCAGAGGTAGGATGGCTGTGAGTTTGAGGCCAGCCTGGGCAAGAGTGAGACCCTACCTCAGAAAAAAAAAACAAAAGCCTTTACCTTTCCAGTTATGAACTTATGGGCCATGCGCAAAATGAGGCAAGCCCAGAAAATATGCAGTGTCTGTAGCACTCCCATCATGACATTGAAGAAGTAATAGCCAAAGAAGGCAGGATAGAGCTCCAGTGGGTACACCAGGGTGCAGTGCAGTATCCTAAGGATTCAAGAGAGCAGACAAAACGGTAAACATGGAATGAAGACCTAGGTCAACCCCAGGGAGAAGGAGAAGGGAACATGGAACTGTTGGAGTCCCTCCTAGGGCCACCTGTGCCATACATATCAGCAGGCGGCCTGGCTAGGGCCCGACCTGCATTGTGCCATATACCTGGCTACTC
This sequence comes from Orientallactaga sibirica, assembly GCA_036365145.1. Taxonomy (NCBI): domain Eukaryota; kingdom Metazoa; phylum Chordata; class Mammalia; order Rodentia; family Dipodidae; genus Orientallactaga; species Orientallactaga sibirica. Next base: position 23,807,959 of record JAEOAD010000025.1, read on the forward strand.
ACCAGAAGGGCAGGATAACCAGCCGAGTGATGATGAAAACAATGGCGAAGATGATGAAGATACTGTTGCATGTGTGCTTCCATCCCGCGTAGTTGAACATCTTGGCTGACTGCATAAACAGCCCCCATCCATCATTATGGGCTCCTGACTCTCCCACATACATGAATATGTACACCTGGTTAGCACTGGCTCTGTGCCCCTCCCACCTGGGCACCAGGAGTGTCGGTACCCTCTCGTCCCCCTGACAAAGGGACAGAAGCACCTGCACTGGGGGCCTCTGCTCCGGGGAAGCCTAACCTCCAGCAGGTAGTCGGAAGAGTCATGCAGGGCCATGATGAGAGTTCCAGCTCGGACATAGTTGGCAAGCCAGGAGAAGCTGATGAGGATGATGGTAGCCACGTGGTGGATGACCTGTTCCTTGAAGTCCTGAAGGAAAGACGCAGGTTCCAGGGAACCTTTCCCTCTTCCCCACTCGTCCTCCTTTCTTCCCCTCACCTCTTGTTCCCCAAATCTCAGCAGCTCTGTCCCAAGCCTCCAGGAAAGGCTGTTCATCCCAGGGCCTCAGTGGGCCCTTGGGCTTAACTGTGCAGGCTCTTCACCCACCTTCCGCTTGACGTCAGAAGCAATGCTGAAGAGCAAGGACCAGTAGAAGGAAAGTTCAATCATGTAGTACCAGTACTGGGACGGGAGGACGCTCTGGGGAGGAGAGAGGAGCAAGGGACCTATCATGTAGTACCAGAACCGGGACGGGAGGAGAGGGGGACAAGGGACCTATCATGTAGTACCAGAAGGGGACAAGGGGGGGACAAGGGACCTATCATGTAGTACCAGAACCGGGACGGGAGGAGAGGGGGACAAGGGACCTATCATGTAGTTCCAGAACCAGACGGGAGGAGAGGGGGGCAAGGGACCTATCAGGAGGAGAACCAGACGGGAGGAGAGGGGGGCAAGGGACCTATCATGTAGTACCAGAACCAGGACGGGAGGAGAGGGGGCAAGGGACCTATCATGTAGTACCAGAACCAGACGGGAGGAGAGGGGGCAAGGGACCTATCATGTAGTACCAGAACCGGGACGGGAGGAGAGGGGGGCAAGGGACCTATCATGTAGTACCAGAACCGGGACGGGAGGAGAGGGGGCAAGGGACCTATCATGTAGTACCAGAACCAGACGGGAGGAGAAGGGGGCAAGGGATCATGGAGAACCGGGACGGGGGGGAGAGAGGGGGGCAAGGGACCTATCATGTAGTACCAGAACCAGACAGGGGAGGAGAGGGGGCAAGGGACCTATCATGTAGTACCAGAACCGGGACGGGAGGAGAGGGGGCAAGGGACCTATCATGTAGTACCAGAACCGGGACGGGAGGAGAGGGGGGCAAGGGACCTATCATGTAGTACCAGAACCAGACGGGAGGAGAGGGGGACAAGGGACCTATCATGTAGTACCAGAACCAGACGGGAGGAGAGGGGGACAAGGGACCTATCATGTAGTACCAGAACCGGGGCGGGAGGGGAGGAGAGGGGGCAAGGGACCTATCAGGGGACAAGGTACCAGAACCAGGGGGGAGAGGAGAGGGGGCCAAGGGACCTATCATGTAGTACCAGAACCAGACGGGAGGAGAGGGGGACAAGGGACCTATCATGTAGTACCAGAACCGGACGGGAGGAGAGGGGGGCAAGGGACCTATCACGTAGTACCAGAACCGGGACGGAGGAGAGAGGAGCAAGGGACCGGGAGTACCAGACCGGGGGGGAGAGAGGGGCAAGGGACCTATCATGTAGTACCAGAACCGGGACGGGAGGAGGAGGGGGCAAGGGAAGTTACCAGAACTGGGGACGGGAGGAGAGAGGGGGCAAGGGACCTATCATGTAGTACCAGAACCAGACGGGAGGAGTTCCAGAACCGGGACGGAGGGGGACAAGGGACCTATCATGTAGTACCAGAACCGGGACGGAGGAGAGGGGGGCAAGGGACCTATCACGTAGTACCAGAACCGGGACGGGAGAGGGGAGAGGGGGCAAGGGACCTATCATGTAGTACCAGAACCAGACGTACCAGGAGGAGAGAGGGACAAGGGACCTATCATGTAGTACCAGAACCGGGACGGGAGGAGAGGGGCAAGGGACCTATCACGTAGTACCAGAACCAGACGGGAGGAGAGGGGGACAAGGGACCTATCACGTAGTACCAGAAACGGGAGGAGAGGGGGGCAAGGGACCTATCGGAGGAGGAGAGGGAGCAAGGGACCTATCATGTAGTACCAGAACCAGACGGGAGGAGTACCAGAAGGGACCTATCGGGTACGGAGGAGGAGAGGGGGCAAGGGACCTATCACGTAGTACCAGAACCGGGACGGGAGGAGAGGGGGGGACCATCATGGGTACCAGATCACGGGAGGAGTAGGGGACAAGGGAACATGGTACCAGAACGGACGGGAGGAGAGGGGGACAAGGGACCTATCACGTAGTACCAGAACCGGGACGGAGGAGAGGGGGGCAAGGGACCTATCACGTAGTACCAGAACCAGAACCGACCTACGTAGGGCGGGGAGGAGGGAGAGGGGCAAGGGACCTATCACGTAGTACCAGAACCGGGACGGAGGAGAGAGGGGCAAGGGACCTATCACGTAGTTCCAGAACCGGGACGGAGGAGAGAGGGGCAAGGGACCTATCACGTAGTACCAGAACCGGGACGGAGGAGAGGGGGGCAAGGGACCTATCACGTAGTACCAGAACCGGGACGGAGGAGAGGGGGCAAGGGACCTATTAGTACCAGTACCAGAAGGGGGACAAGGGGTAGTACCAGAACGGAGGAGAGAGGAGCAAGGGACCTATCATGTAGTACCAGAACCAGAAGGGGGGACAAGGGACCTATCACGGGTACCAGAACCGGGACGGAGGAGAGGGGGGCAAGGGACCTATCATGTAGTACCAGAACCGGGACGGAGGAGAGGGGGGCAAGGGACCTATCATGTAGTACCAGAACCGGGACGGGAGGAGAGGGGGGCAAGGGACCTATCATGTAGTACCAGAACTGGGACGGGAGGATGCTCTGGGAAGGAGAGAGGGAGGGATAAGGACCTAGGGCAAGCACAAAGAGCCCCCCTCTCTGCATGTTACCCTTTTATCCCCTCAACTTATTCTCAGTTCTCTAATCCCCCTGCCACATAGTCAAAAAACCCTTCACGGGGGCACATGCGCATCTTAGCCCACTCGCACAGGCAGGCCCTTCTTCGTACCTGTATAGGATATCCCTCCCAAACTTTCCTCAGGTCATAGAACCAGGGTTTCTGCAGAGAGAGAATCGGGTTAAAAGAGGAAAGAACCCAAATTCTGTGCTTCATCTCACCATGGCAGAGAATGTACTCCCACCGCTCAGTAATGCCCACTCACATCCACAATGACGGCCATGCCGGCGACAAAGGTGACCAGGTAAAATGTGAACCTCCAGCTGCAGAAGGAAGCGGAGTTGACGAGGGAGGACGGACGCTGCCCGCAGCTCCTCGGTGCCCCGGGACACCCTCTCGAGATCCAAGCAGCTCGGGTCCTCCCCTCCCAGCAAGACACATCACACCTCTGCCACCCGGTTGCACTGGCCCCAACCTCCCCTACCTGGATTCCCGGAACTTCTTGAGAAGACTGGGCCGGTCCTGGTTGCGCCGGCGGCGGAACCAGCGTTCTACCTGGCGGCCAGAGAGCCCGCTCTGCCGAGACAAGAGCTCTACCTCCCCCTGGGTATAGTGAAGTCATTACATCCTCAGAATCAACAGTGTCCCCCACCCTCCCGTGCCACCACCTACCATCTCTTCACCCTCCTAGCCAGGAGTCAAACCCTCTCCTCCTTTCCCCCCTCCCTGCCACAGCTCAAGAAGTCTGAGAGCCAGAACAGGCTGCAGCTCCTACCTGCTTGGGCTGCTTGCCTCTGGCCTGGTAGAAGTGCTCCAAGGTGGCATTGGAAGGTGCTCGAAGCCGAGTCTTCTCTTTAATATTCAGGAGGGCAGCCAGCGGTGTCGCCACATACCTGGACAAGGGACACAAGAGGTACAGGCCCTCTTGAAGCACACCCCCCACCCAGCCCCTAAGCTGGGAGGGGAAAGCACTGCAAGCTCAGGCAACTTTATTCTGGGCCTCAGTTTCCCAAGTTTCCTGGCACTCTCCCTCCCACCCCCCATTCCTCTAGCCTCCTGGGCTGTTGGCAGCTGACAAAGCTGCCTGTGTTGACTAGCGGCCAGGCGAGGAGGCGGGTGGAGGATGAGAACAAATAACCATTGAAGGAACAGGCTTGGGATGCTGAGTCCTCAGGAAGACAGATCGGGGTGCCCTGGGACACAGTGGGCAGAGACCCGGGTAGCCAGAACACTGGAGCGCAGAACTGAACGTCAAGAGACCAACAAACGCTTACATTCAACAGACTAGCTGGCAATTGGGGAAGATATTTCAGGTACACTCACAGTTCAAAGAAGTAGCGAACGATGAGGAAGAGCAAGGCCAGGGGTAGTGTGGCATAGAGGTCTGAGGGTTTGGCGTAGACACGTCCATCTCGGTCTTGTAGATCGGCCCAGGTTAAGTTCACAGGCAGCCACAGCCGGTCCCACCAGAAGTAATCATACAAGGTTTGGAGCATCCTGGGGTGAGGAGGGGAAGTCGTCAAGAGAAGGCGTTCTGCAGGGAAGACAGGACTGACAGAAGCCTTCGTGGTGTGTCACAAGCAGTGGAGCAGTGACTCAGGCCTTCAGTTCTGGTCGTGGCTATATAGCCTGGGAACAAACTAGTCTCCTCATGTGTAATATGGTAGCGTTCCAGTTTTGGTAGTTATTGTTCAGAGCAACCTTAGGTAACAATGACACCCGCACAGCCTGATTTCCCCGAAATAAAGAACTCTCTTGACTTCTTATCATCTTAATCTTTTGCTATCTCAGCCTGGAAGACTTGCAGGACCTGGCCCCAGGAGTTGATGTCAAATACCAGCAAAGTCAGGAGCACCTTTGCTCAACTCGACACTAAAGCCAAGTCACAGTTAAAACTTGCTCTGGGGTAGGGGACAGGGTGAGGGCCTAAAACCATACTACAGGGCCAGGGCCAAACTCTTCCTCTCCTTCCCTACAACCCATCGAGGCAGCAGATGCGTAGGGAAGACCAAAACAAATCACACTGCGCTCCAGAAGAGTCATGAATGTCACAGCATCACAGCTTCACACCAGGCTCACCCTCCACACAAATAAGGCAGAAAAAAAAAAGCCACTATCTGCAAGCTTCTGTTCAAAAAGAAAAGTGAAGCCGGGCGTGGTGGCGCACGCCTTTAATCCCAGCACTTGGGAGGCACAGGTAGGAGGATCACCGTGAGTTCGAGGCCACCCTGGGACTACATAGTGAATTCCAGGTCAGCCTGAGCTAGAGTGAGACCCTACCCCGGTGGTGGGTGGGGAGTGAAGATGTAGCTATAGAGTCAGGGATGGACAGGGAATTCAAACAGTAGACTAAGACATCTGGTAAAAGTGAGCTATTTCAGGCCGGGCGTGGTGGCGCATGCCTTTAATCCCAGCACTCGGGAGGCAGAGGTAGGAGGATCGCCGTGGGTTCAAGGCTACCCTGAGACTACATAGTTAATTCCAGGTCAGCCTAGGCCAGAGTGAGACCCTACCTTGTAAAACCAAAAAAAAAAAAAAAAAAAAAAGTGAGCTATTTCACCCTTTAATCCCAGCACTCGGGAGGCAGAGGTAGGAGGATTGCCGTGGGTTCAAGGCTACTCTGAGACTACATAGTGAATTCCAGGTCTGCCTGAGCTAGAGTGAGACCCTACCTCGAAAAAGACAACAACAACAAAAAAAAAAATGTGAGCTATTTCTCTTTGGTTCACTTGCACTTGTGTGCCCAAGTGTATATGGCTGTACCAGGGTCTCTTTCCCCACCTGACATATGGCCATTTTTTACACCAGGCATTATGTGGATGCTGGGGAATTCCTTTTAACTGTTGAGCAGCTCCCAAGATTTTGGTTTATTTGAGACAGGTTTCAATTTGTAGCCCAATGAGCTATTTTTTATGGTTTTAAATTATACAACTGCCTCCTCACCACACACACACAAAAAATTGCTGGGCATGGTGGCACACACCTTTAATCCTAGCCTTTAGAAAGCAGAGGTAGGAGGATTGCTGTGAGTTCAAAGTCAGCCTGCACTAGAGTGAGACCATTCCTCAAAAAACAACAGCCTGGGGCTGGAGAGATGGCTTAGTGGTTAAGGCACATGCCTGTGAAGCCTAAGGACCCAGGTTCCATTCTCCAGATCCCATGTAAGCTAGATGCACATGGTGGTACATGCATCTGGAGTTGGTTTGCAGTGGCTAGAGGCCCTGGCTTTCTCTCTCTCCCCAATAAATAAATTTAAATAAATTTTTAAAAATTTTTTAAAAAAACAACAGCCGGGGCTGGAGAAATGGCTTAGCAGTTAAATGCTTGCCTGTGGATCTTAAGGACCCTGGTTTGAGATTCAATTCCCCAGGACCCACGTAAGCCAGATGCACAAGGGGGCACATGTGTCTGGAATTCATTTGCAGTGGCTAGACACCCTGGCATGCCCATTTTCTCTCTCTGCCGCTCACAGATAAATTTAAAAAAAAAATTAATTAAAAAAAAATAGCCAGGCAGGTGAGTACATGGGGTTCCACAAGGGCAAACACATGTGCATACATCATACCTGCCACCCTGCCACACTACATTACACAAACACAGAAGCAAAAACAGCAGACTTTACATTGGAATATGTTCAATATGTTGTATTTTCTTTTATGTAGTAATAGTATTATAAATGTAGAACATTCTTTTCCTTCAGAAAGGCAAACTAAAGAATTTAGGAGTGAGCTGGAGCAATGGCTTAGCAGTTAAGGCGTTTGCCTGCAAAGCCAAAGGATCCCGGTTCAACTCTCCAGGACCCACGTAAGCCTCTAATAAATAAAAATCAATCAGAAAAAAATGTTTTAAAAAAAATTGGGCGTGGTGATGCACATTTTTAATCCCAGCACTCGGGGAGCAGAGGTAGGAGAGTCAACTTGAGTTCAGGGCCACCCTGAGACTACATAGCGAATTCCAGGTCAGCCTGAGCTAGAGTGAGGAGTGAGACTCTACCTGGCAGCGGGTGGGGGTGGGAGTTAAGGCATAGGGCGACTCTTGCCTTCAGAAGTCCATAGACGAATATGGACAACAAGGCTATTTCTTCTTCTTCTTCTTGTTCTTCTTCTTCTTCTTCTTCTTTTTTTTTTTTGAAGGTAGGGTCTCATTCTAGCCCAGGCTGACCTGGAATTCACTGCATAGTCTCAGGTTGGCAGGTTGGCCTCAAATTTATGGCAATCCTCCTATTTCTGCCTCCCAAGTACTGGGATTAAAGGCGTATGCCACCATGCCTGGCTACTTTTTTTTTTTTTTTTTTTTTTTTGGTTTTTCAAGGCAGGGTCTCACTCTAGCCCAGGCTGACCTGAAATTCACTATGTAGTCTCAGGGTGGCCTTGAACTCACCGTGATCATCCTTCTACCTCTGCCTGGCTTTTTTGTTGTTGTTGTTGCTGTTTAATAAACACCTGATGAGTTGTAAGAGCCAATTTTTTTTCTTTTTTCAAGATAGGGTCTCATTCTAGCCCTGGCTGACCTGGAATTCACTGTATAGTCTCAGAGTGGCCTCAAACTCACTGCAATCCTCCTGTCACAGCCTCCTGAGTGCTGGGATTAAACGCGTGTGCCACCACACAGAGCCAAGCTTTATATATATATATATATTCCAGTGAAAGAAAGAGGCAAGTAGAGATAGAGAATGGGCATGCCAGCCGGGCGTAGTGGCGCTCGCCTTTAATCCCAGCACTCCAGAGGCAGAGGTAGGAGGATCACTGTGAGTTCGAGGCCAGCCTGAGCCTCCATAGTGAATTCCAGGTCAACCCGAGCTAGAGTGAGACCCTACCTCGAAAAGCCAAAAAAAAAAATGGGGCACACCAGGGCCTATAGCCACTGCAAATGAACTCCAGACACATGTGCCACCTTGTGCATCTGGCTTATGTGGGTACTGGGGAATTAAACCTGGGTCCTTAGACTTTGTAGGCAAGCTCCTTAACCACTAAGCCATCTCTCCAGCACATCAGGCTATTTTTTTTTTTTTTTTTTTTGGAGAGAGACAGACAGAGAAGGAGACAGATAGAGAATGGGCGCGCCAGCAGTCTCTCAGCTGCTGTGAACGAAATCCAGATGCATGTGCCCCCTTGTGGTCAAGTGCGGCATTGCGCCCTTGCGTCACTTTGCATCTGGCTAAATGTGGGACCTGGAGATTGGAACTGGGTTCTTAGGCTTAGCATGCAGGCGCCTTAACCACTAAACCATCTCTCCAGCCCCAGGCTATTTTTTATACAACTCATTCAGAATGTAAAACCTGCAGGGATCACCCATCACCAACACCCTCAGCCCAAGAAAAAAGCTGTTGCTTTCCACCTTACGCCACTGAATGATAAAGAATAAGAGCCGGGCGTGGTGGCACACACCTTTAATCTCAGCACTCAGGACACAGAGGTAGGAGGATCACCGTGAGTTCAAGGGCACCCTGACACTCCATAGTGAATTCCAGGTCAGCCTGAGCTAGAGTGAGACCCTGCCTCGAAAAACCAAAAAGAAAGAAAAGAAAGGAAAAGAAAAGAAAAGAGAACAAGGAAGGGAATGGTCTGTGGTCCTTGGGGGGACAACAACTCATTGGATGTCAGAGAAGCAGCCAGATGGCCCTGACCGGTCAGTGCTGCTTGGTCCAGCACAGCACCTGGCCATTCTAGGACCTGATAGACAGATGGGCCAGGGTAGTCTTCCAGGTTCCTCGGCCCTCATTTCCCTCCCAAGAAGAGGTGGCGTTGGGATTGGCCTAGAGACTGGCTTAGACAGAAGAAAGATGGTGTCCTCCCAGGCAGCGTGGGACAGAGAACAGGGAGCCTGTCAACTGTGCACAGAGGCACCAGGCACCAAAGGCCAAGTAGTGCTGCAGAAGGAGGCTGAAGCCTAGGACCCCAGCTGAGCTGGGCTGGTCCTCCTGCTGCCAGGCTCCTTCGACAGCTCCACCCCCAGCCTCTCCACAAGCACTTGTGAAATCTCTCCCTGTCACGGGTCAGTCAGTATCCCAGCTCAAGGACTTTACCCTCCTGTCCCCACTCTTGGTCACTGCTCTCTGGGATGAAATCAGAGGTCGGCACTGACAATAAAGGTGCTTCCCCTCCCCCTGCCCCCTAGCCTGAACCACACACATTCCAGGCCTCAGAAGAGGGCACTGCCCCTTCCCTTCCACCTTCGCCAGAATAAATATTTAATTAGTTAAAAGAGAGGGAAGCTGCCTGAACTGAAAAAAAAAAATTAAATATAATTGCCCACAGTGAAACTTTCCCCACACAAATACACATTTTTCCTAGAAAAGTAAATAGAGAAGGAACCATACAGAATGCCTCTCCTCTTTCTTCCACCTTGGGGATTCTGTTTGTTTGTTTGTTTGTTTGTTTGTTTGTTTGTTTGTTTGTTTGTTGCTTAGCCTGACTGGAGGTAAGGAACAATATCCTACTTATTCATCCACTGCCTCTCTTGGGACCCAACTTTTCCTCCAACAACACCTAAAGTCCTGAATGTAGGCAGTCCTAAACCCCATCTCCACCCATTCCACCCAATCCATCCCATCCCATCCTCTCCTATTGCTGAGATGTTTCACTTGTCAGAAGCCTGTTCAGGGTTAAGAACTTAGGGTTAGTTAGGGGCCTGGAAGGGATGGAGCCTTGCTCCTGTGGCATAATAATATCTGGCGCCTTTCTTAGCTCTACAAAGGCCTCCGCTGGAGCAACAGCCCTAACAGGTATCAAGAGAAGGGTCAGGCCGGGCGTGGTGGCGCACGCCTTTAATCCCAGCACTCGGGAGGCAGAGGTAGGAGGATCGCCAAGAGTTCGAGGCCACCCTGAGACTACATAGTTAATTCCAGGTCAGCCTGGACCAGAGTGAGACCCTACCTTGCAAAAAAAAAAAAAAAAGAGAGAAGGGTCAGAGGCTGGAGAGATGGCTCAGCAATTAAGCACAAAGCCTAACGACCTGGGTTCCATTCCCCAGTACCCCTGTAAAGCCAGATGCACAAAGTAGCGCATGCATCTGGAGTTCGTTTGCAGCAGCTGGAGACCCTGGTGCACCCATTCTCTCTCTCCCTCTCTCTCTCCGCTTGCAAGTAAATAAAAAATAAAAAAAAAATATTTTGAAAAAGACAGAGAATGGGCTGGAGAGATGGCTTAACGGTTAAGGCACTTGCCTGCAAAGCCAAAGGACCCAGGTTCGGTTCCCGAGGACCGTGCACGGTTCCCAAGGACCCACGTAAGCCAGATGCACAAGAGAGTGCACGCAACTGGAGTTCATTTGCAGTGGCTGGAGGCCCTGGTGTGCCCATTCTCTATCTCTCTCCCCCTGCCTATTTCTCTCTCACTCAAATAAATGAATAAATAAGTTCAGGATCTTTCTTGTTTAAGAGAGAGAGAGAGAGAAAGATAGCCTGGTGTGGTGGCGCACACCTTTAATCCCAGCCCTTGGGATAGGAAGATTGCCATGAGACCACCCTGAGACTACATAGTGAATTCCAGGTCAGCCTGGGCTAGAGTGAGACCCTACCTCAAAAACAAACGGTCAGGAAAACACCTGAACAGCACACCTATCTCAATCCAGGACAAATCAAACAGCCTCAGCCTTCATTCAGCGCACCCCCCCCCCAGGGGAGGAGAGAGCAAACATGTGAGACTGATGTGTCAGGAGTGGCAAGTTGCAGATTGCAGGGCTCTGTCACACCTGGGTTGCAGGCTTTCTATGGCCACAGTCCTCTCCTTCTGTTCTGGACTCTTCCATCAGCTGAGAAGTGCTACTGAGGGCCAGCAGAGAGAAGTCCCACCCTCAGCAGGGCTCACTCACCAAGGAGAGGAACCAGCCTCACTTACACATCCTCACAGGACCAAAGTGTTGTCTGCTCCCTGTGGCAGCCCTGGCAGCTTCTTGGCACCAGCCCACCAAAAAAAAAAAAAACCAAGACATCCCATAAACAAGACACCAGGGCAAGAAAGGATGATGTGGACAGAGTGCAGAGACAGCCCTGTCTGTCCAGTCCCCTAATGGCAGAGACTTGGTTACACCTATACTTTTCCAATGACATAAATTACACCTCACCAAACATGAAAGTGTGTCTATGTGTCCATCCGTCTGTCTGTCTCTCTCTTACACCTGCCTTGAAGACACAGATGCCACTTTATGAGGCACAAGCTGGACAGAGAGGCCAGGGATTTCACAAGCATTAAATTACTAGTAACTTGAGCAGAGACCTGCCCAGCTCAATCTTCGCACCAACTCTGACGGACCGACTGCCTCCATAAGACCCTCCTTAAATGAAAAGGGATGGGGTACAGTGGGTGGGGCTAAGACCGAAGTCTAGCCTGTAAGGAACATCTCACACACTCAGTGTGGAAATAGTCCTAGTGACTCTCAGAGTTTGAAGAAATATAGGAAAATATTTAAAAGAGGCCAAGAGCAGGAAGAAAAAGAGAGAAGGGTCAGAGGCTGGAGAGATGGCTCAGCAATTAAGCACAAAGCCTAACGACCTGGGTTCCATTCCCCAGTACCCCTGTAAAGCCAGATGCACAAAGTAGCGCATGCATCTGGAGTTCGTTTGCAGCAGCTGGAGACCCTGGTGCACCCATTCTCTCTCTCCCTCTCTCTCTCCGCTTGCAAGTAAATAAAAAATAAAAAAAAAATATTTTGAAAAAGACAGAGAATGGGCTGGAGAGATGGCTTAACGGTTAAGGCACTTGCCTGCAAAGCCAAAGGACCCAGGTTCGGTTCCCGAGGACCCACGTACGGTTCCCAAGGACCCACGTAAGCCAGATGCACAAGAGAGTGCACGCAACTGGAGTTCATTTGCAGTGGCTGGAGGCCCTGGTGTGCCCATTCTCTATCTCTCTCCCCCTGCCTATTTCTCTCTCACTCAAATAAATGAATAAATAAGTTCAGGATCTTTCTTGTTTAAGAGAGAGAGAGAGAGAAAGATAGCCTGGTGTGGTGGCGCACACCTTTAATCCCAGCCCTTGGGATAGGAAGATTGCCATGAGACCACCCTGAGACTACATAGTGAATTCCAGGTCAGCCTGGGCTAGAGTGAGACCCTACCTCAAAAACAAACGGTCAGGAAAACACCTGAACAGCACACCTATCTCAATCCAGGACAAATCAAACAGCCTCAGCCTTCATTCAGCGCACCCCCCCCCCAGGGGAGGAGAGAGCAAACATGTGAGACTGATGTGTCAGGAGTGGCAAGTTGCAGATTGCAGGGCTCTGTCACACCTGGGTTGCAGGCTTTCTATGGCCACAGTCCTCTCCTTCTGTTCTGGACTCTTCCATCAGCTGAGAAGTGCTACTGAGGGCCAGCAGAGAGAAGTCCCACCCTCAGCAGGGCTCACTCACCAAGGAGAGGAACCAGCCTCACTTACACATCCTCACAGGACCAAAGTGTTGTCTGCTCCCTGTGGCAGCCCTGGCAGCTTCTTGGCACCAGCCCACCAAAAAAAAAAAAACCAAGACATCCCATAAACAAGACACCAGGGCAAGAAAGGATGATGTGGACAGAGTACGAGACAGCCCTGTCTGTCCAGTCCCCTAATGGCAGAGACTTGGTTACACCTATACTTTTCCAATGACATAAATTACACCTCACCAAACATGAAAAGTGTGTCTATGTGTCCATCCGTCTGTCTGTCTCTCTCTTACACCTGCCTTGAAGACACAGATGCCACTTTATGAGGCACAAGCTGGACAGAGAGGCCAGGGATTTCACAAGCATTAAATTACTAGTAACTTGAGCAGAGACCTGCCCAGCTCCAATCTTCGCACCAACTCTGACGGACCGACTGCCTCCATAAGACCCTCCTTAAATGAAAAGGGATGGGGTACAGTGGGTGGGGCTAAGACCGAAGTCTAGCCTGTAAGGAACATCTCACACACTCAGTGTGGAAATAGTCCTAGTGACTCTCAGAGTTTGAAGAAATATAGGAAAATATTTAAAAAGAGGCCAAGAGCAGGAAGAGTAAAAGAGAGAGGGTCTGGCCGGGCGTGGTGGCGCACACCTTTAATCCCAGCACTCGGGAGGCAGAGGTATGAGGATCACCATGAATTCGAGGCCACCCTGAGACTACAGAATGAGTTCCAGGTCAGCCTAGGTAGAGCAAAACCTTACCTCAAAAAAATCAAAAATAAATAAATAAATAAATAAATAAAGCTGGGCATGGTGTCACACGCCTTCAATCCCAGCACTCTGGAGGCAAAGGTAGGGGATCACTGTGAGTTTGAGGCCACCCTGAGACTACAGAGTGAATTCCAGGTCAGAGTGAGACCCTACCTGGAAAAACCAAAAAAAACAAACATTGTCTACTACTTAGGTAAGCCTGGGATGGTAGAAATGTGTCAGGTGACAGCAGCAGATCATGAACTGAAAGCGTGCCACAGTGAAGTCAGAGGTGTGTCACTGCTTCAGGCAGTAAGACAGACCCAAACCTTTGGGTCAGATTCTGAGAAAGTTGAGGGTGGGAGGCAGCCAAGAATCTGGTCCCCAGGGCCTCATCTACACCACACACACCAACACTGCCTGAGAGCGCAGTGCCTAAGCCAGGGTCGGGGAGAAGCTTGCAGGTTCAAGAGACAGCCTTGGGAAGCTGGAGAGATGGCTTTTGCCTGCAAAGCCAAAGGATCCCAGTTCGATTCCACAGGACCCATGAAAGCCACATGCATCTGGAGGCCCTGGCGTGCCCGTGCTCTCTCTCTCCCTCCCTCTGCCTCTTTCTCTCTCAAATAAATAAATAAAATATGTATTTTTTTTAAAAGCTGGGCATGGTGGCGTCAGGGGTTCGAGACTACATAGCAAATTCCAGGTCAGCCTGAGCTAGAGTGAGATCCTACCTCAAAAAAACAACCTTGGGGTACTGGGTGAAGGGCACAATGCAGGGTCAGGGAGCCTGTGGCTAGTGACAGGGGCTGCAGGAGGTCCTCTCCTAGCAAAGTAAACTCTAGCCACAGGGCCCAAGGAGGAAAGAGGGATGTGGGGCACCAGTGGAAATAAGGGACCCTTCCCCTTTTGGAAAAGAGTCTCTGTGTCGTGTTAGGGGCTAGGACAGGTCAAATCCTGACCCCGAAGAGCCGGATCACAAGTACAGTCCAACCACAAAACCTACAATTCAACTGCGAGCTGGAGGCCTTGGGATTGAAGTCTGAGAAGACCGGCTCCCTCCACACACCTCGGGATCCTTTTAAAAGTCTACGATCCGCTGGGGTTTGGCAACATGAGGCCAACAATGAGGGCTGAAGACTTAGAAGCTTGCCCAACTCAGGCCCAAGAAAGACTGAACGCTGCTCACCTGCACTTAACCCACTTGCCAGAGGGGCCTCTGGGTCAGTAATTAAGTCAAGTGAACGCCCAGAGAGCCAGTTTTACCAGCTGCTCCCCAAAGCCCTGCCACACATACACATAAACACACACCCCATAACGGTATAGCAGCCTGGGCCCTTGGGGGCCGGGACAGAATTCACCCACTCCTTCCTGTTTCCCGTTAAGCACATGGACGCTGGATCCTCCCTCCCTCCCTCCCTTCCCTCCGGGGTGGGAGCAGGGGGCTGGTCACAAGGAGCCAGCCACTGTCCGTGCACTCCAACCCCAGGACTGACCCCCCCCCGCGGATTGGGGAAGGGTGGTATGAGCACAGCGGGGGTCCCCCCTATCCCCCTATCCCACCCCCTCGTCCAGCACCACTCAGGGCCAAGCTGGAGACTGGAGCACAAATGGTCACCCAGCTTCCACCCGCTCGTCCATAAAGAGGAGCCGGTGACTTGGATCTCAGCAACCGGCGGCGGACCTGTTGCCCTGGAGGGCGCCTTGGGGATAAGGGGGAAGTGGTGGTGGGGTCTCCCGGGGTGGTGCTCAGGGAACAGCTAGGCACTCCCCCCCGCCATAGGGGTGGGCCAGCCTCCGCCTGCCGGTCCGCCATGAGCCCCGGGGCCCGCAGCTTGCCTCCTCCGGAGTTCCTCCGGGGCTCCGGCCCGCGATCGCCCGGCCTCCCCGCCGTCCCCTTCCCGCGCCCTGGCCCGGGGCGCGCACTCACGCGGCGGCGGCGTCGCTGCTGGCCGGCCCGGGGAGCCGCGGCTCCGTGTCCCGTCGTCCGCTCCGGGGCTCCTGGAGTCTTAGCTTAGCCCAGGCCTCCTCCTCCTCCGGCCGCCGCTCCTTCCTCCTCCTCCTCCTCCCCCTTCCGCCCTCCTCCTTCCTCCTCCCGCCGAGCCCCGGCGCGCACCGAGCAAGGCCGCGAGCGCACGGAGCCGCGGGGCTGGGCGTGGACCTGCGGGCGGCGAGGGGCAGGGCCTGGACGCCCTGCACGGACGGACAGACGGACAGCCCCTTCCCGGCCTGGGCGGGCCCGGGATCCCCCGGAACCGAGTCCCTGATGGCGGTGCTCGGCGTCTGCGCCCCGGAGGAGGGAGGGGAGATCCCCTACACCCCGGTGGGGGTCGCCCTCGGGCACTTCTGGGGCGCAGCGCCAGGGTGAGGACCCTGGGCTCCTGGAGCTCCTGGGGGCCTGGCTCTTCCTCCCTACTGGTCCCCAGATGCGGGGGGGCCTCTTCTCCCCCCGCACCCCCCACCCAGTTCCTCTGCCCCGGCTGATTGCCACACTTCCCACCTCCAGCCTCGCTGGCGGACGACCGAGGAGGGCGCAGCCCGGGAATGCGGCCCTGGTTCCTTGAGCCCCGGGGAAAACCTCTCCTGGACCTGCCCAGGAAAACTAACGTGGTCCCCCTACTGCACTTGAACTTGGGGGGAGGGGGCACAGCCTCGATCACACACATACACACACACACACACACCCTGAAATCTACACCAAGATTATTCATAGCCGGTTTCCTATTAGAAACTTCTCCACGGGGCTACAGAGATGTCTCAGCGCGGTTAAAGGCAATTGCTTGCAAAGCCTCACAGCTTGGGTTCGATTCCCCGGTCCCCACGCAAACCCAGATGCACAAAGTGGCGCTTGCGTCGGGAATTCTTTTACAATGACTGGAGACCCTGGTGTGTCCATTCTCATTCTCCCTCTTTCTCTCTCTCTCCCCCTCCCTTTTTCTCTCACTCTCAAATAAATAAAAATATTTTTATAAAAGTTTTTTTAATCATTTCCTTTAAATAATCTGATAAAAACCAATGTTTCAGGAAGACTGCCCTTGACGCCAGGAGTGGACAGAGCTTGCCTGAGATACAGTTAAGGGTTTGTTTCCGAGGACAGCAGTTCCTCCCTCCACATGGAGACAATGTTTTTACTTGCTGATCATGGCGGTTCACACCTGTTATCCTAGCACTTGAGAAGCTGAGGATTGCCAACGTTCCAAGACAAGCCTGGGCTACAAATTGAGACTCTATCTCAAAAATAAAAGGCTTTTAATTTTTATTTATTTTTATTTTTTGTTTTAAATTTTATTAATTTACTTATTTAAGAGACAGAGAAGCAGAGAGAGATGGAGAATGAGCACGCCTGGGCCTCTAGCCACTACAAATGAATTCCAGACGCATGCGCCACCTTGTGCATCTTGCTTATGTGGGTCATGGGGAACCAAACCTGAGACCTTTGGCTTCACAGTTTGTTTGCAGTGTCTAGAGGTCCTGGTGCATCCATTCTGTCTCTCTTCTATCTCTCTCTGCTTGCAGACAAATAAAAAAAAATTCTTTAGTTATTTGAGACAGGGAGAGAGGAGTGAGCTAGGGCCTCCTGCCGCTGTCAACAAACCCCAGATTCATGGGCCACATTGTGCATCTGGCTTTATGTGAGTACTGGGGAATCGAACCCAGGTTCTGCTAGCAAACAAGAGCTTTTAACCACTCAGTTATCCCTGCAGGCTTTTTTTTTTTCTTTTTTTCTTTTTTCTTTTCTTTTTTTTTTTTGAGACAGGATCAGGATCTTGCCGTGTACCCCAGAAAGGCTTGGAACGTGCTGCCAGTCTTCCAACTACTGGGATTAGAGGCATGAACCACCTTACTGGGCCCCATCAAAAATTTTAAATGCTTTCTCAGAATAACTGAAGTTAACTTTCTTTTTTCTTTTTAAAGATAGCAGTGGGGAGTTTTATAGCAGAAGCTGGATAATGAGGGACTGAGAAATACAGATAAGAGCATGTATACAAGAGAAGGGGGGGGCGAACAGGAAAAAATGGCCTCAGCCAACTTGAAGAAGGTGTTTCAAACATACCCTGCTGCTTGACTGGACCAGGCCCTTCTGATTGACAGACCTTTCCAACCCATCCCTCCCCCCAAGCTGGCACGGCCATGCCCACAATGCCCCAATTGCAACCTGCCTCATGGTGACTCACTTCCTCTATATGGGCTGCTGAGGTGTCCTAAGGTGATGAACAGGCCAGGCAGGGGCTCAGTGTTTAGGTATCTCAATAAGCTCCTGGCACTCTCATCTCAAAGTATAGGTCTTTCCAAACCTACCTGACCCATATGAAATAGGAGCCTTTTGGGGTAAGGAGTCTCACTAGCACCTAAATGGATATGACGCCAGTTCTGGGAAGAAAAAGTTTCCTAACAAAAGATGAAATAGATAGGAGAGATGTCCATGTATTGTGAAATCATGTGATGCAAACTGTTGGTAGAAAAACAATATGGGGGACTGGAGAGATGGCTTAGCAGTTAAGGCACTTGCCTGCTAAGCCAAAGGACCCAGGTTCAATTCCTCAGAACCCACGTAAGCCAGCTGCACATAGTGGCGCATGTGTCTGGAATTTGTTTGCTGAGGCTAGAGGTTCTGGCGCACCCATTCTCTCTGTCTCCTCTCTCTCTTTCTCTAATAATAAATAAAGAAGCTGGGCATGGTGATGCACGCCTTTAATCTTAGCACTTGGGAGGCAGAGAGGTAGGAGGATCACTGAGTTTGAGGACAGCCTGAGACTACATAGTTCCAGGTCAGCCTGGGCTAGAGTGAGACCCTACCTTGACCTTGAAAAACTGAAAAGAAAAAAGAAAAGTAATATGGGGGCTGGAAAGATAGCTCAGTGATTAATGGTCTTGCCTGAAAAGTCTAACAACCCCAGTTTGATCTCCCAGTAAAGCCAGATGCACAAAGGGGTACATGTATCGAGTTTGTTTGCAGCAGCTGCGCCCATTCTCTCTATCTCTCTTCCCTCTTTTTACATTTTAATTTAACTTAATTTTTATTTATTTATTTATTTATTTTATTCTTTTGGTTTTTTTGAGGTAGGGTTTCACTCTAGTCCAGGCTGACCTGCAATTCACTATGTAGTTTCAAGGTGGCCTCGAACTCACAGTGATCCTCCTACCTCTGCCTCCTAAGTGCTGGGAGGATTAAAGGCATGCATCACCACGCCCAAATATTTTTATTTGTGTTTGTTTATTTGAGAGAAAGTGAGAGGGAGAAAGAGGAAGAGAGAGAATGGGCACACCAGGGCATCCAGCCACTGCAAACAAACTCCAGACTCATGCGCCACCTTGTGCATCTGGTTTATGTGGGTCCTGGGGAATGGAACCTGGGTCCTTTGGCTTTGCAGGCAAGCACCTTAAATGCTAAGCCATCCCTCCAGCCCTATCTCTTCTCTCTCTGCTTGCAAATAAATAAAAGAAGAAAAGAGAAGCAATACGGTACTTGAGTGTTGGAAGAAATACTTATCGGTCAACAGTTGAGGCAATATATTTTACTTCCATGGCCCACTATTCCATTAAGAAGGACCCCCCTAGTCAGCTATACCCTCATCAAGGGATGAAGAAATCACAGCAGGGCTTAGCAGGCGCTTGCCTGCAAAGCCAAGGGACCCAGGTTCAATTACCCAGGACCCACATAAACCAGATGCACAAGGTGGTGCATGCATCTGGAGTTCTTTTGCAATGGCTGAAAGCCCTGACACGTCCATTCTGTTTCTGTATCTGCCTTTCTCTCTCTCTCTCTCTCTCTCATTCAATAAAAAAAATTGAATTAAATTGAAAAGAAATCAGAGGAGTTTGGACACCTGGATTCTAATTCAAAGTTCATAACCCTCCATGAGTCATGACCGAGTGGATGCTCCCTAAAATGTCCACCAACAGGGCGTTGTGGCGCACGCTTTTAATCCCAGCACTTGGGAGGCAGAGGTAGGAGGATCGCCATGAGTTCGAGGCCACCCTGAGACTACATAGTTAATTCCAGGTCAGCCTAGGCTAGAGCAAGACACTACCTCGAAAAACAAACAAACAAACAAAAAAAAAGCGGTGAGATTCTATCGGCTTCAGTGGACACACGAACTGTCAAGAGGACTTTGTTTCTGCCACGTGACAAGGCTTCTGTCTAGATTCCGAGTTCAGCTTGCAGGTGGGCCAGGAGCTCTTCCGAGAGGTTTGGTCTGGACAAACAGGTGCCCTCACCTCCCTTCCCTCCCCTAAGACTCCTTGACCTGTGCAGCCCGGTGAGAGTGCAGGGTTCAGAAGCTGGGCCGTGGGGATCCCTGAAGGAGCCGAGCCTCCAGCATGTGCTCGCAGGTCGGTGAGTCGACTCCTCCTGACCCTAGCTGCCCGCCAAGTGCACCCAGGAACCCGATGTCCTGAGTGGACGACGAGAGTTCCTTAATACCTCTGGGTGGTGTCAGAGACCTCAAGTGGCCTGTAAAGGATTTAGTATTGTTGGTGCCCTCTTGTGGCCATATTCGGAAACGACAAGGAAGAAGTTCAGAGACAAGAGGTTTTTGTTTTTTTAACTTTATTGACAACTTCTTTAATTGTACACAGTATTTCTTTCTTTCTTCTTTTTTTTTTTTTTTTTTTTGGAGAGAAATAGGGAGAGGGAGACAGATAGATAATGAGCGCGCCAGCAGTCTCTTAGCTGCTGAGAACGAAATCCAGATGCGTGCGCCCCCTTGTGGTCAAGTGTGGCATTGCGCCCTTGCATCACTTTGCATCTGGCTAAACGTGGGACCTGGAGATTGGAACCGCTGGAGATTGGAACCCGGTTCTTAGGCTTAGGAGGCAGGCGCCTTAACTGCTAAGCCATCTCTCCAGCCCTTTTTCTTTTTTTTGACCGTAGTATCTCACTCTAGCCCAGCCTGACTTGGAATTCACTCTAGTCTCAGGGTGGCCTCAAACTCATGGCAATCCTCCTACCTCTGCCTCCTGAGTGCTGGGATTAAAGGTTTGTGCCACCACCACGCCCATCTAAGCTTGGATTTCTTTCTTTTTCTTTTCTTTTTTTTTTTTTTTTTTTTGTTGTTGTTGGTTTTTCGAGGTAGGGTTTCACTCTAGCCCAGGCTGACCTGGAATTCACTATGTAGTCTCAGGGTGACCTTGAACTCATGGCAATCCTCCTACCTCTGCCTCCCAAGCACTGGGATTAAAGGTGTGCGCCACCCACCATACCCATTTAAGAATGGCTTTCTTAGAGACCTAATAACAGTTATCATTATAGAGTAATATTGTAGCAATACTTAACTGTTAAATGTTAACACTTTGACAGGAACACTTACTACAATGTTTTTCTTTTTCTTCTTTTTTTTTATTTTTATTTTTATTTTTTTGAGAGAGAGCAGAGACAGAGAGGTAGAGAGAGAGAGAATGGACGCTGCAGACGCGTGCGCCCCCTTGTGCACATGTGCAACATTGCGTCCTTGCGTCACTTTTGCGGCTGGCTAAACGTGGGACCTGGAGATTCCAACCAGCATCCTTAGGGTTCTCAGGCAGGTGTCTCTCCAGCCCTCACTTACTACAATGTAACCCTGCACTTTTCTAAGAATTTTGTATGCATTTGGGGAGGGGTGGGGCTGCTAGGGATACAATTGTGGGCTCTGCCATGTGAGGTGGCACATGCCTTTAATCACAGCACTTCAGAGGCAGAGGTAGAAGGATGACAGTGACTTTGAGGCCATTCCCAGCACACACACACAGAGAGAGAGACAGACAGAGAGAGAGAGAGAGAGAGCATCAGGACCTCCAGCCACTGCAAACAAACTCAGAGGTATGCATCACTTTGTGCATCTGGCTTTATTTGAATACTGGGAAATCAACCCGAGGTTGTTGGGCTTTGTAGACAAGCGCCTTAACTGCTGAACCATCTCTAGACACCCCTTTTTAAAATTTTAATTTATTTCCCACCTAAGAGAAAGAGAAGACAGAGAGAGAAAAGGAATGGGCAACCCAGGGCCTCCAGCTGCTGCAAACGAACTCCAGATGTATGTGCCACTTTGTACATCTGGCTTTTTGCGGGCACTTACTGGAGAATCAAACCAGGTAGTAAGGCATTATAGGCATTAAGGCAATATAGGCAATCTTAACTGCTGAGCCATCTCTCCAGCCCTCATCCACCTTTTTGTTTTGTTTTGTTATTAGGTAAGGTCTCAATCTAGCCCAAGCTGACCTGGAATTCACTATATAGTCTCAAGAGGGCCTCAAACTCATATCTATTCTCCTACCTCTGCCTCCTGAGTACTCAAATTAAAGGCTTGTACCACTACGCCATCCACTTTTTAAAAAACATTTATTTGCCGGGCGTGGTGGTGCACGCCTTTAATCCCAATACTTGGGAGGCAGAGGTAGGAGGATCACCATGAGTTCGAGGCCACCCTGAGACTACATAGCGAATTCCAGGTCAGCTTGAGCTATACTGAGACCCTAGCTAAAAAAAAAAAAAAAAAACAAAACATTTATTTATTTAAGAGAGAGAGAGGAAGAGGCAGAGAGAAAGAGAATGGGCACAAGCCAGGGCCCCCAGCCTCTGCAAACGAACTCCAGACACATGCACCCCCCTTGTACATTTGACTACGTCAGTACTAGGGAATTGAACCGGGGTCCTTAGGCTTTGCAGGCAAATGCCTTAACTGCTAAGCCATTTCCCCAGCCCCCACTTTTTTTTTTTTTTTTTTTGGAGAGAGACACAGAGAGAGACAGACAGAGAGGGAGGAGACAGACAGAGAATGGGCGCGCCAGCAGTCTCTCAGCTGCTGTGAACGAAATCCAGTTGTGTGCGCCCCCTTGTGGACAAGTGCGGCATTGCGCCCTTGCATCACTGCATCTGGCTAAACGTGGGACCTGGAGATTGGAACCAGCATTCTTAGGCTTAGCAGGCAGGCGCTTTAACCGCTGAGCCATCTCTCCAGCCCCCCCTTTTTTTTATGAAACAGGATTTGTTACTGTAACTTGCCAAGTAAGGTAAACAGGTTAGCCAGTGAGCCCATAGGGATCAGCCACCATTCCCAATATTTTTTGTTGATTTGTTGGTTTGTTTGTTTTTCAAGGTACGGTCTCCCTCTAGCCCAGGCTGACTTGGAATTCACTATGTAGTCTCAGGCTGTTCTCGAACTCACAGTGATCTTCCTACCTCTGCCTCCCCAGTGCTGGGATTAAAGGCGTGCGCCACCACACCCAGCCAGCCCTTAAAATTTTTTTAATTTAAACAATAAATAATTTGTTAGCATAAATGTATTACATGAGTTTTTGATTCTGATAACAAGTTATCCCTTGTCTGAAATTCGAATTTAACTGGATGTCTTCTGTTGTTGTTTTCTTAATTTTTTTAATTTGACAGGCAGAAAGAGAGGGAGATAGAATGGGTGCACCAGGGCCTCCAGCCACAGCAAACAAACCCCAGATGCATGTGCCACTTGTGCTTATGTGGGGACTAGGGACTAGAACCTGGGTTCTTAGTCTTAACAGGCAAGCACCTTAAGTGCTAAGCCACCTTTCCAGCCCCTGCCCTGTATTTTTTTTTTAAAGATTTTATTTTCATTTATTTATTTATTAGAGACAGAGAGAAGGAGAGAAAGAGTGAGAATGGGCATACCAGGGCCTCTAGCCACTGCAAACGAACTTCAGATGCATGTGCTGCCATGTGCATACGTGGGACCTTTGAACCGGGGTCCTTTTCACAGGCATAACCACTAAGCCATCTCTCCAGCCCGCTGCCCTGTATTTTTAAGTTTAATTTAATTTAATTGAGAGAAAGAGGCAGAGAAGAGATTGAAAGAGAGAGAATGGGTGCACCAGGGCCTCCAACCACTGCAACTCCAGACGCATGCATCACCTTGTATATCTGGCTTATGTGGGTTCTGGGGAATTGAACTGAGGTCCTTTGGCTTTGCAGGCAAGTACTTTACCCGCTAAGCCATCTCTCCAGCTTCTGTCCTGTATGTTTATTTACTTAATCTAACACCCCTCATTTACTTTGCTGCGTAATGCACCATCACCCACATCCCTTCATTTCTTCCCTTCTAGGAGACCCATACTTAGGTGCTGCAACCTAGTGTCCCACCTCAGCTTCTCCCACGATTAGTTCCATTTAGAAGGCTAAAACGTCAAGAACAAGCTGGAGCAGTGGTAGGAGGATTGCTGTGAGTTCAAGGCCAGCCTGGGATTACAGAGTGAATTCCAGGCAGCCTGGGCTAGATCGAGATCCTACCTCAAAAAAAAAAAAAAAAAAGCCGGGTGTGGTGGTGCACGCCTTTAATCCCAGCACTTGGGAGGCAGAGGTAGGAGGATTGCCATGAGTTCGAGGCCACCCTGAGAATACAGAGTGAATTCCAGGTCTTTTTATATATTTTTTATTTTATATATATTTTATATATTATATTATATATTTTTATATATTATATTATATATATAATATATAAATATATTTTATTTATTTGAGAGAGAGAAAGAGAGGGAGAGGCAGAGAGAGAGAATGGGCACGGCAAACGAACTTCAGATTTATGCACTTTGTGCATCTGGTTTAAGTGGGTCCTGGGGAATTGAACCTGGCTCCTTAGGTTTTGCAGACAAGCAAGAGCCTTAACTACTAAGCCATCTCTTCAGCCCCAGCCGCCCTGGACTTCTTTAGTATGTTGAATTCCTGAAATTTGCATGCTTCTTCAGAAGCACAGTTCTCCTGCCAGCAGGGAACACCCTTGCTAGCTTCTTCTAGACGGACTGCTGACCTGCTCCGGTCCGGATTACCAATGCTCTTCCTTCTTCACAGATACAAACAAAACAGTCCCCCGTCTCTTTATCATGGCCAGGCTGGTTTGCCTATGACAGTAGTAGTCCAGGGAGTTTCTGGGCTGGGACCCCCTGTAGGGTGCAGGCTGGGGTGTACTGCTGGTATGTGCCCCAACAGGTTTTTCTCTATCAACCTTGAAATCAGCCTGGAGCCTGTCTGACCTGCACCCCCCCCCGCCCCCCAGGGAGCTAGAGCCCGGTCAGAAGCTGAGCTCAGAGACTCGATTTCTGTGGTCCCAACCTGGCCCCACAGGGAAAGCAATACACAAAGCCTTCTGTGTCCTCAGCTGAGCTGAGCGGCTGAGCGGAGTTCACTTGCATGGGTTAAGTAAGGCCCAGTTCCTGGGAGGAGAGATGCTAGGCAGGGAGGTGTTTGCACGTGGACCTGGGACTCCTGGTCCTCTCCCACGTCTGGGAGGGGCCAGAGCCCCAGACAACAGCTGGGTTGATCTGAGAGAGGGAGAGAGGTCATCTGACAGGCTGCTCAGCTCGGGCTGCCCACACCTCTTCTCCTCTGCCAGGCTACATAGGAGTTGGTGTCCACACAGCCGAACCACCAGGCCATTACGAAGACACCCAGTTCACCTGTAGCACGTTTGGGTAAGCGCTGGACCTTGGGCCCTCAGTTTGGGGAGGGATCCTTCCACGTTGATGGCTTGGAGGAGGGGCGAATGTGTTCCTTACTCAGCAGGAGAGCGACTGTTCTCTTATCCAGGTACCCATGTCCCTACAAGGACACACATTCTCATCAGCTCAGAGATTACACCTGCTGAGCCAGATATTGAAATTTTGTTTTGTTTTTGTTTTTGTTTTTCGAGGTAGGGTCTGGCTCTAGTCCAGGCTGACCTGGAATTCATTATGTAGTCTCAGGGTGGCCTTGAATTCATGGTGATCCTCCTACCTCTGCCTCCTGAATGCTTGAATTAAAGGCATGAGCCACTACACCTGCTACTTTTTATTTTTATTTATTTATTATTAGAGAGAGAGAGAAGTAGATTTATATAGAGAGAATTGGTGCACCAGGGCCTCTAACCACTGCAAACAAACTCCAGATACATATAGTGCCACCTTGTGCATCTGGCAAACATGGGTCCTGGGGAATGGAACCTGGGTCCTTTGACTTTGCAGGCAAGTGCCCTAACTGCTAAGCCATCTCTCCATGTCTTTTAAAAAAATATTTATTATTTATTTGCAAGGAGAGAGAGAGGGAGGGAAAGGAAGTGAGAAAGAGAGAAGAGATGGGTACACTGGGCCTCTTGCCACTGTGAAGGAACTCCAGACACATGCACCACTTTGTGCATCTGGCTTTACATGGGTACTGGGAAATTGAACTGGGACCATCAGACTTTGCAAGCAAGTGCCTTTAACCACTGAGCTATCTCTCCAGCCCAATCCTGGCTTCCTAAAGGAGGGGTGAGAGGTGCACTCTTCCTTTACCCCACCCCCATCTTCTATGCCAGTTCAAGCTCTCAAGCCTGCTAAACAGGTTAATATTCTTGGTGTTTCATTTTATTTGTTTATTTATTGTTTGTTTGTTTGTTTGTTTTGCGAGGTAGGGTCTCACTCTAGCCCAGGCTGACCTGGAATTCACTATGTAGTCTCAGGGTGGCCTCGAACTCACGGCGATCCTCCTACCTCTGCCTCCTCGAGTGCTGGGATTAAAGGCGTGCGCCACCATGCCCGGCTTGTTTTATTTATTTATTTTATTTTTTCTTGCAACAAAAGAGAGGAACAGGCGGGGGAGTCTAAGCCCCAAGTTGAGGGTCATGAATAGATCCAGGTGGGATATTCTCTTTGGCTAGTTCCTGTTGCCTTCCCTAGGGCACTAGTTACACCATGTCTGTGAGCAATGGAAAGATGGGATCCTGCCTGACCCAGGAGATCCTCAGCCACCTGGGCCTTGCCAACAAGGTAAGTAAGGGCTGTTGAGATTTTAGGAATTTGTTTATTTAGCAGTGCTGAGGATTGTGTCCGCAGCCTTATGCTTGCCAGGTAAGTGCTCTACTGCTGAGCCCTATCCTAGCTCCAGCCACATATATATATATTTTTTAATTTAACTTAATTTATTTGAGAGAGAGAGAAAGAAGGAGAGAGAGACAGAGACAGAGACAGAGAGAGAGAGAAAGGAAATGAATGAGAATGGGTGTGCCAGGACCTCCAGCCACTGCAAACAAACTCCAGACATATGCACCACCTCCTGTATCTGCATCTGGCTTGGGTCCTGGGGAATGGAATCTGGGTCCTTTGGCTTTACAGGTAAACGCCTTAACCACTAAGCCATCTCTCTAGCCCAGCAATATATATACATATATATATTTGTTTTTTTTTTTTTTTTTTTTTTTTTTTGGTAGGGTTTTGCTCTACTCCAGGCTGACCTGGAACTCACTATGTACGCTCAGGCTGGCCTCGAACTCACAGCGATCCACTTACCTCTGCCTCCCAAGGGCTGGGATTAAACTCGTGCGCCACCACCCCCGTCTCCCAGCAACATAATTTTCCTGTGTCAACTCAGGGACTGTGAGGCAGTGGGGAATAGGAAAGTGGAGACAGGCCCCTGAGGCTAGCTATGCTAGGAACAACACCCCCACCTAAACTTACCTTACCACGTTCTTACAGGTGGCAGCTTGGGGGACGCTGGGCACGCTCCGAACCTTCCTGAGTTTCAATGTGGACAAGGATATACAGAGGCTGCTGAGGGCCATAACAGGCCAAGGTAAGCCTTTTCCTCTGCTGCTGGGCTCTCTTCTTTATGTCTGTGATCATATATATATGATTGTGTGTGTGTGTGTGTGTGTGTGTGTGTGTGTGTGCACATGAGATGTGCACCCTATGCACACATGCATAGAGGCCTGAGGCAGATATCAGATGACCCGTCCATCACTCTTGCCCCTTATTTCCCTGAGACACTATCCTGAACCTGGTGCTCATGTTTTTCCTTTAGACTGACCAGTGCCCCCAGTGGACCCCTGCCCCCTTCCATGCTGGGGTTATGGGCATGAACTGCCATGCCCAGGCTTTCACCTTGGTGCCAAGGACTGAGCTCAGGCCCCATGCTTGAGCAGCGAGGGCTCTTACCCCCGAGCCGTCCTCCCAGTCACTCGAACTTGAAGCCGTTCTCCTGCCTTAGAACTTTCTAAATGCTAGGATTATAGGCATGAGCCACCATGCCAAACTGGGTGGGGGAAGAGTTTATTTATTTATTTCATTATTTATTTATTTATTTATTTATTTATTTATTTTGTTTTTCTGAGGTAGGGTCTCATTCTAGTCCAGGCTGACCTGGAATTCACTATGTAGTCTCAGGGTGGCCTTGAACTCAGGGCGATCCTCCTACCTCTGCCTCCCAAATGCTGGGATTAAAGGCGTGCAACACCATGCCCTGCTTATTTGTTTATTATTTTTTGGGGGGGGGTGTTTTTGAGGTAGGGTCTCATTCTAGCCCAGGCTGACCCGGAATTCACTATGTAATCTCAGGGTGGCCTCAAACTCACAGCAATCTCCTACCTCTACCTCCCAAGTGCTGGGATTAAAGATATGCACCACCATGCCAGGCTTCCAAAATTTTTAAAAAGGAACCAGGAAGAAGGAATTAACAAAGCTCAAGAAATGTTTATAAAATTCCTTAATTCCAAGGATGGGGAGAAGGGGAATGGGACCAACACATAATTTGTCCATACAACAAAATTAATTAAAAAAAAAAAAAAAAAGCTCAGCATGGTGGCGCACAGCTTTCATCCCAGCACCCGGGAGGCGGAGGTAGGAAGGTCACGGTGAGTTCGAGGCCACCCTGAGACTACATAGTGAATTCCAGGTCAGCCTGGGCTAGAGCGAGACCCTGCCTAGGGAAAGAAGAAGAGAAAGAAATAAATTTCTTAGTTCCTGTATGTCAGGTTCCACAGTAGTATGTCATATCCATTCTTACAACACCCTATGAGGTCATCATCAAGTTTATTATTTCTATTTTACAGATGAGGAAATTGGAGCACAGAGAGGTTACAAGACATGCCCAAGGTCACACAGGTCATAGTAGCAGATCTGCGATTCCCAACAGAAAGCTGTATGTGTGTGTGTGTGTGTGTGTATTATTTATTTATTTTTTTTATTTTTGAGAGAGAATGGGTGTGCCAGGGCTTCTAGTCACTGCAAACGAAAGCCAGACACATGTACCACCTTGTGCATCTGGCTTACGTGGGTACTAAGGAATTGAGCCTGAGTCCTTAGGCCTTGCAAGTGAGTGCGTGAACCACTAAGCCATCTCTCCAGCCCTATATATATTTTTCTTTGTTTTTTTGAGGTAGGGTCTTGCTCTAGCCCAGGCTGACTTGGAATTCACTCTGTAGTCCCAGGCTGGCCTCCAATTCACAGCGATACTTCTACCTCTGGTTTAAGAGTGCTGGGATTGCCAGGTGTGGTGGCGCACACCTTTAATCCTAGCATTTGGGAGGCAGAGGTAGGATTACTAAGAGTTCAAGGCCACCCTGAGACTACAGAGTGAATTCCAGGTCAGCCTGAGCTAGAGTGAGACCCTACCTTGAAAAACCAAAAATAAAAAATAAAAATAAAAGAGTGCTGGGATTAAAGCCATGAGCCATTACACCTGGCCCATCCCTCTTTCAAAGAAATAAATAAATAAGTTTTAAATTCTATATTTATATTTGAGACAGAAAGGGAAAGAGAGAGAGAATGGGCATGCCAGGGCCTCCAGACACTGCAAATGAACTCCAGACACAAGTGCCACCTTGTGCAGCTGGCTTATGTGGGACCTTGAGAATTGAACCTAGGACTTTAGGCTTTGCAGACAAGTGCCTTAACTACTAGACCATCTCTCCAACCCAGTAAATCTATTTTAAAAGGAAGACCTGGGTTATAAACCAGCCTCTCATCTTGGCTCAGGTGTGGACCATAATGCCATTGTTGATGTACTGACCAATCGTAGCAGAGAGCAGAGGCAGCTCATTTCTCGAACTTTCCAGGACCGAACTAAACAGGTGAGAACATTCTGGCCTAGGATGGGGAACCCTGGAGGACTTGGAGTATAACAGTAAAAGGGACTGCTGCCTAAACAGGAGGCTGGCTGTGCTTCCGGCTTGAGATGAAAACTAGTCAAGGGCTGGAGAAATGGCTTAGTGGTTAAGGTGCATGCCTGCAAAGCCAAAAAGGACCCAGGTTTGATTCTCCAGGACCCACATAAGCCAGATACACAAGGTGATGTGTGCATCTGGAACTCATTTGCAGTGGTTAGAGGCCCTGGTGCACCCATTCTCTCTTTCTTTCTTTCTTTCTTTTTTTTTTTTTTTTGAGGTAAGATTTCACTCTAGCCCAGGCTGACCTGGAATTCACTATGTAGTCTCAGGGTGGCCTTGAACTCATGGCAATCCTCCTACCTCTGCCTCCTAAGTGCTGGGATTAAAGGTGTGCGCCACCATGCCCAGCTACCCATTCACTCTCTCTACCTGCCCCTCTCTCTGTGTGTCAAATAAATTAATTAAATATTTGTTTAAAAAAAAAAAAAAAAAAACACCAGGGGCTAGAAAGATGGCTTAGCAGTTAAGGTGCATGCCTGAAGCCCTAAGGACCCAGTTTGATTCTCCAGGCTCCACAGTTTAGCAGATGCCCTCTTTCAAAGAAATAAATAAATAAGTTTTAAATTCTATATTTATATTTGAGACAGAAAGGGAGAGAGAGAGAATGGGCATGCCAGGGCCTCCAGACACTGCAAATGAACTCCAGACACAAGTGCCACCTTGGGCAGCTGGCTTATGTGGGACCTTGAGAATTGAACCTAGGACTTTAAGCTTTGCAGACAAGTGCCTTAACTACTAGACCATCTCTCCAACCCAGTAAATCTATTTTAAAAGGAAGACCTGGGTTATAAACCAGCCTCTCATCTTGGCTCAGGTGTGGACCATAATGCCATTGTTGATGTACTGACCAATCGTAGCAGAGAGCAGAGGCAGCTCATTTCTCGAACTTTCCAGGACCGTACTAAACAGGTGAGAACATTCTGGCCTAGGATGGGGAACCCTGGAGGACTTGGAGTATAACAGTAAAAGGGACTGCTGCCTAAACAGGAGGCTGGCTGTGCTTCTGGCTTGAGATGAAAACTAGTCAAGGGCTGGAGAAATGGCTTAGTGGTTAAGGTGCATGCCTGCAAAGCCAAAAAGGACTCAGGTTTGATTCTCCAGGACCCACATAAGCCAGATACACAAGGTGATGCGTGCATCTGGAACTCATTTGCAGTGGTTAGAGGCCCCGGTGCACCCATTCTCTCTTTCTTTCTTTCTTTCTTTTTTTTTTTTTTTTGAGGTAAGATTTCACTCTAGCCCAGGCTGACCTGGAATTCACTATGTAGTCTCAGGGTGGCCTTGAACTCATGGCAATCCTCCTACCTCTGCCTCCTAAGTGCTGGGATTAAAGGTGTGCGCCACCATGCCCAGCTACCCATTCACTCTCTCTACCTGCCCCTCTCTCTGTGTGTCAAATAAATTAATTAAATATTTGTTTAAAAAAAAAAAACAAAAAACACACCAGGGGCTGGAAAGATGGCTTAGCAGTTAAGGTGCATGCCTGCGAAGCCTAAGGACCCAGTTTGATTCTCCAGGCTCCCACAGTTTAGCAGATGCAAAAGTGACACAAGTGCACAATGTCACACATGTGCACAAGGGGGCACATGCATCTGGAGTTCGTTCACAGCAGCTGAGAGGCCCTGGTGCACCCATTCTCTCTGTCTCTCTCAAATTAAAAAAAAAAATTTAAGCCAGGTGTGGTGGCACCCACCTTTAATCCCAGCACTGGGGAGGCAGAGGTAGGAGGATCACCATGAGTTTGAGGCCACCCTGAGACTACATAGTGAATTCCAGGTCAGCCTGGGAAGTTCCAGGCCTTTAATCAGGAGGCAGAGGTAGGAGGATAGAGAGTTCGAGGCCACCCTGAGACTACATAGTTAATTCCAGGTCAGCCTGGACCAAGTAAGACACCTCAAAAAAACAAAAAAAAAAAAAAACAAAAAAAACCCCAACCAACCAAATCTCCCCATGCTTCTGGGGACATCCCCCGATCCTTATGCCTGTGTGGTGGGGACATTTCTGGCAGGACCTGTTGAAGTCTTTGCAAGCAGCGCTGTCTGGCCATCTGGAGAAGATGGTTGTGGCTCTGCTGCAGCCTGCAGCCCAGTTTGATGCTCAGGAACTGAGGACAGCCTTGAAGGTATCTTTCCCCAGGGTGGACTGGGGGGATTACCTTTGACCACTCCAGAGGGTGGACTTGGAAGAAGCCGGTGGACCCTCCATGTTGACTCTGAGATGGACAAGTGGCGCCTGCTTCCTATCCCTCTGTCTGCCATCTGGCTGAGCTAATGGCATGGCCCCATCTCAGAGAGGCATCCCAATTTCTTGTAGACCTCAGTTTCTGCTCAGGATGTAGCTATGGAAATTCTTGCCACCCGAACTCCGCCCCAGCTTCAGGAGTGCCTGGCCGTATACAAACGTGGTAAGAATATTCCAGAGCTGGAGGGTGGGGGAATTATCAGATAATCCTTTCTTCCCCTGAAGTCCCTAAAGGCCTCTGAGAACCTAAAGGACCAAGTTCTGTTACCTTGGGGTGCGTGGGGGGCTCTCCTCCTCCCCTGCCAGTACCTCAGTCTTCCCAGGGGAGACAGCCACATGTGACCATTAAAGAAAAAGAAACAATGATTAACCATCTTAGTCTGGGGCTCCAGGGCAAACTTCAAAGTAATGACACTGTAACAGTCCCAAAGGTGCCCATGCTACCTTCTCAGACCCTCGCTGTCTGCCGTCACACCACACCCTGAACTGGAGGCAGCCCTGTTGCCGCCTAGGGGACAGGTGGGAACCTTCTCTGTAAGTCATGGCTGTTCCTTATCAGGTCTTGTGCTCTGCCTCATCCACTAATTTGTGACCAGTGTTTCCTATCTTCATTTTACCATCCTTCCTTTTTCTTTTCTTTTCCTTTCCTTTCCTCCCCCCCCCCCCAATTCATGGTGATCCTCTGCCTCCAGAGTGCTGGGATTAAAGGCGTGTGCCACCATACCTAGCTCCTTTTTGTTTACTTCTTTGCTTCTATTTTCTTTTGGTGTTTAATCTTGGCTTATGTTCTTGTTGCGTTTTTGGTTTGTTTGTTTTTTTTTAAAGTCTGAAGCTGTTTTAACTGTGTTCATTTCTTTTTTTAATATTTTAATTTTATTTATTTATTTGAGAGAGAGACAGATACAGAAATAGGCAGGTAGAGAGAGAGAGAGAATGGGCACGCCATGGCCTCCAGCCACTGCAGACGAACTCCAGATGCGTGCGCCCCCTTGTGCATCTGGCTTACGTGGGTCCTGGAGAATAGAGCCTCACACCGGGGTCCTTAGGCTTCACACAAGCAAGCGCTTAACCACTAAGCCATCTCTCCAGCCCTGGTTTTTTTTTTTTTTTTTTAAATGATTATTTATTTAAGAGAAAGAGGCCGGGCTTGGTGGCCCACGCCTTTAACCCCAGCACTTGGGAGGCAGAAGTAGGGGGATCACCGTGAATTCCAGGTCAGCCTGGATTAGGGTGAAACCCTACCTTGAAAAACAAAACAAATAAATAAAAGAGAGAAAGAGTCAGAGAGAGAATGGGTGCTCCAGGGCTTCCAAACACTGCAAATGAATTCCAGACACATGTGTCACCTTGTGTATCTGGCTTACGTGGGTATTGGGGAATTGAACCTGGGTCCTTAGGCTTGGCGGGCAAATACCTTAACCATGTTGTGGGCTTATTCATTTATTTATTGGTTTTCCCAGGTAGGTTTCACTCTGGCTCAGGCTGACCTGGAATTCACTATGTAGTGGCAGGATGGCCTGGAACTCACAGGTGATCTTCCTACCTCTGCCTCCCAAGTGCTGGGATTAAAGGCATGCGCCACCACGCCCGGCATATTTATTTTGTTTTTGAGGCAAGGTCCCAGGTTGACCTGGAACTGACTGTGTATTCTCAGGCTGGCCTTGAACTCCTACCTCTGGCTCCGGAATGCCAGGATCAAAGGCGTGTGCCATGTTTTTGTTTATCTTCATTCTATGCCTCTTCTACTTATTCTCTGACTCATAGTCTCACTCACACATCATTTTTCCTTGCATGTTGGATGAAGGGCCAGGCCCTAGACAAATTGCTTCACAATAAGGGTTTCCCTGTTCCCCTCACTGTGTGGCCAGCACTCTTATAATGGGCCGCATACCCAGCAGGTTGGTGTTTGGAATGAAGTCCCTCCACACCTCAAAGCTGAGGGGATGTTTTCAGAGTGGCTGCAATGGCATTTTAGGAATGAGCAGCCGTCCAGCTACCCTGGGCAGGAGATCACTGCTGGCAAGGCACCATGGGCCTGGCATTTGACAGGTTCAGATTATCCACCCTGAGAAAAAAACAGGGAGGTTCAAGGCTCCTGACTCCACCCTAGATTTCCAGGTGGAGGCTGAGGAAGACATCAAGGCTGGGACCAGTGGCATCTTGAGGGACCTGCTTCTAGCCCTGGGCAAGGTGAGGACAGTCCGGGAAGGGAAGGAAGGGTGTTACATACTTCACGTACAGGATGGGTGGGAGCAGGGAGCTTTTCTGTCCAATGACAGACCAGAGAGGGTTTT
Organism: Orientallactaga sibirica; assembly: GCA_036365145.1. NCBI lineage: Eukaryota > Metazoa > Chordata > Mammalia > Rodentia > Dipodidae > Orientallactaga > Orientallactaga sibirica. Next base: position 23,841,622 of record JAEOAD010000025.1, read on the forward strand.
CCGGAGGCCAGGGTCTATGCTATTGACCTGGAACCAAAAACACTGCCTTCAAAGCAGGGCATTAGAGCCGGGCGTGGTAGCACACACCTTTAATCCCAGCATTCTGGAGGGTGGGGTAGGAGGATCACCGTGAGTTCGAGGCCACCACCTCTGAGGCTACATAGTGAATTCTAGCCTGGACTAGAGTAAGACTTTACCTCCCTCACTGCGCACGCCCCCCCACCAAAAACAATCTAGCCAGGCATCATGGTGCAAGCCTTTAATCCCAACACACACACACACACACACACACTGCCTTTCAAAAGCCCTTTTAAGAACACTGCTTCCATTTAGGGGCACCGAGAGAAATACTCTGGAATCATTGACTACAACTTGCAAGAAGAGGACGTCCAGGTGAGCAAAGGGGCTTAGGAGCTTGTGCTAAAGACTAATTCTGCACCATATCTTAGGGCCAGGGAACAGTGTGCGACGCCCACTGCCTTGCAAACCCGCTTCTGCCCTCGTGACGTTCGTCAAAGCCTTTTCCTGCCTGCTTTGCTGCTTCCTCAATTGCTGGGAAGCAACTCATCAGCTGACAGATTAAACCTCTTAAATGACACCTGGTCAAGGAAGACCCTGCCTTAGAGATTAATTCCTTGGGAAGCAGGATTTTTCTAAATTAGGGAATGAAGTGCTGAGGGCAGAGCCCCTCTCTTAGCTGTGTCTCTTTAAAACTCAATCAGTTGGGTTAAGTTCAACTTTCTACCCTCAGTTTTTTTCTATCTTCATGATAGTGATAGCTCCCAAAACTCAACTATGAAACCTGACTCACTCTTCCCTGATTCCTTCCTGCCTCCCTCCCAGGCACTACGGCAGGCTGGAGGACCCGGCGCGGAAGGGCCATGGGTCTCAATCTTCACTCAGCGCAGTCCAGAACACCTAACCCGAGGTACACCCAAAGCTTCTTGCCCCTTTAGCATGTTCTACTGGATGAATGTAGAATGGTGATAATCTGTGCTAATTCCGCCCCACCACACACACACACTACACAACCAGTGTTTGATCAGTACCAGAGGTGCACTGGGCAAGAGATGGAGGAGGCTGTCCGGAACCGTTTCCATGGAGACACCCAGGTGGCCTTGCTCAGCCTAGGTAGGGACCTGCTCCAGATGTGTGGAGAAGGTGGGGGAAGATCTCTCCAGAGATGGGAAGCTGTGGCCCTAACGTTGGCCTTCTATCCTTCCATTTTTGCTTCCAGCCTCGGTGATCAGGAACACACCACTGTATTTTGCTGACAAACTTCACCAAGTCCTCCAGGTATTTTTCCCTCCCTTCAGAAACAACCTTGGGACAGGGGAGACTTCTGGGCTACTACTTGGAACCCCCTAGCTCCTTTGAAAGCTGCAGCCGCTTTCTTCCCCTGCACTCACACACTGCCTTGTTGTGGATTAGATTTTAGAACGTAAGCTTTGTGATCTCATATAGATATATATACTTTGTCCAGTAGCAGTGGTCAGAGGTAAAGGTGATAACACTATTTTTATTTATTTATTTATTTATTTATTTATTTATTTATTTATTTATTTAGGTTTTTTGAGGTAGGGTCTCACTCTAGCTCAGGCTAACCTGGAATTCATTATGTAATCTCAGGGTGGCCTCGAACTCACAGCGACCCTCCTGCCTCTGCCTCCTGAGTGCTGGGATTAAAAGCGTGTGTCACCACGACCAGCACACTATTTTATTTATTTGAAAGGGAGAGGGAGGGAGGCAAAGGAGAGTGAGTATGGACATGCCAGGACTTCCTGCCGTTGCAACTGAACTGTAGATGCATGCGCCAATTTGTGCATCTGGCTTTACATGGTTATCAGGGAATTGAACCGGAACTGGCAAGCTTTGCAAACAAGTGACTTTAACCACTGAGCAACCTTCTCAGCCCTAGATATTTCTATCTTGACAGCGGATTAGTATACTTGACTGAGAAAGCCTGGATCATTACGATGAGTCAACCCCAAGAATCATTTGAAAGCTGTGGTTATCTGTCTGAGTTCCTGTCATAAAAACAAATTTGTGGGTTAGGAGTACAACTGGCGATAGAGCACGTGTGAGACATATTCATAGAAGCCAATGAGCTTGTATCCTAGCAGTAAATGATTGTTTTTGTTTGTTTTGAGGTAGGGTCTCACTCTAGCCCAGGCTGACCTAGAATTCACTCTATTCTCAGGGTGGCCTTGAACTTGGTGATCTTCCTATCTCTGCCTCCAAGCACTGAAATCAAAGGGGTGCTTCATCACACCTGGATTTTTTCTTTTTTTGGTTTAAATGATTGTTTAGTTAGTATATTGGGATTATAGAAGTGGGAGTCAGAAAGCTGGGTGTGGTGGCACATACCTGTAATTCCAGCTCTTGGGAGGTGGAGGCAGGAGGATCAAGAGCTCAAGGTCATCTTCAACTATGTAGAAATTTGAGGCTGGGGAAATGACTCAGCAGTTAAAGGCACTTGCTTGCAAAGCCTGCCAGCCAGATTCAATTTCCCAGTACCAATGTAATGTCAGATGCAAAGTGACACTTTCATCTGGAGTTCATTTGCACTGGCTAGAGGCTCTGGCGTGCCCATTCTCTCTCTCTTTCTGTTGGCCTCTCACTCTCAAATAAATTAAGCCGGGCGGGCGTGGTGGCGCACACCTTTAATCCCAGCACTCAGGAGACAAAGGTAGGAGGATCACCATGAGTTCAAGGCCACCCTGAGACTACATAGTGAATTCCAGGTCAGCCTGAGCTAGAGTGAAACCCTACCTCGAAAAACAAAGAAAAAAAAAAGTGACTTCTCCGGTTTTGACGTCTTTCATGAGGATAAAGATGACTTTGGCTTGAGATGATACAGTCTTCTCTCTTTCTTTGCACTCCATCCTCTCCTTCCTACCATAACCCTCGGTGCCATTCAAGCCTGCTCTGTGTGCACATTTCACCCTTCCTCCTTCCACTCTTCCCCAGTATTCCTTCCTTTACCAGGAACCTGAGCCCAGCTGCCAGGCGCTGCTGCGCATCCTTGTTTCCCGGAGTGAGGTGGACCTCCTGAGCATCCGAGCAGAGTTCAAGAAGAAATTCGGGAAGTCTCTCTACTCTTCCCTCCAGGTGAAACGCGGCCAGTTCTTAACCCAGAGCTCAGGTGGCCCAACTTCTCCCTCCACTCACTCACCTTCCCTGCCCTCATCCCAGGGCGTTCTCGCCATGGAGAGCTCTGGAGCTTTGAGAGCAGGACAAGGGCGGGCTGGAGAGCTTGGGCCTTTGTGGTGTGGATGAGTCTAACTCTGACTCCCTTGCCTGCAGGAGGCAGTGAGAGGGGACTGTCGCTCAGCCCTACTGGCTCTGTGCCGAGCTGAAGACTTTTGAGATCTTCCAGCCCCACCCCTATGTGACAGTCCAGCATCTTGATCCCCGTTTGGTTGAGCCCTCTGGAGACCACCTGGGCCTGCCTCTAGGCTGTCCTGTCACCACTACACTGCCTAGCTTCTTCAGAGGAGGGTAGAATTCTACATTTCTTTGACATCCTTGGGTTTCCTTGATCTCAAAGTATTATTGTCTGTACCTAGCTAGCTCTGTTTTGGGGTGAGGTCATGGATTTCTTAGATAGCGCCCCACTCATCCTTCCTGGCCAAAACATCTCATTCATAGTTGATTTTTTTTTTTTTTTTTTTTTTTTTGGCAAACTTCACTGTTGTTTATGTGCCCTGACTGAAGTCTGGGTGGAGCAGGAAGCCGCTTTGGAGCTAAAGGCACCTTTTACGTGCATGTCCCTAGTCCACAGGAATCCTGTTTCTGCCTTAGCACTGCTGTTATCAACACACCCTACCTTGTCTCTCCCCTCAACCTTATTATTCTCTCTTCCCCAGGAAATTTCAGGCCAGGTAGCCAAGGAGTCGACACCGGGGGGTAAAAGTATCAAAGAACCATCTGTGTGAAATGGCAAGCTTCCCCGCCTGGGAGGTCTAGTAACAACCCCCAAGTTGATCTGTCCAGGCAGGAATCTGGAAAGGCACTTCCCACTCTAGCAGTACTGCCCAGAGAACGCCTCCCAAAGACAGGAGAGGGAAGAGGCCGGGTTTGGTGCCCCCTGCTGGCCCCATGAGAAACGACAGGCATCCTCTGCCCTCCTCCCCCTTTCACATTCCTCAATTGGGTCAAATACTTAACCTAGCTGCTCCCGGCTAAGGCAAAAAACAACAGATCTCAGGAAAGAAATTTTATTTCCAAATTCTGAGGAAGGCATTCAGAAGAACAGAGCTAGAAACCCAAATCAAACCCTGAAACAGAGGGAGGCCGGCCTGCTGAGCAGTCAGGGGCGCCCTGGCAGTCAGGGCGGGAGTGGAGAGGCGTTCTGGAATTCCAGATAGGACCTCAGCCACTCTGCAGAGCCAGGCGACTATTCTAGGACCAGGAAGACAGCAGCATGGAGACGCAAGGGCATTACCCAGTATGACCTTGGCATTTACTACGTGTACCGACCCCAGTAGTCCATATGATTTACCCTGCTCGTCTGAGGGGTTGAGGTGGGAAACCCTGTAAGCCAGCTTGTCACAGCCTCTTGAAAGAGGGGACGGGTCCACTTGTCACGGAGTAACTAGAGCAGAACACAGTCTGACTCGGGCTTCGACCTGGCGCGGCGCTCCCCGGCTGGTCGTCCAGTTGGGGGTCCTCTCCCCTGTATGGGATTTAGCAGTTGGTTATCCAATCACCTTGGCAGAGCCCAAGGACAGAGGGATCAGGATCAGAGGGTATTAGGGGAGAAGGGTCTGAGGAAAACCTTGCAGAGACCTGTGCAGAACCCCCCCACACACACACACACTGAGGGCACAGCTTGGGGGGCGCCCCCAGCCCCATTGATGCACAGCAGCTCACCTGGGGTGAGGACGACACCCGTGTGGGCACGGGTTGGGCTGCCTGCTGCTCTTGGTACTCCTCTTGTTGAAGCTGCTGTAGAGACAAGGCGATCAGATAGTCCTAGAGAGAACAAAAGAACACAAGGTGGGCTAAGACCAGCAGACAGGGATTCGGGCTAGAGTTTTCAAATCAGGCTTCCTTCAAACTTGCCAGCTTTCCTCCCTCCAGAGCAAAGCACACAGCCAAGTGCCGTGCCAGAAAAGACACAAGCAGAGAGAATAGATATTCTCCAGTCACTGGGAAAGCCTGGTCCCCAGGTGATAGAACACAGGCAGCTCACATATGGCGAAATGCTGTCTGCAGCAAATGAGCTCTGTGCACCCTTCCCCAAGGCCCCACACACCTGGTCTACCTGCAGCTGCTTCTCTGGGGAGCCACCCCCACCTTCTGCGCCAGGGCTCTTGTCCAGGGAATGGCGTAGGTGGAAGTTGGAATCACAGAAACAGCCGTCTCCATCCACGTTGTGCAGGCTCTCCCACACCACCTGCTCCTCCTGTAGAAAACCCTGGTCAGTGACCAGTAGGTACAAGTGACCCTGTGAAGAAAAGGTCAGAGCCAGGCTTGGGGATGTTCAGAGTTTGTCGAGCATGCATAAGTGATCCCCAGCACCAAAAAAAAAAAAAAAAAGGAATTGGGAGCTGGCTTAGCGGTTAAGGCACTTGCCTGTAAAGCCAAAAGACCTAGGTTCAATTCCCCAGGACCCACGTAAGCCAGATGCACAAGGTGGCACATGCACCTGGAATTGGTTTGCAATCTCAAAGAGAATAAACCCTTTGAGAACCAGAGACCTCTTTCTATTCTAAACTCAAATCCTAGAGTGCTTCAGCAATTTCTAGCTCTGGAAGACAGTAGTGTTGTTTGAAAGTTCCATCATCCGTTCCTGGGAGAGAATAGTAAATTTTCCTGTCCCTCTGGCCAGTGAGATGTAGGTAGTAGCCAGGCGTGGTGGTGCATGCCTTTAACCTCAGCACTTAGGAGATAGAGGTAGAAGAATTGCCATGAGGTCAAGGCCACCCTGAAACTACATAGTGAATTCCAGGTCTACCTGGGCTAGAATAAAACCCTACCTCAAAAAAAAAAAAAAAAAAAAACACAAAAACACTAAGAGTAAATGTATAATGTGTACATAAAAGTTGAAAATGGGGTGCCAGGCGTGGTGGCACACACCTTTAATCCCAGCACTCGGGAGGCAGAGGTAGGAGGATCACCATGAGTTCAAGGCCAACCTGAGACTACAGAGTGAATCCCAGATCAGCCTGAGCTAGAGTGAGACCCTACCTCAAAAAACAAAACAACAACAAAACAGTTGAAAATCGGGCTAAAGAGATGGCTTAGTAGTTAAGGTGCTTGCAAAACCAAAGGACCCAGATTAAATTCCCCAGGACCCAGTTAAGCCAGATGTACAAGGTGGCACATGCATCTGGTGTTCATTTGCAACAGCTGTAGGCCGTGGAGCACCCATTCTCTCTCCCTCTCAAATAAATAAATAAAAATATTTTTTAAAAAGTTGAAAATAGGAGCCGGGCGTGGTGGCGCATGCCTTTAATCCCAGCACTCGGGAGGCAGAGGTGGGAGGGTCGCCATGAGTTCGAGGCCACCCTGAGACTACATAGTGAATTCCAGGTCAGCCCGGGCTAGAGTGAGACCCTACCTCGAAAAACCAAAAAAAAAAAAAAAAGTTGAAAATAAAGCCGGTGTGGTGGTAGACGCCTTTAATCCCAGCACTTGGGAGGCAGAGGTAGGATTGCAGAGAGTTCAAGGCCACCCTGAGACTACATAGTGAATTCCAGGTCAGCCTGAGCCATAGTGAGACCTTACCTCAAAAAAAAAAAAAAAAAAAAAAGTTGAAAATGGCCCGGCATGGTGGCACACGCCTTTAATCCCAGCACTCTGGAGGCAGAGATAGGAGGATTGCCGTGAGTTCGAGGCCACCCTGAGATTACACAGTGAATTCCAGCTCAGCCTGGATTAGAGCAAAACCCTACCTTGAAAAACAAAAAGAAAAGAAAAACAAAAAAAATAATTAGTAAATTTTAAAAAAGGTTCAAAATGATGAGACAGGATGTAGCCAGTATGCAGTGGACATGCAGCGAGCGTGAGAAATGAGCCTGTGTCGTGGTAAAACCACAGGACTCCGTGACCATTTGTTACTGTGGCTCCACATACCTTGTCCTGCTTGAAAACTGACTCAGGAAAAGAAGGCATGGGAAATGACAGCCAGTGCTACACCCTCTTCCCCTTCCAAAAGCCCTCATCACCTTATGCTTCGTCATAGTGCTAAAGTGGTTGTTTCGGAAAAAGACACTAAGTTCGCCCTCCTTGGCAGCTGCTGTGAGCTCACACAGGCCGTGGTAGGTCAGCTGTGCTGCGGTGGTCTCCAGGAATTGCTCTGCGATCAGGCCTGTGGGAAGGCACAGGGACTTGGCTTCAATCCAAAGCCAGGGTCGAAAAAAATGAAAACCAAACAGCACCACAGAGAATAGCTCCGTGGTAGATCCCTTGCCAAGCATGCAAGCGGCTCTGGTTTGATTCCCAGCATGGCCAAAACAACAAACACGAGAAGGGTTGTCCAAGTTCCACCAAATGAAGTCCTTTCCTTGGGGCTGGGGTATAGCTCAGTGCTACACGATGTGCTCAGCACAAATAAGGTTCTGGGTCTTATTTATACCCACCACTCCTCCCCCAACATATTCCAACACTCAAGTTAAAGCCAGGCTTGGTGTATGCCTGTAACCCCAGCATTCTGATTTTTGATTTTAGTTTTTCAAGGTAGGGTCTTGCTCTAGCTAGGGCTGACCTGGAATATACTATGTAGTCTAAGGCTCACCTTGAACTCACAGCAATCCTCCTACTTATGTTTCCCAAGTGCTGGGATCAAAGGCATGCACCACCACGCCGGGCAATCCCAGCATTTTGGAGGTGGAGGCAGGAGGATCGGGAGTTCAAGGTCATATTTGGCTACATAGTGAGTTTGAAGCCAGCCTGGACATCATAAGGCACCTCCTGCTTAAAAAGTTGAGATGAAACCTCTTCCTTGAAGCCTGGATAGATCCATTCAGCCAATATTAGCTGGATGTAGTGGTGATTGGTGCATTCTTAAAATCCTAGTTCTCAGGAGGCTGAGGCAAGAGGATTAAGAGTTTGCAGTCAGCTGGGCGTGGTGGTGCATGCCTTTAATCCCAGCACTCGGAGGCAGAGGTAGGAGGATTGCCAAGAGTTCGAGGCCACCCTGAGACTACATAGTTAATTCCAGGTCAGCCTGGACCAGAGTGAGACCCTACCTCTCAAAAACCAAAAAAAAAAAAAAAAAAAAGAGTTTGCAGTCAAGGGCTGGAGAGATAGCTTAGTGGTTAAGCACCTGCCTATGAAGCCTAAGAACCCCAGTTTGAGGCTCAATTCCTTAGTACCCATGAAAACCAGATGCACAAGGTGGCGCATGCATCTGGAGTTCATCTACAGTGCCTGGAGGCCTGATGCATCCATTCTCTCTCCCCTTTTTTCTCTCTCTCAAATAAATAAAATATATAAAAAACACAAAAAAAATTGCAGCCAGCACTGCACTCAGGAGGCAGAAGTTGGAGGATCACTGTGAGTTTGAGACCACCCTGAGACTACACAGTGAATTCCAGGTCAGCTTGGACTAGAGTGAGACTCTACCTCAAAATAACAAAACAAAAACCACAAAAAAGGGCTGGAGAGATGGCTTAGTGGTTAAGTCACTTGCCTGTGAAACCTAAGGACCCAGGTTTGATTCTCCAGGACCCATGTAATCCAGATGCACAGGGGGCGCATGTGTCTGGAGTTCATTTGCAGTGGCTGGATGCCCTGGTGCACTCGTTCTCTGTATCTCTCTCTCTCTCTTACTTTTTCTCTCAAAATGGATAAATAAAATAAAAATAAACTACTTAGGGCTTAGAGGTTAAGACGCCTGCCTGCCAAGCCTAAGAACGCCTATTTGATCTCCAGGATCCATGTTTAGCCAGATGCAAAAAGTGACACAAGGGTGCAAGGCTGCACTTGCTCACAAGGGGGTGCATGCATCTCAAGTTTGTTCTCAGTGGCTGAGAGGCTGCTGGAGCACCCATTCTCTCTCTCTTCCTCTCTCAAATAATAAAAAAAAATTAAAAAAATAAAATAAAATAAAATTTTTTTTTTTTTTTTTTTTTTGGTTTTGCAAGGTAGGGTTTCACTCTGGTCCAGGCTGACCTGGAATTAACTATGTAGTCTCAGGGTGGCCTCGAACTCTCGGTGATCCTCCTACCTCTGCCTCCCAAGTGCTGGAATTAAAGGCGTGCACCACCACGCCCGGCTTTAAATAAACCATTTTTAAAAAGAGAGTTTGCCATCAATGCCTGATGGTCTGGGTTCAGTTCCCCAACACCCATGTAAAGCCAGATGGCGCATGTGTCTAGAGTTTGTTTGCCCATTCTTTCTCTCTCTCTCTGCTTGCAGATAAATAAACTTAAAAAAAAAATTAAAAAGGGGGACTGGAGAGATGGCTTAGCAGTTAACACACTTGTCTGCAAAGCCAAAGGACCCAGGTTCGATTTCCCAGTACCCATGTAAGTCAGATGTGCAAGGTGGTGCATGCATCTAGAGTTCGTTTGCAGTGGCTGGAGGCCCTAGTGTGCCCATTCACTTTCTTTCTCTTTCTCTGCCTTTCTCTCTCACACATAAATAAAAATATTTTTTTCATCATTCTTTTAAAATTTTATTTTATTTATTTTTGGAGAGAGTCACAGAGAGAGACAGACAGAGAGGGAGACAGAGATGGGCCCACCAGCAGTCTCTCAGCTGCTGTGAACGAAATCCAGATGTGTGCACCCCCTTGTGGGCAAGTGCAGCATTGCGCCCTTGCGTCACTTTGCATCAGGCTAAACGTGGGACCTGGAGGTTGGAACCGGGTTCTTAGGCTTAGCAGGCAGGCGCCTTAACTGCTAAGCTATCTCTCCAGCCCATAAATTTTTTTTTTTTTTTTTTTTTTTTTTTTTTTTGGTTTTTGCGAGGTAGGGTCTCACTCTGGCCCAGGCTGACCTGGAATTACCTATGTAGTCTCAGGGTGGCCTGGAACTCACGGCGATCCTCCTACCTCTGCCTCCCCAGTGCTGGGATTAAAGGCGTGCGCCACCACGCCCGGCTCCCTTTTTTAAGTTTTTTAAACTTAAGGACCTCGGTTCGATTCCCCAGGACCCATGTAAGCCAGATGTACAAGGTGGCACATGCGCCTGGAGTTCGTTTACATGGCTAGAGGCCCTGGCATACCCATTCTCTCTCGTGCTTCAATAAATAAATAAATATTTAAAATAACAATAATAATAATAACTAATAAACCCTATCATTCATCCTTCCCTTCACATAAAATCCATAAGGGAAGAGCGAGATCACCTTCTGTCACAAGGTTGGGGTCGCTGGAATGTTTGCAGGTAATGATCTTCTCTACCAGCTGGTTGTAACTCAGTTTCCCGACTGCACTTGAAGCCTCAGGACTCTGTATGAGCAGCAGGAAAGGATGGGATAAAAATATATTAAAGGAAGGAAATTAACCAAACCCATGGGACTGAAACTCTCTGATCAAAAGTACCTGAACATTTGATGTCTAAAGAACTGATCTTATTTGCATGTTGTTTCCTTGTATTAAAATGGTACTTTGGGGGCTGGGAAAATGGCTTAGCGGTTAAGGTGTTTGCTGCGAAGCCTAAGGACCCTAGTTTGATTCCCCAGGACCCACATAAGCCAGATGCACAAGGGGGTGCATGTGTCTGGAGTTTGTTTGCAGTGGCTGGAAGCCCTGGCACGCCCATTCTCTCTTTCTCTCTGCTTCTTCCTCTCTTTCTCTCAAATAAATAGAAATAAATAAAATTACATTTTAAAAAATGGTACTTTGGAGCCCGGCATGGTGGTGCACGCCTTTAATTCCAGCCCTCTGGAGGCAGAGGTAGGAGGATTGCTGTGAGTTCAAGGCCACCCTGAGACCACATAGTTAATTCCAGGTCAGCCTGGGCTAGAGTGAGACCCTACCTCGAAAAACCAAAAAAAAAAAAAAAAAAAAAAAAAAGGTACTTTAGGGCTGGAGAGATGGCTTAGTGGTAAGGCGCTTGCCTGCAAAGTCTGAGGACCTAGGTTCAATTCCCCACGTAAGCCAAATGCACAAGGTGGTGCAAATGTCAGAGTTTGTTCGCAGTGGCTAGAGGCCCTGGTATGCCCATTCTCTCTCTCTCTCAAAATAGATAAATAAAAAATACTATTAAAATAAAATAAAATGCTCCTTTGACACCAAAATATTAAAATTCAAGGAGTTATGCACCAGGCTTGATCTCCAAATTCTGTTCCCCTCCCAAACCAACATAACTCCTATCTCTCCACAGCGTACCCCAGAAAATTTTGCCTCAATCACGTCAGATTGAGCTGACTGAGTCTCACTGGGGGACCCCACTGTCACCTGTGGATCTACAAGCCAGCCATGGTAGAGAGGTATGCCTAGCAGGTCAAAGACGCTGCATTCGGGCGTATACTCAAAGTCAGAGACGCCTGTGAATCGCACGTTGACGTCCAAACCCGTGGCCAGTTTGGGTAACACTGTCATGGCGTCATCAACATTCTGGTGGGAGACAGGAAAAAGATGGGTAGTCTACCTCTTCTCTCACCACTCCCTTCACTTCCGGCAGAAATAATGACATTAACCTCGTTGTTTTTCCGACCCTGGCTCTCCACAAGCCACTTCACTCCCCACTTGCCTCAACTATTGCATACATGGACAGACTTCTCAGGACAGAGGTATGCCATTCTCCCCTGAGAAGGAAGTCGGGGTTCAGGAAACCTGCAGAAGCAACAAAGGCTTCTTAACAGTCCAGTGTCCCGATGCAACGCTGCCAAACCACCATGTCCACAGACCTGTCGCCTCACCTGCTGAAAATTAAGTTGAAGGCCCTCAGACATCTCCTGGGGCTTGATGGACAGGAGGCAGTTTCCTACAAGACAGGATCCCTTATCAGCCTACCCTGCCAACTGTACCAAAAGCTCAACTTACTCTTCTCCGGGAGAATGGGGGCGGTCACAGGACCACAGACGTTTACTCTAATCCACGACCTTCATTTCTCAGAGGAGGAAACAGGGTTGTAGAGGGAAAATGAAAAGCGACGGGCAGGACTGGGACCGCGCCTCAGTGGCAGTGCGCTTGCCTAGCATGCTCAAGGGACTCAGTTCAAGCCCCAGCATCAAGGAGGATGGAGCTAAGGGGCGTGTGGATGATACGACCCATGCCTTCTGACACCCAAATCTTTGCTTTTCACTCTCCAGCCTCACAGAGAAGCTACTGACACGGCCTTGCCTTAAATGTCACATGAGAGCTGAAGAGTCTGGGTTTGGGAATTCCTCTTCATGGCCAAGTCACTCACCAAGATGTGTCATGAGCTCATCTGACATGATCACTTCCTTCTGGGGTGGCAGCGTCACCTGGAGGCAGGAGGGTGACCCATTATCATATGCATGCTTTCCCTCCCCACCATGAAGAAACCATGAAGAAACCCATAGAGCAACGGGCCCAAGCCCAGCACGGTGGTTTATACCTGCAATCCCCGCACATGGGTGGCTGAGGCAGGAGAAGTGCCCGTGAGTTCAAAGTCAGCCTGGGCTGTATAGCGTGAGAGCCAGGAAAAAAAAAAAAAAAGCCAAGCTGGGCGTGGTGGCGCACGCCTTTAATCCCAGCACTCGGGAGGCAGAGGTAGGAGGATCGCCGAGAGTTCGAGGCCACCCTGAGACTACATAGTTAATTCCAGGTCAGCCTGGACCAGAGTGAGACCCTACCTTGAAAAAAAAAAAAAAAAAAAAAAAAAAAAAAAAAAAAAAGCCAGACATGGTGCATGGTGGTGCCTGCTTTTAGTCCCAGCACTTGGGAGGCAGAGGTAAATTCGAGGCTAGCCTGAGATAACAGTGAATTCTAGATTAACCTGGGCTAAAGTGAGACCCTACTTTGAAAACACAAACAAACAATTTTTTTGCCAGGTGTGGTAGCGCACTCCTTTCATCCTAGCATTTGGGAGACAGAGGTAGGAGGATTGCTGTGAGTTGCAGGCCAGCTTCAGACTACAGAGTGAGTTCCAGGTCAGCCTGGTCTACAGACCCTACCTTGGAAAAAAAACACAATAAAACAAAGCAAACAGGGGCTTGAGAGATGGCTTAGCAGTTAAAGCACTTGCTTGCAAAGCCAAAAGGACCCAGGTTCGATTCCCCAGGACTCACATAAGCCAGATGCACAAGGTGGTGCATGTGTCTAGAGTTTGTTTGCAGTGGCTGGAAGTCCTGGCACAGCCACTCTCTCTTTATCTTCCCCACACCCCAATAAATTTTTTTAAAATGGAGGCTGAGAGATGGCTTAGCAGTTAAGGCTCTTGCCTGGTTCAATTCCCCAGCATGCATGTAAACCAGATGCATAGGGTGGCACATGCATCTGGAGTTCATTTGCAGTGGCTAGAGTGGCCTCTTTCTCTCTCTGTCTTTCAAGTTAATTAATTAATTAAACAAACAAGCAGAAAAGATCCTGCTTGGAAAAACCAAACCAGAAAGAGAGGCTGGGGAGATAGATGGCTTGCTGGTTAAGCCTGCCAGCCCTGGTTCAATTCCCCCGCCTCTCATGTATAGTTGAAAGTAAAAAGTGAACAAGGGCTGGAGAGATGGCTTAGTGGCTAAGGTGCTTGCCTGCGAAGCCTAAGGACCTACGTTTGACTCTCCACATAAGCTAGACACACAAAGGTGAGGCAAGTGCAAGGTCCCACATGCACACTAGGGGGCGCAAGTGTCTGGAGTTTGATTGGAGTGGCTGAATCCCTGGCACACCAATTCTCTCTCTCTCCCTCTCTGTCTCTCTTGCTCTCTCTAAAAATAAATTATAAAAAGTGGCACTGCAGCCGGGCATGGTGGCTCACACCTTTAATCCCAGCACTCGGGAGGCAAAGGTAGGAGGATTGCCGTGAGTTCGAGGCCACCCTGAGACTACATAGTGAATTCCAGGTCAGCCTGAACTAGAGTAAGACCCTACCAAAAAAAAAAAAAAAAAAAAGTGGCACTGCAGCCGGGCGTGGTGGCACACACCTTTAATCCCAGCACTTGGGAGGCAGAGGTGGGAAGATCGCTGTAAGTTCGAGGCCACCCTGAGACTACATAGTGAATTCCAGGTCAGCCTGAGCTAGAGGGAGACCCTACCTCGGAAAAAAAAAAAAAAAAAAAAAAAAAAAAAAAGTGGCTCAAGCATCTGGCATTCCTTTGAAGTACAATATACCGTGGTGCAACCAGACACAACAAAAACACAAGGTGGAGAGAGAGTGAATAAGAGGCTCCATTTAACCTCTGGCCTCCCAGACGCACATGTGCGCTTGACCACACACATACAAACACTCCTCCACACACACATCCACAAAACATGGGCAAAGGAATTAATGGGAAATACTGTAAGGAGCCAGGCGTGGTGGCGCACGCCTTTAATCCCAGCACTCGGGAGGCAGAAGAAGGAGGATCACTGTGAGTTCGAGGCCACCCTGAGACTACGCAGTGAATCCCAGGTCAGCCTGGACTAGAGTGAAACCCTACCTTGAAAAAAAACATAAATAAATAAATAAGTAAGTGAAAGGAAATGCGATAAGGTATTCTCAGTGGTTAGAGCAATGGAGACGGGAGTAGGCCAATGATCTGGGAAATTTTGACTAGTCGAGAAAATCAAGATAATGAAGGATGTGGGTCAGGGAAGAAAACACCCCAATCTCTCCCTAGCCCCTCTCTGAGTTCTCTCTTACCTTCCAGCGAAGAAAGAGGATGTTCATGATGGCCAGGAGAGGGCATGGGCCGTTGGTACTCTGGGTGATGATGGGCGTCCTCTCTCCCTTCCAGGAGATCCACTTTACACAGTAGAAATCCAGCTCGGGCTGCTGTGTCCTTGGGGACGGGGGATGTCTCTGCAGCCCGGAGCACGTCCCTATGGTCTCTACCTCAGGTGTCACGCCACAGGCCCGCACAGGTTGACTAGAGCTGGCTTCAGGAGGAGGCGGGGACTCCAGATTATCCCCGTCCTGGTCCAGGGCAGGCAGCAACGCCTGGTCTCCAGGCTCCTGGGCTCCAGCTGCCTCCTTAGTGCCTCTGGCCTCCTGACACTGTTCCTCTGGTCCCGACAGAACCTCACGGCTTTCTGAGGCGACAGCTTCTATATTCCTGGCCTTATCGGGGGCTGGATGTTCAGGCTGAGGTTGTTCCATGGTAGGAAAAGAGTCAAGTGAGAGGGACTGAAAGTGTTTCTTGACCTCAGGGACTTGCCCAGGACAATTGTGGTAGAAGGAGAAAGAGAGATCTGTCCAATAAGATCATTGAGCTGGAAGGCAAAGGGACCAAAAAAAAAAAAAGTCCTGGAAGTGAAGGCAGCATGGAAGTCTGGCTAGCGCCTGCAGTCCCTTCCTCCTGGCTATGAGCAGCACGTGCCTCTCTCAGCTTGTGTCAACGGACAGTCTCAGGCCAAGCTCATTCCACATCCAACTTGCAGGGACCAGATGGAACCACCAGGACTCAAGCTTCCAGGCTTGAGAGCGATGATGACTGTTGGGACCGAAGATACTGGGTGGAGCCAGCTTCCCTGGAACAGAGAATGACAGAGAATGAAGACAGGACAGAAAGGGAGAGAGTAGGGCTGGAGGGATGGCTTAGTGGTTAAGGCGTTTGCCTGCAAAGTCAAACGACCACGGTTCGATTCCCCAGGTCCCATGTAAGCCAGATGTACAAAGTGGCATATGCATCTGGAGTTGTTTGCAGTGGCTGCAGGAGACCTGGCATGCCCATCCTCTTCTTTCTCTCTCCATCTATCTCCCTCTTTCTCAAATAAATAAAAATTAAAAAAAAATAGAAGTTAACTGGCTTAGCAGTAAAGGCACAGTAAAGACCATAAACCAGATGCACAAGGGGATGCAAGTGCAAGGTCACACATGCACACAAGGTGGCACACGCTGGACTTCAATTTACAGTGGCTGGAGGCCCTGGCACACCAATAATCTCTCTCTCATAAAAAGAAAGAGAGAGAGAGAGAGAGAGAGAGAGAGAGAGAAAGGGAGAGAGCAGAGGAGAAAGACAGAAAGAAAATGGTTCTCAGTGGTAGAGTCTTGCCTAGCCTGGGTGTCTCTGGGTTTGATCCCTTGCACTGAAATAAGAAAACCAAACTATCCTAATTATTGTTATTAATATGGCGATCTTAGCTGGAGAGATGGCTCAGCAGTTAAAGACATTTCCGTGCAAAATGATTCCTCAAGCCGGGCGTGGTGGCACACACCTTTAATCCCAGCACTCAGGAGGCAGAGGTAGGACCTGGCTATATTCTTGTTTTTGAGGTAGGGCTGGTCATTTTAGATGTAAAGGCTGGACCTGTTTAACCTGCTGTCTATTAGCACTAAGTATCAAGTTAGGTACAGACAGACATTTAATTAGCACTGTGCATACTTGATGACAAAAAGCCACAAACAAACTCTGTACTTCAGAAACCCTCTCCTTCCATCTTCTCACTCCCCTCACTCCCCTGTCCAATCTTTTTTTTTTTTTGTTTTTCCAGGTAGGGTCTCACTCTAGCAACTTTTTTGTTTGTTTGTTTGTTTTTTTGTTTTTTGTTTTTTCTAGGTAGGGTCTCACTCTAGCAACTTTTTTTTTTTTTTTTTTTAAACCCCAGGCTGACCTAGAACTCACTTTGTAGTCCAGGCTGACTTCAAACTAGCAGCAGTCCTCCCACCTCTGTCTCCTGAGTGCTGAGATTAAAGGTGTGCATTACCACAACTGGCCCTAACTTTGACTTTTTTGTTTTGTTTTGTTTTTCATATATATATATATAATTTATTTATTTGAGAGAGAGAAAGAGGCAGAGAGAGAGAGAGAGAGAATGGATGTGTCAGGCCTCCAGCCACTGCAAAAGAACTCCAGATGCATGTGCCCCCTTGTGCATCTGGCTTATGTGGATCCTGGAGAATAGAACCAGAATCCTTTGGCTTTGCAGGCAAATGCCTTAACCACTAAGCCATCTCTCCAGCCTCCCCCCACTTATTTTTTTCTTTTTTCTTTCTTTCTTTCTTTTTTTTTTTTTTTTTTTTTGAGGTAGGGTCTCACTCCAGGTCTCACTGACCTGGAATTTACTATGTAGTCTCAGGGTAGTCTCGAACTCACAGTGATCCTCCTACTTCTGCCTCCCAAGTGCTGGGATTAAAGGCATGCGTCACCACGACCAGGTTAACTTTGACTTTTTGAAGACTAGGTCTCATTATGTAGCCCAGGCTGGCCTTGAACTCATTACATAGCTCAGGATGGCTCTAAATTTACACTAATTCTCTATTCCTCAGCCTCCCAAATTTGGGGATTATAAACCATTTCTTTAATTACTGCACTCAGGAGGCTGAGGTAGGAGGATGAATGCATTCTAGGCTTGCATGGGGCTACAGTGAGTTTCCGGTTAGCCTAGCTTTGAGTAACAGCCTGCCTCAATAAAAAAGAAAAAAAGGGCTGGAGAGATGGCTTGGTGGTTAAGGTGCCTAAGAAGCTGGTTCCAATCTCCAGGTCTCACATTTAGCCAGACGCAAAAAGTGACGCAAGGGCGCAATGCCGCACTTGCCCACAAGGGGCTGCACGCGCCTGGAGTTCGTTCACAGTGGCTGAGAGGCTGCTGGTGCACCCATTCTCTCTCTCTGTCTCTCTCAAATAATGGAAAGGGGAGGGAAGGGGACGGAAGGGAGGGGAGGGAAAGGAAGGGAAGGGAAGGGGAGAAAGGGAGGGGAAGGGGGAAGGGTGGGGAAGGGAAGGGAAAAATGCACATGCTACCACAGCTGGCTTGAAATCTCATCTTCCCCCCAGCTTTCTCCTCACCTGCTTTCTTGCAAATGTTCAGGAATTTGGGGTTTAGGGGAAGGCCTGTGAGAGGAGGGTGAGGAACATCTGTCAGCAGAGGCCTCTGTCCCAGCTACTCAGGTGGCTGAGGCAGGGGGACTTCAATTCAAGGCCCGCTGGGACTACCGAGAAAACATTAGTTATTGAAGTAAAATAGGCTTGGTCCCTCAAATTGATCATCCTCCTTATTCAAATATAATTGATACTAGTTGCATTTCATTTACATGTTGTTAATGTAGCAAAAGTTACAGGTTTTTTTTTTTTTTTATTCTTTCTTTCCCTGACAGAGCTCGAGTATGGGAATATTTTAAAAGCCAAAAGCAAAACACAAATCATTTTCTTCCCAGTGCTAGAAATGATCAATAATTAAGTGGGGGCTGGGAAGCTAGTCGACCAGAGAAATGAGTCACAAAGAAACCAGGAGCCGCTGGGCATGGTGGCCCACGCCTTTAATCCCAGCACTCGGGAGGCAGAGGTAGGAGGATCGCAGAGAGTTCGAGGCCACCCTGAGACTACATAGTTAATTCCAGGTCAGCCTGGACCAGAGTGAGACCCTACCTTGCAAAACTAAAAAAAAAAAAAAAAAAAAAAAAAAACAGGAGCCACACCCGCAAGAGAGACTGTGCAGACCTAAGTGGGCTGTCTTAAGAGATAGGGCATAGGGCAGGATGGATAATAGAAGGGTCCACCCTGAAAGGCCCACTCCTGGCGGGAAGGGCAAAGTGGACTACAAACTGAGTTCCAGGACTAAGACCTTTCCTTGAAAAATAAAAAACAAGGTGTGGTGGCGCACACCTTTAATCCTAGCACTCAAGAGGCAGAGGTAGGAGGATCACCATGAGTTCGAGGCTGGCCTGAGACTACATAGTGAATTCCAGGTCAGCCTGGGCTAAAGTGAGACCCGACCTCGAAAAACCAATAACGAAATAAACAACAATACACCAGTCATGACCCCTCCCTTCTCCGTGGCAGTAATAGTCCCCGGGGTGGGTGAACCCTATTAAACAGGTATGCGTGTAGAAGCTGCAAGAAAACATCGCTCACCCCCAGGAAACTTCCTTTCCCCTCAAGTGCCTTATTGTCCCACGCCTGTCGCCTGGGTGTGACCCAGGTCTTGATGCACACAAGGGTCGGGACGTCCCCCTTAGAAGACAGTCCGACGCCACCCGGGAGCAAGGGGGACATCCGAGGGCTGCGGGCGCATCTCTTCCACATGCTCCTCGGCGCCCCCAGACCTGTGGAGGTGATGGTCCCCGGGCCGGGGAGTCTGCAGCAGAAGATACTTTGAAAACAAAGTTTTGGGTTTTTTTTTTTTTGCTTTTTACCTTCAAGAGCCGCAGGACGGAGGAGGAAGGCGGGGCTCAGCTCCGGGGACTTCTCGGGGTGCCGCCGAGAGGGCGGGGGAGACCCCCGCTGCCTTCCAGCTGTCAACGCCGGAGTGGACACAGGTGGACACCGGGCTTCTCCCGGCGCGGCGTCCGGCCGGGGTCACGGCCACTTCCGGCCTCCGCGGGGCCCGGGCGGGGCGGGGGGCGCCGGGCGCGGGATCGGGGGGCTCCCAGGCCAGCCTGCCTGCACGCGGGCTCCCGAGCAAGTTTGCGCTGCTGCTGCTTCTTCTTCTTCTTTCTCTCTCTCTCTCTTCTTCCCGCCGGGACAAGGACAAGCTCCCTGGGGCAGGAGGGGCCTGCGAGGCAATGGAGGATCTCAGTCCATCAGACTTTGCTGACCCGGTCAGCTGCTCGGTGATCCGTAGGGAAGGGAGAGAAACAAGGAGAGGAAGAACAAGAGAGCCTTTCTCTTCCCTCGCCTGCCGCGGGAAGGAACGGCTGGCGCTCTCCCCCTCTCTTCTCTCTCTCTCTCTTCTCTCTCTCCCTCCCTCCCTCTCTCTCTCTCTCTCTCCCTCTCTCTCGTGCCCCTCTGGTGAGAAGAGGGAGGAGCTGGGCCAGACAGCAGCAGCAGCTCCATGGAGAAATGACAGATATTCTCTCTCTCTGTCTTTCTCTTTCCCTCTTCTGGGCATTCCTTAAGTCCGGATTCACAGAAGCAGGGTGAAAGAGCTTATTTGCATTTTTATTCATATAATGTGGGGCGGGGGGGGGGAGTCACTTTCCTATTTTCTTTCTTTCTTTTTTTTTTTTTTTTTTTTTTTTTTTTTTTTTTGGTTTATCGAGGTAGGGTCTCAATCTGGCCCAGGCTGACCTGGAATTAACTATGTAGTGTCAGGGTGGCCTCGAACTCACGGTGATCCTCTTACTTCTGCCTCCTGAGTGCTGGTTTTAAAGGCATGCACCACCATGCCTAGCACCATTTTCCTATTTTCTTTTGGAGCCCTCAGAGAGTTCCTTTCCAAGCCCCCCCCCACACCTTTGTTTTTTTGGTTTGTTTTATTTATTTATTTATTTATTACAGACAGAGAGAGGGAGAGGGAGAACTGGAGCACCAGGGCCTCCAGCCACTGCAAACAAACTCCATGGGACCTGGAGAATAGAACCTGGGTCCTTAGGCTTCACAGGCATATGCCTTAACCGCTAAGCCATTTCTCCAGCCTTTAAAGATTTTATTTTATTTATTTATTTATTGGTTTGTAATTTCAGGGTGGCCTCAAACTCTTGGTGATCCTCCTATCTCTGCCCTGGGATTAAAGTGTGCACTACCAAGCCTGGCTCCAAGTCCTGTCTTTTCTTCCTTCCTTCCTTCCTTTCTCCCTTCCTCCCTCCCTCCCTTCTTCCTTCCCTTCCCTTCCTTCCTTCCTTTCTTCTTTCCTTCCTTCCTTCCTTTTTTCCTCCTCCTCCTTCTTCTTCCAGGTTGGGTCTCACTCTAGCCCAGGCTGACCTGGAATTAACTGTGTAATCTCAGGGTGGCCTTGAACTCACTTTGATCCTCCTACCTCTGCCTCCTGAGTGCTGGGATTAAAGGTTTGCTAAATCCTGTCTTCTGTGTATTTTTATTATTATTGTTCTTTTTTGGCTTTTTGAGGTAGGGTCTCACTCTAGCCCATGATGACCTGGAATTCACTATGTCGTCTCAGGGTGGCCTTGAACTCACAGCTACCCTCCTACTTTTGCCTCTCAAGTGCCTGGATTAAAGGAGTGGGCTACCACACCTGGCTTATTTTTTAAGGTTAGAAATTGAGTGGGCTCTGTACCTGGTAGGAGACACTGTCAGGTGTGGAAGAAGTCCCAGGCTTGGGAAGGGAGAAGAGGCAAGAGAAAACGTCAACTTGCCTACGCTCTGGTTCATTTTCACCACAGGCCTCACTTCTGTCACCTTCTCTCAACGTCTACCTCGGGGAACAGGAAAAGCTGGTGTGAGACTAGTGGTGGGAAATAAAGGGACAGTTTTAAAAAAATGAGGGAACAAGCCGGGCGTGGTGGCGCACGCCTTTAATCCCAGCACTTGGGAGGCAGAGGTAGGAGGATGGCTGTGAGTTCGAGGCCACCCTGAGACCACATAGTGAATTCCAGGTCAGCCTGGGCCTGAGTGAGACCCTACCTCGAAAAACCAAAAAAAAAATAAAATAAAATAAAAAATGAGGGAACATTGAGTAACCACTCTCCCCTCCCACCCCAGTACTCCACATTACCCTTGGGACAGGAAAGTGGCTGGAAACTAGCTCTGCATTCTCAAGAGTCCTTCAAAGTATGACAAGGCTGCCACAGGGTGAGATTTCAGGCAATGTATTTTTTTTTTTTTTTTAGGTAGGGTTTCACTTTAGCTCAGGCTGACCTGGAATTCACTATGTAGTGTCTCAGGCTGGCCTTGAACTCAGAGTGATCTTCCTACCTCTGCCTCCCAAGTGCTGGGATTAAAGGCTTGAGCCACCAAGCCCTGCAATTTCAGACTTTTTTTTTTTTTGGTTTTTTGAGGTAGGGTCATCACCCCTCCCTACACAGTGGCAGTAATATTCCCCGGGTGGAAGAACCCTATTAAACAGGTATGCGTGTAGAAGCTGCAAGAAAACATCGCTCACCCCCAGGCAACTTCCTTTCCCCTCAAGTGCCTTATCGTCCCATGCCTGTCGCCTGGGTGTGACCCAAGTCTTGATGCACACAAGGGTCGGGATGTCTTCCTCAGAAGACTGACCTGGAATTCACTGTGTAGTCTCAGGGCGGCCTTGAACTCACATCGATCCTCCTACCTCTGCCTCCCAAGTGCTGGGATTAAAGGTGTGTGCCATCCCACCCATCTAATTTCAGGCAATTTTGAAAGTTGAAGGAAGAGTTGGAACAATTTGAGAGTTAGGGAGTGGAGTCAGGATTACAACAGTCCAAGAATTGAATGAAGAAATATCTGCCACGGCTGTAGGGGGTTAAAAAAAAAAAAAAAAAAGGCCACCCTGAGACTACAGAGTGAATTCCAGGTCAGCCTGGGCTAGAGTGAGACCCTACCTTGAAAAAAAAAAAAAGAGGCCACAAAGCTGTGAAGGAAGAAGCAAGAAGAGCTGAAGAAGAGTTGGCAAGACTTGGTTTTAAGTAAAGACACAGGATCAAAGATTATGCTAATGTTTTTCTAGCATGGACAAACACAGCATGGGTGGCAATAGGTCAGTTTGGTAAAGGGTAGAATTCAAAAATTTAAGATGACCAAGAGTGGTGGCACATACCTTTATGTCCCCCCCCCATCTATCTTTTATTTTCTCTCTTTCTCTCTCTCTCTCTCTTTTTTTTTTTTTTTTTCGAGGTAGGGTCTCACTCCGTCCCAGGCTGACCTGGAATTCACTATGTAGTCTCAGGGTGGCCTTGAACTCATAGTGATCCTCCTACCTCTGCCTCCTGAGTGCTGGGATTAAAGGCATGCGCCACCACGCCCAGTGGTCTCTCTCTTTTTTTTTTTTTTTTTTTGAAATATTTATTTATTTTGAAGAAGGGATGGTGAGAGAGAGGGAGAATGAATGGGTAGGCCAGGGCGTCTAGCCACTGCAAACTAACTCTTGATGTATACACACCACTTTGTGCTTCTGGCTCCACATGGGTACTGGGGAATCAAACCTGTGTTGTTAGGCATTATAGGCAAGCACCTTAACCGCTGAGCCATCTCTGCAGCCCTGGTGTGCACCTTTAATCCCAGCATTTAGGAGGCAGGTAGGAGTGCTGTGAGTTCAAGGCTATCCTGATACTGCCTAGTGAATTCCAGGTCAGCCTGGGCTAGAGTGAAATACTACCTTGAACAACAACAAAAACAATTAAAAATTTTAAAAATGTCAAGGCAGGTTTATAATACCTGGCATTCGAGGCTGAGGCAGGATTGTTTGAGGCTGGTCTGTGCTTAGCCATGCCTAGTGGAGCTCGCCTTTAATCCTAGCACTAATTAGGCTGAAATAGAAGGATCACCTTGAGTTCGAGGCCAGCCTGGGTCTACTGAGTTCATCCTGGGCTAGAGAGAGACTCTGCTTCGGTTAAAAAAAAAAAAAAATTAATGTCAATCAAATGCTCGGTGTAATATATGGAACGATGCCATACTTAACGCGATCTAAGAGAGAAGGTTCAGATGCCATAAAGGTTATTGTGACACATAAACATTTGTGTGACATAGCTATTAGAAGATTCTGTGCTCATCAACAGTCTATAATCTCAACGCTAGGGGGTGGGGAGGAGGGGAAAAAGGGCAGGAAGAACAGAAGTTCAAGGTATCCTTTGCTACATAGAAGGTTAGAGGCCAGCTTGGGCTGCGTGAGACTATCTCAAAAAAAAAAAAAAAGAAAGAAAGAAAGCCGGGCGTGGTGGCGCACGCCTTTAATCCCAGCCCTGGGAAGCAGACGTAGGTGGATTACCGTGAGTTCGAGGCCACCCTGAGATTACATAGTAAATTCTAGGTCTGCCTGGGCTAGAGCGAAACCCTACCTCGAAAAAAAAAAAAAAAAAAAAAAAAGAAAAGAAAGAAAGACGGAAAGAAAGAAAAAAAATTATGCGCTAAATTATCGGGGCCATCTCGGAGCTTCTGGACTACATTTCCCAGAAGGCGCTGCGACACGCCCCTCCTTGACCTCTAGAGGGACCTCCCGTGAGCCTCTGGGCGCACAACTCCACCTCAGCCGTGGGGGGGCGGGATAACTACTGACTCCGGGAGCGCGAGATTACGCACTTCCTCCTGTGGGGGTTGGGGGCGGGTCGGAGGCTGAATCCTTGTGTGGCGGGTTCGAATCCCGCCTCTTGACTCTTGCCTCCAGCCCCGGACTCCCGGACGGGCGGGGGTGGGGAGGGGTGGGGGGGGCGTTCGTCTGAGTAACCTCTCCTCGACGAGGGGCGACGGGACATCCGTCATCATGGAGGACTACCTGAAGGACTGCCGAGCTGCTCTGCAGGTAAGGCAGGGATCGCGATGTGTGACGGGGCTGCAGCATGGGGTTCGGGAAGGACGAAGAGGTGGGGTCTGGGGAGTCCGGACGGTCGGGGAGGAGAGATCATCACCGAGTTTTTTTGTTTTTGTTTTTGTTTTTTTTTGGGCGGGGATGTGGGTTCTGATGAGGATTAGGGCGCGAGGACCAGGAACCCAGTTTGCGAGCGGGAGAATTCGGCTCGGCTCCCCCCACCTTGGGGGTCTGCCCGCGGGCGGGGACACACGTCCTGATCCCCGGCTGGAGCGTCTGCTGTCGGTTCCTTCCCGGGGACCCCGTGCTCTGCGGCTGCCAGCCTGACCCTGTGCGTTTTCCCTTCTTCCTCCCACCCCTCTTTTTCCATTCTGAGCCTTGCAGGTGAATCTTGGGCATGGTGGAGGGAGCCTGGGCGCCCACCCGGCTTTATTCCCTGTGCAGGGCAGGTTTTGATTCACGGTGTTTTACGTTAAATATGTTGTTAAGCCAAACACACAGAATCATGCCTATGGGTTGACCCACAACCTACATTCCTTTGCTTGCACACAAATTCACATTAAAAAAAAAAAAATACGCTCCCTTGGCAAGGGATAAGCAGAGAGTGTTTGGAATCAAAACCAGAAGCCTGCCTCCTGAATGCTTTGTAGCTTATTTTTAGTGCTTTCTGAACCAGTTGAGCTCACCCCAGCCATGCTGGGTCATGCAGCACTGGGCTGCTAATTCCCTTTTAGAAGCTCCAGGTCACCTAGCCTACCACTTTGAGTTTCACTGCCCCTGAAGAAACCTCGACAGATGTCCCTTCCTTCAAAATAACTTAGCTGGGCGTGGTGGCCACATTCCTGTAATCCCAGCACTTGGGTGGAGACGCAGAAGGATCCCTACTTTCAAGCCAGCCTAGGCTGCATAGCCAATAAATACCCTATCTCGAAAGAAAAGGAAAAAGAAAAAGACCCTAAAAATAAAACTGAACTTGAATTCTACAAATTCCTCTGGGGAAAAAGATTCTCCTCTTTTAAAATCCTAAAAGTCACCTAATTCCTGGTGCAGAATCAGCTACTGGGAGAAGGGAGTATTTGTGAACTGAATTGAGGTTTTTCACTCTTGATAACAGTTACACTAAAATTTTCTTTGTGAAAAACATTTGACTGGGCGTGGTGCCACATGCCTGTAAACCCAGCACTTGAGAGGTTGAGGCAAGAGGTTCAGGAGTTCAGCGTGGGCTAAATTCGGAGGTCCACATCAGCCTAGGCTGCAGAATGAAGTCTCTCTCTTAACACCCCTCTTCTCCCTCCCTGCCAAAGAGACAATCAATTGTACTTACATAGAGAAAGTTGTTATAATGAATAATGACGATTTGGATCCAATTGTCTTTATATTAAAATTTTTTTTTCTTCAAGGTAGGGTCTCACTCTAGCTAAGACTTTTTAAAAAATAATTTTATTTATTTACTTGTTTATTTAATTGAGAGAGAGGCAGGTAGAGAGAATGGGCGCGGCCCCTACAAATGAACCCCAGATGCCTGTGCCACCTTGTGCAGCTGGCTTACTTGGTTCTTGGGGAATTGAACCTGGGTCCTTTGGCTTCCCAGGCAAACGTCTTAACTGCTAAACCATTTATCCAGTCCACAGGCTTAGTCTTTGTTTTTTAAAAAGTGTTCAGGTGTGGAGCTGGAGAGATGGCTTAGTGGTTAAGGTGCTTGCCTGAGAAGTCTAAGGACCCAGGTTCAATTCTCCAGTTCCCACATAAGCCAGATGCACATGGGGGTGCATGCATCTGGAGTTCCTTTGCAGCAGCTAGAGGCCCTAGTGTGCCCATCCCCCCCACTCTCCTTCCTTCCCTCTCTCTGTCTCTAATAAATAAATATAAATAAATCTTTAAAAAATATTCAAGTGTATTTGTATGGCCTGCCAGGGTCTCTTGCCACTGCAAACAAATGCCTGTCTGGCATTATGGGGGTGGCTTGTAAGCAAGTGCCTTTAACCATTGGGAGCCATCTCCATAGTCCCTGGTTTTTGTTAGTTAAAAAATTTTGCCAGGTTTAATTGCCTATGCATTTAATCCCAGCACTCTGGAGGCAGAGGTAAGAGGATCGCTGTGAATTTGAGGTCACCCTGAGACTACATAGTGAATTTCATGTCAGCCTGGACTAGAGTGAAACCCTACCTTGAAAAAGAAAAATTATTTTGGTTTCTCAAGGTAGGGTCACACTGACTTGGAGTTTACTCTGTAGTCTCAGGGTGTATTAAAGGCGTGCACCACCATGCCTGGATTCTTTTGTTGTTGTTTTGAGGTAGGGTCTCCCTCTAGCCCAGGCTGACCTGGAATTCACTCAGTAGTCTCAGGGTGGCCTTGAACTCACAGTGATCCTCCTACCTCTGCCTCCCAAATGCTGGGATTAAAGGCGTGTGCCACCACGCCCGGCTCAAATTTACTTATTTATTTGAGGGAGAAAAGCAGATAGAGAGAATGGGTATGCCAGGGCCTCCAGCCACTACAAATGAACTCCAGCAGCATGCACTACCTTTTGCATCTGGTTTACTTGGGTACTGGGGAATCGAACCTGGATCCTTGGGATTTGTAGTCCTTAATGGCTAAACCATCTCTCCAGCCCCCTATGCCTAGAAAGAGAGAACAAGAGAGATAATTGGTATGCCAGGGCCTCTAGCCAATACAATCAAATTCCAGACACATGCGCCACCTTGTGTGCATGGGTGACATTGTGTGCACACATCATCTTGTACATCTGGCTTACGTGGGTTCTGGGGAGATGAACCTGTGTCCTTAGGCTTCGCAGGCAAGCGCCTTAGCCAATAAGCCATCTCTCCATTCCATGCCTGAATTTATGTATATAATTTTTTTTGTTGTTTTTGTTTTTGTTTTTCGAGGTAGGGTTTCACTCTAGCCCAGGCTGACCTGGAATTCACTATGTAATCTCAGGCTGGCCTTGAGCTCACAGTGATCCTCCTACCTCTGCCTCCAGAGTGCTGGGATTAAAGGTGTGCGCCATCACGCCTGGCTAAAAATTTTTTTAAATCTATTTATGTGGGGTTCAGTGGTTAAAAGTGCTTACTTGTAAAGCCTGATGGCCTGGGTTTGATACCCCAGTATTCAAGTATAGCCATATACCCAAAGTGATGGTATGCGTTTGGAGGCCCTGGAGTGCCCATTCTATTAAGTAAATTAAATATTTTAAAAAAATTTTTTTAAAGGTAGAGGTTGGAGGAACTCAGTCAATTCGAGGACACCTTGAGACTACATACTGAATTCCAGGTCAGCCTGGGCTAGTGTGAAACTATCTCAAAAAAAAAAAAAAAAAAAAAAAAAAAAAAAACAGGCTGGAGAGATGGCTTAGGGGTTAAGGCACTTTCCTGCAAAGCCAAAGGACCCAGATTCGATTTCCCAGGACCTGTGTAAGCCAGATGCACAAGGTAGCCCATGTGTCTGGAGTTTGTTTGCAGTGGCTAGAGGCCCTAACCTTCCCCTTCTCTCTACTTCTACCGAATTGACTGTATAGTCTCAAGGTGGCCTTGAACTCATGGCAGTCCTCCTACTTCTGCCTCCCAAGTGCTGGGATAGAAGGTGTCCGCCACCATACCCAGCTCTTTTTTGCTTTTTTGTTTTGTTTTGTTTTTCAAGGTAGGGTCTCACTGTAGCCCAGGCTGACTTGGAATTCACTATGTACTCTCAGGGTAGCCTTGAACTAATGGCCATCCTCCTATCTCTGCCTCCTGAGTGCTGGGATTAAGGTGTGCCACCACACCCAATCCAAAAGTACTTTTCTATTATCTGGGTGTGTGTGGAGGAATTAAAGTTTAGCTAAATCACTTAGGCTGTCTTACTTTGTCAGTAGCCTCATCTGTGATGAAAGGGCCTGTCAGAGTATCTAACCCTCTTTATGAAGGTCAGTGAGAAGGTATATAAGGCAAACTGATAGATAGAATTATTATTATTATTTTTGTTTTTTCAAGGTAGGGTCTCACTCTAGCTCAGGCTGGAATTCACTATGTAGTCTCAGGGTGGCCTTGAACTCATGGTGATCCTCCCATCTCTGCCTCCGAGTGCTGGGATTAAAGGCGTGCACCACCATGCCCAGCTTTTTCTTTTGGTTTTTCAAGGTAGGGTTTCTCTAGCCCAGACTGACCTGGAATTCACTATGTAGTCTTAGGGTGGCTTCAAGACACAGCAAACCTCTTACCTCTACCTCCTCGTGTTGGGATTAAAAGGCATGCACCACCATGCCCAGCTCAGAAGTATTATTTTTTAATTTGCTTTTGTTTTTAAAACAATTATTTATTTATTTATTTATTTATTTGAGAGACAAAGGAAGAGGCAGATAGAGAGAAAGAGAGAATGGGTGCACCAGGGCCTCCAGCCACTGCAAACGAAGTCCAGGTGCATGCACCCCTTGTGCATCGGTCTTACGTGGGTCCTGAAGAATCCAACCAAGATCCTTTGGCTTTGCAGGCAAATGACTTAACCACTAAGCCATCTCTCCAGCCCCTGTTTTTGTTTTACGAGGTAGGGTCTCACTCTAGCTCAGGCTAACCTGGAGTTCACTATGTAGTCTCAGGGTGACCTCAAACTCAAAGCTGTCCTCCTACCTCTGCCTCCCAAGTGCTGGGATTAAAGGCGTGCACCACCACGCCTGGCAATTTTTAAAAACTTATTCATTTTTCGAAGAGAGAAAAAGGGGAGAGAGAGAGATTGAGAAGTGAACTCCAGATAGTGTGCCACTTTGTGCATCTGGCTTTACCTGGGTTCTGGGGAATTGAACCTAGGCTGTCAGGCTTTGCAAGCACCTTTAACTGCTGAGCCATCTCCCCAGGCTTGAATAGAGGTGTTCTTACGAGCTTCTTCCTCTTCAGGAGTCTAGATCTCTCCATGTTGTACTGGGAAATGAAGCCTGTGATTTGGACTCCATGGTGTCTGCTCTTGTTCTGGCTTTTACCTGACAAAGGTGAGTACTAAGGGACAGTCATTCAGAATGAACAGATCAGCAGTCAAGACCCAGCTCTGCCATATATCAGTTGGGCATGAAGACACACGCCTATAGTTCTAGCACTTGGGAGGTTCAGGCAGGAGGATCAGGGCCAACCTGGGCTATATAAGACTGCTTTTTTTTTTTTTCATAAGTATTTTTATTTATTTATTTATTTGAGAGAGAGAGAGAATGGGCACACCAAGGCCTCTTGCCACTGCAAATGAAATCCAGACACATGTGTCACTTTGTGCATCTGGCTTTAACACAGGTACTGGGGAACTGAACCCAGGCCAGCAGGTTTTGCAAGCAGTGCCTTTAACTGCTGAGCCATCTCCCCAGCCCAAGACTGTTAAAATAAAAATAACAGGCAGGTGGCACAAGCCTTTAATCCTAGCACTCAGGAGGCAGAGGCAGGATGATCACCATGAATTCAAGGCCACTCTAAGACTCCATAGTGAACTCCAGGTCAGCGAGACCCTACCTTGAAAAAAAACAAAAAGAAAAAAAGGAATTAAATATACTGGGCATGGTGGCCTCCCTTTAATCTCAGCACTCGGGAGGCAGAAGTAGGAGGATCACTGAGTTCAAGGCCACCCTGAGTCTGCATAGTGAATTCCAGCCCCCCCCAATATAACCATTTTTATTCTATGAGTTATCTTGTTGGCTTTCATATTATTGCTAAGAAGGTGGAAGGGCTTGAGCCATCCTCTTGGAGTTTAAGGGTTTGTCTCAGTGGTTAGAGCATGTGTTTAGCATGTAGAAAGTCTTGGGTTTGATCAACAGGGCTGTTTGTATACTGGGTAGTGTAGTTTTGAGAAAGTGGTAATTTAGCCAAGTGGTGGCACACAGCTTTAATCAGGAGGCACAGGTAAGAGGATCGTTGTGAGTTCCAGGCCAACCTGGTGCTACATAGTGAATCCTAAGTCATTTAAAAAAAAAAGACTAAATAAATAAATAAAGTGGTAATTTACCTAAGATCGTGTTTTTACTCTGCATGTCTAGTATTGTGGGGTGGTGTGTGTGTGTGGTATCCACGTGTAGGTGCATGAAGATGTGCTTGTGGGCGTGCAGAGGCCAGAGGAGAACATCAGATCTCCTTTCTCTTGTGCATCTGTGTATTTCCTTGGGATGGAGTCGTTCTCTGAACATGAAGCTTCACTTTTTGTCAGCTCCAGGGATACTCCAGTCTCTGCTCCCCACTGGGGTTATGGACATATGTTGCTGTACCCAACTGTTTACGTGGGTCCTGGGGAATTGAACTCAAGTGGTCTCGGGCCCTCATACTTATAGCAAACACTCACCCTATTGACTGAACCGTCCCCCCAGCCTGCTTTGCTCTTTTTTTTTTTTTTCACCCCTTTTGTTTTTTGAGGTGGGGTCTCGTTCTAGCCCAGGCTGACCTGGAATTCACTATGTAGTCTCAGGGTGGCCTCGAACTCTCAGCAATCCTCCTACCTCTGCCTCCCGAGTGCTGGGATTAAAGGTGTGTGTCACCACACCTGGCAACTGGTCTTTTTTTTTTTTTTTTTTTTTTGTATTTATGTGTTGGGTTTTGAACTCAGAGCTTGAGTTAGCTACAGTCCCAGCCTAGTCTTGTTGCTTTTTTTCTATCAAGTCCAAAACATTTTGATATATTCTCTTCAATTTCTTATCCAGACAACTGAAGCAGAGGAAATCTTTATTCCAGTCTTAAATATAAAACGTTCTGAGCTCCCTCTCTACGCTTTGAAAACGTCTTCTTCCTTCAGAAGGTTAGAGTATTCCAGAGACTCTGTTGATTTTTCGGGATGAGATTGACCTCCATGCATTGCACCAGGCTGGCCAGCTCACCCTTCTCCTTGTGGACCATCATGTCTTACCCAAGTAAGTTTCCCAGGACCTGTGTAAGCCAGATGCACAAGGTAGCCCATGTGTCTGGAGTTTGTTTGCAGTGGCTAGAGGCCCTAACCTTCCCCTTCTCTCTACTTCTACCGAATTGACTGTATAGTCTCAAGGTGGCCTTGAACTCATGGCAGTCCTCCTACTTCTGCCTCCCAAGTGCTGGGATAGAAGGTGTCCGCCACCATACCCAGCTCTTTTTTGCTTTTTTGTTTTGTTTTGTTTTTCAAGGTAGGGTCTCACTGTAGCCCAGGCTGACTTGGAATTCACTATGTACTCTCAGGGTAGCCTTGAACTAATGGCCATCCTCCTATCTCTGCCTCCTGAGTGCTGGGATTAAAGGTGTGTGCCACCACACCCAATCCAAAAAGTACTTTTCTATTATCTGGGTGTGTGTGGAGGAATTAAAGTTTAGCTAAATCACTTAGGCTGTCTTACTTTGTCAGTAGCCTCATCTGTGATGAAAGGGCCTGTCAGAGTATCTAACCCTCTTTATGAAGGTCAGTGAGAAGGTATATAAGGCAAACTGATAGATAGAATTATTATTATTATTTTTGTTTTTTCAAGGTAGGGTCTCACTCTAGCTCAGGCTGGAATTCACTATGTAGTCTCAGGGTGGCCTTGAACTCATGGTGATCCTCCCATCTCTGCCTCCCGAGTGCTGGGATTAAAGGCGTGCACCACCATGCCCAGCTTTTTCTTTTGGTTTTTCAAGGTAAGGTTTCTCTAGCCCAGACTGACCTGGAATTCACTATGTAGTCTTAGGGTGGCTTCGAAGACACAGCAAACCTCTTACCTCTACCTCCCTCGTGCTGGGATTAAAGGCATGCACCACCATGCCCAGCTCAGAAGTATTATTTTTTAATTTGCTTTTGTTTTTTAAAACAATTATTTATTTATTTATTTATTTATTTGAGAGACAAAGGAAGAGGCAGATAGAGAGAAAGAGAGAATGGGTGCACCAGGGCCTCCAGCCACTGCAAACGAAGTCCAGGTGCATGCACCCCCTTGTGCATCGGTCTTACGTGGGTCCTGAAGAATCCAACCAAGATCCTTTGGCTTTGCAGGCAAATGACTTAACCACTAAGCCATCTCTCCAGCCCTGTTTTTTGTTTTACGAGGTAGGGTCTCACTCTAGCTCAGGCTAACCTGGAGTTCACTATGTAGTCTCAGGGTGACCTCAAACTCAAAGCTGTCCTCCTACCTCTGCCTCCCAAGTGCTGGGATTAAAGGCGTGCACCACCACGCCTGGCAATTTTTAAAAACTTATTCATTTGCTCGAAGAGAGAAAAAAGGGAGAGAGAGAGATTGAGAAGTGAACTCCAGATACGTGTGCCACTTTGTGCATCTGGCTTTACCTGGGTTCTGGGGAATTGAACCTAGGCTGTCAGGCTTTGCAAGCACCTTTAACTGCTGAGCCATCTCCCCAGGCTTGAATAGAGGTGTTCTTACGAGCTTCTTCCTCTTCAGGAGTCTAGATCTCTCCATGTTGTACTGGGAAATGAAGCCTGTGATTTGGACTCCATGGTGTCTGCTCTTGTTCTGGCTTTTTACCTGACAAAGGTGAGTACTAAGGGACAGTCATTCAGAATGAACAGATCAGCAGTCAAGACCCAGCTCTGCCATATATCAGTTGGGCATGAAGACACACGCCTATAGTTCTAGCACTTGGGAGGTTCAGGCAGGAGGATCAGGGCCAACCTGGGCTATATAAGACTGCTTTTTTTTTTTTTCATAAGTATTTTTATTTATTTATTTATTTGAGAGAGAGAGAGAATGGGCACACCAAGGCCTCTTGCCACTGCAAATGAAATCCAGACACATGTGTCACTTTGTGCATCTGGCTTTAACACAGGTACTGGGGAACTGAACCCAGGCCAGCAGGTTTTGCAAGCAGTGCCTTTAACTGCTGAGCCATCTCCCAGCCCAAGACTGTTAAAATAAAAATAACAGGCAGGTGGCACAAGCCTTTAATCCTAGCACTCAGGAGGCAGAGGCAGGATGATCACCATGAATTCAAGGCCACTCTAAGACTCCATAGTGAACTCCAGGTCAGCGAGACCCTACCTTGAAAAAAAAAAAAAAAAAAAAAAAAGGAATTAAATATACTGGGCATGGTGGCCTCCCTTTAATCTCAGCACTCGGGAGGCAGAAGTAGGAGGATCACTGAGTTCAAGGCCACCCTGAGTCTGCATAGTGAATTCCAGCCCCCCCCAATATAACCATTTTTATTCTATGAGTTATCTTGTTGGCTTTCATATTATTGCTAAGAAGGTGGAAGGGCTTGAGCCATCCTCTTGGAGTTTAAGGGTTTGTCTCAGTGGTTAGAGCATGTGTTTAGCATGTAGAAAGTCTTGGGTTTGATCAACAGGGCTGTTTGTATACTGGGTAGTGTAGTTTTGAGAAAGTGGTAATTTAGCCAAGTGGTGGCACACAGCTTTAATCAGGAGGCACAGGTAAGAGGATCGTTGTGAGTTCCAGGCCAACCTGGTGCTACATAGTGAATCCTAAGTCATTAAAAAAAAAAAGACTAAATAAATAAATAAAGTGGTAATTTACCTAAGATCGTGTTTTTACTCTGCATGTCTAGTATTGTGGGGTGGTGTGTGTGTGTGGTATCCACGTGTAGGTGCATGAAGATGTGCTTGTGGGCGTGCAGAGGCCAGAGGAGAACATCAGATCTCCTTTCTCTTGTGCATCTGTGTATTTCCTTGGGATGGAGTCGTTCTCTGAACATGAAGCTTCACTTTTTGTCAGCTCCAGGGATACTCCAGTCTCTGCTCCCCACTGGGGTTATGGACATATGTTGCTGTACCCAACTGTTTACGTGGGTCCTGGGGAATTGAACTCAAGTGGTCTCGGGCCCTCATACTTATAGCAAACACTCACCCTATTGACTGAACCGTCCCCCCAGCCTGCTTTGCTCTTTTTTTTTTTTTCACCCCTTTTGTTTTTTGAGGTGGGGTCTCGTTCTAGCCCAGGCTGACCTGGAATTCACTATGTAGTCTCAGGGTGGCCTCGAACTCTCAGCAATCCTCCTACCTCTGCCTCCCGAGTGCTGGGATTAAAGGTGTGTGTCACCACACCTGGCAACTGGTCTTTTTTTTTTTTTTTTTTTTTTTGTATTTATGTGTTGGGTTTTGAACTCAGAGCTTGAGTTAGCTACAGTCCCAGCCTAGTCTTGTTGCTTTTTTTCTATCAAGTCCAAAACATTTTGATATATTCTCTTCAATTTCTTATCCAGACAACTGAAGCAGAGGAAATCTTTATTCCAGTCTTAAATATAAAACGTTCTGAGCTCCCTCTACGCGGTGAAAACGTCTTCTTCCTTCAGAAGGTTCGTATTCCAGAGACTCTGTTGATTTTTCGGGATGAGATTGACCTCCATGCATTGCACCAGGCTGGCCAGCTCACCCTTCTCCTTGTGGACCATCATGTCTTACCCAAGTAAGTGGATGGAGATGACATAACTAGTTATCAAGTATCATGTTAGATTAATAAATGTGTCAACAAGAGAAGAAAAAGATTTGGTGGGGCTGGAGAGATGGCTTAGCAGTTAAGGCACATGCCTGCGAAGCCTAAGGACCCAGGTCGATTCTCCAGGTCCCCCATAAGCCAGATGCACACGGTGGCACATGTGTCTGGAGTTCATTTGCAGTGGCTAGAGGCCTTGGCGCGCCCATTCGCATTCTCTCTCTCTCTCTGTCTCTAATAAATAAATAAAATAAAGAAAAGAAAAGAAAAGAAAAGAAAAGAAAAGAAAAGAAAAAGATTCGGTGTTGGAGATTTCACAGACCAATAATTGGTAAGTCATATCCAATATATAAAACAAAAGCCCAGTATGGTGGCGCACACCTTTAATCCCAGCACTTGGAAAGCAGAGGTAAGAGGATCCGCTGAGTTCAAGGCCACTCAGACTACATGGTGAATTCTGGGTCAGCCTGGGCTAGTGTGAAACCGTACCTTGTGAGACACTACCTCGAAAAAAACAAATAAAAAAACACCAATAGAAAAGAGTGTTGGGGGCTGGAGAGATGGCTTTTAGTGGTTTAAAGTACTTGGCCTGTGAAGCCCAAGGACCCAGGTTCAAGTCCCCCGAACCCACCTAAGCCAGATGCACATGGTGGCACTTGCATCTGGAATTGCTTTGCAGTGGTTAGAGGCCCTGGTACACCGATTCCCCCTCTCCATCTCTCTCTCATAAATAAAGAAAGAAAGAAAAAGAAAAGAAAAAAAAGTGTTTATCTGCTTCAAGAGGTTTTTTTTTTTTTTTTTTTTTTTTTTTTTTTTTTTTTTTTTTTTTTTGGTTTTTCGAGGTAGGGTCTCACTCTGGCTCAGGCTGACCTGGACTTCACTATGTAGTCTCAGGGTGGCCTTGAACTCTCCGCGATCCTCCCACTCCTGCCTCCCCAGTGCTGGGATTAAAGGCGTGCGCCACCATGCCCATCTTGCTTCAAGTGTTTTCTAGCAGTATCTTCTGGGTTTCTTATGTATCAAATTCTATCATCTGCAAATAAGGAAACTTTTTTTAAAAAGTATTTTGGTTTTTTGAGGTAGGGTATGTTTAATGAAGCCGGGCATCGTGGCACATACCTTTAATCCCAGCGCTTGAGAGGCAGAGGTAAGTGGGTGGTCGTGAGTTTGAGGCCACCCTGAGACTACATAGTGAATTCCAGGTTAGCCTGGGCTAGAGGGAGACCCTACCTCGAAAAAAAAAACAAAAAAAAAAAAAAAAAAAAAATATCTTACAATGACTCTTCAATTCCTTGTTTGAGAAATCCACGTAACTCACTCGCTTGGCACCACTGCCGGAACTGGTTATTTGCCAGGTGGGTTGCTCTGCCTTGATTCTCCTGCTGCTCACATTACTGCATGGACATGTATGTATCTGGGATTATTTCACTGACTGCCTATTTACAGCTGTGTTCTTTCAGTTGAAGTATTTGCAATATTCAAGTGGGACTAGGTTATGGTAAAGTTGAGGGGCATAGTTCAAAAGTTAACCCCTGCCGGGCATGGTGGCGCACGCCTTTAATCCCAGCACTTGGGAGGCAGAGGTAGGAGGATCGCTGTGAATTTGAGGCCACCCTGAGCCTTCATAGTGAATTCCAGGTCAGCCTCGGCTAGAGTGACATTCTAACTCAAAGAAAAAAAAAAGTTAACCCCCAGTCTAGAGGCTTAGGGCATCTGGCACAACCTCTATATCACTGCCAGAGTAAAATATTAACTGCAGAGGCTGTGGAGACAGCTCAGAGGTTAAAGGCACTTGCTTGCAAAACCTGCTGGCCTGCCTTCAATGCCCCATCCACCCCCATAAAGCCAGATGAGTAGCTGTTTGCAGCAGCAAGAGGCCCTGGTGCACACACACATGCACTCCCTCCCCCTACTTTCTTCTTTGAAACTTCACTCTCCATCACAGATAAACACTTTTTAGTGGCTTGATATAAAATTTGCATTCAAGGACTAGGGAAATGACTTAATGGTTAAGGTGTTTGCCTGCGAAGCCTAAGGACCCTGCTTCGATTCCCTGGGACCCAGATGCACAAGGGGTGCATCGTTTGCAGTGATTGGAGGCCCCTATACACCCATTCTATTTCCTCTCTCTCTATCTCTCAAATAAATAAATAAAATATTTTTTTTAAATTAGTGTTCAAAAATCAGTAGCCTAGCCGGGCGTGGTGGCGCACGCCTTTAATCCCAGCACTGGGGAGGCAGAGGTAGGAGGATCACTGTGAGTTCGAGGCCACCCTGAGACTAGAGTGAATTCCAGGTCAGCCTGAACTAAAGTGAGACCTTACCTCAAAAACAAAACAAAACAAAATCAGTAGCCTTAGCCAGGCGTGGTGGCGCATGCCTTTAATCCCAGCACTTGGGAGGCAGAGGTAGAAGGATCACTGTGAGTTCAAGGCCACCCTGAGACTACAGAGTGAATTCCAGGTCAGCCTGAGCTACAGTGAGACACCACCTTGAAAAACAAAACAAAAATGAGTGGCCTTCCTATATAAATAACAAATGCTGAGGAAGAAATCAAACAATACCATTCATGATAACTCCAAGAAAAGAAAATACCTGGGAAATAAACCCCAACCAAGGAAATGAAAGACATCCATAATGAAAACTAAAAAATTGAGGTAGATACTAGAATTGGGGAAGAATTTCCATCTTCATGGATTGAAGCTAGCTAGACTAACCAAATTTGTGAGTTCTAGGTTTCATGTGAGAAACCTTATCCCACGGCTGGAGAGATGGCTCAGCAGTTAAGGCGCTTTCCTGGGAAACCTAAGGACCTAGGTTTGATTCCCCAGTACCCACATAAAGCCAGATACACAAGGTAAAACGTGTATCTGGAGTTCATTTACAGTGGCTAGAGGCCCTGGCATGCCCATATTCATTCATTTATTTTTTCTCTCTCTTTTATTTTTATTTATTATTATTATTTTGTTTTGTTTTGTTTTTGTTTTTTGAGGTAGGGTCTCACTGTAACCCCAGCTGACCTGGAATTCACTATGTAGTCTCAGGGTGGTCTCGAACTCATGGTGATCCTCCTACCTCTGCCACAGCTCTTTTTGTTTCTTTTAAAAAATTATTTATTTATTTATTTAGCGCATGCATCTAAAATTCGTTTACAGTGGCTGGAGGACCTGGTTTCCCCATTCTCTTTATCTTCCTCTTTTTAAAATATATATTTATTTTCTTTATATTTATTTATTTATTTATTTGAGAGAGTGAGAATGAGTAAAAAAGAAAGAGGCAGATAGAGAATGGGCACAGCAGGGCCTCTAGCCACTGCAGATGAACTCCAGACTCATGTGCTGCCTTGTGCACCTGGCTTTTGTGGGTACTGGGGAATCAAACCTGGGTCCTTAGGGTTTGCTAAGCCGTCACTCCCACCCTATCTGCCTCTTTCTTATCTCCCCCAATAAATAAATAAAATTATAATTAAAAAAAGAGGGGCTGGGGCTGGAGAGATGGCTTAGGGGTTAAGGCGCCTGCCTCCTAAGCCTAAGAACACTGGTTCCAATGTCCAGCAGTTCCAATCTCCAGGTCCCACGTTTAGCCAGATGCAAAGTGATGCAAGGGCGCAATGCCGCACTTGACCACAAGGGGGCGCACGCATCTGGATTTCGTTCACAGCAGCTGAGACTGCTGGCGCGCCCATCTCTGTCTCCCTCTCCCTATCTCTCTCTATCTGTCTCACTCTCCAAAAATAAATAAAATTTTTTTTTAAAAATTAAAAAAAAAAAAAGAGGGGCTGGGAGCCAGGTGTGGTGGTGACACATACCTTTAATCCCAGCACCTGGGAGCAGAAATAGGAGGATCACCATGAGTTCAAGGCCACCCAAAGACTACATAGTGAATTCCAGATCAGCTCTGAGCTAGGGTGAGACCCTACCTCGAAAAACAACAACAAAAAAGTTCGTTGGAAAGATGAGCATTTAACTCCTGAGCCATCTCTCCAGGCCCGGGAAAGGCAACGCTCAGGGACAATAGACAGGGAGATGAGATGTTTATAGCAGATGTGTCACAGAGTTCCCATAAACGACGGAAGTACCAGTCCAGATGTAAGAGACGAGAGGAGCAAGGCAGGGGTGACCACGGAGCTGCATTCTGTGCCGTGCCTCCCTCACCCCAGCCAGCCCCAAACTCACGTGGGACCGAAGCAACCCACCACCCGCCAAGCTCTGCCCTGTTCTTTTATTGGCAGGGAGCAGAAAATGGGTTGGCTTGACGCAGCTGGAGTACCCCTATCTATCTTTCTTTCTCTTCTCTGCTCCCCTCCCCTACACAGAAGTGACGCAGCTCTGGAGGAGGCAGTAGTAGAGGTGCTGGACCATCGACCCATTGAGCAGAAATGCTGCCCTCCCTGTCATGTTTCAGTTGAGCTGGTTGGGTCCTGTGCTACCCTGGTGACTGAGAGAATCCTGCAGGGGGCACCAGAGGTCTTGGACAGGCAAACTGCAACCCTTCTGCATGGTAAGGGTGGCTTTGGGGTTGGGGTCTGAGCCAGAAGCATCTGTAGTATTCTCAAAACCATTCAGTTCATACCAAAGAGCAGGGTTATTTGGGGAATAATTAGGCATTTGTTTAAGTGCCTGCGGGTCCTTTGTTGAAGCGGAAAGGAAGCCCAGGGCATTGTTTAATGGAAGACGATCAAAGAAACGGGAAGCAGATTTTTTTTTTGTTGTTTGCTATTTTTTTTTTCGAGGTAGGGTCTCGCTCTAGCCCAGGCTCCTTGGCTAGGCTATCTTTTCCAGCATCAAGGTTGTGTGATGGAATTTGGCTGAAGAGATGCCTCCTAATGAGGCTGTCAAATCTTTCTACCGCTCTCCTGTGTCCCTACCTCCATTTTACTCTGGACATAGTCAGTTCCTGATTCTCATTTGGTTTTCAGTGAGCTTGCCCTGAAGGCTCCTCTGGATTACGTCTGGTTAGTCTGTAGGTTATGTGTGTGCTAGTGGTTGTGAGAAGAGGGTCCACTCAAGATTACATCTCCCTTCTTCCTAGGAACCATCATCTTGGACTGTGTAAACATGGACCCAAAGATTGGAAAAGCAACTCTGAAAGACAACAAATATGTGGAGAAACTTGAGGCCCTCTTCCCAAATCTGCCTAAGAGAAGTGACATCTTTGATTCGCTACAAAAGGCAAAGTTTGATGTATCAGGTATGCAGCGTAAAGCTGAATTCTCCGTTGGGTGTTGCCACACATATCCTAACCCAGTCTTGTCAGGGACAGAGACTGGAGAATTGCTGAGGCTAAGGAAAACCACAAGTCCATCTTCAGAGAGACCGCGTCTCAAGGAAACTCATGATGAGCGATAGAGGAAGGACACCCAGCATTCTCCTCCGGCCTCCATTTCCCCGCGAGCACATCTAAACATACGTGTGCATAACCCCACACACAGCACTGTACCACACATACTACACACACAGACCCAAAAAGTTCAAACAATTTATATTCCACCAAAATCTTCCAACTGGGGGCTGGAGAGATGGTTTAGCGATTAAGGCACTTGCCTGCAAAGCCAAAGGACTCAGGTTCAATTCCCCAGGAAACACATATGCCAGATGCACAAGGGGGAGCATGCATCTGGAGTTCATTTGCAATGGCTGAAGGCCCTGGCATACTCATTCTGTTTCTCTCTCTCTTTTCTTTTTTTTTTGGGGGGGGGCGGTTCAAGGTAGGGTCTCGCTGTAGTCCAGGCTGACCTAGAACTCACTCTGTAGGTTGGCCTCAAACTCATGGCGATTCTCCTACTCTGCCTCCCCAGTGCTGGGATTAAAGGCAGGTGCCAACACACCCGGCTCTGTTTCTCTCTTTCTATCTGCCTCTTTTTCTTTCTAAAATAAACAAAAATAAATTTAAAAATATATATCTTCCAGCTGAAAAAAGTGTACAGCTCAAGACATAGCCCAGGTGGTGGCGTGCTTACCTAACATACAGAAAGCCCTGGATTCAGTCCCTAGCACCACATAAACCAGGCATACCCATAATCCTAACAAAAAGGGGGAAATTAGCCAGGGGTGGATCCCTATGAGTTTGAGGCCAGTCTGAGACTACAGAGTGAATTCCAGATCAGCCTGTACTAGAGTGAGACACTACCTTGAAAAAAAAAGGGCCTAAATAAATAAATAAAAGTAAAAAAAAAAACCAGCAAGGGCGTGGTGGCACAAGCCTTAATCCCAGCACCCTGGAGGTAGAGGTAGGAGGATCGCCATGAGTTCAAGGCTGCCGTGAGACTACACTGTGAATTCCAGGACAGCCTGAGCTAGAGCAAGACCCTACCTTGAAAAACCAAAAATAAATAAATAAAATAAAAAAGGAGGGGTGGGTATTCAGGGCTGAAGACAGCTCAGTGTAGAGCACTTGGCAGAGAGCACAAGGCCCTGGGTTCGATCCCTAGCATTGGAAGAAATAAAGAAGGTGTATGTGGGGAAAGACTGACCATAACAGTAACCATTTAGCGACTGTGACCCAATTAGCTAATTCATTCTAGGATGTTCAGTTTTCAGTGTTTTTTTGCTCCAAAGAAAACCTTTTCCTTACCTTCCTGTTACTGGGATTCTGTGTTCTCTGTTGACACCTTTCTAGGACT
Source organism: Orientallactaga sibirica (assembly GCA_036365145.1). Taxonomy (NCBI): domain Eukaryota; kingdom Metazoa; phylum Chordata; class Mammalia; order Rodentia; family Dipodidae; genus Orientallactaga; species Orientallactaga sibirica. Next base: position 23,882,695 of record JAEOAD010000025.1, read on the forward strand.
GACCACCGAGCAAATGCTGAGAAAGGATCAGAAGACCATCTATAGACAAGGCACCAAGGTGGCCATCAGTGCCATATACATGGACTTGGAGGTAAGAACCAGGTGCACATGAGTGTGAGGAGGGAAGGCCTGTGGTCGCAGCGGTATGTGCAGCCTCGCCCCTCACTCCTGGCTCACCTCCTGAATATCTTGGTAGCTGTCTGTCTCTTTCCCCTGTGACCCCCACAGTGTGCCATCATCTCTCCCTGAGCCACTGCAGTAGCCTGTGTACTAGTTTCTCTGCCTTCAACGTTCCCACCAACCAGTGATCTGTGCTGGCTGTGGCTGTGGGTTTTGAGACAGCATCTCACTCCTAGGCCAGACCGGCCGTGAACTACAAGTAGTCTTTCTGCCTCTGCCTTCCAAGTACTGGGATCACAGGCTTCAGGCACCAAGCCCGGCGCCAGAGTTGCTTCTGCTTGTTTGTGATCTTGAGTATACCAGTATCAGCAACTCAAACAACAGGCTGTGTGTGAGTCCCACCATGTGCATGACATGGCTCACACGGAGGTGTCAGACCTCACCTTTTACTGTGTTTGAGGCAGGGTCTCTCATTGTTTGCCACTCCATTCACCAGGCTAGCTGGCCTGTAAGATTTGGGGAAAAAAAAAAAAAAAAACACATTTATCTGAGAGAGAGAATGAATGAATGAATGCGCACACTAAGGCCTCTAGCCACTGCAAATGAACTCCAGACACATGTGTCACCTTGTGCATCTGGCTTGAGTGGGTCCTGGGGAATCGAACTTGGGTCCTTAGGCTTCGTAGTCAAGCACCTGAACCATCTCTTTAGCTTGCTGGTGAATTTTTAATGGAGTCTTATGTCTCGATTTCTTAGAATGCATAATTACAGCAACCAGCTTTTAATGTGGGTTCTGTGGATATGAACTCATGCTGTGCAGCCATGCTCTATCCACTGAGCCATACCCAACTCTCCCTGACTCTCCCCCTTTTTTTAAAGATAAGGTCTCATGTAGCCCCGCCTGGCTTTGAGCTTCTCCGTCTCCCAAGTGCTGGTATTATAGGTATGCATCCTCTCATGTTTTCTTTCTTTCTTTCTTTCTTTCTTTCTTTCTTTCTTTCTTCTTTTCGTTCTTTCTTTCATTTGAGATGAGGTCAAAATCTCCCAGGCTGACCTGGAACTCACTCTCTTCTTCCAGGCTGGCCTTGAATTCCCAGTGATACTCCTACCTCTGCCTCCTGGGTGCTGGAATTAAAGGTGTGTGCCACCATGCCTGGCTTTATGTTTTAATACTATTTATTGGCAAGCAGAGACAGAGAGAAATAGAAGAGAGATAGAGAAAATGGACATGCCAGGGCCTCTGCAAATGAGCTCCAAATGCATGCGCTACCTGTGCATCCGGCTTTATGTGGATACTGGGGAATTGAACTTTGGTTGTTAGGCTTTGTAAGCAAGTGCCTTAACCAAGCTAAGCCATCTCTCCAGCCCTTCATGTTTTAATTCTTTTTTTTTTTTTTTTTTTTTGTGAGGTAAGCCTAACAAGCTGGCCTTTTTGTTTGTTTGTTCGTTTATTATTTATTTATTTATTTGAGTGAGTGACAGAGAAAGAGGCAAGTAGATAGAGAATGGGCACGCCAGGGCCTCCAGCCACTGCACACGAACTCCAGATGCATACACCCCCTTGTGCATCTGGCTTACATGGGTCCTGGGGAATCAAGCCTTGAACTGGGGTCCTTAGGCTTCACAGGCAAGCACTTAACCACTAAGCCATCTCTCCAGGCCCCTGGCCTTTTTTTTTCCATACAAGAGAGCGAGAGTGGGAATGAGAGAGAGAGAGAGTGTGTGTGTATGTGTGTAAGAGAGAAATTGGCACTCCAGGGTCTCCAGCCACTGTAATCGAAGTCCAGATGTGTGTGCCACCCAGTACCCATGTGCAGCCTTGCACATTGTGTCACCTTGCATTTGGCTTATGTGGGACCTGGAGAAGTCAAACATGGGTCCTGCTGGGCGTAGTGGTGCACGCCTTTAATCCCAGCACTCAGGAGGCAAGGGTAGGAGAATCACCATGAGTTGGAGGCCACCCTGAGACTACATAGTGAATTCCAGGTCAGCCTGAGCTAGAGTGAGACCCTGCCTCTGAAAAACAAAACAAACAAAAAAAAAAAAAAAAAAAAAAAAAAACATGGGTTCTTAGGTTTCACAGGCAAATGCCTTAACCACTAAGCCATCTCTCCAGCCCTTCATGTTTTAACAATTCTTTGGAAAGTGTGGGCTCTTTATTGTATACATGAGGAAACTTAGGTCCAGGAAGTTAATATGATCCCAGCTCTTATAGCTCATATGTGGGTAATGTACAGAGCTAATTTTCCAAACACTTATGCCTTAATCCAAATCCCATATTCTGCCAGGCATGGTGGCATGCACCTTTAATCCCAGCACTCCGGAAGGCAGAAATAGGAGGATCACTGTGAGTTCAAGGCCACCCTGACACTACATGGTGAATTCCAGGTCAGCCTGGGCTAGAGTGAAACCCTACTTTGAAAAAACAAAAATCAAACAAAGTTCAAATTCTTCACCATTCTATCACCTGGCCTCCTAGCATGTATATAACATGGTAAATACTAGAATACTGTTTAATGGCATACAAGGTAACATGCAAAGAAACCCTTTATAAGAATTTTTCTGTTTGTTTTGTTTTTCGAGGTAGGATCTTGCTCTATCCCAGGCTGACCCTGGAATTCACTATGTAGTCTCAGGGTGGCCTCGAACTCGGGGCAATCCTCCTACCTCTGCCTACTGAGTGCTGGGATTAAAGGTGTGGATTAAAGACGTGCCACCACGCTTGGCCTTATAAGAATTTTTTGTTGGTGGTGACAAGGGAGTAGCCCTCATCACTCTCTGTTTCTTCCCTTCTAGGCTTTTCTGCAACGGTCGAACCTCCTTGCTGATCTCAGTGCTTTCTGCCAGGCTCACAGCTATGACGCCCTGGTGGCCATGACTATCTTTTTCAACACTCATAATGAACCCGTGCGGCAGCTGGCTGTTTTCTGTCCTCATGTGGCACTCCGAAAGACAGTGAGTCTGCAGGCTGCGGAGCCCACCTGCTTGCTTGTATAGCTTTATGTTCTACAGCTGTGTGCTGTAAGACCTTATCTTGTGTCGTATCTTCATACAGAAGAGTGTTTTGTTTTTTAAAGTTTTATTTATTTATTTGAAATAGAGAGAGTTGGATAAGTGCACCAGGACCTCTTGCCATGCAAACAAACTCCATATGAATGCACCACTTTGTGCATCTGGCTTTATGTGGGTACTGGGGAATCAAACCTGGGGTATCAGGTTTTGCAAGCAAGTGTCTTTAATTACGAGCCATCTCCCCCAGCCCCTTTTTTTTCCATTTAAAAAAAAATATATATATATTTTTTTTTTTTTTTTTTGCGAGGTAGGGTCTCACTCTGGCCCAGGCTGACCTGGAATTAACTATGTAGTCTCAGGGTGGCCTCAAACTCACGGCGATCCTCTTACCTCTGCCTCCCAAGTGCTGGGATTAAAGGCGTGCGCCACCACGCCCGGCTTAAAAAAATATTTTTATTTATTTATTTGAAAGAGAGAAAGAGGGAGGGATGGAGAGAGATAGAGATAGATGGAGACAATAGGCATGCCAGGGCCACTGCAAACGAACTCCAAATACATAAGTCACCTTGTGCATTTGGCTTATGTGGGTCCTGGCGAATCAAAATGAGGTCCTTTGGCTTTGCACGCAAGCACTTTAACCGCTAATCCATCTCTCCAACATCCCCCTCTTTTTTTTTTTTTTTTTTTTTGAAGTAGGGTCTCACTCTAGCTCAGGCTGACCTGGAACTCACTCTGTAGTCTCAGGCTGGCCTCAACCTCACAGTGATCTCCTACCTCTGCCTCCCGAGTGCTGGTACTAAAGGTGGGTGTGCAACCATGCCCAGCTCTGTTTTTGCTTTTTTTTTTTTTTTTTTCCCAATATTTATTTATTTGAGAGAGAGATACAGAGACTGACAGAAAGAGAGAATGGGCATACCATTGCCTCTAGCCACTGTGAGGAACAACTCCACATGCATGTGCCACCTTGTGCATCTGGCTTTACGTCGGTATTGGGGAATTGAACCAGGGTTTAGGCTTTGCAGGCAAGTGCTTAACCACTGAACCATCTCTCCAGCCCCCCCCCCTTTTTTTTTCAAGGTAGGGTCTCACTCTAGCTTAGGCTGACCTGGAATTCACTCTGTAGTCTCAGGGTAGCCTCTAACTCACCATGATCCTCTTACTTCTGTCTCCTGAGTGCTGGGATTAAAGGCGTGCGCCACCATGCCCAGCTGCTCTCCAGCCCCTCTTTTTGTGCTTTCTGAGACAGTCTCACACTATGGTGTAAGCTAGTCTTAAACTCACAACAGTCCCCCTGCCTCAGCTTCCTCTGCACTGGGGTTGCAAGTATGTGGCTGGAGAAATGGCTCAGCAGTTAAAGGCACTTGCTTACAAGTGTGACCCACCACACCCGGCTACACAGGTTCCTTGACCTGTTTCTAGAACCTTCTCATTTTTTTCCCCATGTTCTATGTACATGAAAATATCTTTTTGGTTTTGTTTTTGTTTCCAGGTAGGGTCTTACTCAGTACTCTCAAGGTGGCCTTGAACTCATGGCAATCCTCTGCCTCCTGAGTACTGGGATTAAAGGACCATTCCCGGTGGCTTTTTTAAAATAAATTTTTAAAAATATTTAGGGCTATGGGCTGGAGAGATGGCTTAGCGGTTAAGGCCCCTGCCTGCTAAGACTAAGAACCGGGTTCCATCTCCAGGTCCCAAGTTTAGCCAGATGCAAAGGGACGCAAGGGCGCAATGCCGCACTTGACCACAAGGGGGCGCACACATCCTGTATTTTGTTCGCAGCAGCTGAGAGACTACTGGCGTGCCCATCTCTATCTGTCTCCCTCTCCCTCTCTCTTTGTCTGTCTCTCTCTGTGTCTCCAAAAATTAAAAAAAAAAAAAAAAAAAACAAAAAAAATATTTAGGGCTAGAGAGATGGCTTAGTGGTTAAGATGCATGCCTGCAAAGCCTAAGGACCCCGGTTTGATTCTCCAGGTTCCACGTAAGCCAGATGCACATTGTGGCGCATGCATCTGGAGTTTATTTGCGTGCCCATTCTTCTCTCTCTCTCTCTAATTGATAAATAAAAATAAAAAATATTTATTCATGGGAATGGTCTAGAGATGGCTTAGTGATTAAGGCACTTGCCTGCAAAGCCTAAAGACCCATGTTCAACTCTCCAGATCCCATGTTAGCCAGGTACAGCAAGGTTAAGCCAAGCTCAAGGTCACACATGCCCACTAGATGGCACAATGGGATAGCATTCAATTGTAGTGGCCGAGGCCCTGGCACACCAATTCTCTTTCTCACTCTCTTAAAATTAAAAAATAAATATAAATATTCATTTATTTATTTGAGAGGTAGAATGAGTGTGCCGGGGCCTCAGCCACTGCAAACGAACAGATACATGAGCCACCTTGTGCGTCTGGTGACATGAGTACTCAGGAATTGAACCTGGGTCCTTTTCTTCCTCCTCTCTTCAGGAATTCTTTCATTCTATATAAGGTGTATAAAATTGGTGCTGTGGAAATAACTAAGTTTTTTTTTTTTTTTTTTTGGTTTTCGAGGTAGGGTCTTCTGGTCCAGGCTGACCTGGAAGTGTATAAAGGGTGGCCTCGAACTCTCAGCGATCCTCCTACCTCTGCCTCCCGAATGCTGGGATTGTGGCCAAATAACTGTTTTATAATTGGGTCGATATGCTTTTTCTGTTCCAGGTTTACTGCTCACTTGTCCTTTGAGCAAAGCAAACCAGATAATTTCTGGTCTGTAAATGATGTAATAATAGTGCCTACTGGTTAGTCTAATGTGGCCATTCACATAGTAGAAAGTTCATTGCTGGTCATAAAGTAAGTGTTCAGAAAGAACATGGTGGCTCTTACAAAACATGTTGTGAAAGAAAGGTGCCTTTGCTATAAGAAGTGTCCTACCTGGGGCTGCAGAGATGTTTCAATGGTTAAAGGCACGTGTTTGCAAAGCCTGAGGGCAGGGTTCAGTTCCACAGCATCCATGTAATTCCAGAAGCAAAAAGCAGTACAGGCTGGGCGTGGTGGGCACGCCTTTAATCCCAGCACTAGGGAGGCAGAAATCGGAGGATCACCATCAGTTCGAGGCCACCCTGAAAATACATAGTGAATTCCAGGTCAGCCTGGGCTAGTGTGAAACCCTACTTTGAAAAACCAAAAAAAGGATAGCAAGAGACTGTGGTGCATCCCATACAAAATACAAACATGCAGCATAAAAAACATATTTTTAATCCCAGCACCTGGGAGGCAGAGGTAGGAGGATCACCATGAGTTCGAGGCCACTGAGACGACATAGTGACTTCCAGGTCAGCCTGAGCTAGTGAGACCCTACCTTGAAAAACCAAAAAAAAAAAAAAAGAATGAGCTGAGTGTGGTGGTGCATACCTTTAATCCCAGCACTCGGGAGGCAGAGGTAGGAGGATTGCCATGAGTTTGAGGCCACCCTGAGACTACATAGTGAATTCCAGGTCAGCCTGGGCTAGAGTGAGGCCCTACTTCAAAAAACCAAAAAAAAAAAAAAAAAGAGAACCCATAGTGGCTCATTTTAAAGCACCTGGGAGGCAGAAAAGGAGGAGTTTGAGGCCAGCCTGAGACTAAGTAGTGAATTAATTCCAGGTCAGCCTGTTTATATTTATTTGAGAGAGAGAAAGAATCAAAATACAGGGCATCCAGCATAAAAGATACATGCCCCTTGTGCAAAACATGGGTCCTGGAAAGTCAAATTGGAATCCTTGGGCTTTGCAGGCAAACACCTTAACCGCTAAGCCATCTCTCTAGCCCAGCCTGGTTTTGAGTGAGACCTTACCCCATGAAAAAAAAAGAAAGTCGGGCGTGGTGGCGCATGCCTTTAATCCCAGCACTCGGGAGGCAGAGGTAGGAGGATCGCCGTGAATTCCAGGCCACCCTGAGACTACATAGTGAACTCCAGGTCAGCCTAAGCTAGAGTGAGACCCTACCTCAGAAAACCAAAAATAAATAAATAAATAAAAGAAAGAAAGAAAGAAAGAAAGAAAGAAAGAAAGAATGAAAGAAAAAGAGGTGTCCTTCCACCTTTCAGAATCTAGTCCCTTTGTCAGTGTTCTGAAGCAGTACAGATATGAGACCACAGCTGCTTGAGTTCCCACTGTGGGAGGAATCGGATTCCTTCTCAGTCCCCTTCACCATGTCTTTTCCTCCGCTTGGGGACAGTGTAATACGTTGATTTTAAACAATGGCTTTACTGATAGGCCTGGTCTCAAGTGTCAACCTAACATAAATAAGCTTCATTTCCCCTGCGCATAAGTGAGTGTAGTAGCCATGCCAATTAATGGAGATTAAATGAGATATTTGTAAACAGCCAGACTTGACAGCATGCTTGAGCTCTTTTCCACCACCATGTTATTCTGTTCATTCTATACCTTAGTCCTTCCCCTGAACTCTGTCTAGCTAATCCCATCGTAGCTAAAGAGAGTTCAAGTGCTTGAGGAGAGACAGTAGTAGATCAGGAGCTGGGTTCTGTCTAGCTCAGACTCTCCACTGTCCATCGTCCATGCCATTTTGCCCCAGTCTTTTATTTTTTATTTTATTTTATTTTTTCAGTTTTTCAGGGAAAGTTCTTGCTCCAGCTCAGGGTGGCCTTGAATTCTTGGTAATCCTCCTACCTCTGCCTCCCAAGTGGGATTAAAGGCGTACACCACCATGCCCAGCTCATCTCTATTTATTTATTTATTTTTATTTGAGAGAGAGAGAGAAAGAGGCAGAGAAAGAATGGACACGCTAGGGCCTTTTTAGGCACTGTGAATGAACACCCCTTGTACGCATGTGTGACATTGCGTGCTTGTGTCACTTTTGCATTCAGCTAAACGTGGGACCTGGAGATTTGAACAAGCGTTCTTAGGCTTCGCTAAGCTATCTCTCCTGCCTTAATCTCCTTATTTTTAAATATATTTTACTTATTTATTTGAGAGAGAGAAAGAGGCAGATAGAGAATGGGCTCACCAGGGCCTTCAGCCACTGCAAAGGAACTCGACACTTGTGCCACCTTGTGCATCCAGCTTTACGTGTGTACTGGGGAATTGAACCCTGGGTCGTTTGGCTTTGCAGGCAAGCATCTTAACCACTAAGCCATCTCTCCAGCCCAATCTCCTTATTCAACAAAATGCATGGTCTCCATAGAGAATTTTTCCAACCAGGCACGGTGGCTCACACTGTAATCATAGCACACAGGAACCTGAGGCAGGAGGATCATAGCCAGTACAAGGCCAGCCTAGACAACTTAGTGAGTTCCAGAACAGCCAGGGCTATAGTAAGACTTGCTGTTACAGACAGTAAAAGTGAAGTTTGCAAGAGTTATCTATACCTTATCCCATGGCTTTCCCGTTCCCATGTCCCCTTTATAGATCTGTGGAGTCCTGGAACATTCGCACTCCCCACCCCTGAAGCTGAGCCCTGTCGCAAGCAGCCACCCTAACCTCCAAGCCTATCTTCAAGGCAATACCCAAGTCTCCCGAAAGAAACTTCTGCCTCTGCTCCAGGAATCGCTGTCAGCCTATTTTGACTCAGCGAAGATCCCTCCAGGGCAGCCTGACACAGTGGGTGTGTCCAGGGAACAGGCAGACAAGGATTTGGACCGGGCAGGTAACTCTGTGATCTCTGGACTGATTCAAGATGAAGACGACCCTCCACTGCCCCCCACGCCCATGAACAGCCTGGTGGATGAGTGTCCTCTGGACCAGGGGCTGCCCAAGCTCTCAGCGGAGGACGTCTTCGAGAAGTGCAATCAGATCTCACTGTCCCAGTCGACCATGGTCCCTCCCTCCAATAAGTGACCCTTGGACCAGGAGGAAGGGGAGGTGGGACAGGTGGCTTCGCCCACCTCAAGTGCATGTTTTGAGATGTTTGACCCTTTCAGGGATTGTGTCTCTATTGCCCGGGGTTGTGGTGTACTGTTCTCAATAAACTGGGAGGAGAAGAAGGGAAGGAAGCAGCTGCTGTAAGAATGGCTTTCTGCCGTTTCTCCAGTCTCTCCATTCAGCCAAGTTTCATTATTTAATGTTATTATTTAAATCTGCACCGATTTTCCTCAGTTTCGCTTGCCAAGGAATAGAGTGTGGTATTCCCACTGTCCCAGCAGAGTGGGAAGGTAAGAATGTCAACCCCGTAAGGGTCCTCAGTAAAGATCATAAACAGAGTCCCTTTCTGGTTTCTTTCACGGAACCAAATGTTCCCTGCATGAATTTATCCTTCTTTGGCTACAGAGTCTTATGCTGGCCTCAAAGGTACTCTGTAGCTACAGCTGGCCTTGAAGTCCTGATCGTCCTGAGTATTACAATTTCAGGCATGTGCCACCACACCTGGCTTCCTCTGTCTCCATCAGGTAGCCTGGCTCCCCGTTTCTTTGACTCCTTCTGTCCCAGAGTCACAAGAAGCCTGAAGACTTCAGGGGCACCTGAGACCTCTGGTCCTTCCTTGAGAGTTCAGGAGGCACCCAGGAAGACCTCATGGGCACTTTTGCCAGGCTGACAGGACTAGGATGAGCCTGGGTGTGCCCTCTGCCTTTGCAAGTCTGGTGATTTCTTGTTCATGTCTTTGTTTTGGTTTATGTTGAAAGAAAGCATAGCACTCTAACACTGCCATAAATGTGTCTTTTGGGAAGACACAACTGCAGGTCTCAGTTTCCCCATCTGAAAAGCAGGGTTGGCACTAGATCTGCCATTTCCTGCCATCCTTTCCCTCCTCTGCCCTCTGTATTTCTTTGTGTTTGCCTGAATGCTCAGGGCCATGAATTGTCCAGTACCAGGGACCGGACCCCATGTAGCATGTACAGGGCTGTCATTGACACCAGAGGGGCCGGCAGAGAGCTTCCTCCCACAGGCTGCTTCTGCATGTGTAATCCCTTTTTCTTCAACTTGTTCCCCCATTCTCATCCCATAGAAGGTGCCAACAATGTCAGTGGGGTACACGGTAGTTTTGTCATTGAAATCTTCCAGTGTGAGGGAACAGTCTGATGTCACTTTTTAAGGGTATGATGTCTATAGCCATTCATTTGGAACGTAAAAGTAGTGGTGTGATCTTTGAACCAAAGGAATTTATGTTTTGTAACTTTGGTACTTTATTTTGCATTTTTGTTAAAAGTATTAAATACATTTTTCTTGTTTGAAGTCTCATTGTCTCTCTCTCTCTCTTTTTTTTTTTTTTTTGGTTTTTCAAGGTAGGATTTTGCTCTAGCTCAGGCTGACCTGGAATTCACTATGAATACCTCAGGGTGGCCTCAAGTATTTATTAGTGTGTGTGAGAGAGAATGGGCACACCAGGGCTTCTAGCCACTGCAAAGAATTCCACATGCATGCACCACCTTGTGCATCTGGCTTACGTGGGTCCTGGGGAATCGAACCTGGGTCCTTAGGCTTTGCAGGCAAATGCCCTAACAGCTGAGCTATCTCTCCAGCCCTTCCTGGCTTCTTTCTGTTGACTATAAGCAACAAGCTATGTTCCCATATCCTCAGTCTTTCTTAGAACACCTTCCTTATATAGATGATATACATTTGTTATCTCAGTTTTTTTTTTTTTTTTTTGGAGACAGGGTGTTAGTCTGCAGCCCAGGCTGACCTTGAATGCAGCAATCCTCCTGTCTGAGCTTTCCTGGTGCTGGGGTAACAGATAGGAGACACCTTGCTTGTCTTCTCAGCTTTGCTTATGCAGAAAAATAAGCCCAAGTTAATCTTACAACCAAAATAGTTTATAATGTTATGCTTATGGATGTTTGGGTTTTTATTTTATTTTATTTTATTTTTTTGGTTTTTCAAAGTAAGGTTTCACTCTAGTCTTGGAATTCACTATGTAGTCTCAGGGTGGCCTTGAACTCATGGAGATCCTCCTATGTCTGCCTCCTGAGTGTTGGGATTAAAGGTGTGCACCACCATGCACAGCTTTTTCTTTCTTTTTTTAACCTCATTTAACCTCCTCCTGCCTCAGCCTCTTGAGTAGCTGGTGTTAAAGGACTTGTCCCCCCCGCCATTTTACCTTAACCACTAATCCATCTCTCCAGCAGCCTCCCCCCCATTTTAAGTAGCAGCTCCTGCCAAGAGCTGAGGGATTCCCATGCTTGAGGTCAGCCTGGGCCTGGGCTAGCTATCTAAAAGTAAGACCCTTTAATCTAAAAAGTAATAATACCCTGAGACTACATGTTAATTCCATATTTTTGGATAAAATGTATTTTTGGATAAAATGTAATAATTTAATAATAATAAAGTGGGAGGAGGGTGAGAATTACCAGGGGATATTGTCAACAATTATGGACATTGTCAATAAAAATAAATAAATAAGAGCTGGGCATGGTGGCGCACGCCTTTAATCCCAGCACTCGGGAGGCAGAGGTAGGAGGATCGCCGAGAGTTCGAGGCCACCCTGAGACTACATAGTTAATTCCAGGTCAGCCTGGACCAGAGTGAGACCCTACCTCGCAAAACCAAAAAATAAAAAAATAAATAAATAAAAAATAAAATAAATAAATAAATAATATGGGCTGGAGAGATGGCTTAGCCGTTAAGGCACTAGCCTGTGAAGCCTAAGGATCCAGGTTCAATTCCTCAGTACCCATGAAGCCAGATGCACTAGGTGGCACATGCATCTGGAGTTTGGTTGCAGCAGGTAGAGAATCTGTTGTGCCTATTCTCTATCTGCCTCTCCTCTCTCTTTCAAATACATAAATAAATAAAAGTATTTTTAGAGAATAAGATAAAAGTTTCCCAAAGGTTATAAGGAAAAGAACAGATTGCCTTACTGGACTCACCCAAGACTCGTCACCCTAGGAAACGCACCCTCCTCCCAAAAGCCCGCCCCCACACAGGAGGCAGGATTCTTCTTTTGAGCAAACCTGCTCTTTGGGAGGGGAGGTGGCAAAACCTGTTTGAAGATGAGGTTACCTCCCTTCCACACCTCCTGCCTTCTCAGAGGCCGGAGCACAGGGGTTAGAGACAAAGAGTGAGAAAGTGTTAAAGGGCTGGGACAGCGGCTCCCCAGCCACTCTGTTTAAGAGTCCCAGGAAAGCCCGGATGCTGGGAACCATGCAGGAGGCAGAAAACAAGGCAGCAGATTTGGGGTAAGTAAAAGCGTGCTTTGCTGGATTAGAAGCTGAGAGATTTCGTTTCCCACCGTGCAGGCCTTACTGGTTAGATCTCAAGGGTTCCTCGGAGAAAGGAGCAGTTGAAGAGCATTAATTGGTAGAGAATGGGGTGAGGTCGGAACAGTATGAAATTGTGAAGTAGGACAATTCCCTGGCTTTTAACAACAACAATAATTCTATATGTTGTGTCTGGTAAGTCTGCCTGTGTTCTTTGTTCTTTTTTTATTTATTTATTTATTTTTTTTGTTTTTTTCGAAGTAGGGTCTCACTGTAGCCCAGACTGACCTGGAATTCACTCTGTAGTCTCAGGGTGGCCTCGAACTCACAGTGATCCTCCTACCTCTGCCTCCTGAGTACTGGAATTAAAGGCGTGCGCCACCATGCCCGGCTTTGTGTTGTTTTCTAACTCCGGTCCTCTAGAAAAGCCATCCTGAAAGCTGACCCAGAACAAAGGCAAGTCCAGGTTCTCAGTCAACCTCCCTTTGCCTTCTTTCTCTACTGTGACTTCCCCCAGCCCGGGAGACGGAAGGCAGGCCTGGCTAGGTACTATATATATGCCACTACTTTGCCCAGAGATAACTAGGCAGCTTCTGTGGGTGCCTGCCAATTGTAATCTCTCACCCCACATTGTGAGTGGCATCACTGCGCCACAGGGGCAGATAGGATTGGTTTCATAGAGTTGTCTCTTCCCCCCAACTCAACAGTCGGCGACAGACTGACAAGTGGTGGAGGTGAAATATTCAGGTCCTGAGAGGAGGGTGCCCTTTGTAACAATGAATATTCTTCATTCCGGTGTGTGCTTCCTACTGTCCAGTTCCTTCTGGATACCGTCTAGGTTGTCTCACAATCATCTTTTGTTAAATCTTATTTATTTTATGTATTTATTTCTTTTGAGAGAGAGAAAGCTGGGTGTGGTGGTGCACACCTTTAATCCCAGCACTCGGGAGGCAGAGGTAAGATGATCACCTTGAGTTTGAGGCCACATTGAGAGAAGACATAGTGAATTCCATGTCAGCTTGGGGCTAGAGTGAGACCCTGCTTCGAAAAACCAAAAAAAAAAAAAAAAAAAAAGCCGGCGTGGTGACGCACACCTTTAATCCCAGCTCTTGGGTGGCAGAGGTAGGGGGAAAACCGTGAGTTCGAGGCCGCTACTACATACTGATTCCAGGTCAGGCTGGACTAGAGTGAAACCCCACCGCAAAAAAAAAAAAAATAAATAGAGAGAGATGCAGAAAGAAAATGGGTGCACCAGGGCCTCTAGCCACTGCAAATGAACTTCAGACACAAGCATCACCTAGTGCATCTGACTTTACATGGGTACTGGAGAATCAAACTGGTGTCCTTTGGCTTTGCCAGAAAGCGCCTTAACTGCTAAGCCATCTCTCCAGCCCTCACGATCACCTTTTCTCCTGGGGACTGTCAGGATCAGGGAGAATGCTGAAGCAGCTGAGGCAGAAGCAGCCCTGAGACTCGGAGAACTGGAGTTGAAGGAAGAATGGCAAGATGAAGAATTCCCTAGGTGAGGAGATGTGAGCGACGGGGAGGAGGGGAAGATGGTCACAGGTGGAGGGCAGGAAGGATGGATTAGTCCTTGTAGGAAAGAGGGAAGAGAAAGAAAACAGATGATAAAGTCATGGTGGGGAGAGATTGCTGATAGACTGATAGCTGCAAATATTTTTATTTATTTATTTGCAAGCAGAGAGAGAGAGGGGAAAAAAATGCACTCACCAGGGGCCTCTTACCACTGCAAGGGAACTCCAGACCCGGGCCACTCTGTGCATCGGGCTTTATGTGGGTACTGGGGAATGGAACCCAGGTTGACAGTCTTTGTTGTTGTTTTGTTCTGTTTTTTGTTTTTCAAGGTAGGGTCTCACTCTAAGCCAAGGCTGATCTGGAATTCTATATAGTCTCAGGCTGGCCTCGAACTCATGGCAGCGATCCTTCTACCTCTGTCTCCCAAGTGCTGGTGCTGGGATTAAAGGCGTGTGCCACCAAGCCTGGCTTGACAGGCTTTGTAAGCAGGCACCTTTAACTGCTGAGCTATCTCCCCAGCCCTCTGTCCCCTTTTAACTATTTCCCCTCTAGATTGCTTCCTGAGGAGGCTGGCCCTTCTAAAGACCTCGAAGACCCTCATAGAGACCCACAGACAGGTAGGTGAAGTAGGAACCAGGCCTCACATTTTTGATTCTGTTCATCCTGGGTTTTTGTTTATTTGTTTGTTTGTTTTTTCAAGGTAGGGTCTGGCTGTAGCTAAGGCTGACCTGCAATTTACTATGTAGACTCAGACTGGCCTCAAACTCACAGCGGTCCTTCTACCTCTGCCTCTTGAGTGCTGGGATTTAAGGTGTGCGCCACCACAATGGGCTGTTTGTGAGAGAGTCTCACTCCAGCCCAGGCTGTCCTGGAACTCATTCTGTAGTCCCAAACTGGTCCTGAACTCACAGTGATCCTCTTACCTCTGCCTTCCCTGTCTGTGCTGGGATTAAAGGCATGCGCCACCATGCCTGGTGGAAGAGTATTATTTTAAGCAACACATTGCAAAGCATGCACCACCATACCCACTCTCTCTCTTTCTATCTGCATCTTTCTCTCTCTCTAATAAATAAATTAAATAAATAGCTTTCTTAAAAAAAAAAAAACGGGGGGGGACTGGAAGGATGGCTCAGCGGTTAAGGCACTTACAAAGCCTAATGACCCAAGTTTGATTCCCTAGTACCCATGTAAAGTTAGATGAACAAAGTGGCATATGCATCTGGAGTCCCTTTTCAGTGGGTAGAGGCACTGGCATGCCCATTCTCTCTGTAGCTGGATGTGGTGGCGCACACCTTTAATCCCAGCACTCGGGAGGCAGTGGTAGGAGGATACCTGTGAGTTTGAGTCCACCCCGAGACTACAGAGTGAATTCCAGGTCAGCCTGGGCCAGAGCCAGACCCTACCTCAAGTCTCTACACCAAGTATTATGGGTCATACCTAGAAGGGATTTGATGGATATGAAAGTATCTGCCTCTCAAGTGCACGTCTGGGATTTTTTTGTCTTTTGTGTATTTATTTATTTAAGAAGGGGGTGGGGGACTGGAGAGATGGCTTAGCAATTAAGACGTTTGCCTGCAAAGCCAAAGGATCCCTGTTTGATTCTCCAGGACCCACTTAAGCCAGGTGCACATGGTGGCACATATGTCTGGAGTTTGTTTGCAGTGGCTGGAGGCCCGGGGGTGCCCTCTCTCTCTCTTCCTGCCTCTTTCTCTCTCAAATGAATAAATAAAATATCTTAAAAAAAAAAAAGAAGGGGGTGGGAGAGAATGGGTGCACCTGGGCCTCCAGCCACTGCAAATGAACTCCAGATGCATGCGCCACCTTGTCCATCTGGCTTACGTGGGTCCTGGAGAATCGAGCCTCTAACCAGGGTCCTTAGGCTTCACAAGCAAGTACTTAACTGCTAAGCAGGATCTCTCCAGCCCCCTCCAACCCTTTTTGTTTTGTCTTGTGTTTTTTTTTTTTTTTTCGAGGTAGGGTCTTACCCCAACCTAGCTGACCTGTGGTACTGTTAATCCTTTGCATTTTAAGTTCCCCTTTACCCAAATGCTCCCTATGTCATTTCCTTTTAAGAGTTCACCCTATATTATCACTTTTTTTTATATCATTACTTTTTAAAAATGTATTTACTGGGGCTGGAGAGATGGCTTAGTGGTTAAGGCGCCTTAACCGCTAAGCCATCTCTCCAGCCCCCCCACTTTTTGGTTTTTTGAGGTAGGGTCTTGCTCTAGCCCAGGCTGACCTCTGGAATTCACTATGTAGTTTCAGGGTGGCCTTGAACTCATGGTGATCCTCCTCCTGAGTGCTGGGATTAAAGGCTTGCGCCACCACGCCTGGCTTCTTTTCTTTTCTTTTTTTTCTTTTCTTTTCTTTTCTTTTCTTTTCTTTTCTTTTCTTTTCTTTTCTTTTCTTTTCTTTTCTTTTCTTTTCTCTTCTTTTCTTTTTTTCGAGACAGGGTCTCATTCTATACCCCAGGCTGGTCTGGAGCTCATATGTTGCCCAGGTTGACCTCAAACTTCCATTATGAGCCACCAAGCCTAGCTGTTTGGGTTTTTGTTTGTTTCTTTGTCTTTTGGTTTTTCGAGGTAGGGTCTCACTCTGGCCCAGGCTGTCCTGAAATTAACTATGTAGTCTCAGGGTGGCCTCGAACTCATAGCAATCCTCCTACTTCTGCTTCCCAAGTGCTGGGATTAAAGGTGTGCGCCACCACGCCCGGCTTGTTTGTTTGTTTTTTGAGACAGGGTCTCTTGTGTCTCAGGCTGGCCTCAAATTTGATAATCCTGAACACTTCTGAGACTCCTGTCTCTTCCTCCTGAGTTCTGGGATTACAGGAATGTACCACCAACTCAATTTACACATCTTTCTATGGCTTGGGTTTGGTTTTATTTCTCTTTTCTTCTTCCAACCCAGAAACCCCGCGTACTTTAGCCCTGTGTGGCCAGCGTCCTATGCGCAAGCGACTCTCTGCCCCAGAGCTGCCACTGAGTCTGACTGAGGGGCCTGGAGAAGACGGAACTTCTTCCACCCGCTCCACAGCTTCCTCTTCTGATGGCAGCTTGGACCTGGAGATAGATGAACTGGAGACACCTTCAGACTCTGAGCAGCTGGACAGTGAACATGAATTTGAATGGGAAGGTGGGAAACAGTCCCCCAAGGAGAGGGCTGATAGAAGCTAACGTAAACTGCAGCTCAGGGTGGGGAGAATGGACTGATTGTTAGAAATAATGAGTTGGGGCTGGAGAGACGGCTTAGCGGTTAAGGCACTTGCCTGCAAGGCCTAAGGACCCGTGTTCAGTTCCCCAGTACCCACGTAAACCAGATGCACAAGGTGGTGCATGTGTTGCCTGGAGTTCATTTGCAGTGGCTAGAAGCCCTGGCTCGGCCATTCTCTCTCTATCTGCCTCCTTCTCTCTCGCTCTTTTAAATAAATAAATAGTATTTAAAAAACAAAACAAAAAAAAAAAAAAAAAAACGGCCTGGAGAGATGGCTTAGCAGTTAAGCACTTGCTTGTGAAGCCTAAGGACCCTGGTTCAAGCCTCCAGGAACCACATAAGCCAGATGCACAAGGTGGCACATACATCTGGAGTTCATTTGCAGTGGCTAGAGGCCCTGGTGT
Organism: Orientallactaga sibirica; assembly: GCA_036365145.1. Lineage (NCBI taxonomy): Eukaryota > Metazoa > Chordata > Mammalia > Rodentia > Dipodidae > Orientallactaga > Orientallactaga sibirica. Next base: position 23,900,079 of record JAEOAD010000025.1, read on the forward strand.
GCCAATTCTCTCTATATCTGCCTCTTTCTCCATCTGTCGCTCTCAAATAAGTAAATAAATAAACAAACAAAATTTAAAAAAAAAAAACAAAACAGAAAAAACAGACTTCTGAAAGGAGGTGATGCTGAGCTGAAGTCTACAGCTGATTTCTAGGTAGAAGAAGCAACTCAAGCCATAGCATGGGCGACTGGGGGATTCAAAGCAGGAAGCCTGACTATTTATAGACGAAGGGCTGGGAGATGGAGAGCGAATCAAGAGATAGTGATGGGTCAGGCAGGCAAAGTTCACTTGTGGATACTCTAGTTGCCAGGCTAAGGAATGTAGATTTTGTGTGATAGGCAATGAAGGGTTTTTTTTTTTTTTTTTTTTTTTTTTTTTGGTTTTTTCATTTTTCGGTTTTTCAAGGTAGGGTAATATATATATATTTATGAGAGAGAAAAAGGCAGACTGAAAGAGAGAGGGAGAGAGAATGGGCGTGCCAAGGCTTCCAGCCACCACAAAAGAACTCCAGATGCATGGGTCCCTTGTGCATCTAGCTTACGCGGGTCCTGGAAAATCGAATTGGGATCCTTTGGCTTTGCAGGCAAATGCCTTAACTACTAAACCATCTCTCTAGCCCAGGAATAGTTATTATTAAAGCCTGCTGACAAATGCTAAGAACAAGTAAGGCCAATTTTTTTGTTTTGTTTTTTTGTTTTTTGAGGTAGGGTCTCACTCTAGCTCAGGCTGACCTGGAATTCACTATGTATTCTCAGGGTGGCCTTTAACTCACAGTGATCCTCCTACCTCTGCCTCCCGAGTGCTGGAATTAAAGGCGTGCACCACCGCGCCCTGTTCAAGTAATTAATGGAAAGAATGACACAAGAGCCAGAGTGGTGGTATACGCCTTTAATCCTAGCCCTTGGGAGACAGAGGTAGGAGGATTGTTGTGAGTTTGAGGCCAGCATAGAGCTACAGAGTGAGTTCCAGGTTAGTCTGGGCTTGAGGGAGGCCCTACCTCAGGAAGAAAAAAAAAATGACAAAAATAAATAAAAACATGGAAATCCAGATGTGGTAGCATATGCCTTTAATTCTAGCACTGAGATAGGAGGATTGTTGTGAGTTCGAGGCCAGCCTGAGACTACATAGTGAATTCCAGGTGAGCCTGGGCTAGAGTGGGACCCTACCTTGAAACCCATCCCCAAAAATAAATGAATAAAAATTAATAATAGCCGGGCATGGTAGCGTATGCCTTTAATCCCAGCACTTGGGAGGCAGAGGTAGGAGAATCGCCATGAGTTCGAGGCCACCCTGAGACTACATAGTGATTTCCAGGTCAGCCTGAGTTAGAGTGAGACCCTACCTCGAACCCCGCCCCCAAAATAATAATAATAATAATAATAATAAAAGGGCTAGCTAAGCGTGGTGGTGCTCACCTTTAATCCCAACACTTGGGAGGCAGAGGTAGGAGGATCGCTGTGAGTTGTGAGTTCCAGGCCACCCTGAGACTACATAGTGAATTCCAGGTCAGCCTGGCTTAGAGTGAGACCCTACCTCGAAAAAACAAAAAATAAAAATATTTCTCAGGAAAGTTAGTAGAAAGTAAAAGTGGGAAATCTGCCTTGTTGATTCTTACTCACCCGTCTGTTTTAGATGACCTACCCCGGGCAGAAGGCTTGGGGGCCAGTGAGGCAGCCAAAAGGCTAGGCCCGGGCTGTGTGTGGGATGTAGCTGGAGAAGATGGTCACCGCTGGAGAGTGTTCCGAACAGGACAGCGGGAGCAGCGAGTGGACATGACCATCATTGAGCCCTATAAGAAAGTCCTATCTCATGGAGGTAATGGTGGCTGATAGACACAGAAGGGTTACGAACTATGGTCCAGGCCAGAGGGATGGCTCAGAGATTAAAAGTACCTGCTTGCAAAGCCTGCTGGCTTAAGTCCCATTCCCCAAGAAAATCCATCTCTCAAAAAAAATGTTGGGGCTGGAGAGATGGTAGCACATGTTGCATGCATCTGGAGTTCGTTTGCAGTGGCTGGAGGCCCTGGAGCACCCATTCTCTCTCTAATACCCCATTTCTGTATCTCTCTCTCAAATAAATAAATAATAAAATATTTAAAAAAAAAAAAAAAAAAAAAGTAGCACAGGCAGAGGTAGGAGGCCTTTAATCCCAGCACTCGGGAGGCAGAGGTAGGAGGAGTTTGAGGCCACCCTGAGACTACATAGTTAATTCCAGGTCAGCCTGGGCCAGAGTGAGACCCTACCTCGAAAAAAAAAAAAAAAAAAAAAAAAAAAAAAAAGTAGCACATGCACCTGACATTCATTTACAGCAGCAAGAGACCTTGGCAATGCACACACACATGCGCAAATAGTTATTTTTTTTTTTACAAGACAGGGTCTCACTCTAGCCCAGGCTTACCTAGAATTCACTATGTAACTCAGGGTGGCCTGGAACTCATGGCAATCCTCCTATCTCTGCCTCTCAAGTGCTGGGATTAAAGGTGTACACCACCATGCCCAGCTGTGCAAATAAATTTTTAAAAATTAAAAAAAAAACAACTATCAGCCAGGCGTGATGGTACACGCCTTTAATCCCAGCACTTGGGAGGCAGAGGTAGGAGGATCACTGAATTCAAGGGCACCCTGAGACTACATAGTGAATTTTAGGTCAGCCAGGGTTAGAGTGAGACCCTAACTTGAAAAAAAAATTGTCCAGACAAAAATTGACCTCGATATCCATGACCTTGCAGTGCCTAGCAATACCTTCACAAGACCCTCATAATAGGAGAAAAAGATGATGCCATCAAATTAAAAGAGAGACTAATGGAGACAGGGAGGGGATATGATGGAGAGTGGAGTTCTGAAGGGGAATGGGAGGAGGGGAGGGAAATATCATGGTTTATTGTCTATAAGTATAAAAGTTGTCAATAAAATTTTTTTTTAAATTAAGGCCTGGCATAGTGGCACACTCCTTTAATCCCAACATTTGGGAGAAAGAAATAGGATCGCTGTGAGTTCCAGGCCACCCTGAGACTACATAGTGAATTCCAAGTCAGCCTGGGCTAGAGTGAGACCCTGCCTCGAAAAAAAAAAAATTATGGCAGCTGACTTACATGCTTCAACTGGAGGTTCAGCTGCTGGGTTCACACTTGGTATGACTCCCCCTCAGCCTAAATGTTTACATGTTTGTAGTCAAGTGAATTTCCCCTTATTGATCTCCAGGTTACCATGGTGATGGCCTCAATGCTGTTATCCTCTTTGCCTCCTGTTACCTACCCCGAAGCAGCATCCCCAACTACACCTATGTCATGGAACACTTGTTTAGGTGAGGTGGGAAGCCTGGAGGGCTGCCTGGAGGGAGTTAGAGAGTTCCTGACTCTCTGAGACATCTGACACGTACCTTCCCTTCAATTTTGTCCCCCCAGGTATATCGTGGGAACCTTGGAACTGCTGGTGGCTGAAAATTATCTTCTGGTTCACTTGAGTGGAGGCACAAGCAGGGCCCAAGTTCCACCTCTGAGCTGGATACGCCAGTGTTACCTTACCCTGGATCGGAGGTGGGATCCAGGACAAGAGGGCCACAACTCTCTGTTATCATTTCTTTTTCTTTTCTTTTTTAAAAAATATTTTATTTTCATTTATTTGCTTGAGAGAGATAGACAGGGAGAGAGAGAAAGAAGCAGATAGAGAGAGAGAGTGGGTGTGCCAGGGACTCCAGCCGCTGTAAATGAACTTGACAAATACTCCACTTTGTGCATCTGGCTTAAAGTAGGTCCTGGAGAATTGAACCTGGATCCTTTGGCTTTGCAGGCGAGCGTCTTCATGGCTAAGCCATTTCTCTAGCCCTTTTGTCTGTTTTTTAAGACAGAGTCTCAGGTAGTCCAGGCTGGCCTTCAGATCTCTATGTAACATTAAATGACCTTGAATGTCTGAACTTCCTCCCAAATCCTGGGATTACAGGCATATACTGCCATGCCTAGATTTTCCCATTTTTCTTTGGTTTGATTTCCTCTTCCACCCCCCACCTTTTATTTTTATTTATTTATTTATTTTTTAGTTTTTAGTTTTTCGAGGGTAGGGTCTCACTCTGGCCCAGGCTGACCTGGAATTCACTATGTAGTCTCAGGGTGGCCTTGAACTCATGGTGATCCTCCTACCACCCAAGTGGGTTTTTTTTTTTTCTTCCTTTTATGGTTTTTTTTTTTTTTTTTTTTTTAATTTTTATTTTACTAGCCAGGCTGACCTGGAATTCACTCTTTAATCTCAGCACTATGGAAGCAGAGGTAATCCTCTTATATCTTATTTAGTTTATGGGAGAAAGACAGAGAAAATGGGCATGCTCTTCAAACCTTTTTAATTTTTCTTTTTACTTTGCCTTTGCACCTCCTTTTATCTTTTTTCTTAGGATTTGTTTTGTTTTGTTTTGATTTTGCAGGCAGGGTCTAACTGCTAAGCCATCTCTCCAGCCCTGTGTTCTCTTTTTGGCATGGTGGCCTTGAACTCATGGTGATCCTCCTACCACCCAAGTGGGTTTTTTTTTTTTCTTCCTTTTATGGTGGTTTGTTTTTTTTTTCTTTTTAAAAAATATTTTACTAGCCAGGCATAGTGGCGCACACCTTTAATCTCAGCACTATGGAAGCAGAGGTAGGAGGATCTTATATACTTATTTAGTTTATTTGAGAAAGACAGAGAAAATGGGCATGCTAGGGCAAACTAACTCCAGATGCTTACGCCACCTTGTGCACCTGGCTTTATCTGGGTACTGGGGATCAAACCTAGTTCCTTTGATTTTGCAGGCACCTTAACTGCTAAGCCATCTCTCCAGCCCTGTGTTCTCTTTTTGGCATGCATGTTTGTGTGCAGGTGAAGGCCAGAGAATGACATTGTCTTCCCCTATTGCTCTCTGCCTTCTGGAGACAAGGTCTCTTGCTAAACTGAGAGGTTACTGATTCTGCCAGAGGAGCCCCAGGCAGCCCCTGTCTCCATTTGCCCGGTGTGGGGGATGCCTGGGATCTCACGTGGGAACTGGAGAGCTGTCTGTGGGTCCTTGTCTTTACATGGCAAGTACTGCATACACTGAGCCCTCTCCCTAGCTGTCTTTTCTTTCTTTCTTTCTTTTTTTTTTCTTTTGTTTTGTTTTGTTTTTTGTTTTGGAGGTAAAATCTCACTCAAGCCCAGGCTGACCTGGAATTCACTATGTAGTCTCAGGGTAACATTGAACTTGTGGCGATCCTCCTACCTCTAGCTTCCTGATTGCTGGAATTAAAGGCATGCGCCACCATGCATGGCTTCTTCTTATTATCTTTTTTTTTTTTTTTTTTTTTTTTTTTTTTTTTTTTTGGTTGGTTTTGCAAGGTAGGGTCTCACTGTGGTCCAGACTGACCTGGAATTAACTATGTAGTCTCAGGATGGCCTCGAACTCTCGGCAATCCTCCTACCTCTGCCTCCTGAGTGCTGGGATTAAAGGCGTGCGCCACCACGCCCGGCTTATTATCATTTTTTATTATTTTTATATTTTTGAGACAAGGTCTCATGTAGCCCAAGGCTAACTTCATAATCCCTGTGTAACAAGGGCTGGCCTTGAATTCCTGATCCTCCCGCCTCTACCTTCCAACCTCCCAAGTGCTGGAATTACAGGTACCACCATGCCTGCCTTTCACTTGTAGCCTGGCCTACACAGCAGAAGGGATGGAGAAGCTTACATATGGAATTTTTATGTGAGGGTAGGACAAAGACCAGGCTGAGGAACTGTTCTTAAGGATTTCCTAGAAATTAGGCACATAGAGGGCTGAATAAGATGGGCAGAGCTAAAGGAATGAGGATTAGGCCTGATTGCTAGAAAAATCTAGACATGAGCCAGGTGGGGTAGAACACGCCTTTAATTCCAGCACTTGGGAGGCCCTGAGACATAGTGAGTTCCAGGTCAGCCTTGGCTAGAGCGAGACCCTAGCTCAAAGAAGCCAAATGAAAAGCAAAGAAAAATCTAGAAATGAGAGGAGCTGAGGAGGTTGCAGCATAGACGACAGTCTACCTGATCCTTAGGTATGGAGGGAACAGGGAATGAATGATCTCATTACATTCTTCCTCAGACTCCGGAAAAACCTACGCGCCCTGGTGGTTGTTCACGCGACGTGGTATGTGAAGGCCTTTCTGGCACTGCTGCGGCCATTCATCAGGTACCAGCTCTGGGGACAAGGACTCCCCTTTTCCTTATTTTCAGTATCAAGGTTAAGGAGACCTTGCCTCACCCTGACTTAGCCATTATCCTTGCTTACTTCTCCCTGTATGAGAGTTCTCCAGGAACCATTCCTCCCAGTACAGATGTAATTGGCTTATTCTCTCTCTTCAGTTCCAAGTTCACACGAAAGATCCGATTTCTGGACAGCCTTGGGGAGCTGGCCCAACTCATCTCCTTAGATCAAGTCCACATCCCTGAAACTGTCAGACAGTGAGTCCTGCCCTTCGGCATGAAGCTTGGGGTACAATGTGCGAAGCCAGTACTGTTTTGTGATGTGTGGGGAGATAAAAAGAAGCAAAGCACACAAGCCCAGCTTTCAGGCATTTTGGTGTGTCTGGGGAAACTGCATATACCCAGGGAGGAATCTTAGAACACCACTGCATTTATCAATAAAGAAAAAGCTATGTGAGCAGGGCGTGGTGGCGCACGCCTTTAATCCCAGCACTCGGGAGGCAGAGGTAGGAGGATCGCTAAGAGTTCGAGGCCACCCTGAGACTACATAGTTAATTCCAGGTCAGCTTGGACCAGAGTGAGACCCTACCTTGCAAAAAAAAAAAAAAAAAAAAAAAAAGCTATGTGAGGGCTGGAGAGATGGCTTAGTGGTTAAGGCACATGCCTGCAAAGCCTAAGGACCCCAGTTCAATTCTCCAGGTCCCACGTAAGCCAGCTGCACAAGGGGGCGCACACATCTAGAGTACGTTTGCAGTAGCTAGAGGCTCTGGCGCGCCCATTCTCACTCACCCTCTCTCTAATAAATAAATAAAAATAAGTAAATAAATAAGTAAAATAAAAAAATAAAAGTCATGTGAGCCGCACTTGGTAGCATAGCCTAGGTGTTAAGTCCCAGCATTTGTTTTTGTTTTTTGTTGTTGTTGTTGTTTTGATTTTTCGAGGTAGGGTCTCACTTTGGCCCAGGCTGACCTGGAATTCACTATGTAGTCTCAGGGTGTCCTCGAACTCATGGCGATCCTCCTACCTCTGCCTCCCGAGTGCCGGGTTTAAAGGCGTGCGCCACCACGCCTGGTTAAGTCCCAGCATTTGGGAGGCTGAGGCAGTAGGTTCATAAATGCAGGGTGAGACTGTTGGAAGGAAGAAAAAGAAAGGAGGGAAGCAGAGAGGGAGGACAGGTTGGAATGTAGCTATGGTAGTACAGTTTTGTTTGTTTTGGTTTTTTTGTTCTGAGGCAAGCCCAATGGACGCCTTTTGTTGTTGTTGTTTTATTTTTATTTATTTATTTGAGAGAGACAAAGAGAAAAGGGGGGTGGGGAGACAGAGAGAATGGATGCACCAGGGCCTCCAGCCACTGCAAGTGAACTCCAAGTGCATGTGCCACTTTATGCATCTGGCTTTCATGGGTACTGGGGAATCGAGCCTCAAACCAGGGTCCTTAGGATTCACAGGCAAGTGTTTAGCTGCCAAGCCATCTCTCTAACCCAGGCTGCCTTTCTTTTATTTTATTATTATTATTATTTATTTATTTATATATATTTTTTGTTTTTTTGGTTTATTGAGGTAGGGTCTCACTCTAGCCCAGGCTGACCTGGAATTCACTGTGTGGTCTCAGGGTGGCCTTGAACTCACGGTGATCCTCCTACCTCTGCCTCTCAAGTGCTGGGATTAAAGTTGTGTGCCACCACGCCCGGCCTTCCTTCCTTTCTCTCTTTCTTTCCTTCCTTCCTTCTTTTTTTTTTTTTTTTTTTTTTTTTTTTGCTTTTTCGAGGTAGGGTTTCACTCTGGTCCAGGCTGACCTGGAATTAACCATGTAGTCTCAGGGTGGCCTCGAACTCTTAGCGATCCTCCTACCTCTGCCTCCCGAGTGCTGGGATTAAAGGCGTGCGCCACCACGCCCGGCTTCCTTCCTTCCTTCCTTCCTTCCTTCCTTCTTTCTTTCTTTCTTTCTTTCTTTCTTTCTTTCGTTCGTTCGTTCGTTCTGTTTTGTTTTTTTGAAGTCAGGTTTTGCTCTAGCTCAGGCTGACCTGGAATTCACTATGAAACCTCAGGGTGGCCTCAAACTCATGGCAATCCTCCTACCTCTGCCTCCCAAGTGCTGGGATTAAAGGTGTGTGCCACAACATCCAGCTCCTGTCTTTCTTTCAATGAGAGAGAGAGAAAGAGAATTGGTGTGCCAGTGCCTCCAGCCACTGCAACCGAACTCCAGACGTGTGCGCACCCTTGTGTGCATGTGCAACCTTGTATGCTTTAATCACTGTGCGTCTGGCTTATGTAGGACCCGGAGAGTTGAACATGAGTCCTTAGACTTCACAGCACCTTAACCACTAAGCCATCTCTCCAGCCCTTTTTTTTTTTTTTTTTTTTTTTTTTTTTTTTTTTTTTTTGAGATAGGGTCTCACTCTAGCCCAGGCTGACCTGGAATTCACTATGTAGTCTTAGGGTGGCTTTGAACTCGTGGTGATCCTCCTACCTCTGCCTACAGAGTGCTGGAATTAAAGGCATGTGCCACCCTTCCCAGCTCTGGTACAGTTCTTGAAGGGCATACATAAGGCCCTGGTTCAAGCTCCAGTGCAGAGATGGAGGAAAGAGAAAGGGAGGGAGAATTACTCAGAAATGGTTAGAGGATGCCAGGCGTGGTGGCGCACGCCTTTAATCCCAGCACTTGGGAGGCAGAGGTAGGAGGCTCACCATGAGTTCGAGGCCACCCTGAGACTACATAATAAATTCCAGGTCAGCCTGAACTAGAGTGAGACCTTACCTCAAAAAAAAAAAAAAAAAAAGAAAGAAAGAAAGAAAGAAAGAAAGAAAGAAAGAAAGAAAGAAAGAGTTAGAGGAGATTGAGTGCAGCTGTGGCAGTTAGGGAGGGATATCTTTTATTTATTTATTTGACAGAAAGAGGGAGAGAGAGAGAATGAGCATGCCAGAGCCTCTGGCCACTGCAAATGAACTCCAGACACATGTGTCACCTTATACATCTGGCTTATGTGGGTCCTGGGGAATCGAACCTGGGTTCTTTGGCTTTGCAGTCAAATGCCTTAACCGCTAAGCCATCCCTCCAGCCCAGGAAGGGATATCTTGACAGTGAATAGATTTTATCCGGTGGGGAAAGAGGGGAAACAATGACATGACCCAAGTACCCAGTCTTACAGCTCACCCAACTCACCTGGCTTCTTTTTTCAACCCAGCGAGTCAAACCTATCTTGCCCCTGAACTACTTCTTTCCCCCAACGCCCTACAGGCTGGACCAGGATCTCCATGGCTCAAGAGGCACCTAACACTAAGAGTGGACAGAGGGCCTTAGGACCAGGCAAAAATAATGACCATCTGCCTGGACCCTGGCCTGAGACATCTGAGCTGTTCTAGAAATCACCTCTCACCTTCCACCCAGTATCAGTGGATCTTCTCTGCCTCCCTCCATGATGCTGCCTTCAGCGGGGCTTTGAAGTGGAGAACCTGAACCGCTGGGTGGCTTTCATTCCAGCTGAAGGGAATGTCAAGTATAGTGGCATTGGAAGTGCCAAGTTCTGAGATTTAATCCTGTTTTATCTGTAGAACCTTGGGCAAATAATGTCATCTCTTTGGGTCTCCTCTATAAAAATTAAAAGAAAAAAAAAAAAAAGCGGCTGCATTCTTTTTCTTTTTGGTTGTCCTAGCAGTCTTTGAGGGAGATAGCTGGAAGGTTTAGGTTTATCCAACTACAAGCTAGCCTGTCTGGTGGGACCTCAGGAGTCAACTTGCAAAATGTGGAAGGTAACCCCTTCTAAATTGTGTCTGCTGCCTGTGATCCTGGGTGTTTTCAAGACCTGTATTTTCACCCTTGTTAGTACATTATCCCTGTGGCCTTTAATAACTTACAATAAGATTTTAATTCTTCCCCGGAAAATGAATGCCTCTTTCTCCGACCCAATACATCATAACCTGATGTTTGGTTCTGGGATAGTATTTTTATTTTATTTTTATTTGTTTATTTTTATTTATTTGTTTCAGAGTGACAGACAGACACAGAGAAAGAGGCAGAGAGAGAGAGAGAGAGAGAGAATGGGTACACCAGGACTTCCAGCCACTGCAAACGAACTCCAGGTGCATGTGCCACCTTGTGCATCTGGCTTACGTGGGTCCTGGGGAATGGAGCCTTGAACCGGGGTCCTTAGGCTTCACAGGCAAGCGCTTAACCACTAAGCCATCTCTCCAGCCCCGAGGGACAGTATTTTTGCTGCCAAGGTTCCCAGGGGACTTTTTTGATTTATTTATTTATTTATTTATTTATTTATTTATTTATTTATTTTACTTCTTTGTGTGTGTGCTTTCTCTTCTTTCCTTTTCTTTTTTTAAATATTTTTAATTTTTATTTATTTGTTTATTTATTGTTTACTTGAGACAGAGAGAGGGAGAGGGAGAATGGGCACGCCAGGGCCTCTAGCCACTCACTGCAAGCGAACTCCAGATGCACGCACCCCCTTGTGCATCTGGCTTACGGGGACCTGGAGAATGGAACAGGGGTCCTTAGGCTTCGCAGGCATGTGCCTTAACCACTAAGCCATCTCTCCAGCCCTATTTCATTTCTTTTCTTTTCTTTTTTAATTTTTTTCAGGGTAGGGTCTCACTCTAGCCCAGGCTGACCTGGAAATTCACTATGCAGACTCAGGCTGGTCTTGAACTCAGAGGCGATGGATCCTCCTACCTCTGGGGTGGGGGTGGGGAGATCGGATGCTGGCCTTGCGAAGGGAGAGAGGACTTAGGGAGGGGCCTGTCACGTGCCCCTTGAGCCTCCGGTTCGAAGCATCTGTCGCCGTTGGAGAGCCTTAAGAGGGAGGGAGAGGAGGTAGGAGCCTGGGCCTATCCCAAGCCCCCCACACCCATGGTCCCCGCCGCCTGCATGCTGCTCTGGGCCCTGCTGTTTAGTGTGGGGTCCCGGGCGGCGGCGGGGGCCCAAGACCAGACCTCTACGACGACCCCCACCCGGACCCGCACCCGGACCCCGACCCCGTCCCCCACGCAGATACACAGAGCCAGCTTACGCTTCGGAGGCCCAGCCCGCAGCCGCAGCACGGGACGCCCCCGCCGGTCCACTCTTCCCCGGAAGATGAGGATGACGGTGGAGGAGGACGAGAACGATGCCCTGGCCACCGATGACCGCCTGGCCGGCCCCGCCGCTGCCGAGCTCCTTGCCACGGTGACGGGCATCAGCCGCTCTTCAGATCCCAACTCGAACGAGGATGAAGATGGATCCTTGGAAGAAGGGGTCGTGATCGATGCCAGAAAAAGTACCGCCATCAGTACCACTCTCAGCACCACCACGGTGGAACATGCCAGCACGGGCAGAATGATAGCCAATAGCCAGGAGAGAGAAATTAGACTGACCACAAGTCCGCCACCCGCCAATTCAAAGTCGACGGATGATGATCTGCTGACCTCACCTGAGAGCAGTCTGAGTCAGTGGTCCACAGCTGGGTCCACCCCAAGGCCTTGGCCATCACCCTCACGCACAGCCATGCCACCTCCAGAGGACCTGCGGGTGGTGTTGATGCCTTGGGGACCTTGGCACTGCCACTGTAAGTCAGGTACTATGAGCCGGAGCCGGGCTGGGAAGCTTCAAGGCCTTTCTGGGCGTCTTCGTGTTGGGGCACTGAGCCAGCTCCGTGTAGAGCACCGGCCGTGCACCTACCACCAATGTCCCTGCAACCGGCATCGGGAGGAGTGTCCCCTGGACTCGGCTCTCTGTCCTGAAAACAGCTGCAGCTCTCAGACCACCAGCCCGACCACCACCACTACTCCCATCCCCCCCATTCATGTCAGACGAAGACCTCTCCTGCCACCTCCCAGCCCCAGTCCTGCTCTTGCTTTTTGGAAAAAGGTCAGGAGTAGCCTGGAGGATATTTGGAATAGCCTTAATTCCGTGTTCACAGAGATGCAGCCAGTAAGTGTTGTTGTTGTTGTTGTTGTTGCTGCTGATGAACAAAAATGTCCTGATGGCTCAGACCCTGTTCCCAAGACAGCCAGGGGGCTTGCCATGAAAGGTTACTGACTGACCTGTTGGCCTCACTGAGTCATAATATAGGGTGACTCATGTTAGTTTTGGCCATAGATTCTACCGTGTGTGTGTGTGTGTGTGTGTGTGTGTGTGTGTGTGTGTGTGTATCCTGGGGTTCAAAGCCCATAAACTCACACATACTAGGAAAATGTTTTAACACTGAACTGTATTCCAGTCCCCTCCTGTATTTATTTACTTATTTATTTTGGCTTTTCCAGGTAGGGTTTCACTCTAGCTCAGGCTGACCTGGAATTCACTATGTAGTCTCAGGGTGGCCTTGAATTCATAACCATCCTCCTACCTCTGCCTTCTGAGATGCCCAAAATGCCGGCCCCTCCAATTTTTTCAAGATCAGGTCACATTATGTTGTCCAGCCTAGCCTGTGACTACTGAGCTGAGCTGACATCCCACTTTCACTCCCCAGTGTTGTTGGGATACTCAGCTACCATTTTCTTTCTTTTTTTCCCCTTTACTTATTTGAGCGAGAGAGATAGAGGCAGATAGAATAGGCACACCGGGGCCTTCCGCTGCTGCAAAGGAACTCCAGACACATGCGCCACCTTGCATCTGGCATACATGGGTCATGGGGAATTGAACCTGGGTTCTTGGCTTTGCAGGAAAGCACCTTAACCACTAAGACATCCCTCCAGTCCCTTTTTTTTTTCTTTCCTCCTCCTACTCCTCCCTCTCATCCTTTCTCATTCTTTTATTTTTCTATTTTTTTCTTTTTGTATTTATTTCCAAGCAGAGAAAGACACAGAGAGAAAATGGGTGTGCTAGAGCCTCTAGCCACTGCAAATAAACTCCAGATGCATGCACCACTTTGTGCATCTGGTTTTACGTGGGTATCAGGGTATCAAACCTGGGTTGTTAGGCTTTGCAGGCAAGTGCCTTAACTGCAGAGCCACCTCTCCAGCCTTTTTTTTTTTTTTTTTTTAAGGTTTTTGGAGGTAGGATCTCACTCTAGCCCAGGCTGACCTGGAATTCTCTATGTAGTCTCAGGGTGGCCTTGAACTCATAGTGATCCTCCTACCTCTGCCTCTCAAGTGCCGGGATTAAAGGTGTGTGCCACCACATCTGGCTCAAATTAGTTTTTTTTATATTAAAACATATTTTTTTTCATTTACTTGAGAGAAAGAGGCAGAGAGAGAGAATGGGTGCGCCAGGGCCTTAGCCACTGCAAACAAACTCCAGACGCATGCGCTACCTTGTGCATCTGGCTTACATGGGTCCTGGAGAATCAAATCAGGGTCCTATGGCTTTGCAGGCAAACGCCTTAATCACTAAGCCACCTCTCTAGCCCTTGAATTAGTTTTTTTTTTTTTTTTTTTTTTTTTGTTTTGTTGGTTTTTCAAGGTAGGGTCTCACTGTAGCCCAGGCTGACCTGAAACTCACTATGTAGTCTCAGGGTGGCCTTGAACTCATGGCGATCCTCCTACCTCTGCCTCCCGAGTGCTGGGATTAAATGCATGCGTTACCTCGCCTGGCTTGAATTAGTCTTTTTTTTTAAAGAAAACATTTTTGAACTTTTTATTTATTTATTTATTTATTTGCAAGCAGAGAGAGAGAGAGAATGGGTGTGCCAGGGCCTGTAGCCGCTGCAAACAAACTCCAGATACATGTGCCCATCACGCATCTGGCTTATGTGGGTCCTGGAGAATCAAACCGGGATCCTTTGGCTTTGCAGGCAAACGCCTTAACCACTAAGCCATTTCTCCAGCCCTAATTAGTCTTTTTTAAATGTGGCGATTGGAGACCCAAACTCTGATTCTCATGTTTGCACAGCACTTTACCCTCTGACCTATCATTCTCCCTAGTCCTGGCCTTGAACTTATCTCCTGCCTCCACCTCCCATGTGCTGGGGTGGCATGTGGGCACCACCATGCCTCGTTTCTATTATTTCTTGGGCAATAGCAACTTGTCTTATTGGTCATCAGATGCTTATTGACTAAATATTTAAGTCTGTAGATGAAGTGCTTGCTTAGGCAGCTCCTATACCAAAACTGGAACAATACAGAGAAGATTAGCATGGCCCTATACAAAAATGACATGCAAATTGGTGAAGTGTCCCAATTTTTTTTTTTTTTCGGGTTTTAGTGAGTCTCACTCTAGCCTAGGCTGACTTTGAGTCTCAGGGTGTCCTCGAACTCATGGTGATCTTCCTACCTCTGCCTCCAAGTGCTAGGACTAAAAGTGTGCACCACCATACCTGGCTACATTAAAAAAAATAATAATAATAAGATTGTTAGCCAGGCGTGGTGGCGCACGCCTTTAATCCCAGCAGAGGTAGGAGGATTTCGGTTAGTTCAAGGCCACCCTGAGACTACAGAGTAAATTCCAAGTCAGCCTGAGCTAGAGTGAGACCCTACCTTGAAAAACAAAAAATGTCGATGGAGAATTTTGGGTTTTGTTTGTTTTTAAAGAATCACTGTTACACTAACTTTAATTCACCTACTGTAGCCGGGCTTGGTGGTGCACGCCTTTAATCCCAGCACCTGTGAGGCTGAGGTAGGAGTATCACTGTGAGTTCGAGGCCACCCTACAACTACAGAGTGAATTCCAGGTCAGCCTGAGCTAGAGTGTGACCCTACCTCAAAAAAGAAAAGAAAATATCTACTTTATAGTCAGAGAAATTTCTCTAGTAACAGACTATATAGAAATGACCCGGAAAGTACAGTTTTTATTTGAAGTCTCATTATAGGTACTTTATCTGGACCAGTCCTCACCACATGAGGTATTATTCCCACTTTACAGATGAAGAAACAAGTATAGGAAGCTAGTGAGGGGTCTGAGGAGATGGCCCAGTCAGTCAGGTGCCTGCTGCACAAACATGAGGAGTGAGCGCCACCATGAGAGCTTGGCAAAGTGGTGTGTGCCTGAAATCCCAGCACTGGGCAAGTGGAGACAGTAGGATCCCGAGAACTTGTTAGCTGGTTAGTCTAGCTACATCAGCAAGCTGAGTTCAGTGAGACCTTTTCTCAAAAACCAAGGTTAAGGGCTGCAGAGATGGCTTAGCGGTTAAGGCGTTTGCCTGCAAAGCCAAAGGATCCCTGTCCGATTCTTCAGGACCCAGATGCACAAGGTGCCGCATGCATCTGGAGTTCGTTTGCAGAGGCTGGAGGTCCTGGTGTGCCCATTCTCGCCCTCTCTCTCTCTGCCTCTTTCTCTCTCAAATAAATAAATAAAATATATTAAAAAAAAAAAAACAAGGTTAAATTGGACATGGTGGCACATGCCTTTAATCCCAGCACTCAGAGGCAGAGGTAGGAGGGATCACTGTGAGTCTGAGGCCACCCTAAGACTACAAAGTGAATTCCAGGTCAGCCTGGGCTAAAGCCAGACCCTACCTCAAAATAAAACAAAAATAGGGCTGGAGAGATGGTTTAGCGGTTAAGGCAGTTGCCTGTGAAGCCTAAGGACCCAGGTTTGATTCTCCAGGTCCCATGTAAGCCAGATGCACATAGTGGTGCATGCGTCTGGAGTTGGTTTGCAGTGTCTAGAGGCCCCGGCGTACCCAGTCTCACTCTCTGTCTCTAATAAATAAATAAGGTAAATCTTAAAAAAAAAACCAAAAAACAGGGCTGGAGAGATGGCTTAGCGGTTAAGGCGCCTGCCTGCTAAACCTAAGAACCGGTTCCAATCTCCAGGTCCCACGTTTAGCCAGATGCAGTGACGCAAGGGCGCAATGCCGCACTTGCCCACCAGGGGTCGCACACATCTGGAGTTCGTTCACAGCAGCTGAAAGACTGCTGGCACACCCATTCTCTATCTGTCTCCCTCTCCCAAAAAAAAAAAAAAAAAAAAAAAAAACAAAACACTAAACAGCAGAGCCACATGACTGGAACCAGGCTTGACGTCAATGCTCCCAGCATCTCCAAGAACAGTTCTTTTGGGACGCTACCCAGCATCTGAAGAATTCTCAAGGAGTAACACAGCCTTCTGTTCCCAAAGGTTCTGGCTGGTCAGATAAAGCAGTCTCAATTGCCTGGGATGACAGCAGGAGATAATCAACACGGGGTGTACTTCCTGATTGGGCTGGATTCCTTTTTTTGTCTATCCCCTTCTGAGTCCAACAGTATATAAAATATAAAAATGAAGCACTTGGGGGTGGAAAGATGGCTTAGCAGTTAAGGAATTTGCCTGCAAAGCCAAAGGGCCCATGTTTGGTTCCCCAGGACCCATGTAAGCCAGATGCCCAAGGTGGCACAGGCATCTGCAGTTTGTTTGCAGAGTCTGGAGACCCTGGTGTGCCCATTCTCTTTCTCTGCCTATCTCTCTGTCAAATAGATGAAGCACTTGGGGGCTTGGGATGTAGCTCAGTTGGAAGAGTGCTTACCTAGCACACACAAAGCCTAAGGTTCTGTTCCTAGCACTGAACAAATCTGGTGTGGTATGGTAGCACCTGCCTGCAGTCCCTGAACTTGACAGGTAGATAGGAGGATCAGAAGTTCAAGGTCATCCTTGGCTACATAGCAAGTTCAATTCAATGCTGACCCTCACCCTTTCTCAAAAAAGAAACTAAACAGGCTGGAGAGATGGCTTAGCAGTTAAGACACTTGCCTGCAAAGTCAAAAGGATCCTGGTTTGATTCTCCAGGACCCATGTAAACCAGATGCACAAGGGGGTGCATGCGTCTGGAGTTCATTTGCAGTGGCTGGTGGCCCTGGCACACCCATTCTCTCTCTCTCTCTGCCTCTTTCTCTCTCTCAAATAAATAAATAAAATATAAAAATGAAAAGCAGTGGTTGAGGGGATGAGGATTTTTGTGGACGACGGGGCTAAAGCAAGGAAAAGATAAGAATATAGACATGATTGTAATTTTCCCTTGTTTTCTATTTTCCCCTTACCCAGACAGAAAGAACCAAGAGGTAATGGCCATTTCACCCACAAGGTGTCTGCATCTCAACCCCTCCTCCTTTTTCAATCCCAGCATCTTCTATTTTGGTACAGAAAAATAATAAAACTGAAAAAAATATGTATACCTTGGTCTTTTTTCTTTTGGTGGTTATGTGGTCAAACCCAGAGCTGTGAACACTAAGCAAGCATTTTACCACTGAGCCACAACCCCAGCAGTGGTCTTTTCTTTACAGAAGTACTAAGCTGACTTTGTAGCAGCTCCAGCTTGTTCTGCTCCCCGCCTCAGATGTTCAAACCCTTCGCCTGCCTGCCTCATTCCAAACATTGTCTGATAACAGGTAGGTTTTTTTTTTTCTTTCTTTCCCTCTTTTTTTCTTCTTTTTGGTTTTTCAAGGTAGGGTTTCACTCTAGCTCGGGCTGACCTGGAATTCACTCTAGTCTCAGGGTGGCCTTGAACTAAGTTCTACCTCTGCCTTCTGAGTGCTGGGATTTAAGGCGTGCACCGCCACGCCCGGCCAAGTAGGTTTTTTAAATTTTATTTATTGACAGAGAAAGAGGAAGAGGGGGGGAAGAATTTGGGCACGCCAGGGCCTCCAGCCACTACAAAAGAACTCCAGATGCATGCACCCTCTTGTGAATCTGGCTAACATGGGTCCTGGGGAATCAAACCTGGGTCCTTTGGCTTTGCAGGCAAATGCCTTAACCACTAAGCCATCCCTCCAGACCTTTATTTTTTTGTTTTTGGTTTTTTGAGGTAGGGTCTCACTCTAGCCCAGGCTGACCTGGAATTCACTCTGTAGTCTCAGGGTGGCATCGAACTCATGGTGATCCTCCTACCTCTGCCTCCCAAGTGCTGGGATTAAAGGTGTGTGCCACCATGCCCAGCTTTTTTTTAAAAAAATTCATACTAAGTAGCTTTTTTTTTTTTTTTTTTTTTTTGGTTTTTCGAGGTAGGGTCTCTCTCTGGCCCAGGCTGACCTGGAATTAACTACGTAGTCTCAGGGTGGCCTCGAACTCTCGGCGATCCTCCTACCTCTGCATCCCGAGTGCTGGGATTAAAGGTGTGCGCCACCATGCCCGGCTTAAGTAGCTTTTTAAAGACTTAAACAAATCTCAAGCATCAAAAAAATAAAAAAAAAAAAATCCATCTCAGCCACTTTCAAAGTTACCTTCACCAACGCATACTTGTAGTAATTACTCTCCAACTACTTTGCTTCATATTTTTTATTTGAAAAAAAATGTCTTTTAAAATCCAACATTTTTTAAAATATAAATTATGACTCTCAAACCCCTTCCAATCCTTGAGAAACGATGGTAGCACACACACCAGAAAAGGGAGCTCAAGGCAGGAGAGCACCAAAGAGAAGCCAGTACTTACGAAGAGGCTGGAGGTGAGGAGTCCCCCAATTTTCTGCCCTCCCCCATCATCCTTTAGAGTTCTGGTCTAACCGAAAAGCTAGTGAGGACCGACTGGTTAGGGCACCAAGGTAGGCGACTCTTCAGAGCAACTGGCCTGACTAGAACTGAGTGTGCACTGGGAATGTATCTCCATGGCAAAACTTTGACCCCAGAAAACATTTGAAAAAAAAAAAAAAAAGTTAAAAGCTCAGCACTATAGGCAGGGGCAAACCGGATGGATGGCAGAATCAGCGACTGGATCCCTTCCCAATCCTGACCCCGTCACCACAGCGCAAGCTTCTTGTCACAGGGAGAATGACAGCCCTCTCCCCGCTCCCCCAGCCGTGATGTCTAAGAAAAGGCAAGAGCTCATCCATCTTGTTCTGCCTTTCTAATTACCTTGCAAGGAAAGGGCCAGAACAAACACCTGAGAAAGCCGAGGGCCTAGAAGACTCTGCTCCTGCACTGCTCTCCCAGTCTGAGGTCTGAAGCGACCTTACAGCCAGGGATCTGATCGTCAACAGAACTTCCCAAGTCCTGAGTGTGGCTCAAGGACTAGGGCCTAGAACGAGCTTAGGCTGTGGACGGGACCACCAGAATGTCTCTGCTGCTTTTATCTTCCCTCTTCTCCAGTCCCAGCATTCCCTGTTCACATCTGCATACTGCAGGAACCCCTGAGGAAGAACGGAGAAGCATTCCACATGCCCATCACAGAGACTTCTGAATGACATCATGTGGCTGCTCGGCAAGGGTCCCTGTTCATCCGTTCAACTTTCAGATGAATTACTAGATGAGGGTGTGTGTATGGAAGTCCCCTAAGGAAAACCCGTCTTCATTTTAGCGCCGTGGTTCTCATCTGTGGGTGCTTTTGTCCCTAAAAGACATTTGGCAATTTCTGGACAGAGTTTTGGTGGTCATCTCTAGAGTGGCCGAGACTGCAGACAGCCCTCCTCAGCCCCAACTGTCAAGTGCTTTGGTTAAAAAGCCTTGTTCCACAGCCTCTCCCTGCTCGTATGCTCCAGAGATCTGAGGAGCCCTGCACTTACTCATCTCACCACCCCCCACTCTTAACAGTCACGAAGTCCATCTTGATGCAGCCCTCATTTTGCTACATCCAGATCTTCTTTCAACTGGTCAGCAGGGAGGGAGATGATGGAACATAGTCAAGTTAAGATCCAGCTCTTAACTCATACTCCAGGGGAATAATCAGGTTCCTAAGAGGATGGGGTAAGGGCAGAGGCAGCCAGCAGGATGGGGGTAAGTACAAGAACTCATCTTAAATTAAAATTTTAATTAAAAAAAAAAAAAAAGAAAGGAAAAAGGAAAAAAAAATGTTGCTGGGAAGCTCATAATGCTACCAAAGCAGAGTAAGAGGCCTGACTGGGGAAAGACCCTGGAACTGGCACAGAGATATGAAGAGCTGCGAACTTACAGTTTGAAGTCTAAGGGAAATAGGTAGTGGTCACCTTCCCAGCCCCTTGGCATCTGCATTAGTTCATTCCAGAAGGAAAAAGCGGGCAGGGAGGTAGGACTTGTCTCAGCAAAGCCAGCTTCAGCTTTGGTAATCTCACCTACCCGGCCCGCTTAAGGAGTAATGGTTAAAAGATTAAAAACATGTGGCACCCTGACCATCATTCAGGAGCAGAGAACACATCCCAGTTCCCAGAGCTCCCAGCTCAGATCTAAGGGTGTGCAGAGCTTCAGCCGAGCTCCTCTGGCCCACCAGTAAGTCACTTGGTCAGTCCTGCTGCCTTGATCCCATCTCCAGGAGGGGCAGAGGCCAGAGAGAGAAAGGGAGTCCAGCCCCCATGCCTTTCGAGGCACTTGTTAGGCAGACAGGAAAGAGAGGGGTCCTTGGGTCACTGGTTGTAGGAGGGATGTGGGGACAGCATTCCTTCTGGGCTGGACATGGAGTACGGGCTTCAAGATTGCAGAACCTGAATTAAAACAAAACAAAAAAGTTTTTGAGTCTGCATCTCACATTGCACCCTGGGTTGGCCTCAAACTCATGGCAATTCTCCTGCCTCATGAAGTCTCCCAAGTGCTAGGATAACAAGCATGAGCCACCATGCCTGGCCAAACAAAAATTATTTATTTTTTATATATTCATTTATTTACAGTCAGAGGGAAATAGAAGAGAGACAGAGTGAATGGACACGCCAGGGCTTCCAGCCCTGCAAATGGCTTCCAGATGCGTGTGCCACTTTGTGTATCTGGCTTTAGGTGGGTACTGGGGAACTGAACTTGAGTCCTTAGGCTTTGTGGACAAGTGCCTTAAATGCTGAGCCATCTCTCCAGCCCCGCCCCCTTTTTTTTTCTTTCTTTCTTTTTTATTTATTTGAAAGAGAAAGAAGGGGGGCTGGAGAGAGGGCTTAGTGGTTAAGGCGCTTGCCTGTGAAGCCTAAGGACCCAGGTTTGATTCTCCAGGTCTCACATAAGGCAGATGCACATGATGGTGCATGCATCAGGAATTCGTTTGCAGTGGCTGGAGGCCCTGATGTGTCCACTCTCTCTCTCTCTCTGTCCCTCTGTCTTTAATTAATAAAGTTTTATTTAACTCCAGATGCATGTGACACCTTGTGCATCTGGATTTACGTGGATACTGGAGATATGAACCTGGGCTCCAGGCTTTGCAAGGAAGTACCTTTAATCACTGAGTCATCTTTCAGTCCCCATTTTTTTTTTCCCGAGGTAGGGTCTTCACTCTAGCTCAGGCTGACCTGGAATTCACTATGTAGTCTCTGGGTGGCCTTGAACTCATGGTGATCCTCCACCTCTGCCTCCCGAGTGCTGGGATTATAAAGGCGTGCGCCACCACACCCGGCCTTCCTTTTTTTCAAAGATTATATTTACTTATTTGAGAGAGAGAGAGAATGGGCATGCTAGCACCTCTAGCTATTGCAAACAAACTTCAGACACATGTACCACCTTGTGCATCTGGCTTTACGTGGGTACTGGGGAATTGAACCTGGGTCCTTAGGCTTTGTAGGCATGTGCCTTAACGGCTAAACCATCTCTTCAGCCCCCCCCCTTTTTTTTTTAATTTTTAAAATACCATATTTTATTCGGATTTTACAAAGGAATGGAGAAAGGGGGAGGCTGGGAGGTAAGGGGAGAAAAAGTCGGAAGAAGAGAAGTGCACCATGTGGAGCCCAAAAGCCCATGTGAGCTACATGTAGCCCAGGAGTTCCTGTGACCAGATACAGATCAAGGGAAAAAAGTGCAGAAAGAAAAAAGAAAGTTTAAGGAGCTGCCGTGTGGGGAGCTGGAGGGGATAAAGAATGCTTGTGGAGAGTAAGGACTAGGGGGCCCTCCTGGCTGGGCCTGGACCTAGGCATAGCCAGCCCAGGCCCAGCAGAGGGAAAAACTCACCCACAGATGGAAGTTCCCAAGTGATCAGAGACAGACCCCCCAATTTTTTTTTTTTTTTTTTAAGTCTGAGGCTTTTATTAACTCATACAATTACTTGTCTTCTGGTTTGTTGAAGCAGTAAGTCAGACAACACTTGCCACATTAATGTCTGTCAAAGTGGCTGGCCATAAAAAACCCAGCCCCACATTCAAATTTTTTTAAAGAAGGAAGATTTGAAGCCAGACATGAAAATACACACCTGCAATCCTAGCACTAAGGAGCGTGAGGCAAGAGGGCCCTAAATTTGAGGGCAGCTTCAGCTATCGACTGTGATCCTTTCTCAACAACAACCAGAAGGAAGATCTGCCTTAAAGAAAGCTGAGGCCTTAGGAAGAAGACTCCATGGTGGTTGTTTTTAACTCTTCCCACAAAAATGCTCTTCTCTCAATTTATTTTTCCTTTTCTTTTTGAGATAGGATCTTATGTAGCCCAGGCTAGCCTTGAATTTACCATGTAGTTGAGGATAATCTTGAACTCCCAATCCTTGTACTTACATGGTCCAAGTGCAGGGATTATAGACATGGGCCACCATAAAATTGCTGCTCTTAAGCTGGACGTGGTGGTGCACACCTTTAATCCCAGCACTCGGGAGGCAGAGGTAGGAGGATCACCTAAACTAGAATGAGACCCTACCTTAAAAAAAAATCACTTCTCTTTGCCTTCCTGTACAACACTTTTTTTTTTTTTTTTTAACTGAGGGAGAGAGAGAGAATTGGTGCACCAGGGCCTCCAACCACTGCAATTGAACTCCAGATGTGTGCGAATATGCGATCTTGTGCGCTTGTGTCACCTTGTGCATCTGGCTTACATGGGACCTGGAGAGTTGAACATGAGTCCTTAGGCATCGCAGGTAAGTGCCTTAACCACTAAGCCATCTCTCCAGCCCTGAGCCCTATATTTTTTTCAATTATTTTCATGTGTGTCTATAGGTGCACCAGGGCCTCTTGTCATTATAAACGAACACCAGACACATCATTTTTGTGTCTGATTTATACGATGGTTTGGGAATTGAACCTGGGCTGGCAGACTTTGCAAGCAATTTCCTTAACTACTAAGCCATCTTCCCAGCCCCAAACCCTACTTTTTTTTTGCTTTTTTGTTTTTCGAGGTAGGATCTCACTCTAGTGGAATTCACTATGTAGTCTCAGGTGGCCTTGAACTCATGGTGATCCTCCTACCTCTGCCTCCCGAGTGCTGGGATTAAAGGTGTGCACCACCACACCTGACCAGCCCTACATTTTATTTTTTGTTTTTTCGAGGTAGGGTTTCACTCTAGCCCAGGCTGACCTGGAACTCACTATATAGTCTCAGGGTGGCCTTGAGCTCATGATGATCTTCCTACCTCTGCCTCCCAAGTGTTGGGATTAAAGGCGCGTGCCACCACACCTGGCTTTATGAGCCCTACATTTAAAAAAATATTTTTATTATTTATTTATTTGAAAGAGAGAAATAGGCAGGGACAGAGAGAGAAGGAAAGAGAGAGAGAGGTGCACCAGGGCCTCCAGCCACTGCAAATGAACTCCAGATGTGTGTGCCCCCTTGTGCATCTGGCTTATGTGGGTACTGGGGAATTGAACCTGGGTCCTTTGGCTTTGCAGGCAAGCACCTGAACCTCTAAGCCATCTCTCCAGCCCAAGCCCTATAGTTTTTCATCCTATGTTCCTAAATTATTCTAATTCTATCTCTCTTCCCATCCACCTACCATTCTTTTTTGTTTTTGGGTTTTTCAAGGTAGGGTCTCACTCTAGCCCAGGCTGACCTGGAATTCACTATGTAGTCTCAGCTGGCCTTGAACTCACAGCTATCCTCCTACCTCAGCCTCCAGAGTGCTGGGATTAAAAGGTGTGCGCCATCATGCCCGGCCCTCCACTTTCTATTCTTGCATGAGAATTCAAGTTCTGAAGTTGAGCATCAGGACATGTTGGCACTGGCATGGAGTGTTGGGCGCATTTCACGTCTCACTCACCGTTTCCTTGGAAGCTATAAACCCCTAGAATTGCTCCATGGCCTGTCCCGGTTTCCCTTGGATCTCATCTGCTCCTGGACTGCACCTGTCTGTTGAAAAGCACATGTTAGACAATGAACAAAGTTTTCATATTCCACAGTAGGAACCTCCTATGCCCTCCAAGGAGAAGGATAGCCTGGTCTTTGACAATGCATCCATTGAAAAAACAAAACAAAAATCAGGGCTGGAAGCCAGGCGTGGTGGTACACGCCTTTAATCCCAGCACTCGGGAGGCAGAGGTAAGAGGATCGCCATGAGTTCAAGGCCACCCTGAGACTACATAGTGAATTCCAGGTCAGCCTGAGCTAGAGTGAGACCTACCTTGAAAAAAGAAAAGAAAAAAACCTAGAGAGATGGCTTAGCAGTTAAGGAAGGTGCTTACCTGCAAAGCCAAAGGATCCAGGTTCAATGTTAGCCTGATGCACAAGGTGGTGCTTGTGTCTGGAGTTTGTTTGCAGTAGTTTGCTCTTGCAGTAGGTCTCACTCTGGTCCAGGCTGACCTGGAATAGTCTCAGGGTGGCAACTCTCAGCTATCCTCTACCTCTGCCTCCGAGTGCTGGGATTAAAGGCGTTTTTTTTTTTTTTTTTTTTTGAGGTAGGGCCACTTTGTGCATCTGGCTTTATGTGGGTACTGGAATTCACTATGTAGTCTCAGGGTGGTCTCAAACTCATGGCAATCCTCCTACCTCTGCCTCTTGAGTGCTGGGATTAAAGTCGTGTGCCACCACGCCCGGCTCTTTTTTAAAAATATGGTTTTTATGCTGCATGTTTGTATTTTGTTTTTGCTCTCTAATAAATAAATAGGTTTAAAAAAAAAAAAACTGACCACCTCCACCATTCTTCCCAGTCACAATATTATTTACTGTGGAACTGATTTGACAGTTATTTTTGTTTGTTTTTCAAGGTTGGGTCTCACTCTAACCTACGCTGACCTGGAATTCACTATGTAGTCTCTGGCTGGCCTTGACTCACAGTGATCCTCCTACCTCAGCCTTCCAAATCCTGGGATTAAAGGTGTGTGCCACCACACTGGGCCAGTTTAAAAAAAAAAGGGGGGTTTTAAACCAGGCGTGGTGACACACGCCTTTAATCCCAGCACTCAAGAGGCAGAGATAGGAGAGATAGGAGGATCTCCATAAGTTCAAGGCCAGCCTGAGAATACTTAGTGAATTTCAGGTCAGCCTGAGCTAGAGTAAGACCCAACCTCAAAAAAAAAAAAAAAAAAAAAAAAAAAGAATTTTTTTTAATTTGAGAGCAGAGAGAGAATATGGGTACTCTGCTGCAAACCAATCCAGACGCATAGGCCACTTCGGGTACCGTGAATCCAACCTAGACCAGCAGGCTTTACAAGCAAGCACCTTTAACCACCAAGCCATCTTTTCAGCCCAGTTCCTTCCCTTCCCCTCCCCTCCGTATATGGTCTCTAGTCCAGGCTGGCCTCAAATTGGCTATGTAGCCAAGGACGACACTGAGCTTCTGATGTTCCCGCCTCCCCCTCCTGAAATAGAAGTGCACCACCACTCCGCTTGCAGATGTTGGGGCTTGAACCCAGAACCTTGTGCACTCTACCAACCGAGCTACATCAATGGCTTGGTAATCAGAAGACAGGCTTATGTCTGTAATGATTAAGCCGAGGGAACCTAGGTCCAAGTTAGGAACGCCAGGTCTTAGGTACTACCACTGCTGAACCCCACTTTCAGTACTTTCTTCGTCTTCTTTTTTTCAAGGTAGGGGCTCACTCTAGCTCAGGCTGACCTGGAATTCACTCTGTAGTCTCAGGGTGGCCTCAAACTCATGGCAATCCTCCTACCTCTGCCTCCCGAGTGGTGGGATTAAAGGCGTGCGCCACCATGCCCAGCTGATCCCCACTTTCTATACTTCTAGCTCATTGCTTTCCTGCTGAGTATGGCTATATCCTTGCTAGACCGTTCAAAATACGTTACAGTCCACGTCCCCATATAAGCCTTTTCCCACTCCCTTATTACCATGGCAAGTCCATCTCCAGCCCCCATCTCCCCAGAGCCGATGTGAGTCAGGTGGACAAAATTCATTGGCTCCCCAATCATGGTCCGGTCAATCCGTCTTCTCTTCTTCTTCTGCTTGGGAAAGATAAGAAGTCAAGTCTGCAGTCTCCAGTCACAGTGGAGGAAGAAGAGTCATGAAGAGGAGGAGCTAAGAGCCTGGCAGGAAGAGGAAATCTGGCGGTACCACAGGACATCACTAGGGTAGGAAAGACAAGCTGGAATAACATAAACACAAAGAAGACAATGTCGGGCTGGAGAGATGGCTTAGCAGTTAAGATGCTTGTCTGCCAAAGATGCAAAGTGATGCAAGGGAGCAATGCCGCACTTGACCACAAGGGGGCGCATGCATCTAGATTTCATTTGCAGCAGCTGAGAGGCTGCTGGCATGCCCATTCTCTATCTGTCTTCCTCTCCCTCTCTCTGTGTCTCTCTCCAAAAAAAGTTGTTTGTCTGCCAAAGCCAAAGGACCCAGGTTTGATTCCCCAGGACCCATATAAGCCATATGCACAAGGTGGCACATGTGTCTAGAATTCGTTTGCAGTGGCTGGAGGCTCTGGATGTCCATTCTCTCTTTTTCTCTCAAATAAATAAATAAATAAATAAATAAATAAATAAATAAAATAGCCAGGTGTTGTGGCTGATGCCTTTAACCCCAGCACTTGGGAAGCAGAGGTAGGAGGATTGCCAGGAGTTTGAGGCCACCCTAAGAATACATAGTGAATTCTGTATCACCCTGGACTAGAGACCCTACCTTGAAAAAAGAGAGAGAAATAATAAATAATAAATAAATAAATAAAAGACAATGTCACATCAGACAGTAAGAGCAATGACTTGCAGACTGAAGTGACCAAGCCAAGTCATTTCTGGCTGACAAGGAAACAGTGGGGAAAACGGACAGGTCTTAAGTTCCTCTGAGGTAGGTGACAGCTACAACTACACCTCTTCTGTCACAGTGTCCTTTATTGCACGTATACACCTGCCTGTTCACAGAAAGCAGCCCAACCAAGAGGGAGGAATGTAAGTAAGCCTTTCAGAAAATGTATCCACTTCACAGCACATAGTAATTAATTTCTGTGTGTGCTGGGGTAGGGGTGGGAAGACTCACCGGCTGGGGTTTCTCTACCACACAGCAGCCCAGTTTGTGCCAAAATTCACTCATATTCCCTGATGGTTCCAGCTTCACTCGGCTGCCGGCAGCCCCAGTGGGCTCTTGCTCTGGTGCCTTGACTATCCACTCCTCACTCTCCCCAGGTAGAACAACGCCCTGGGTTCCGTCCACTGGATGGGCCTGGAGAAAGGCAGAAATCCTCGAGAGCCTTAGTCGAGCAATGAAGGTCAGTGTCTCAAACCAGAGCCACTAATTGGGCCAGCCAGAGGCATGGGCAGGCAGGAACAAGGTTATGTCTTCCTCAGATTTAAAATCCTGGATTGGCAGAAAAAAAAAAAAAAAAAGTTAATGAGAAACACCATTCCCTATTCTCTAAAAACCTTCTGATAAGCTCCTATCCTCCCAGTTCCCTCTTGGCAGTCCTGTCCCTGAACCCCAAAACCAACAAACATACAGGCTTCACAGAAAGAACAGACTGCCGGGCGTGGTGGCGCACGCCTTTAATCCCAGCACTCGGGAGGCAGAGGTAGGAGGATCGCTGTGAGTTCAAGGCCAGCCTGAGACTACATAGTGAATTCCAGGTCAGCCTGGGCTAGAGCGACACCCTACCTCGAAAAACAAACAAAAAAGAATAGCACCAAGAGGTTCAAGGGCAGTGACTGTTAGCACCAACAGACAGCAAGGGGGCCAGAAGGTCTCAGGCTGAGATGATGGGAGAGGACCAAGGGACAGTGACAGAAATGAACAAGGTCTGGGTGCTTCAAGCTTCAGCTCCTTTCTCTGGGGGTTAGGATGAAGGGGAGGGGCACTTGAGTGATTCTGAAGAGGAAATAGTGGTTTTCTTTCTGTTCTCAGAAACAAGGCCTCCACCCTATCACTCCTTTTTTCCTTACTTTGCCCCAAACACCTGTTTTCTTTATGAAGAAAACAGGCACTGACCCTAAGACCTGACCATAGCAGGCTGGGCATGAAGAAAGATTCCGGAAGTGAGGAATTCCTTCCTTCTCAGTTCGCTGCCTTTGTTCCTTCTCATTTCCCTCCAGTGAGAACCATACCCTCCCAGAATCCATGTAGAATTCCTTTAATACCTGACCTTGGAATCTTCCCCGAGAGCTGTGCATGTGTGTGTGTCCCGTACCGGGGCACTCCTGTGTACACACCTGTCCCTGCATCATGCCGTGTGGCCCTGTCGCCACGTCTTGTACATGTGTGCTCATGTTAAGGTACATGTGCCGAGCATCTTCCTGTCCCGTGAGAAATCATTTCCCAGCCTCCCCACCCTTTTTCACGTGTCCTGTCGTGCCAGAGCTGCTCCATCTCACACCCTGTAGGGCCCAGACCTCCCTCCCGTCCTCCCCTCATGTTGTGACCTGTTCTCTCCTCCCTCCTCCCGGCTTCCACCTGCAGGCCTCAGCAGAGAGCCAGAAACAACCAGACAAGGGACTTTACAGTACTATGAGTGTCCAAGGAAGAACTCTCTCCCCTGTTCACTAGTGCCAGCCGGGGGCCCATCTGGGCGTCCTCTACTCTCCACATTTCCCTGTCCTATGGGACAGACAACCTCAAAGGTGCAACAGGGCAGCTGGGAGCCTGGTGCTCAAGTACTACACTGACCAAAAAACAAAAAAAAAAAAAAAAACCCTCTTTGAGTTTTTAAAATCATTTATTTATTTGAGTGAGAGAAAGAGAAAGAGAGAGGGAGAGAGAATGGGCACGCCAGGGCCTATAGACACTGCAAAAGAACTCCAGACGCATGCATCACCTTGTGCACCTGGCTTAGGTAGGATCTGGGGAATCGAACCTGGGTCCTTAGGTTTTGCAGGCAAGTGCCTTACCAGCTAAGCCATCTCTCCAGCCCAACCCTGAGTTTTGTTTGCCTTCCATTTTTGTTTTAAATCATCCCGTTTAAATAGAGCTTCTAAGGTAGGAAAGAACCCTAGAGTGTGTCTGGGCTTCTCTCACTTCCCTTCCCACCCATGGAAGGGAGGAGCCATGAGGACGGAAGTCGCAGGCACAGCTGTCCTTCCAGGGGAGCTGTGGTCAGTGAGAAAAGTCACAAGGCCTGTCATGATGGTGGCAGGTGGTCAGGTGGGGGGTGGGTACACAATGAAAAATCGGAGGAAACCCTCAACCCTCCCGGACAGGACTGGCTAAGGGACTCCCCGATACTCCCCACCCTGCTCAGAGCTGAGTGGACAGACGTGGATGGTGCTGGGATGGGAGAGGAGGTCGAAGAAAAGAGCCAGTAGAGGGAACAAGGACCTTTCTGTTTCTCTTCCAGGGACCTGACTAGAGCTGGGTGGAGGTTAAAGCGTGTGTGGGACTTGGCATGAAATGACCAATGATGATTTGAAGTGACCAGGAAATTCCATTCCCAAGGACAGAAGGGTCTCTGAAACTTGGAGGTGGCGGGGGTGGGTCAGAGTGTGAAGAAGACGGGACAGGGCCAATGTGGTGGTGATGTGGGGTGGGGAGAAAGGGAACAAAGCCAGAGAAGGAAGTACCAGGCATTGGCTGTCACTCTGCTTTGAAGCAGCCAACTAGAGGGCTGAGGGAAAAAAAAAAAAAGAAAGAAAAGAAAAAAGAAACGAGGCCCTTAGCTGGTAAGTGAAGGAGGAAGAGGTGACGAATCAAATCCACTGCCCACTATTTCAACCCCACAAGTGAAAAGGAAAGGGGCTGGAAGAATTAGCCAGCATAAGGTCACATCCTTGACAGCCAAGTGACACTGACAATGATGAGGCCCCTATGAAGTTCCAAAATAATAATAATAATAATGGCACCCCACCCCCAACCAACCACAACCACCAAGGTCATATGCACTGCAGGCCTTAAGAACTCCACTGCTGTTGGGGTGACAGGCAGGAGCGAAGTGTGTGTGGGGGTGTTAAGGAACCAGGGAGGAAAGGATGTATAGAGGTAGTTCACGGTCTGGACGGTGGTAGCCCCAAACCGGTTTTCCCAGTCCCACGGCCTCCTGCCCCAAGGCCTCCAAGCCCGCTGCCTGACAAGCCTTCACAAGAAGCAGCTGGAGAGAGAGAGAGAGGGAGACTTAAGAATGGAGTGGGCAAATTCTGGCTGTAAGCCCAGAGATGCAGCTGGTCTCTGCGAGGAGACCCCCTCCCCCCCAGACACAGGGGGGCCTGGAAAAGAGGAATGAACCCCGTTTCAGCCAAGTGACAAGACATCTGCCCAGGACCAGCCCTGCCCTGCCCTTGCCCAGGAAAGGTCTTGTTGGAGAGGGACGGGGGGCTCCTCCTCCTCCAATATTTTCCATCACAGACTCCAGGTCTGTCCCCCAACCCACCCAGAAAGAAACTCTCTGCTCCCCCTCTCCCCACCACCACCACCATCGCCCCATCCCTGAGCTTAAGCCTGGGACCCCGGAGAATGTGTCTCCGTGGCCGCCCGGGGGGTGACTTCGCCGCCTGCACCCCCGGGGTGGGCTCCCAATGCTTCCCCCTCCCACCACCACCACCACCCCGGTCCCTGCCCGCCGCGGATCCAGCGCTCGCGGCCCCCGCTTTCCTCCCACTTCCGCCGGCGGCTGCACCGCGCCGACCCGGCCGGGGGAACCGGGCTCCCCACGCCTGCATCCGGTGTGCGGGGCCGGGCGGGCCGGGCCTCACCTGCTCCTCGCCGGCCGGTCGGCTGAGCACCGAGCTGCTGCTGCTGCTGCGGAGGCCGGGACGGCGGCGCCGGCCACGGTGCGTTCCCGGCTGGCTCCCGGCGCGGCGGGAGAGCCGAGGGAGGCCGGGCGGACCGACGGACCGAGCGACGGGCGGGAGGGCGGCAGGGGTGGGGCCGGCCGAGGGCGGAAACGGCGGCGACGCGATTACGAAAGCGGCGGGGCGGCCCGGCCCGGCCCCGGCGCGCAGCTCCCCGCCCCCGTTCCCCTTCCCTCCGCTAAGCCGCCCGCCCGCCCCCGGGAGGTGGGGGAATGGACCGCCCCGCCCCGCCTCCGCCACGACCCTGCACAGGGCCGAGCCCCACGTCGGATTCGCAGAAAGGGGAAAACAAAACAAACAAACAAACTTAGACGCCCCTAGAAACGGGCCCCTCTGCTCTCCCGAGAAGCCCACACCCTCCCCCTCCTCCCGGTGTCCCCGGTTCTCTCCTGGGAGGTCACAACTGACCTCAACCCCTCCCCCCCAAAAAAGCAACCTTTCGCAAAAAAGACAGCAGCCTACCCCAGCCTCGGGTTGATCTTTGCCCAAACGGACCACGACTGGGCTCGGTCCCTCCAAGGATGCAGGATGCCGAGGCGAGGAGGAGGGATGGGGATGGGGATGGAGATGGGGCAGCGAGGGAGATCGCTTTTCTGATGCTCCTAAACGGGAACCTTAAGTCCTTATATTTGCAGAAGAGTCACTTCTTTCTATGGTCGCATAGCGAAGATTTTTCTTTCTTTCGTTTGTTTGTTTGTTTTTCGAGGTAGGGTCTCACTCTAGCCCAGGCTGACCTGGAATTCACTATGTAGTCTCAGGGTGGCCTCGAACTCATGGCAATCCTCCTACCTCTGCCTCCCGAGTGCTGGGATTAAAGGCGTGAGCCACCACGCCCGGCCTTTTTTCAATTTTTTTTTTTTTTTTAATCCATACATCTAAATTAGAGGACAATTAAACTGCTCATTCATTGCACCCCAATCGGCACGAAGGGTGCTGGAGGAGCCTGGGACCAATAAGCCCAGGGAGATGCTTGAAGCCTGCCTCCCCAACGTATCCTGGAACCTATCATTGGGATTAGCCGAGTCAGGCAGGGAGGGGGCGGGGAAGTCCTCCCGCCCTTCTTAGGAGGGGCTGCATTGCAGGGGGAGACCGAGCAGCCGACTCTGTCACGGAGAGGAGACAAAGCCATCCAAGTCCCCAACAGCTTCCTTTTTTTTTCCTCCCTCCAGTCCACATCCGACCCGGGAAGCCCCTGAGGCGCTCCCTCCGTCTTCGGAAAACACTAGTCATACATTGATACCAGGTAAACTAACCTGAGGGAGGGGGCCGGGGGCTGCGAAGATACAGGGGCACTTCTTAAGGTTAAAATTGAAGACGCCCCGCCAATAATGAGACTGAAGTGGTGGTGGTGGGGGGAACAGTTCAAGAGGAGAGGAGGGGGCGCTATGAACAATGGGTAGTTATTCCTAGATTTCTAAATCGGCTAACATATCCAGCCATGCCGTGTTATCATGTGCCTAGACATCAATTTCTGGCAATTTACATGTAATTATTTCTCAGCACTTACCTCCTCATCTCAGGTATCCATTTTCCTATAATTTTCTTGACCTGTGTATTTACTGTCTTCAATCTGGTTGTCTATATCTTGCTTTTCAAGCTGTATTTTTTTTCTACCAGTTATTTGGTGAATATTCTTAATATAATCCTTCTACCCTCTACTTGCTTGTATTTTCTTTTTTTTTTTTTTTTTTTTTTTTCTGCCTGTAGTCTTCTATGTGTGCTGCAGGGAGTTTTGGGGAGTGGGCTATACAAGGAAGAGGTTTCTTACTTTTTTTAAATGCAGGGTAATATTGAGAGAGCCTTACCATTAACGGGCTTCTCCCCGTCTCAGATTTTTGCTTCAAAGAGGCTTGAGGTAGGATAGGTGGGGCCACTGCCTAATCTCATGTTGTAATCAGTGCAGCCCACGGGAGCTATTGATGGGGAAAGATTCTTATTTTCCGATTAGTCAAATAAATGGGGGAAGACTGTGGCTGACAGAGACATCCAAGCTCAGAGCAAGGCACATATGGAATGCTAGAAAGCTTCCATTCCCATCCATCACCACCCTTCCTTTCCCCCTGTGTCAATGGTGGCAGCATGACACAGCAAGGCTCTGTTGAGTAGTAGGCCTTTGGATGCCCACAAAAGGGTCTGGACATAGGGGGTTTTGGGTGTGTCTTTGTGGCTCAGAGGAAGTGTGTCTTTCTAGTTTGTATAATTATTAATCATGTATCTCTAAGGATACAGTGATATTTAGAAATTCCCTTACCTACAACATGTGGATAGTTTAAAATGGATGACACTGGGACATATTTATTGAGCATGTAGCATGGTGCAAGTCACTTTCCAAACCCTCTAAGTCAGGAAAGTAACAGAGGCCATGGGTAAGAGAACGTGTGGGTGAAGAGCATTTGGGGAAGAGAAGAGGAATCTAGCTAAAAAGAGACCTTTTACAAAATTTGGAAGACTTGGAAATTAAGTCCACACTGTATGAAATTAAGACTGTCAGGGGCCAGGCGTGGTGGCGCATGCCTTAATCCCAGCACTTGGGAGGCAGCGGTAGGAGGATCACCATGAGTTCGAGGCCACCCTGAGACTACATAGTGAATTCCAGGTCAGTCTGGGCTAGAGTGAGACCCTACCTCAAAAAACAAACAAACAAAAAAAGAATGTCAGGGGCTAGAGATGTATGTCAGTGTTAATGTTTGCCTAACATATACCAGGACTTTAGCTTAATCTTCAGAGCCAAAAAATAAAAATAAAAATTCACTACCAGTGTCTTTATATTTATAAATACCCTGTGGCATTTTGCTTTGATTTTGTGTAGTCTTATGTTCTTTATTTGAATGCCACATATGCTTATATGTGAGTCTTTCTGGAATGCATTTGATACTGTGTACATGTCTCTCAGTGGCACAGCTAGAAATTTTAAGCCTTTTAAATTAATATTTCACAAATTTTCTTAAAAAAATTTTTTTTTGAGGTAGGGTCTGGCTCTAGCCCAGGCTGACCTGGAATTCACTATGTAGTGTCATGGTGGCCTCGAACTCATGGCAATCTTCCTACATCTGCCTCCTGAGTGCTGGGATTAAAGGCTCTTAGCCCAGTCTGGCCTGGAACTCTTATTCCTTCTGCTTCAGCTGCTAAGTGCTGGGATTACAGTTGTATACCACTATGTCTGACTCTTTAGCCCTTTTAATTGCAAGCTAGCTCTGCCAGCCACTGGGAACTAAACTGACTCATCCTCCAGCTTAATCTCTACTGACTCTTCCTCTCTCTCTCTCTCTTTATTTTTAAATTTTTTTTTTTTTTGAGGTAGTGTCACTCTAGCTCAGGCTGACCTGGAATTCACTGTATAGCACCACTCTGTTGATTGTTCCTGTGATTCTAGGCAGAATAATTAAAATTCAAAAGCAGGAGAATTGGGTGTGGTAGCCTGAGCCTATAATCCTAGCACTCAGAGGTAGGGGCAGGAGAATCAGGAGTTCAAGGCTGGCCTGGGCTTCATGAGACCCTGTCTCAAAAAAGAAAGAGAGAGCCGGGCGTGGTGGCGCATGCCTTTAATCCCAGCACTCGGGAGGCAGAGGTAGGAGGATCCGCCATGAGTTCAAGGCCACCCTGAGACTACATAGTGAATTCCAGGTCAGTCTGGGAAACCAAAAAAAAAAAAAAAAAAAATTCTGAGCCAGGTGTGGTGGTGAGGCACATCTTTAATCCCAGCACTGGGGAGGCAGGAGAAGTAGGATTGCTGTGAGTTCAAAGCAACCCTGAGAATACATAGTGAATTCCAGGTCAGCCTGTGCTAGAGTGAGACTCTACCTCGAAAAAGCCAAAAAAAAAAAAGCAAATTCTGGGTTGGGGAGATGGTTTACTTGCCTGCAGTGCCAAAGGACCCAGGTTCAATTGCCCAGTACCCACGTAATGCCAGCTGCACAAGGTGGCACATGCACCTGGAATTTGTTTGCAGTGGCTAGAGGTCCTGGAGTGCCCATTCTCTGTATATTTATCACTCCCTATCTCTCATGCACCACCATGTGGGACATGGAGATTGTGTCTTAACCACTAAGAATCTCTCCAGCCCTCAAATACAAATTTTAAAAAGTAAAAAAAAAAAAAAAAAAGGCAAATTCTGAAGCAGGCGTAATCCTGGCACTCAAGATTTCCAGAAATTTGAGGCTAATGTGGCTACTTCGTAGCAAGATCCTGCTCTGTCTCAAAAGGACAAAAAAATCTCTAGCCTGCCTATGCATCACAATTCCTAAAGCCCTCCACTTCTCAGAGATCATTGTGCTTAACTAGGGCTCTTTTTTCTTATTTTCTTGTTTTTTAGATTTATTATTATTAATTAAATTTTTGTTATTATTTATTTATTTGAGAGAGACAGAGTGAAAGGGGCACAGACAGAGAGAGAATGGGCACACCAGGGCCTCCAGCCACTGCAAATGAACTCCAAATGCATACGCTATCTTGTGCGTCTGGCTTACATGGGTCCTGGGGAATTGAGCCTCGAACCGGGATCCTTAGGCTTTCACAGGCAAGCGCTTAACTGCAAAGCCATCTCTCCAACCCTTATATTTTGTTTTATTTTATTTTATTTATTTATTAGAGACAGAAGAGAGAAAGAGATAGAGAGAATGGTCACACCAGGGCCTCTAGCCACTGTGAACGAACTCCAGACACATGTACCACCATGTACACCTGGCTTACTTGGGATCTGGAGAATAAAACCTGGGACCTTAGGCTTTGTAGGCATGTACCTTAACTGCTAAGCCATCTCTCCAGCCCTCTTCCTTTTTTTTTTTAGTGTTTTGAAGTAGGGTTTCACTCTAGCCCAAGCTGACCTGGAATTCACTGTGTAGTCTCAGGCTGGCCTTTAACTCATGGCGACCCTCCTACCTCTGCCTCTTAAGTGCTGGGATTAAAGGTGTGTGCTATCACATCTGGCTTCTTTGCCTATTTTTAATATTTTTATTTATTTGAGAAAGAGAATGGGCACACCAGCACCTCTTACCACCGCAGATAAACTCCAGATATATGTGCCACTGTGCATCTGGCTTTACGTCAGTACTGAGGATTCAAACCCAGGCTGGCAGCCTTTGCAAGCAAGCACCTCTAAACCACTGAGCCATCTCCCCTCTACTTGGTTTAGTTATTTCATCTTAGATGGGAGCATTTTGGAGTCTATTGACCAAAACTTAGGAGTTGTGGGCCTAGTCAGAGCCAATGGAACATGCTAGAGAAAGGCCTTTTGAAGCCTGGGGTTCTATTTTTGGAGGCAGTGGAATGTTCTTTCTGCTCCTTTGGGAACACGTCAACTAAAGCTTCTTGTCCCTGCTGTTGGCTAGTAAGCAACAGGGTGGAGGCCCCAGAGAGCTAGACCAGCCAAATAATACCAGGCTGGGTGCGAGCAGATGGAAAAGCAAAGGTGCCCGAACTGCTCTTTAGAGCATGGGAAAATCAGCGGGTGTGGCGTGCACCTTTAATCCAAGCACTTGGGAGGCCGAGGTAGGAGGCCAACCTAGGACTACCCAATGAGTTTCACATTAATTAGCCTGGGCTAGAGTAAGACCCTTCTCAAAAACAAAAAAGAAGGGCTGGAGAGATGGCTTAGTGGTTAAGGCATTTGCCTGCAAAGCCAAAAGACCTCAGTTCGATTCCCTAGTACCCACGTAAGCCTGATGCACAAGGGGGTGCATGCATCTGGAGTTCGTTTGCAGTGGCTTGGAAGCCCTGGCGTGCCCATTCTCTCTCTCTCTCACTGTGCCTCTTTCCTTCTCTCAAATAAATAAAAATTTTTTTAAAAGCTGGTTCTGTTAAAGTACCCTTTCCTTCCACTCTGTCACTTCTTCACCTGGCATTTCCAGTCCATCTTATTTGAGAGAGGGACAGACAGAGAAGACACTACCTCATAAAAAGTATTTAAGAGCCGGGTGTGGTGGTGCATGCCTCTAATCCCAGCACTGGGGAGGCAGAGATAGGAGGATCACCATGAGTTCGAGGCCACCCTGAGACTACAGAGTGAATTCCAGGTCAGCCTGAGCTAGAGTGAAACCCTACTTCAAAAAACAAAACAAAACAAAAAATAATAATAAATAAATAAATAAATAAAAATTAATAGGGCTGGAGGGATGTCTTAGCAGTTAAGGCATTTGCCTGCAAAACTGATGGACCCAGGTTCGATTCCCCAGGACCCATGTTAGGGGGCGCATGTGTCTGGAGTTCGTTTGCAGTGGCTAGAGGCCCTGGTGTGCCCATTCTCTCAATAAAATAATAATAATAATGATAACATGGAAGATTATTGAGGAAGACACCCTATGTTGACCTCTGGCCCCCACATACAAACACATATCCTCTCACATAGGCATAAGAGAGAGAGAGAGGCTGAGGAGATAAATCAGCAGGTAAGAGCACTTCCTGTGCAAGACTCAAAGAGGACCTGAGGAGGCCAGAGAGACCACTTGGGTTCCATCCCCAGAACCCACATAAACAGCTAGATGTGGTCACACACTCCTATAACCCCAGTCCTGTGGGCAGCAGAGACAAGCATCAAGCTTCAGGATCACCAGCAGACTCCAGCTCAAATAAGAATGGGGGGGGGTGGCTAGATGGTGGCTTAGTGGTTAAGGCTCTTGCCTGCAAAACCTTAGGACCCAGGTTCAATCCCCCAGTACCATGTGTCTGGAGTTCATTAGTTCATTTTCAGTGGCTAGAGGCCCAGGCATGGCCCCCCACCACCACCTTTCTCTCCCTCAAATAATTAAATTAAATTAAAAAAAATAAAATAATGGGTGGGGACTGGAGAGATGGCAAGAGCAATAGAGCAGAATATCCCTCATTCCCATCTGGCCACTGCAGGCAAGCACCACAAGCGAGTGCATGGGGTGCACATGAGCACACATGTATTCACATAGCACACCACCGCAGACACAAGAGCAGCGCAACTGCTGGCTACGCTGGTGACAGGGGAGGGCCAGGTTCAGTGAGAGGCCCTGCCTCAGGTACCACGGAAGAAGAGAAAAAGCAGCCACCTGATGTGTCCTCTGACCTGCAAGTCTACACACACACAAAAGGGAGGGGTAGGTTTGATTCCTAGGACCAAAAAAAAAAAAAAAAAAAACCTATTTATAAATATAGGAGTTGAGAAGGGAGAGATTTCTCTAAGGGCTTGAATTCTTAAAACTTGACAAGTATTTTAAGGTAGACAGTGGAAAGAATCAAGCAAGACAGGACTGACAGAACTAGAATTAGCTGAGGCAGGACTGTTAGTGAGAAGAGTGATTACTGGGTTTTGGAAGTCCTCAAAAATCACCTCTTGCAGGGTGTGGTGGTGCATGCCTTTGATCCCAGCACTTGGGTGGCAGTAGTAGGAGGATTGCCATGAGTTTGAGACCACCCTGAGACTACATAGTGAATTCCAGGTCAGCCTGGGCTAGAGTGAAATGCTATCAAAAAAAAAAAAAAAAATTTTTTTAAATATCTTATTCATTTAGTTATTTACTTCAGAGAGAGAATGGGCACACCAGGGCTTCCAGCCACAGCAAACGATCTCCAGATGCATGCACCACCATGTGCATTTAGCTTATGTGGGAATTAGGGAATCGAACCTGGATCCTTAGACTTTGTAGACAAGGGCCTTAACCACCAAGCCATCTCTCCACCTCTAAAAATTATTTTTTAAAAATCAGGGCCGGGGGCTGGAGAGATGGCTTAGGGGCTAAGGGGCTTGCCTGCTAAGCCTAAGAACTCTGGTCCCAATGTCCAGCGGTTCCAATCTCCAGGTCCCACGTTTAGCCAGATGCAGTGATGCAAGGGCGCAATGCCGCACTTGCCCACAAGGGGGCGCTCGCATCTGGATTTCATTCACAGCAGCTGAGACACTGCTAGCACGCCCATCTCTGTCTCCCTCTCTCCAAAAATAAATTTAAAAATAATAATAAATTTAAAAATCAGGGCCGGGCGTGGTGGCGCACGCCTTTAATCCCAGCACTCAGGAAGTAGAAGGATCACCATGATTTCAAGGCAACCCTGAGACTACATAGTGAATTCCAGGTCAGCCTGAACTACAGTGAGACCCTACCTCAAAAAAGGGGGCTGGAGAAAAAAGGTTAAGCAAAAAAAAAAAAACCCTTGGTTAATCAATTAGTAATAATAGATAATAAATTTAAAAATCTGGAGTTCATTTGCAGTGGCTGATGGCCTTGGCGCATGCCTCTTTCCCAGTCACTCAAATAAATGAATAAATAAATCAATAATTTTTGTTTTGTTTTTTCAAGGTCTCACCTAGCTCAGGCTAACCTGGAATTCATTGAATCTCAGGTCAGCCTGAACTACAGTGAGACCCTACCTCAAAAAGGGGGCTGGAGTGCTGGGATTAGAGGTTAAGCACTTGCCTGCTAAACAAGATTTTTTTTGGTTAAAGGCTCAGACCCAGTGCCCGGGGAAATAGCTCAGCAGTTAAAAACAATTGCTTGCTTCTGGAGTTCATTTGCAGTGGCTGATGGCCCACGTAAAGCCAGATGCACTCTCTGGGCTCTGCATCTGGGGTCACTGGCTCAAATAAAGAAATAAATAAATCAATACTTTTGTTCCATCCTCCCCAGGTAGGGTCTCACTCTAGCCCAGGCTGACCTGGAATTCACTATGTCATCTCAGGGTGACCTCAAACTCTTAGCCATCCTCCTACCTCTGCCTCCTGAGTGCTGGGATTAAAGGTGTGTGCCACCACACCCGGCTTTCAATACACTCTCTTAAATGAATAAGTAAACATTTTAGCCAGGTGTGATGGCACACACCTTTATCTCAGCACTTGGGAAGCAGAGATAGGATCACTATAAATTCTAGGCCAGCCTGGGTCTGCAAGTGAGTTCCAGGTCAGCTTGGGCTAGAATGGGACCCTACCTAGAAGAAAAACAAATAAGTCAATGACGACCAGGGGCTAGGAAGTTGGCTCAGTAGGTAAGATTACTTGCTATGTAAGCTTGGGGATCTGAGTTTGATCCCTAGCACCCAGGTAAAATGCCAGGTGTGGCTGCATATACCTGTAACCCCAGCACAAGGGGATCAGAGGATTGCCAGTCTAGCTGAAAAACAGTGAGCTTCCGGTTCAGCGAGTGACTCTGTCTCAAGGAAATAAAGTATGTAATTGTACATGTGTGTTGAAGTATGGCCTCAACACACATGTACACGGGGAACATGTATCTTCATACACATGCATGGACGGCACACGTGCGCGTGTATGTGCATGTGCAAAATCAGACCCAAGGGGCTAGAGCAAACTAGCTCACTGGTACAGTGTGCGTATGAGGGCCAAGATTCAATAACAGAAAGAAAGAAGAATCAGACCCAAGATAAACTTGATGCAATAGCAGTACATACGTTGTTCCAGGTTGAGAAGTTAACGAAAGTCCTAAGAAACGATGAGCCCCTGGCACTTATCTTAGGGAATTCAGACTGTTTGCGGAGACAAGTGGAATATGGTGGAGCTTAGGCAAGGCAAGTGTGAAAGCAGAGTTCCTTGCAGCATGAAGACTGACCATGACTTTTTTTCCCCCTCTAGGAAGTGATGAGGGACCCTGTGAGCAGCCAGTACAGCTCCTTTCTTTTCTGGAGGATGCCCATCCCAGAACTGGATCTCTCGGAGCTGGAAGACCTGGGCCTGTCGGATACATCCACCTACAAGATCAAGGATGGCAGCGCTGGCACCATGAGTGGACAAGAAGCCGGAGCAGGGCAGGGGAAGAGCGCTGAAGGCGACGTCCTCCTGGAGTACAGCACCTTTAACTTCTGGAGAGCTCCCATCGCCAGCATCCACTCCTTTGAATCAGACTTGCTCTAAGGCCCAGCCTTCTCCCCACCACCTTCCCCTCACTGTGTCCCTTTCAAGCCCCTTCTCTTCTGTCCCCTTCCCGTTTTAATCTTTTCCTCTTTCCTCGATTGTGTTGGTGGTGCTGATCAATCTGCCAGTTGTATGTATTTTATGTATTTATTTATTTATCTATGTATTTATTTATTCTATTTCTCACAAAAGCCCTCAAGCCACAAAGTTAAAAGGGTTCAAGCAATGGAGTACTGGATTATAGGAATTGCTCGTCTCCTGCTCCCAGAGATTAACTAACCCCAGAAAACAGGTCCTATTTTTGGGGTGAGGGGTGGACGGATACCAGAAAGTAGTATAGTGCAAAATGGAAGACTGATTTTTTTTTTTTTAATTTCCCCTTAATTGGCTTCAGTGGTTACTTCAACCTTATTTCCTGCTCCAGGCCAGTGAGCAAATATTTCTTCCAGAATTGGTGAAATCCTGAATGAGATGACTTGCTACAAAACAGGATTTCTAAAAGGCTAAGGTTATGTCCTACTCCTGGTCATATGTTCTTTTCCCCAGCACGTGGGAGTAAAGAGAGGAAACAGTACACTGGAGAATGACGATAGGGGAGCTTGGAATCACTTCCGGAAGAACCCAGGTCTTTCTAGAGTGTTCCTTTAGCCTACTGCTCACTTTGTTCCCAACTGTGAGTTGAAAACTCCCAGAAAAATCAGACTTCAGATTTGAAGAAATTGTGCTAATAGGATAATTTCTAAAATTTTGATTCTGTCATATAGCACCTAGAGGGTTTGGTTTTTAATATTTTAGTCCTGCCTTCCTGCATTTTCAAAATATAATATGGATCAGTGGGACACAGGCAGTTTTTCAGCTACCTTAAGACCACGACATGAGCAATTATATTCAGCCCCTTTCCCTGTCCCCCGCCGTTCCAAAATCCCATTCCAAACT
The DNA here is from genome assembly GCA_036365145.1 of Orientallactaga sibirica. Classification (NCBI taxonomy): domain Eukaryota; kingdom Metazoa; phylum Chordata; class Mammalia; order Rodentia; family Dipodidae; genus Orientallactaga; species Orientallactaga sibirica. Next base: position 23,941,562 of record JAEOAD010000025.1, read on the forward strand.
TACTACCACTGATTTGCGCTGTCATTCATTCATTTATTTAGTAAAGGTGTTAAATCCCAAGAGTGGCCTCTAACTTTCTTTACTTTTACATTCCACTTAAACTTTGTTTGTTTGTTTGTTTTTCAAGGTAGGTCTCACTGTAGCCCAAGCTGACCTGAAATTCACTATGTTGTCTCAGGGTGGACTCAAACTCATGGCGATCCTCTTACCTCTGCCTGGGATCTGTGCTGGGATCAAAGGCTTGTGCCATCATGCCCGGCCTCACTTATACATTTATCTTCCATATACTCAACTTTGTGGAAGAATAACGAGCTAGGGATGTCGTTCAGTGGGAGATGCGTACCTGGCATCTTCAAGGCTCATCCATAGGTTTCCAGACCCAGCCACAAAAACAAAGATTTGAATAGTGTTTGTATATTAAGTGGTGAACTTAGGTTGACAAGACAACAAAGAAAAGGGTAGTAAGGGGCTGGAGGGATGGCTTAGCAGTTAAGGTGCTTGCCTGCAAAACCAAAGGACCCAGGTTTGATTCCCCAGAACCCATGTCAGCCAGATGCACAAAGTGGCTGCCTCTTTCTTTCAAATAAATAAAAATAAAATATTAAATATTTAAAATAGCCGGGCGTGGTTGCACGTCTTTAATCCCAGCACTCCGGAGGCAGAGGCAAGAGGATCGAGTGTTCGAGGCCAGCTTGACACTACATAGTGAATTCCAGGTCAGCCTGAGCTAGAGTGAGACCATACCACGAAGAAACAAAACAAAAAAAACAAAAACAAAAAAAAAAAAGGTGATATCAACTGAACATTCAAGGAAAAGCTACAACTCCTCTTGCTGGTCCATTGTCCTACAGGCATGTTTTGCAGATGCGTAAGAACACAAGCTAATTCACCCAAACATATTATTTGCCACATTCCAAAACCCTTATTTCAAACTGAAAATAGTTTGCATTCCTACTATATGAAAGATACTGAGGGAGACAATATAAAAGGATGTAAAAATGAATGAGACAAGATTAGGGTTCTCAGCCTGCAGTGGGAAGTGGAAGCAGGAAGGTCAGGAGTTCAAGACCAACCTTTACTACATAATGAGTCCAAGGTCAGCAGGAGCTATATGAGATCCTGCCTCAAAAAATAAAAAAAAAAACAAGCCGGGCGCGGTGGCGCACGCCTTTAATCCCAGCACTCGGGAGGTAGAGGTAGGATTGCTGTGAGTTCGAGGCCACCCTGAGAATACAGAGTGAATTCCAGGTCAGCCTGGGCTACAGTGGGACCCTACCGCGAAAAATAAAAAAAATTTTTAAAAAACCATTAATAAAATAAAATTTTAAAAAAATTGATTTTCGAGCAGGGTGTGGTGGCACATGCCTTTAGTCCCAGTGCTTTGGAGGGAGAGGTAGGATCACCATGAGTTCAAGGCCAGCCTGAGACTACATAGTGAATTAAAATAAAAAAAAAAGAAAATAGAAAAAATTGATTTTCAAAAGTAAAACAAGACAAAATATGGATAGAGGCCAGAGTGGTGGCACATGCCTTTAATCTCAGCACTCCAGAGGCAGAGGTAGGAGGATCACTGTGAGTCTGAGGCCAATTCCAGGTGGACCGTATTTCAAAAAACCAAAATAAATAAATAAATAAAATAAAATGAGCTAGGCGTGGTGGCACACATCTTTAATCCCAGCACTTGGAAGGCAGAGGTAGGAGGATCGCCATGAGTTCCAGGTCACCCTGAGAATAGAGTGAATTCCAGGTCAGCCTGGGCTAGAGGGAGACCCTACCTGAAAAAACAAGCCAGGCGTGGTGGTGCACACCTTTAATCCCAGCACTCAGGAGGCAGAGGCAGGAGGATCGCCATGAGTGGCCACCTAGGACTACAGAGTGAATTCCAGATCAGCCTGAGCTAGAGTAAGACCCTACCTCATAAAACCAAAAAACAAACAAACAAACAAAAAAACAGGGCTGGAGGGATGGCTTAGTGGACCCAGGTTCGATTCCCCAGGACCCACGTTAGCCAGATGCACAAGGTGGCACATGCATCTGGAGTTCATTTGCAGTGGCTGGAGGTCCTGGCACACCCATTCTCTCCATCTCTCTCAAATAAATAAATACAAAAGAAAAACAAAACAAAAAGATGGCAATGGGATTTAGAGAAGTTTGAAGGAAGAACACCTGTGAATCCTTGTATGCCTCAAAATGCCCACCATTAACAACCAAAGCCAAAGTTGAATAAAACCCAGGACTGGGTGTTGGGGAGATAGCTGTCTATAAAACACTGGACTTACCAACATGAGGACCTGAGTTCAATCCCCAGAATCCATGGAGAAGTGCTTGTGTGGTGGCAGCAGTTGTAATTCCAGCCCTGGGGAAAGGAAACTGTCACATAGAGCTGTTGGTCTTGCTGGCCAGCCAGACAAGACTAATTGGTCAGCTCTGAGCAATGAGAGACTATGTCATAAAAACATGGCCGGGGGCTGGGGAGATGGCTCAATGGGGAAAAGTGCTTGTTGTGCAGAGTTTGGATCACAGTACCCGAGGCTGGGTCTCACTGTAGCCGACTGACCTGGAACTCACTCTGAAGCCCAGGCTGGCCTTGAACTCACAGTTATACTTCTACCTCAGCTTCCTGAGTGCCTGGATTACAGGTGTGTGCCTGGCAGGACTTTTTTTTTTCCTTTGGTTTTTCAAGGTAGGGTCTCACTCTAGCCCAGGCTGACCTGGAATTCACTATGTAGTCTCAGGGTGGCCTCAAACTCACAGAGATCCTCCTACCTCTACCTCCCAAGTGCTGGGATTAAAGACATGCACCACCACGCCCAGCTTTGTTACTGAGTTTTGTAGAGCTTCTTCCTTGACTTTGTTGTCTGCCTATCCAAAAGAATTTCTTGCAGTCCCAGTCCCTTTAAAAAATAAGAAAGTTGCCGGGCGTGGTGGCGCACACCTTTAATCCCAGCACTCGGAGGCAGAGGTAGGAGGATCGCCAAGAGTTCAAGGCCACCCTGAGACTACATAGTTAATTCCAGGTCAGCCTGGACCAGAGTGAGACCCTACCTCGCAAAACCAAAAAAAAAAAAAGTATTTTACTTATTTATTTACGTATTATTAAGAGAGAAGAAAGGCAGATATAATAGACGCACCAAGGCCTCCAGTCACTGCAAAAGAATTCCAGACACATACACCATCTCATGCATCTGGCTTACGTGGGTTCTGGGGAATTGAACCTGATTCCTTAAGCTTCCAGGCAAACGCTTTAACCGCTAAGCTACCCCAGTCCTTTTTATAGTCACGGAAACTGGTGGGTGGAAGCGGTCAACTGTTTGATAAATGAAGTGACTAAAGGGATTTATGGGTAGATGGCTCAGTGGTTAAAGGTGCTTGCTTGCAAAGCCTGATAGCCCGGGTTAAATTTCCCCCAGGACACACGAAAAGCCAGATGCACAAGGTG